>CM041545.1:21289000-21889000 GCA_023238725.1 Scortum barcoo | reverse complement strand
CTGAGTGACAGATCCTGTCAGACCTTCCTTCGTCATGTTCCTCATTTAAACTTTCCTCTCTGTCAGTTAGCACAGAGAAGAGCTGTGTTTCCATCCACCTGTTTTCATGAACTGTTTTAATTCGCACAAACAAAAAATTTTGTGAAAAAAAAGTTGAAATAACACTCTCTTTGACTCAGGTGGGAATGTCTGTGTGCTGATTGAAGTTCAGTGGAAACAGACTGAGAGAATAAATTAACCACGATGAACATGAAGCTTGTGACTAAAAGGGAAGAAAACGTCAGATCAGTGTGGAGGATGAAGAGGCTGTTACCTTCCTCGTGTTTCCATCAGGTTCTCCTCGTGGTTTTTCATCGTCTGAGCTTTGAGAGGAGGTCTTTTAATCACGTCATCTCGTCGTGTCCCAACTTCTGTCCCAGTCACGTGGATAGTGGATAGAAACATGCATAAATTAGCAGTTTTTGATGTTGTAATGTTGTATAATTGCAGGCATGGCAAACAAATACCATCATACTTCTCTTCAACAATTATTGTGTCATACATGTATAAGTTTGAAGGACAAAACATCTCTAATCTGGAACAAAAATGCACTCTGATGGCAGACTGCTCTATTTGTGTTGGTTAAATCTGACCACAGTTCACAGCAGCAACATGCTCATATGTGAGGACATTATGAGTAAAAAAAAAGTTTGGAGAAGGAGGTTTTCCCTTCTGAGGAAACAGAGCGCCACAAACATGAAAACACCTGACGAATCAGGACAAAGGAGACACAGGACAGAGGTCAGAGGTCAGGAGGGCAACGTCATCTCAGAATCATCACAAATTATATATGATGTGACAATGCTGAGGTTAAGGTTTAATTTATGCACAAAAACTACAACTATGATTGTGGCTACACAAATAAACGGGAAATGATCTGTCTCCTGTATTAAAGTTTGATGTTTTGCTGACTCATCCATCCATCCACTGTGGACTTTATCACTCTGTAACATCATCTGACTTCGCCCTTCGCTCCCATCACAACAGCATCTAGAGGGCGCCATCACTTTAATATAATCATATGTTGTTTTGTTGTTTTTCTCATACATGATGCTTCTCTTAGTGACAAAAATACACATTTAACACAAGTTGGGAACAAACATACATATAAGAATAATCTCTTTCTGTCAATATCCCAACTGTGTCTTCCCTCTTGAGAAAATGTATTCAGGGACCCACAGATGGACGGATGGATGGACAGACATGAAGTTTGAAACATACACGTGCCCAGAGGATAAATCACATGGTCGTTGATCATCGTCTGACTTGACATTTGTATTTTTGAGTGAAACATTGGATGGATTTTTGCAGTCTCAGATAAAGCTTCACCCAATCAAAGACCTGTTTTATTTCCTTTCGTGCTCTTCTGAGGATTATCTGTTTGAACTCTATTGATCCTCTGACTTTTCATCTAACGCCATCATCAGGTCAACACTTTAGCTTATGACCAAACACCTGCAGATCTACAGACTTTCCCATCAGCCTCAGCTGGTCTTTGTGTTTACTGAGGCTCCCGAACTGATAGAATGACATCTTGTTCACTATTTTAGATAATTAATAATATTAAGATAATTGCAGATAATAATGATAATTGTCAGTTGCAGCATTGAAAGCTGCATTGAAGCAAACAGTTCAGTTGTTTGATGCACCACTTCACACACATTAATAAAGTCAAGTATTTATTCTTTCCTCACATTTTCTCCAAGTTATCGAGTCTCTAGCTGGAAAAAAGACATTTGTGAAAAACATTTTCCAGAGCTGCTTGCTGATCCAGCCCGTCCTCATAAATTCAGTCTCTTCAAAGGCTTTCTTCCCATCCTGACCTATGACATCCTTCTCACCATTATCATGTATTTCCCACAGAGAGTTCTCACCAGCGGGGACGGTCCGGTGTAAAGAAGGTGCCGGCGGGTCTCTGCTTATCTCAGAGTGAGTCTCCTGTTTCACATGTGTGTGCTTAGATAGATGCTGGGAGAAAAGTCGTATCTCTACCCAGGAAAGACTTCCCTTTGTCATCTTCTTCACCACGACTTGTCTTCTTCCTCCACGCTTCCTCTCTCTCTGGATAGCAAAGACACGAGATGAATGGATTTCAAAATCTGCACGAGAAACTCAGTCATGTGGTCGATCTGACGGCCTGCCACGTGACTGTGACAAACTTGTTTCTTCTCCGGCGTGGCATCGTCAGCTGCCAAGAAAATGGAAAGTAATCCTGAAATAATAAAAAGTGCAGCATCCCCACCAAGTTTAAATCCCACGTGACTCTCTAAAGAGGATGCAAATGCAGAATGACAGTAATGACAAACTTTTCTGCTATAACTCCACTTTTGTTACAAACCCAGAGCGATATTCAGGCACACCCAGCTGAGGAAAATCTTCTCCCTCAAGTGCACTAAAGCTTTCTGCTGAAACGGAGCTGGGTGTGATGCATTTAACACAAATATGCTCTTTTTTTATCCACAAGATGCAATACAATGACCAGTGATCATTTGTCGCACTTGTAAGGGTCAGTTCTTAAGAACATATTTTCTTCAGATGGTTTCATTTTGAGATGTCTCATACTGAGGTTTCTCCACAACACAAGGGAGGTAAAGTTACCTTAAAAAAATGACAATAAAAATAATCCACAGACCTCACTCTCAACCTTTTTCTGCAGAATGCTAAGATGTTGTTCTGGAGGTATAACGAATCTGTGGTTGTAATTAGGTGCATGAATGTTGAGATATGTTAATGGTTTGAGATCACAACCCCCCCCCCAAAAAAAAAACAACAACAGAATTGTCAAATTCACAGTGGTGTGAGATGAAAGGTCACCAGAGTCAGGAAGCTTCATGCTCTGGAGAAGATGAAAACTTTGTTCAGGTGATCTATAGAGAAGATGTTGAGATATTTCACAGAATAATTCAAACTAGATTTAAAGTTAAAGGATGAGAAAGTCATCTCAAGATTCAGCTCAAAAGGTTTGTCTGTCACACACACAAACAACACAGGGCTGAAAAAATAAACATAACGGATAAAACTGAAGATAAAAAACATGAATATATTTTAAAAAATGCAATAACAATGATTTGCACCTCTGAGTGTAAGTGCATCCACAAAGGACAAAGTGCTGGACGAGGACAGGAGGACACAGAGGTCATATGTGAACCAAATGTCATGGCAGTCCATCCAGTGTTGAGATATTTCAGTCTCAGTCAAAGTGGTGGACTGACAGACTGATGATGCTGCCATCCAAAAAAACCCCGACTGTATAAAATCATTGACTTTCATGTTGGCGTGTTGGACGTGAGCTCCTGGATGTTACACAGACATGTGAGGTCGGTGGACTGAGCGGTGCTGCTGTCCCGAGCTTGAACTCCGGCTGTCCCGTCTGTCAGACCTCTCAGACAGAGGTTGTGTTTCAGAGCGGCCTTGAACTCGGTGCTTGTTGCTGATGCGAACCTGAAGAGGAGGGCTGTGAGGGGGCGTAATGAGCGGAGCGCAGGGCGTGTATTTACCTTATCCAGAGTCAGAAGGCTGCACACAGGCAGCTCTCTGAGTAAACACATCAGTGGACATACAGCCCGTGGGGTGTGTGTGTGTGTGTGTGTGTGTGTGTGTGTGTGTGTGTGTGTGTGTGGGTGTGTGTGTGTGTGTGTGTGTGTGTGTGTGGGGTGTGTGTGTGTGTGTGTGTGTGTGTGTGGGTGTGTGTGTGTGTGTGTGTGTGTGTGTGTGGGTGTGTGTGGGAAGGGGGCTGGGTGGAGGAAGGTGCAGACCCGGCCTCAGAAAGCAGCTTCTGTTTCGACTCTGACAGAGTTTGATTCAGTCTTTTCACTTAGAGAAAAGTTTATTGAAGTCTCCGATCAGGACGCTGCGTCTGCTTAGATCTGCTAACGTTTAATGAATGAGTTAATAATCTGACACCATCCTGAATTAAAATCTGTGTGTGTTTAGATTTTAAGACCAAATCACAGCTGGACTGAGAGCTTTTCCACTGAATCCTTACTGAAAGCAATTTTAGATGATTTTAAAAAATCCTTACAATTTGCTGATCTTATAATTCATATATTATATTAATATTTTATATTATTATTTACTTAGTTTCCACTCTAAAAGTTAAATACGTACAAGTAATAAAATATACAAGAAAATAAAATTAGGTACCATAAAAGATGGAACACATGAACTCAAAAAAAACTTTTTGATTGATAAAAGACTTTTAAAGACTGATGAGGATTTAAGGTGGTTTTTTTTTTGTCATTTGAACAGTAAAGGTTTGGATTTGTTGCTATGACAACAGCTTCAGATACAGTCCATTTTAATCCAGGGACAAGTCTGTGTCCCATCATCACTGATCAAATCAAGCAAACGCAGGTCAGCCTGAATGCAGGTTATTTATTTATCATAACATACAAACAATAAAAACCACTGATACTCAGATTACATTCCCACTGAGTTCTTGCACAGCATGAATCGTGAATGGTGCTTTAAGTTGTTGGGGTGTGGCTGCAGCACGTTAAAGTCTCAGTGTTTGGTATGTGTGTGTTCATGTCGTTAAACCAAATTCCCCTGAACCCCACCCTGACCGAGCACAAAGACCCCCTGTCCACTCTCTGCACGCTGAAAGCTGTTTTACTGCTTGGATGAAACGTGCAACAAAGGAGAAACAACCACTGAAAAGAAAGTCCGAACATAAAGTGTTGATGAATCTGAGCTCAGCTGACTGGACTGTGGAGGCATCTCGGACAACAGCTTCTCACTTTTTACTTCTTTCTTCAAAATAAAAGTCCTCCTGTGTCAGTAAAGTGTTCCTGTCCTCTCTGATGTTTCTGGATGAATCAATCTTCCTGCTGCATTAATGTGGACGCTGCATTTTACTGCTGTTCATGTTTCAGGTTCATTTCAACGACTTTATATACTGTTGGCTAGTTTCATCTGCAGCAATGCATGCATCATGGTCTATAAGATCATCATATGTTTGTCCTGTGAGAACCACGTATCTGTAAAAAGTCAGAAAAACAGCCTGTTTTCAGCTTTGTGACAATGCAGCTGATCCAAGGAGGCTTTAAATAGTTTATTTATCTGAAGAAGGAGGAGAATTTTCTCAACACATAAAGGAAGACTTCATCCTTCAGTTTATCACAAACATCAACACATCTGGAGATACCAGGTTTTCACTGGACAGGAAGGATGAACAACTGTCATCTGGAAAGAAACTAAAGCTGTCAGACAAACAGGAGAGCAGGAAAAATACTATATTTACCTATATTTACTCTGAGATGGAGTAAAAATACTATATTTACCTCTGATGGAGGAAAAATACTATATTTACCTCTGATGGAAAAAAATACTATATTTACCTCTGACGGAGTAAAAATACTATATTTACCTCTGATGCAGTAGAAATACTGTATATACCTCTGAGATGGAGGAGAAGTATAAATACTCAGACATTTGTAAAAAATAAAGCAGGTGTCTGTTGTGGAGCTGTTTATTCTCAGACAGCGGAGCTTGAATAAAAAAAGAAACTGATACACAGCTAATAAGCTTCCTCCATTTTGGACCTTTAGCCTCTACATCCCCTCAAAGGTCGGCTCTGTCAGCTTGTGATCGATGACACAAATTTGTGAGTCAATGCTGAACCCCAAGTTGTGGGTCTTGTCGATTTACACCCGCCCCCCTTTTCACCACTGAATGAACTGTTTGCAGCGTTTGCGTTGGGATGAATCGACTTTTCACCTTTTAGATGTTGGTGTGAACGAGTGTCGATGCTCAGCAGATTGATGTCCGACCGTCACACACAGGTGTAACGTTTAAGGTGAGCTCAGTTTGTCTGTCCACATACTTTTGGCCACGTAGCCCGGTCAGCGCACACTCAGGTCTTCCTCATCGCGAGAAACTCATTAAGCTCACAGCAGAGATTTACTCTCTGCGATGCGGCTGTTGTTTGCGCTGACCTTTTCAACTCTTTATTACTTCGACCTTCTGCTGTGAAGCTCGCTGACCGTGATAACGGAGCGCTTAATGGGGCGGTTTCAGCAGAGTGAGCGGGAGCGACGCGTGAGGCTCGTTCGACCTCACAGAAACCTGCAAACTGACGACACCTCGGAGAGATAAATCTTATTTGTTCTTATCAAGCAGGATTAGATTATTAAACACGTGCTCTAAAGTTTTATTAGTATGCTGCTTATCTACAGACACCCACTGAGAGAAAACAGGATGAGAAAGAAACGCTGCAAGTTTCTTTTCTTTTTATTTAATCTTCACACCAAAGAAGTGATTGGGGTAGTGAAGTGATTTTTCCTGTCAAATTATTCAATCTTCTCAGATGTTTCAGGTTCAGGCTCCTCCTCTGAATAATGTGAATGATTGTAATGTGTGTGAATAATTTGGAGGTTTGAGCATTGTGAAGGTGTCACTTTGGGCTCTGGGTCATTGTGATGGCATTTCTCACTATTTTCACTCTTTTTACAAAGCAAACAATCAATCAATGGATCAATGGAGAAAAGAATCAGCAGATTGATCCAGAATGAAAAGAATCATTAGCTGCAGTCCCAAAATACAAACTAGTTGAAAATGATCCACCTCAACCAACTCCAACAGTAAAATCCTGCTTTTACATTAATGAGGAGGAAGAATCATCTAATGAGAGAACAGACAACAGGACAACAGACACAGGGGACACTTTACTGACACAGGACTTTTATTTTGTAATGTTAAATCCTCTGTCAGAGAAGTTTTGTCCTTAGAGATCCTGAGTTAGTTTGGTTTTTGGACTCTCTAAACAGTCTGACATTAATCGTTATTGTAATGAGCCTTTTGTGCCCAAAAACAACAGATGTGCTGCTTTAAGAGACAGCGAGGAGGGAAAATAAAAGGAGGTGAGATGTTGTAAATCAGGTGACGGTGAGTCAGGAAGAGCGAGATAAGCAGAGAGCGATGGAGAGAGAGAGCTGGGCTGATGTGATAATGAGAGTGATTAATTCTCGGGTGAGTTTGTTGTGAAACGTTCCCCACAGTGTGCCGTTCCAACCCAACACCCGGGAACTGTTCCTCATTACTCACAACGCTCGATTCACTGATGTCAACAGAGGAAGGGCTTCTTCTGGGACACTGGGCTCAGAGTCCGTACAGACTCAGAATATGAGCATCCTGTCTGCTGACACACATGATCACATGTAAACTTGTAAACTATATGTAAACATGTAAACCTGGTTTTGGGTCTCATCCTGGTTTTAATCACATTCAGGATCAGACGTTTACATGGGACACTCAGAAACCAGTTCCTAATGTCTCTGAGAAGGATCTGGTTTCTGATGGTCTGGATCAGTGCAGGAGGGTGTCTTGTCCTCCAACCGACTCTCCAACTTTTGGTGTGTTGCATTGTGGGTAATGTAGGCGTCTCTTGTTCTTCTACATCAAATTTGATCCTTTAAACTCTCCATCGTGTCATAAAAGCACAACAATTAATCAGTGATTCAATTGAATACGAGAACTTTTACGAGAATGTTTCCAAGAATTCAGTCCCAACTTTTAATCCACCACATTTCTCAATATTTGACATAATGAACACGTTTCAGTAAAGAATCACCACGATTCAGTGAGTACACCTGATTAAAGTGAATAAAACCAAGGTGAGTATAAACTAAGGACAACTTGAACTCTACATCTAAAATCAGGTTTGGAGCAGTTTTAGATTAAAGTTGCTGATAAAACAAAGCTTTATTTAAACAAATGAACGAAAGAACTGATCAGATTAAATTATGTTGGTGCAGTAAAGAGACTTTTACATTCACAGGTGTTTTAATCCAGATGAGCATATGAGTAAGTAAAGTTTAAACACTGAAAGCTGAGGCAGGAGGAGCAGCTCTTTAAATCAGACTTGTCATCATTGAGCAACAAGGGCTGGTACCTCCTCTGTCCGAAATAAACAACAACCCAGAGATCTTTGGATTTCCACTTCAGAGATGGAGCTGCCAAACACGATGACACACCCCTGATTTTAATACTTGATGAAGAAAATTGTGTTTTTTAATTATTTTTTGCAGGTTTGGAAACAACAGAACTTGGCACGCTGCATTTCACCTGCGTGCGTCGGAGCGCAGACTGCTCTCATCCCTGCGTGGAAAAAACACACACACACTCGCAAACACACACACACACACACTCACAACACACACACACACACTCGCTGCTGTTCACTCTTGTGTGTTACGTTCAGAGGAGTCAGGGGAGGCAGAAAACATCCGCACCGCCTGTTACCTTGACGTGCGTAAAAGTTTCGCGCTTCACTCCGCATCTGGACCGCCGGAGACTCCAGAGCTCCTCTCCAAACACAGGTCAGCACTTTTATTCTCTTTACTTTTATTCTTAACAGAGAGAAGGAAAAACATCAGCAGAGAATGAGAGTTTGTAATTTTCAGAGAATAATTTTCCTTTTCTTGTTTGACCCACCCACCCAGACTTGTATCATTATCATGGTACATTTATTGATAAGTAGTGAGGATTTCAGAGAGATGTTGAAATTGATGACTTGGTTGAGAGATGGCTCCAGGTGAAACACTTACCTCATGACCTTGTCAGCACAGTGGTATCCTTGTCAACAGACTAAACAACAACCCAGTTGTTGGTGAAGTGATGGACACGTTTATTTGCGCACTTTGCGTTTATTGGAATTGAGATGTGGCGTAAAAAGATCAGTTTGCATCTTTTCCATCACACACACACGCGCCAGCAGGACGCCATATCACAATGATACACATGATTAATGTTGTATTTATTGGAAATATCTTCACACAGTGTGATCCAGAGGTCTGACAACACTTCTGAGAATGAGAACAAACTTTGAAAACGAAGATACAGCAGAAGAGAAAAAAAAGAAAAAGGAATTTTTAGGATTACAGAAAAAAAAGGATTACATAAAATCCATATTTATTTATATTTTATCTTTCTGCAGAGTTTTTGGGTTCAGAACTACAAAAAGCAGTTTCATTGTGTGATATATGTTCCATTAAAAAGAAAACTCAGACAGTTTGTTGGTGTTTTACTGGTTTGTTGTTTTCCATGAGGTTGAAATGGATCCTCTGATCTTCGTGAGCTGTTTGACATTTATTGTAAAGTTTGTAAAACTTCAGTGGAGACTTTCAGTCTGAATGTGATGTTGAAATTGAAGTTTCCTTTTCTCTGATGGGGTTGAGGTCTGGAGACTGAAGACTGAAAAAACACTTAAACGAAACGTCAGACAGACGTGACGCTTCTTCGTTCAGATTCACAGTCCTGCTGGAAATGTTGAGAGTTAACAGACAGACTGTTTTTGGTGAAACATCCACCATCATGGTAGATTTATTGATGAGGAAGGTGTGATTGAATGAATGTCGGTGGTATTGACGAGGTCGACTGCCTCGTTCTGAGGTACTTTTACTTTGCAGTAAAATACTTTTATTGCATTTTATATACAGTTAGAACAACAGATGATTAATTAATAAAAAAAGGAGTTAAAATTAGCTTCACCTCCACCTGCAGCAACATTAAAATAACTTTATATACAATATTTCAATAGTATAATACAGTATTTATAATATTACAATACTTTAGAGGAGGCCAGATCACATCATGAATACTTTTATTTTTGAAAATGTTGCAATATTATATTGTTAATACATACAGTCATAATTAAGAAAAAGTTGTAATTGAGTATTTTTATATTGTACCATCACTTTTAATCTGTACTAACAATGAAGTGTAAAGACAAGAAGTTGTGTGCTGGACTATTTCTTTGCCGGGTGCAGTGACTTCTTAATGTCCAGTGAACTTTAGATGATATTGCTTTATTTGGACAGAGCCAGGCTAGCTGTTTCCCTCTGTTTCCAGTCTTTATGCTAAGCTAAGCTATTCGACTGCTTCATACAGTACAGACGACGTTAAAGTGATATTGCTCGTCTCATTTATTCCTTAAAGTCCTCTGATTAAAATAGTTCATGTTTTAATTCTTCTACAGTCTCTCACAGTGAAGTTTTGTAATTTATTATATTGACATGTTTTGATTTGATCAAAACGTCCTTCAGTCACGTGGACAACTGGAGTGTGAAACTGCCTGCTTTTTTTCCCTTTTGTGTGTGTGTGTGTGTGTTTGCGTCCTCACTGATGCGCTTGTCGCCCTGTCAGCCAGTCGATCATATTTGTGAGAGTTATCATAGTTGTGGTCGACCGATGTTGTGCAGCCGAGGACGAGTGATTTAGAGCCGAGAACGTCGAGGCACTTTCAGTCCAACAACCCCTCTCTGTGTGCTGGCTTAGACTTGGCGGCTCCACCCTGACCCCCACCCATTACCCCTGCACCCACCCACCCACTTGTCATCATTGAGCAACAAGGGCTGGTACACACACACACACACACACACACACACATATCTTTGGATTTCCACTTCAGAGATTTATTGGAGCTGCCAAACACGATGACACACCCCTGATTTTAATACTTGATGAAGAAAATTGTGTTTTTTAATTATTTTTTGCAGGTTTGGAAACCCCCCTGCAACCTGCGTGCGTCGGATGATCCCTGCGTGGAAAAAACACACACACACTCGCAAACACACACACACACACACTTCGGGAGTGTATCCTCTGCAGTGAGACACACACATGCACAGTCAACTCCAATTTGTGTGACTTGCCGGTGATCAGGAAACAACAGGTTAAATGAAAGTGCGTGTGTGTGTGAGTGTGTGTGTTTTCATGTTGTGTGCAGGAGTGTGTGGGTTCAGATGTTAATTAAGAAGAGGTCTCTCTTTATTTGCCTTATGAATGGACGTTTCTGTCGATTTATTGTTGAGTAAGGTGTGTTTGAATGAATGTCGTGTTGAGTAATGTGTTTGCCATCTCTGATTAATTAATAAAAAAAGAGTTAAAATTAGCTTCACCTCCACCTGACTTAAAATAACGTTATATACAATATTTCAATAGGCTGCAGCTTGAAAGGAAATGTTCCCCATAAGGCCAGATCACATCATGAATACTTTTATTTTTGAAAATGTTGCAATAATATTGTTAATACATACAGTATAATTAAGAAAAAGTTGTAATTGAGTATTTTTATATTGTCTAAATAGTCTGTGTGTGTGTGTGTGTGTGTTTAAGCTATTGCACCACTGTTTGTGCAGCAAACATCTTCCCAAAGACACACGTTTCAGAACTTTATTAAGCAGAAATATAAATGAAGTAAAAACATTTATTCAAGCTGAACTCAAACAAATGAAATTCAGAGGAGCCACAGAATATTTAAAGATGCTCCACGTGACAACAATCCTTCTCTTGAGGTCGTTATATGTCCAAAACAAACTAGTTCATACAACTTGTCCATTTTTATCTCTTCTGATTGTCCACACTTGAAGGTAGGAATGAATTGCACTTTCAGCTTCTCCTGGAAAACATTT
Source organism: Scortum barcoo (assembly GCA_023238725.1). Lineage (NCBI taxonomy): Eukaryota > Metazoa > Chordata > Actinopteri > Centrarchiformes > Terapontidae > Scortum > Scortum barcoo. The sequence continues at coordinate 21,877,550 of CM041545.1, read as the reverse complement.
ATAGTTTTGCGCTCGCTTGTTCACATGAAAACTGACAGGAGATGTCAGCAGTGTGAAGAATAAAAAAAGAGGAAATTGTTTCAGAAAGTTATGATGAAAAGGTGTTTATGTGTCTGTTATGAAGCATACTGACGCCTTCGCTGTAACCTGAAGAGACAGCAAGAGCTCAGAAACATTAAAATGTAAAATGGGGTTTTACACAGACGTCCAGCAAATGTTTGCTGTGCTAAAAGAGTCCGACTGATGACTGATGACATAACAGACCTGCTGAGTATTACTGGCTGCTTCAGTCACTGGACCTGCTGTGAGCCATTAAAAAGTTTGATATTTTGGGATATTTATTTATTTGCTTTGGACAAGAAGGTCTATAAATATGTAGCTGGAGTTGGGACATAATTAGCTTAGCTTAGCATAAAGACTGGAAACAGAGGGAAACAGCTAGCCTGGAATAAAAAGTGCAATATTTCCCTCTTAAATATAGTGAAATACTCAGTATTTATCTCTTATCTTATCTCATTAACTCACATCAGATTCATTTTGATGTTGAATGAGTTTTGTTTTCATTTTACTTTGTTTATAATGCAGAAGAAAAGGAGAGGAAATTTGCTCAAAGTATTAACCTGTTTCATATCACACGTCACACTCGCTTTGACCCTTTTTGCTTTGACCCCCCTGACACCCCGAGAGAGGGTATAAAGAGAGGACGAGACCATCTTTAAAATGCAGCGCCACGCTGGGACGAAGGTTAAGATGAACTTTTAACTGTATGTACTCAGGGTCGAGGCGGGCCATCGTAAATGACTTTCTCACAGTGGGGAAGGACGAGTGAGGAGAGAGGGAGGAGGGTCGAGATTATCTGCGACCTGAGAGGAAAAGTTTTCTCATCAGGATGTATAACTTCTCTGCTCTGAACGTGAATGCCTCTCTGCAAACAAAACATGGACTTTTATTCAAAATTAAGTTAAAGCGTGGATGAAAATAGCACTGTGAAGAAAAAGGGCCCCAGTAAAGGAAGATTACACATTTTAAGCTTCATATTAACTTTTAGATGTCCTTTCCCTTCAGTTCTACCAAAGTCAGATACCGCTCAGTGTCTTTGTTTAGACGCTCTTATTCTCATGAAAGCTTCACTGTATTTCTGTCAAGTCAGAAAATGCTTTTATTTTTGTAACAGTGATTTGTATTTTTGGAAACTGGAACAGGAAACAGGCAACAGTGGCATCAGGTATGTCGTTCTGAAAGGCAGCCACATATTTTGTTGTTTAGGCCTTTATGCTAAGCTAAACTAACAAACACATATAAGAGCGGTGTTAGTCAGAAGGTGAATAAATGTATTTTCTCAAAATGCCTGTTTTAGTGTGGAGGTAGAAGTTTTAATTATTCAGGACAGAAAGGTTAGAATAACTCTGATTAGTGAACTTTGTGTGAGCAGAGGTTGCAAAATCACACCTGATGTGTTTCTAGAAGTTCATATGGACGTCCTGACTGCGTGTTTAAGCCCTTAAGTCTTGTTCCCACTCATGCTGCCATCACAGACTCACTGTGCTTCACACTGAGGACTCTTTGTAGAAGACGCGGTGGTGTGACGCTGACACTGAGGAAAAAAAAGGTAGTGGACCGGTTTGAACCTGCCACTTTAACCGCTGAGGAAAATATACGTGCTGTACAACGAGGAAACTGACTAAGCTATTTATGAACACGGAGCGTACGGTAAATACTCCACCCATCACTTCCTACCCCACCCACCCGCGTTCAGGCACATACAGGCCCTCACAAGCGGACGTGTGCATGTGTTCGGCGAGGTCGACTTTTCCAGAGCAGGTTGTCCTCACAGCGGCCGGAGCCTGTTACATCAGGATGTTTCAGGTCTCGTGAATGAAGCAGCTCAGCATGGAAAAGGGAGGAAACACGGGTGGCTGAAGGAGGTTTCCAAGCTTTTTAGAAGTCGGCTTCATGTGACGAATGACACAGTTCCTCCTTTATTTTCTGCTATTTTTAACTTTGTTTAATTTGAATGTGGCATTTATGGCTTGAAGAAAAGTGGTGATTGTTTGAATCTCTGTAGCGACACATGGGGTGATCTCTCTCTAAACGGAGTATCAGTGTCTGCTGGGAGACCTGACATGTTCTCCAGAGTAGTTTCTTGGTTAGCTAGCAGCACATTAAAGAGTCCACCACTTTCTCTCTATTTACACCACGAAACTGTCAATGTTTTGAGCGATGTTAAATGCAGAATCTGCCTCCATCCGTCCCGACAGCGTTGAGGCGATGATGCTGAAAATGAAGACCTCCCCCTCTCTGACATAACTGAGACAGGAATGTGATACAGAGCTTGTCTTTTCTGTCTTTTTAAACATAAATCAGCATTAATGTCCGTAAGACACGCGTGTAACAGAATCCATACGTTTATCTCAGCCCGAGAGCCGCCGTGGCCCCTTACATCACATAAACACAGGGGCCCTGCAGGGTTTTCTAGTCTCCAGCAGCCTCCATGATAAAGGTCCCTTCAGTCATTCATTTTTATTACTTTTCTCAAGAGGAAAATAAGTCCTCTTTACTAGTTAATGTGTATGTTATTTATGAAATGACAGTCAGGCTACAACTAATGGCTATTTGATTATTATCATACACATCATACATATTATCATTAATTATTTTTATTTTTATCTTGATTTTTTTTAAAACCTCAATGTGACATCATCCAACCAACAAAAAAATCCAAAAATATTTAGTTTACAAAGATATGAAATAGAAAAAAAGCATCAAATCATCACATTTATTTATTTATTAGCACATTTAATCACATTTAATTGGCATAAATGATGAATAAATAATCTAAATGTTTGGTGATTCATTTAGTCTAAATGGAAAGAGCCACGGATCAAACCAGACGAAGATTTTAGAGATCAGTCTTCATCCTTCGAGCCTTTTCTTGAAGACTCCTGTGATAAAGTACAAATATCAGCCTCTTACAGTATGCAGGGTGTTTTACCATCAGCCACCAGGAGCATCGATGAGCTCATTGTGCAATCGAAAACATCGTCTCAGATTAAGTTTCACCCCGTCAAAGAGCTCGTGGCCTGATTTATTCCACACACATAACACACAGTGACAAATGCAACACACAACTGAATCCACCGTTGATCACACATGACTGATTACTTTACAAGAGAAGAGAGTTTGATCCCTGTAAAATGATTCAGACTTTACATTCAGCGTATCGACTGCTTGCTTCTCCTTCTCTCTCTGATGGTCAGTTCGGATGGTGTTTAAATATCTTCAGGCTATCAGGATCGGGTATCTCTTTGTGAAGGCCTCTGTCCTCTCTCCTCTCACTGTAATAAACCCCCACTATGTCTTCAGTCTTTTCTCTCAAAGTGTCCCCTCGGGTCTCCATCAGACTTTGAGGCTTCTGGTGTTTCACACTTCGTTTAGCTCTCCTGCTGAAGGAGGTTTTGTGAGGGTCAAGTGTCTGCTCACTCCCTCTGCAGCTTCCTCATAAATATCACCAACAACAACCTCGAACTGGAGGAATGTCTCAGTGTTAGAGAAGTGAAGAACACAACATCTCAAGGGACAGATTACACTGAGTACTCCTGAAGGATATCACATTTCTTTAAAACTTAATTTACACTGATGCCTGTTTAGACCTTTGTGGACTAACATGCTTTAGCTACTGTTTCAAGAGTTATAACAGGTGATGTACAGCAGCATGCAGAATATTACCTTCATACTTTCCTGTCATCGACTAATTGATTAATCGACTAATGCTTTCAGCTTGTAGTTTAATTCATAACAAAACATATTTTATAAACTGTTCATGTGTTAAAATCTTAATTTGTAAAAATAACTTGTAAGTAAAAATAAGATAACTAAAATAAATAAGATAAATTTCAACATCTCAAAACCGCACTTAGACTTATAATCTCACAGATTTTCCTTTCATTGTCTTTTTCTGCAAATATAATGATTGGTGAAACTAATCAGGGCGGAGCAGGTAGTCAAATGGGCAGGAAGTAAAGTGCCAGGCAAAGAAAGAGAAATAAACAAAGAAAACAGAGACAAAAAGGATAACAAAGACAACGAGGAAACACCAGGAAACAACAGAGTCATGAGGCAGAATCATGACAAAAAGTCTAACTGTGCACCACTTGTGATTTTTCAGGAAGGTCTCCACAGCAACCGTAATACTGCAAATGCAGCAGACTCAGTCACCATTGAGTTGACTCATTCGGCGATAGATAGAGATTTAACAGACACTTATAATGGAAATCTATAAGTGCTTTTAAATTTAGTGCAGTCAAACAAGAGAAGAAGCAAATATTCTTTTGAGAGGAGTGTGTGTGGTAACATCTTCCATGACAGAGCAGCTTTACTCAGCAGAACAATGTGAGAATTAAGCAGAGGAATGTCCCGACTGTAACCTCAGCTTTCATTGGGAAACATTTGGGAAATCTCTGATGGTTTCTCCACACTGCACTTCAATCCCTTCTTTGTTATTCATCCCAATGATTAAACAAGAAGCTGCACTGAGTGAATAACGAGTCTGCAGCTTTGGGTCTGACGGGGGTCAGTCACTGTTGGACCGAACGTTATGAAGAGGGTACATCTGAGACGTTTCCATTGTGGATTCTTCCAGCATTTAGGAGATAAATGCTCTTGTTGTGTGTTGAAGTCTTGAACTTGCAGAGGATGTACAGCTTTTGGTTTTGAGGGTGAAAATAACTTGAAAGATAACGAAAAGGCTGAGTGCGCAAAATGTACTTTTTTACAAATTATTATAATCGACAGTTGTTGCCATCAAACCCCAGATTATCATCATTAAGAGCAATTTAACACCAGCTGAATATCTTATTTTTGCAGACCTCCTGTGGTTTCTCTTCTCTCCTTGATGCAGTGATGTAAACATGTACTTCAGGGTGTGCCAGTGCACTGTGACATCACTGCAACCAGAGCTGAGAGGGAGTATAAAGTCTCAACTAGGAGTGGGAATCATCAGTCAACTCGCAATTAGATTATTAATCGATTCTCGATGCATCTCAGTTTTAGATTTCTCTCCATGGTTTATTTTTCTCCATCAACACCAACGATGTCTAATTTCATGTCACTACAAAATGTGTCCATGCATGTGGTGGAGACCAAACTGGAGCTAAAAGAAGAGTTAATGTTGGACACAAAAGAGAACTCTGAACATTTCAGAGGTTTTAGCAGCGGTTCAAAGGTTTTTAATCAGACTTGGCGTCATGGTTTGTTGTTAGTGTGTGTTCTTGTCACACATTATGACGAACACAACAGCAGGGCAGGTGTGTGTCTTCACTGGCACAGGCGACATGTTTTCAAAGACCTGCCAGCAGGATAACATGTCACATCGAAAACACTCATTATGTCGAGATGCTTTTCACAAAGCATGACGACATCTTCAACATGACAGAACACCTTGCAGAGAGTTTGGGAAAGAAAGAGGTGCAGCTGTTGAGTAATCAGAAGGACGTGCATGAAGAAATCAGGCTGTTTGGGAGGGAAAAAGAGGGGCCTGTCATGTTTGAGGCTCCTGAGTGCACTCGAAAGAGCTGCTGTGCTTCAGTGTTGTGTTTTCATTCAAGAGTCAGATTAAACCTACGGCTGTGCTAATAGCTCTGAGAAGCATTAAAACAGGCTCAAAATAATAATGGTACCATGATGATGGGAAGGTAATTAATTCTGCAGGACTTTGGTCATAAACAAAAGTACTGGACACTTGGAGATGGTTGAATCCAAATCATTTGCTAATCTTTGATGCATCAACAAGGATAACACTAAAAATTTGGGGTTTGATGACATCAGCCCTGACACAGTAAATGTATAATCATATATGTATATCTATAAAACCATGCATACTCTAGTTCCCCTGTCCAGCTCAAGTCCCTCATGCACATCAGATAAATCATTTGGGATTTCACTTTCCCCCCCTTTACAAACTAATTACACTTTTCTGAGAGACCAACTGCATTTAGGCAGATTTTATTATTTTTATAACTCACGTTGATTTGATCATCTGAGTGCAGATAAACACATCCTGAATGCATCTTCAAGCAAGAAACTCATAAAGGAGAGGAAATGAGACGTAACCCTGAAGCTTGAGGTTTTAATCTGTTTCATATCATTACGTATCACCAGGCCGTGACCGGGGCTGAACTCTGACCTTTTACCTCTGACACCTTGAGGACGAAAAAGTCAGTGGATCAGCAGAGTTTTTACGATCAATGCAGCAGAGACATCCTGACTTTGATTTGATAAAACTCTAAACACACTTGATCCTACATCTCCCATAATGCAACTCAGCAGCACCTTTTAAATAAGCAGCTGAGATAATCCTGATGGCATCTTCAGAGTTTTTCTCTCAGATGCAACAAAACTCCTCCAGAACCTTTTGTTATGTTAAAAAACTGTAAACTCCTTCGGATCAGTTTGAGTGTAATCGAAGTCTTAACTAAAAGTGTTTATCATTCAGAGAAGAGGTTAAAGGTCGTATAAACACGGGTCTAATGAACAGGATTACTGAGCTGAAATGCTTTTCTGCTGTTAACAGAAACTATAGAGACTAAATAAAAGAGTATAACCAAACAAGGCATGGAAACTTAATGTGTGTGTGTGTGTGTGTGTGTGTGTGTGTGTGCAGCTGCACTTCTGTGTGATGGTTTAACTCAAGAGGTTTGTTTTGTCCTCGTCATCGTAGGTCCAGCACTTAAACACTCATCTCAGGCAGATCACATGTAAGGATCTGACTTTGTTGTTTGAGACATGCCCAGTAACATCTCCATATCTAGCTTGTTAAAATAAACCTAGATCCTAAACAATGACTTATAAAGCTATTAGCAGCAGTAAATGTGGAAATGTTAGATAGTCAGAGTCGCCTCTCAGTGTCGAGGCAGCTTTGCTTTGTTTAACCCTCATGACTAAAAACACATTTGATTAGTTTTTCTTTGTAGCTGCCAAAAAATGATCCGACCAAGCCTCCTCCACATGTGTAAATAAGAGCAGATTCACTGTTACTCTGGTTTAGCACTGCTGTGACAAATGCATTATAACGGTGATAAAATCTTCACTTTAGGAGTATAAATATTCTCAATTTAAAAATGTAAATCTGCATGTATGATTGCCTTCTCCTTTTCTTCTTCTTCTATTATCTGTGTCGCGGTAGAAGCAGATGATGATATTAGATGCAAAGACAGAAGATCAATAAAGTTATTACGGTTCATCCTGTGGTGGGCATGAATGTGTGAGTCAGATTTCATCACAGTCTGTGGTGCTGATGTGGCAACACAGCGAGTCCTCGGTACGATTTTGTTGTCGAACGTCATTTTTGAATCCCTAAAGATTTTGTTAAAGAAAATAAAAGTAGAGTTTGCCGTGTAATTATCATAATAGAACTTTTTTTCCCTATTATCTTTATTTACACTATCAGCTGCCAAAATCACACACACGCCAACACACACTGCTGACTTTTCAAAATAAATCTCCCTCTCCACAGTATTGTGTATGTGTGAGTGCATGTGTTTGTGTTGGCCCGGTCTCGGTTACAATCACTGACTTGGCGTCCTGCAGTGGCTCCAGGGACTGGGAGGAGTCCGCTGTTCTCTCTGCAAACAATCTCTGTCTTAACCAATCACCGGCTCTGATCTCATCCACTTATGTTTCTTTAAGTTTTATTGTTTTGTTTTTCTTTTTTTTTAACACTGAATATGAGATACTGCAGTAAAGATTGGTGGTATTTGCAATGATTGTGCAGGTTATGTAACACATCTCAGTACTGGAGAAGTAAAAAACAACGTGAAATCTGATGTTGGAGGTAACGCAATTTCAATTACAGTTCAACTTGTCATCTTGTTTCTTAAATCAAGTGTTATTGTCTTGATTTTAGTGGAATCATTTCCCAATATTTTGCTGAAGGAAACTCCTTTTATTTCTGATATGAAGTCAATATAGTTTTTAATATTATTATAGTTTTATTTGTTGATGGGATAGTTACAGTTGGATGAAGAGTGGTCTTAAACTTTTATTTTGTAGTAATCTGACATGTATAGTATATATTATTGTTTACATTTACCACATGGGAGTGTCAGAAGTTGAACATTTAAACAATTTATCCATCTCAGTGTATCTTTCTATTTTAACTTAATCACTGGCTGGCTGATTAGTTTTATACTCTCTCTGTTTCAGTATGTTCAGGTGTGTTCAGGTGCAGGTTAGTGGTGTGTGAATTGTATGTTGTAGCTGGTTATTTTAAGTTATTTTAAGTTTAGTAAAGATGAGCCTAAAACAAACCTGAAATTCTGTTTGTATGTTAACTTCTCCTCTTAAGCACAACAAAGCATCTCAGCACTTCTTCCACTGCTGTTAAAACTAAAATCTATATAATAGTAAGTATATAACATTCCTAAATCTACAAGAGAATTTGTGAAGGATCATGGGATTTGGAGTCATGAGGGAGCGGAGACATCGAGGTAAAAAAAAATCATCGAGGAAATCCAGAATGAAATGTTCTTTCACCCAGAGGGCCCCCAATCATACCTGAGTATGAGAGGAACCGTCAGCATGCCGTGAGAGGACAAATAGGGACACACACACACACACACACACACACCTGGCCCATAAAGACCTGGCCTTGTTTACCCTCCTCCACACACAGATGGACTCTGAGGAATGCCGTCACTCTGGAGGACACATTTACAAACTGCTGTGTGAGGCCTTTTTTACAGAGATCACACACACACACACACATACAAGTGATGTGATGGCCATGTGTCCATAAACAGGTGAGTGTGTGAACACCTGCACATGATGATGATGGAAGAAGTAATCAGATCGTATATCTAATGATATATACGATAATATATGATGACTCGTACATTAATAGTCAGCTAAATTTCAATGTTCACTGTTTACTAATAGTTATTTTTATTATGGATATAATCAATAATCAATATGTTGATTTTTTCGACTAATCCTGTAAACTCAAATTTGATCTCTTGCTTGGTAGTGTTTCTTTACAATGCATCACATTTTTACATTTCTTCATGTTTTGTATATAAAATCTTAATTTGTAAAGTAACTAAAGCTGTCTGATAAATGTAGTGAAGTAAAAAGTATATTTCTCTCTGTGATGTGGTGGAGGAGAAGTATGAAGCAGTCAAATGAAGCACCTGGAAGCTGTTCTTAAGTATTTAATCAGATGTGTTTAGTTTCAGTCCAGCAGTGGTGCTAATGGAGCTTGAAACTGCATCATTCCTGCTGCTGCAGAGCCCCCCCCCCCCCGCTTCAGTTTTTTTTTTCCTGCTGTATCTTCAACTCTGTCTCCTCTTTTCTCATTTCACACATCAGCTGCTCTGTTCGTGTCCTGCAGAGAACAGTCTGACTCAAAGTTTTTACCCTTTTTAAAAGGACATTTCACATCTTTCCCCACGTTCCACCTACATATCGCTGCAACCCCCCCCCACCACCACCACCTCGTCCTGTCCCGGTAATGCGTAATGACTATTTTCAGGCAGGGAGGGGTAATAGTTGATGTGTGTGTAACTGGCACAGTGTGTGTGTGCTGCAGAGTTTCTGCTGACTGCAGGAGCTCCACCTGGCAAAGAGAGGGGGGGCGGCACATCAGCAATTTGGGATCGAGTGAATGAAGATAAGGGGCTGAGCGGTGGGAGGGGAGGGGTTCAGAGGAGGGATCAATGACTAACCCCCCAACACACACTCACCCACACCCACATACACACAGTCAGTCCCTGAACTCACACACAAGCCTCCAAAGAGACACACTGTGGAAGTTCAGCAGTGCCAATATTAAAATGAAATAATTTAATTAATCAATCAGTCAGTTTATCAATTAGTTGATTGACACAAAATTAATCTGCAACAGTTCACGCTTTCAAACATTGTCTCCTCAAAGACTTTCATCTTGTAGCACTTTGATTTTCACATTAAAAGTGAAAAGTTTTAGATATTAGAGTTTAAACTTTCTTACCTGCACACACCTGTCCAATCACAGAACACCCCCCCTGTGTGTGTTTTAATTAGAAAAACCACCAAAAATATAAATTCAGATTTCTCTGTTTAAATTAAAATTTTAAAATGTAATGATTCAGTGACTTTAATTTAATATTGGCAGCTTTGGACCTCCGTAAAACACCTCCCTAAAGTGGAGGTGAAATGGTGAATCCCTCTGAGTTTGGAAAGAGTGTGTAGAGGATGGGCTGCAGTGTGTGTGTGTGTGTGAATGTGAATGTGTGTGTGTGTGTGTGAATGAGTGTGTGTGTGTGTGTGTGTGTGTGAATGTGTGAGTGTGTGTGAGTGTGTGTGTGTGTGAATGAGTAGGTGTGTGTGTGTGTGTGTGTGTGTGTGTGTGTGTGTGTGTGTGTGTGTGTGGGGGGGTGACGCTGCACTGTGCCTCCCTCTGAAGTTGTGGACTGTCAGTGTCACCGGGACATGTCGGCTGACGGGGAACATTCACTGCACAGTATGTTACCGTGTACGCTTACATGTATGTTGTTGTTGCGTGTCGTCCTCTGTAGTGCGAAGCTCCTCTTGTGGGACGTCCGGCATTGAGCATCCATCTTTCTATAAGTCACATTTATAACATGCTGAGGTTTTTGTTTTCTGCTCTGCACTCCTGTTGTATTCAAGCTTTTCAGGGACACTGCAGATACAAACTGAGTCTCACTGAGCTGCATGCAGAACATGCTCGTACGGGAATAAATCACCTTCATCTATGTGTTACACCTGCATGTGGTATAACCTTTTCTCAGCATCATCTCACTCCATAACCCTCCCATCTCTCTCTCTCTCTCTCTCTCTGCAGTGATCAGACCCCCGGTTTGGTGAGTGAAGATGATTCCTGTGCTGATCTGTGCTCTAATCTCTCTGAGTGTAGCAGAAAATGACTTGGACAGCCTGTATCCTGAACTGGAGCACTCGAGAACCATCTATGTCATCGGTGAGTGTGTTTCTGTATGTCACAGCATCATGCAGAGTTTTTGCAGAATCGAAACAGAGAGAGAGAGAGAGAGACTCCCTTTTTTCCAGTGTCTTTTTCTCTGAGTTTCGTTCACGACACTCACTCTGCAGTGTCATTTGTTTCCTCAGTTTATCAGTTTGTGCTGCCGCTGTGGCTCGCTGATAACGCTGCTATGTTGGGATTATTAGCTCAGACAGATAGAGTTATCTCATCGGCATTTACAGATGAAAACTTTGTACATGTCAGGATATCAAAAACTGTCAGGAAAACACAGCTGTGGTTGTTGATAGCTGTTCATTATTCCTTAATGTGCAAACTAGTTTGTCAGTTTAAAGAAGAAGAAAAGCTTAGTTTTTCAAAGTGCCTTTTCAATTAAACAGAAAATTAGTTTCACTATATTTCTGCTCTTTTTTCTTCAAACTGTGCATTACTTGTCAATTAAAAACATAAAAGTATTTTCTAAATACAGAAAACGAGTTTCATATAATAAACATTTTAATTGGTCAGTTAGTTGTAGAAACTCTTGGAGAAGAGAAGAAAATCTCTCTATGTGATTTGTAGCCGTTCTCTTCATAATGTATTTAAATGTTCACATAAATATTATTCATCTGAATGATCTGTGAGACCGCCCAAATATTTGGCACGATAACCAACTAACAAATGACCAAATAACTAATTAAAACTAACAAAAAATTAATTAAATGCGTAATACATAATAATAAACACACTAATCACTTACTGATAACTAATCAATCTAAAAATTACTAACCAAATAACCATATAAATTAATTCATAATAATAATGAATAATTCATAACCAATGAACTCATTACTAATAACTCATAAATAACTAACAAACTATTTGAAAACCACATGTAACCACTAAGTTATGACTAACAGATGAATAACTGATCAATAACTAACAAATAACTAAGCAGATTAAATTAAAAAATACAAAAAACCCAATTAGATGTTGGTGCTGATCGATCAGCTGTTGATGGTGATCGATCAGCTGTTCGTGCTGATCAGTCAGCTGTTGATGGTGATCGATCAGATGTTCGTGCTGATCGATCAGCTGTTGGTGCTGATCGATTAGACATTGATGCTGATCGATCAGCTGTTGGTGTTTATGCAGCAGATGAAGTGAATGTCTGGTTGGCGTGTGGAGGCAGCTGATCTGTTTGTGATGGAGGCTGAAGGTCGCAGCGGCAGATCTTTTAAACTGTGTTCACATTAACAGCGTGTTCAGACTTTAACACACATCCGAGTCTTTCAGCTGGTTTCTTGGCAGGCTGACAGACAGCAGGACAGTTTTAATGGCTCCAGTGGAGAACACAGTTATTTCACCTTGGAGAGCTGCACAGATCTGTGTGTTACAGCGTTTAAAGGAACAGGTCTACTTTTAGAGAAATATTATAATATCTCTGTCGTTTCTGAGAGTTAAGAGGACGGATATTATTCTCATGTCAGAGCTGTTATCTGAGCTCAGCATGAAGACTGGAAGTGAAGGAAACAGCGAGCCTGAGTGTGAAACTAAAACCGGAAAGAACGAAACAAACTACATTCAGCCTGTTGAGTCATCAGCTTCAGTTTCAGCCGTGCACCGCTTTGTTCTGGACTAAAACATCTCAACAACTTCTGGATTAATTTCTGTACAGATGTTCATGTTCTCAGGAAGAGCTGTGATGACTTCAGTTATTCTCTGACTGAATATCAGCACATTTGCATGTCGAAGTTTGGAGTCACTTAATACTTTACCCATCACTGTAAATATACTTTTAAATCTCTCTATATTGTTAACATCTCCATATATATATATTTATATGTATATATTACTACAGTTTTAGTTTTAACAGTATTATATTTACATTTACATTCTGTTTTCCATCATGCATCTCCAAGATGTCCAACTGACCATTTGCATTTAGTATAATTTGTATTTACTGCCCAAGTTACGTTAGCTAGAAGCAACAGATTATTTTCACACAGGTTTGCTAAGAAAACAAATATTTTGCAAGAAGTAATGCACCAACTATGAATGTTGTATTTAGCTCTGATGTGATCATCCAAGACACATTTTAAAACCAGGTGTAAACTGTCTGTGTTTTGTGCAACTGTTTTGTTTTGTGACAGAGCCAGGCTAGCTGTTTCCCCCTGATTTCAGTCTTTATGCTAAGCTAAGCTAAGGCCTTTAACATAGAGACATGAGATTGATATTGATCCTCTCAGTCTTGAAAAGAGTATAAGTTTATTTTGAACTGTTCCTTTAAAAGTTTGTATTCTTGAACCAAACACCACATTTTTCCAGTACATAAGATGTTTATCAGTGTGTTTGTTATCCTGTGTGTTTGTCATGTTATCTTTCTGTTTTTTGTGGCCGTGTTGCAGAAAATGCCCCTCGACTGTCAGTGACGGCGGAACAATCGAAGGTGGTGTCGAGGCGAGGAGGAAACGCCACCTTACCATGCACAATCCACAGGGACGAATCACTGTCACCCAGTCGCAAGATGAGGATCAAATGGACCAAGCTGACCTCAGACTACCTGAAAGAGGTGACTTTTTATATGAAAAATTAGAAACTGTTATCTGGTTTTCTTCATTACAGTTGCTGCATTTCTAAACATCAGTGTCATTAAATGAAAGGAATCTTTATTTTTACTTTTTGCATACAAAAATACAGGAAGTTTTAACTGAAGGTTTTATTGGCATATTGAATTAATTTCCCTCTTTAAAGGTATCCTGTGGAGTATCTGACCACCAGTGGCGCTAAAGACAAATGTTTTGTTAACTGGGTCTTCATTTTGATCATAATCTGTGCTCTGTTAACATGCCCATAAAGAGGCCCGTGCAGTTCATATACAGGCTCTTCCTGACTGCAGGAGACTGACTGATCCATCTTCATCTTCCTCCAGGTGGATGTCTTCGTTGCCATGGATTTTCACAAAAGGAGTTATGGCAGTTTCCACGGCCGCGTCCACCTGCAGGGCTCCTCTCCGATGGACGCCTCTCTGGTCATCACAGAAATCACCCTGGAGGATTATGGGAGATATAAATGTGAAGTTATTGACGGGTTGGAGGATGGAACAGCGGTGGTGTCCCTCGACCTTGAAGGTATGACGATTTGGTGAAATGACTCTTTCAAATGAGAAAGAATGAGGCTTATAGTCTAAAAATAAAACGTCTATTAAACATCATTGTACTGTAACGGGCTGCGGTCAGGCTAAATTTAGCTCCACGAGCAGCGACTGCTAGAGGGAAAGTCAGCAGTGTGTCCTGTAAGCATCGTGTACATCAATGTCAGAGCAGCTTCATTATTTTGAGAGCAGCCGGAGACATCGGCCATCACCGCCTGAGGCCAGAAACGCTGGCAGATGGCTGACAGGGGAGCGGTGGTGCTTACACAGCGAGACGAGGGTTCATTCATTAGGTGAAATAACAAGGATCGAACACAAAGCCCAGAGGACGCAGCCTCATTTTGTCTGCTAACTGCAGGTCATCCGTCACATCTCCTCCCACCTCTCCACGCAGGTGTCATCTTCCCCTACTTCCCCCGCCTGGGTCGCTACAATCTCAACTTCTACGATGCAGAGCGGGCGTGTCGGGACCAGGACGCCATCGTGGCGTCCTTCGACCAGCTGTACGAGGCGTGGCGAGGGAAGATGGACTGGTGCAACGCCGGCTGGCTGAGTGACGGCACAGTGCAGTATCCCATCAACACCCCCAGGGAGCCCTGCGGGGGCAAGAACACGGTGCCGGGTGTCCGCAACTACGGCCTGAGAGACAAAGACAAGAACCACTACGACGTCTTCTGCTTCACCTCCCACTACAAAGGTGAAGGACGTTACTGCCTTTCTGTGTGTGTTTACCTTTATTTACCTTTACTGAAGACAATAGTCCAATAAAACACAGCCAACATTTAAGAATCGTCAGCAAACACAGGTGCTCTGCAGGTGTTTGGTCAGAAGTTTGGACACATCACATGAAAATCCATCTGATAGTTGTTGTTGGATGAAATGAAGTAGGAACTCATCTTTTTTCAAGGTGCACAAAGTGAGAAAATAGTTTGAAGAGGTCAGAAGTTACAAACTAACTAAAATGAGATCGTGTAGTCTTCATCAGCATCATCATCTACCAAAGAACATTTAAAAAGGATGAGCATGAAAGGAAAGTTATGAATATATAAAAGACACAAAAGTAATCAGCTGTTCGTCTCTGCTGAGACACAAAAACACACTCATGTTTAAGAGTCGTGTATTTCTTTGTCTGAACAAACTTTTCATGACATTAATTAGCTCCAGCTGATCTGCCATCAGGGCTAGCTGCAGATAAAAAACTGCTGCCTGAAGGTTTTGTACAAAAAAAAAGGGGATAGAGATGATGAGAGATTTGTTAATGAACTTTGGTAGTTTGCCGACAGGGAACCAGATCCAAAATGGAAGCAGCTATCGGAAACATCTTACAGCCTTTAGACTGTTTTTTATCTTTACTCTCATCCGGAGGAGGTCCAGTTGGATCCATCTGCCGTAATGGCAAACTGCTCAAGGGTGAAACATGCTGTCCCTCCAATAAAGTCCCTGAAAGAGACTGAAGCAACATAAATATCCAACACTGATAAAAGCTGAGTGTCTGTAGTGAAAAGTTAGTGGATTTTCATATCTCAGTAAACACTGAGGCCTTTAGGGGTTGTTAAACTTTTATTGTGTTTACATATCGTTATCTTTGTCTTTGTCCTTCCAGGTCGGTTCTACTACCTGATCCATCCCTCCAAGCTGACCTACGATGAGGCGGTCAGGGCGTGTCAAAAAGATGGCGCTCAGATCGCCAAAGTCGGCCAGATGTACGCCGCCTGGAAGCTGCTGGGCTACGACCGCTGCGATGCCGGCTGGCTGGCCGACGGCAGCGTCCGCCATTACCCTGATCTCCCGCCCCCGCCGACGCGCTGCAGCCCCACCGAGGCCGCCGTGAGGTTCAACGGCTTCCCCGACAAAAAGCACAAGCTGTACGGAGTGTACTGCTTCAAGGGCCAAAACTGAGGCGCAAACACACACACAGACAACCTGCAAACACACACACACATCAGCATGCACATACACACACACACACATTCATACACTAGTGAACACACTAGTGGAGTGAAGAAGAGACACAGGAGGGATTTTGAGGTCTGAACAAACACATTCAAACTGTGATGCTTTATTTCATGGAAACAGTCATGTTGTTGTAATCTGGAACCTGATAACTCTATGAGGGATAGTTTACACATATTTAAGGTTCATATTATTTAATCAATGCCTTTGTGGGGGGAGGGGGGTCATTGTGGGAGGGATGAGGGTCGGAGGAAATCACAGCTGCAGCCATACTCATTCAAGACTGGACCAGGCCTGCTGAGAACAGCTTCACAGCAAAGCGACTCGTGGTTGGACTCAAACTTTGGGGCACTTATCTTGTTTTGTTCAAGACCACCGGGAACAACGACGACGACGAGGAGGCCACGAAAACACAGCTGACAACAGAGGAAATCCTGTGATACTCGTCAGGTAGGAAAACAAGCCTAGCACAACCAAACTGACGTTTGCTGTCCATACTTCACAAGGTGCTACAACTGGTACTTTGTACTTCATCTGAGCGTCCAGTATTTTATGATTTTATACAAACGTGTTGGACCAAACATCAGTCTCATCACCGAAATGAATACGAAAAAAAAGAGGATCCAACTGTTAGCATAGTTTATGTTTTCTAAGTAGAGTGTTATTATCTAAAAATGTCTTTCTGTTTATGACTATTTTTTGATATACTATAGAAATATTTACATTATTATGTTTTCTGTCTTTTTGGCCAAACTATCCAAGTCTCTTTGGTTTACATGAAATACAACATGACAACAGTGGGAAAAAAACACTCCAACTCCACAAGACTTAAAAAAAAAAAAGGAATTTTGCACTGAACATAGATGAAGATGCCTGAAGGAGGAGAGCAGTAGCAGCAGTAGAAAATGCCTGGCGTGAATAAAACAGAGCTGTTGCAGTTTTACAGTGAAGTAGACCTTTGTGTGGCTGTATCTCTCCGTTTGGCTTCATGTTAGACTTCAGAGCATGATTTAGCTTCTGCAAGCGCACAGCAAAGCAGCCGTCAGTGTAGATCCACACTCGCTATCTATCTAGCGCCTTGATAAACTGCTATTTTTGATACAGATACTGTAGTTTCTTATAGTGAATGAGCAGAGCCGCGGCCAAAACCACGTTTGTGACTTCAGCCCTCCGTTGATCCGTCTCATAAGGTGCCCTTCGTAAACCTCTCAGGAAAAGTCAGACTATTATTTAACCTGTTATCCAGCAGTGGTTTGAATCTTTAAAGGGATTTTTATGATCTCACAGGTGTCGTCTGTCTGTCGGAGAGGATAAAATCTTTACTTGGGTCTAAACCAACAATTAAATCCAATATCTGTCCTCCACTGCTCCTCCAGCTATGACAGGAAACATTATCGATCAATGCAGTCTGTGGAAACTCAAGTATAAAATTTATGTGTTGAGGAACTTTTTACTGTGACAGGAAACAAGAAAAACTAAATAAAAAATAAGCTTTGCATAACAAAAATTATGTTGTGAAGCATCACGATTTTCATCTAAGTATAAAATATAAACAATAACTAGAAAGGCGCTGAATCGACATTTATTGATTTATTTTAGTTTCACGGATGGAGATTGCAGCTCCTGATGAGTTTAACAGCTTCATCACCCAAACCTAGAAGCTGTGTTTGCTGACTCACCAGCTCATCCAGAGTCCCATCAACGACCGGCTGTCAAACCTTTTGTGTTTAAACAATCAATGCACCAACTGTACAGATGTTAACCAGCAACAGGCCTCCATCTGTATCTGTGAAAGTGTTTGAGCCTCTGACTGAACTCAGAAATCAGAAGAAACTAGTTATTTTAGTTATTTTCCTGCAGTTTCTCTCCTTTCATTGGATTTGCACCAATTTTTCACTCAATTTCCAACTTGTTTAGACGTGTCTTTGCATCAGATCGCGCTGCCCCGGAGAATTTTCTCTTCCTGAACAAAATGTCCAGAAGACATAAAGAACTAATCAGAAAAAGGTATGATGACTTAAATGTCTTTAATTTTTTCCCTGTTTCAAACGGGGTGTCCCAAATCCTGTCAGATTTCTATATAATACTGATAATGTTGTTTTCGCGCTCATTATTACCCAACCAAATATAAAAACAGAAACACTGCGTCACAGCACTGATTTGTCTGTATGCCTGTCAGTCAATCAGTGCATCATTGTCAAGGTAACAATGGCGTCCAAAGGTGCGTTCAGTATGTGTGCTAATTGTTCCCCATCCTGATGAAAATGGTGCATTTATTCCAGAGTAGTAGTATGCATTTATATATTCTTCAGGGTTCCAGTTTGAAAAATACGGTTGCATTTCACTTAAACTGAGAATAATGAAATGACTAAAACTTGTAAAATGTATATTTTAGTCAAAATACTAAAACTAAAATAAAAGCTGCCACATGCAACTCTGCATGTGTAAGATCCTGAAAATGCCGCTCGTGGATAGCAGGTAAAAAATAACGTGTTGATTTAAGGTTTGCGCAGGAGACGCTGACTGAATCTCGGAGTAACGTACCGAGTGCTGAGGGCACAGATGGGAAGAGGCCAGGTCCTGAGTGAGCATGGTTTTCCTGGCAGCGCCCGGCTCCCTGATTGCTATCTAAGCTCTGCAGCCTGCACCAGCCTGCTGAATGAGACAGAAATACAATACATTCAAAATACCAATAATTCCTGCATGGCGGCACCGAGGGCTTCTTCCATGTAAGGGTATCAGAGAGGAAGCAAAGCACATTGATCCAACATAAGCTCTCTGTGCTCGGTCCCAGCTGGCCCGGACGCTGGTTTAGGTCATCCACTGGGGCCGGTAAAGAGCTTTACTTGGCTTCATCTTTGACAAGCTGCTGAACAATAAGAGTGTTGCTTTACATATCAGTGAAGAAGAGCTTCCTGTAATGATCGGACACATGATGGGAGTGAAATGTTGATTCTGCACATCTGTAGAGGAAATACTCACTGCAGAGTCTGCTGCAGGGTTGCAAAACTAAAAAGATTTCTTCCTTTTCACTTATTTTCAATTATTGTAAACAATTTGCAAACAATGTCAAGTTTGTTAAAGGGACAGTTTGACATTTTGGGGAGTGCAACCTTATTGAAAGGCTTGAGGAAGAAGACACGACTCAGAACTCTTTGCAAAACCACAACCAGCTGTTTTTACATCTCAGTCTGTGTGCAGATTAACGAAATAAGATGTAGAATGACATTACTCTATATCTGTCTATAAATTATAAAGCCAGCAGCCAGTTATCTTAGCTCAGCAAAGACTGACTTAACAATTTTGCTTCAAAAGCTCTAAAAGCTTCAAATGAACTTGGATTTAAAAAAATGAGATATAACATATTAATCAGTGAGCTTTCTTGGTGCTGGTCATCTTCATGCTAAGCTAAAATAACTAATTACCTGCTGGCTCAAGCTTCTCATTTACTGAGCTTCTCATTTAATTTCCCAAAATGTCAAACTGTTCCCTTAAAAGATTTAAAGAAACTCCAAATCTGTTGCTTTCTCTTTTGTACCAACTCTGCTTATCAGGAGCCCTGTTAGTAAGCGCAGCGTACAAGGAGACCTTAGGGACCCGAAGACAAAAGGACAATAAAACATTACATAAACTATGACTCTGCCTCGTCCGTCTCTTCACACAGGGCTCGCTGAGGTCATCGATTATCCGAAATACATCACGACAACTTATGAGCGCTCACGCTGCAGCGGCTGAAGAAAATAAAAGTCAGCAGAGTCGGTGTCGGGGTGTAATTGACTTCAGGACGGCTGTCTGCAGAGAGGCAGAGCCAGGTGTCGTTCCTGAGTGATGCAGTAATGTGCTTTCCAAAGGGAGGGGTCGCTGCTTGCACAAATGTTTCCCCACAGAAACACCAGGACCATTCATGGTGCTGCTTTCTGTTGATCTTGTAACTGAAACGTCGCATGTTGCCAAAGCGCCGGGATGTTTTAGGAAAGTGACGGCATGTTGGTGACGTGCCGGTTTTTTATGTTGACTCATATTCCTGTGCTGGTTTTTGGGAGCTTATTTGAATGTGGTAATGTAGGATAACACAGGTGTCAGGCCACCATCAGTCACTGCTAAAAATGACTACAAATACACTTATATGCATGTTTCAATATATAAAGGTTAAAATCTAAATAGAGGCTCAAACATGCTGCTTTTTATTGACTGCTCTCTCTGAATAATGCACATAATTTAATCTTTGAGGCACCATCTGCTGACATTAAATCTAATTTTTCTAATTGTCAACAAATCCCATGAAAAGCCACAAAACCAGCAGTGAGTGTAGCTACGAACTGTGCATTTCTTTTCCCCCTCTGAGCCTTAAACTATTAAAAATCATCAATGAGCCTCGCTGTTGTTCCTTCATCACCATAAACACACACGCTGTAGTCTATTTTGACACACACACACACACACACACACACACACACACACACACACCCGTCCTGCTGCCACAAATACTCATTAGAACACCAAATGTTGATTCATCCACCACTGAAAATAGTCCCTAACAAATGCTCTATTTGCTCTTGTTTAAAGAGTTACTTAGCCCCACCTTTCAGTGGTTTAGTGTCTCACTTTGCTGCAGTGATGTAAAAGTGACATCAGTGATTCTGAGTGTGAAACAGACTTAAAACTTTCAACCAGAGAGGGCAGCAAAATTTAGCTTTTCAGGTTGTTGTTAGTTTCCTCTTTAAGTAACGTTTGCTACAACCTGTAGTGTCCAGCTGTTTTAGGGAAAAAAAGGGATTTTTTTTAGCCAACCGGGGGCAGTTGAACACCCTATAAACACAACCACATGTTATCTCCTTGCTTATTTACACATCCAACAGTCACAGAGCAAAATGATCCTTCATGTGGAGTCGTGTTTGGGTCACCTGACAAATGTGAGTCCAGTATTTTCTCTCTTTTAGCTCTCAGTCTCTTTAGCTGCTAATCCCTCCACTGTGTTCACCAGTTAACTGCAAACTAACAAGACTGGACAGATGAAGCCTCGTGAAGCTTTTGGGCTTTAAACTCTCCATCACAGTGACATCTGTTGGTTTGCAGAAATCAGAGCAACTGTTCGAGACAGGAGGCGAAGTACTACAACACCTCACTGATTTACTTTAGTTTCAAACCCGTGAGTTCACAGTTTAAGAAGTTTAGGTATGTCTGTATATGTTTTACCTTTACGTTCAGAACAAGGGGCATAATGATAAAAAAATTAACCTAAAGTAAGGTATCCCTCCTTGAACCACCACCTTACCATGGTGGAGGGGTTTGTGTGACCGAATGATCCTAGGAGCTATGTTTTCGGGGGCATTAGGCCCCTGGTGCAGTCTCCCATGGCAAACAGGTCCTAGGTGATGGGCCGGACTAAGAGCGGTTCAGAAGCTCATCATGGTTAGAAAACAATCAAGGACCGTTACATCGCCTGGATTGGCGTGACCGGGGCCCCACCCTAGAGCCTCGCAGGCGAGTGCCTGGTGTCCGGGTCTTTGCCCACGGGACCCGGCCGGGCTCAGCCCGAAATGGCGATGTGGGCCCGCCTTCCAGTAGGCTCACCACCCGCAGATAGTCGAACCTCGGATTCAGGAGGAACAATGCGGTTTTCATCCCGGTCGTGGAACACTGGACCAGCTCTATACTCTCCACAGGGTGCTTGAGGGTTTATGGGAGTTTGCCCAACCAGTCAAGATTTCAAGATTTCAAGATTTATTGTCATTACACAACAATTTACATCATCATCTTTTATTATTTAGTATCAGGTTGAAATTTCTAATATTTATTATAATATATTTCTAGTGTACTGGCCATATTTCTAAATGAACTTCTTAACTTGTTATCTCACTTATATTACTATACAAATCACTTAAACAAAAAGTGGTAAAATCTTTAAAACTGTCAAACTAATGAAGCTCTTACAGAGATGACAGTGACTTTGACGCTCTGGATACCATCAGACATGTGATATTCTTCAGTGGACACGAAGCTTCAGTACTTCAGTATCATCCATCCACAAAAAAGTAAAATTTAAAACCAGTTTGCTTTTAAAAAAATTAGCTGAAAGACATTAAAATGCTCCAATAAGTCTGGAGGAACTGTGGAGGTGGGGATTATAATCTGTGGATTCATCACTTTTAACATTACACCTGGAGATTTGATCCATTTTAATAGAAAAATATTGAAAAGTGCAGCTTTTAAGATTCATGTTTTCAGTAGGAACCAATGGGCCTTGAGCTGAGAGACAAATATTGAAAGATGCACTAACACATGGAGAGAAAAATATAGAATCATACCAGACTTAAATAAAGTGGAATAAAAAAACTTGACAAACAACACAGGTTTTGTTATGATAGTTCCTATTATTGCACACACAGCTGACAACAACACTGAAACCAGGATGATGGACATTTTTTACAGCAAATGGAAAAAGACATGATCATTACATAAAAATAAGCTCTTGTGCCACAGATACAGTGAACCCCGTTAACCACATGGAGTAGAAAATGCATATACATTGACACACAATATATAAAAATGAAGAGCATGAAGAGGGTAAAATGCAGGATCACATGAAAAAAGGAACATGTTGAAGTTGTCTCTCTGCACATTTTTCACATTCCCTCATTCATCGGATTAAAAAAAAATCACAGATTCCAGATCTGTAGCAGATAAATCAACTCAGTGCTGTAGAGGAGGAATCTGTTGAGTCACAGCAAAATAAAACAGCTCAACATGTTAACGTGCAGCGAACTTGACGGGACGAAGTTTCCTCTGCAAGAAACAACACGACAGAATCTGTAAACAGCGAAGAAGTCATCATTAACAGAATCATTTCAGTTCCAATGACCTTTATTTAATATCACAGTCCATTCATAGTTTTAAAGTATACAATAAGTTAAATTCGTATGGCTTCATATAGTATCTATATTATATATCCTATGATTAATAGCCACAAAACACACACACACACACATTCACAATAATCTCCACCTCCTCATCTGTGTGCTGCTCTCCCTTTTAAAAAAACTTTTCTCAGCTAAAACATTTTGTACAAAAATCTACACAGAAAAATCAGCCAGTAAAAATGGGTCAGGACGAGCAGCACAGACCGAAACTGGAGCGACTGAAAGTATGAAAATAATTTAAAGTGATGATTTGATGCTCTTTATATTCAATTAATGAGCCTGAAATTCACCTGTAACTGATCTTTTAATGTCTGTATTTATTGGTTATTGACATAAAATACATTTTTTATTATGCATTTGCGTTTGTAAGAGGTGGTGAAAAGTGAGGGAGGAAGACGACCTGCTGTTCTCTGTCATCTTATAAACTGTGTATTATGATTATTGATGCAGCACGTAGTTGTGCTCATTTACATATTTATCTGTTTCTGTTGTTGAAATTTGATCGTGGCTCATAAAACTGTGCTGACTTGCACTTATTACTGAGCTGCAGATAAAATCACTGTCGAGACAAAATGAAGAAAACACAGATTAATGACAGCAGCTGTGATGTGAGATCAACTGTAGTGAGAGATTGGAGAGGGTGTGTTGGAGAGATATCTGATAATACAGACGGCAGAGCTCAGTAAGTTTGCAGTAACATTATGTTTAAAGGATGTTAAAAACATTTCTTTCCATTTTTTTCTCAATAAAAACTCATTAAACCACATCGTCAAACCCTCAGTAAATGTGGTCTGTAAGAAGGTAATAAGAGAGACTCTGCAGCTCAGCATCACTATGCAGGTCGTAATCGTCCCTCAAGTCTCCTGTAAACAACATAGGACTTCAGTTCTTCCAGAAAATGAGTTTTGCACAAGTTTTATGAGTCTTCACGGATACAAAACAAGGTGAGAAACTATGAATGTTAACTTTGTTTCACAGGGCATCTTTAAAATAAGATTTCACTGTTCAGATGATGAACTTAGAGAAAGAGAACAAAGCTGAGAAGAGCACTCGTGTGGTGAAGAAGCTCACAGTGAAGCTGTTCGGGCACCCGCCTTCCTGTTTGGAGCATTTGGACTTGATATAATCAGTAAACTAACTTTACAAAAGAAGCTAAACTCTCACTAGTGTTACGGTTCAGATCCTGGATTGTTTCTGGACAATGTGCTGCTGAAACATCTCCCTCGTCCCTCTGAGAGCCAAAGATAGACAGTTCAGGGCGTCTCTCTCTACGAACACATGCAGCCTGCTGTGTTTAAAAAAAAAAAAAAAAAAAAAGACGATCAGTGTCTCTCGTGATCCTCGATCTGTGTTTGGTCCTGCAGCTGCCTCTTCTCCCTCAGCAGCTTCTGGACTCCCTGCACGGGCGCCCACAGGTTTTGGAGGACGCTGTAACTCTGCTGCTGCTCCTGGTTTTGACTGTTTTTCTGACGGACTTGGGTGTGATGGGTGTGGTGGTTATAGTGTCTGTTCTGCTGTTCGTTGTTCTGGTTGTTGCGGTGCTGCAGAGTGAATGACTTGTGGTAGGTTGCGGCTGAGGAGACAGACGGAGAAGAGCGTTAAAAAAGAGAAAACACTTTGAAATGTTGTAAATCTGAACCAAAGTTCCTCAAACTACTCACGGCTGGTGCAGGTGACTTTGGGCGTGTCCCAATGTCCGTTGTCCCGGCAGCGTATGGTGGGTGCGTGTCTCTGGATGAAGCCCTGTTTGCAGTGGTAGCGGAGCAGAGAATTGATCTCGTAGCGAGCCTTCATGGCCCCAAATACACGAGCGTCCTTAACCACAGGAGGCTGACCACATGAGACTGATGGAGGGAAACACAAATGATTTTATGGATCAATGATGAAACAAGATGTGACAACACTAAACTAATATCACCTGATAAAACTTTTTAGAAAACAGTTGATTATTTTCATATCCAGCAGTACCAACATCATCCTTCATGTATGTGAGTCTGATATTTTCTCTCTTTTAGCTCTGTGTTTGGTCTCCACCACCTCCTGAAGGAAACATCTGTCTCTGTCCTTTTGCCACAAAATGCTCAAAATGTTCGGGTACATTTTTTCTGACATTAAAGTTGGAATAGTTGTAATATCAAAGATTTCTTCGCTCCATGTATGACAATAATCTGTAATATCAGGTTTGTTTTTAGGTCTTTAAGTTTATATGCCAAAAAAAGGTAATTCACCAGTATGTTCTCCTTTATAAAGAATCCCAGCATCTTATTATGGTAGAAGTCAGAGGAAAGACAGATTAGACAGTCGAAATTGAAGCAGTAGAGGCCAAGATAATCTGACTTTTAGTCCTTAGTAAAGGTCAAGCTCCAAAACACTGGATCCTACAATTCCCATAATGCAACAGCACAGCTGCACCATGAAAGCAAATCTTTTAAACTCCTTTCGAGGCGTTCTGTTTCAAATGTGTCTCTGAGCTCCAGGTGAGACTCCTCAAACGATGTGACGTTTTGTTATTTTCTCCTCCAGAGTTACAGAACTCATCACACAACTTTTTTTACCGCCTGTTGTGTGCACGTACAACCTCTGCAGTGTGTGTTTGTGTGTGTTTCTGTTCCCATGTGTGCGTACCTGTCCCCTTTTTACAGGTGAAGGTCAGGTGATAGTTGCAGGGCACGTCATTCCACTGTCCTCCCTCGTGCCAGATCATTACCACGCAGTCTTCTCCGGACTGGAAGAAGCTGTCCGGCTGGTTCGGCCTCCAGTAGTCATATTGCTGTGAGAGCACACGCTTTCACGATTTCACTTTATTGTGAAACACCCAATAAACGTCCCAATAAACACACAGTTTAGGCATTACTTCACCCCTACAAGGACTGACTGTGTATCAGAACTGGATCACTACCACATCGTGTTATAATACAATTCAAGAGCATTTCCTCCATCTCAACATATATAAGAAACTACCACCTATCCCCATGAGGAGACGGCTCTTATTCAACATGTGACAGGATGTAATTCACAGAGAGAGCAGACAGTGGTGCTGCAGGGACAACCAACACACCACAGGCCTGCACTAACCCGAAGCTTTCTGCAGCTTTTATGCAGGAGGAAGCTGCTTTAGTTAGTTTATAACAGCACCAGAGGAAAATGAAGACACAGACTTTGTGCAGCTGAAGAAACAAGCACTCTGCTGTGTGTTTAAAGTGCCCCAGTGAGGGTGTGCCTCTCTTCTGAGTGATAACACATTACAACAGCAGATTTAACCCCCCCCCCCACCCCACCCCAGGATCAGATTTCAGGCCCCGTTTTCACCGCGTCGCTCGGCTCACATGCTCCAGCAGCTGAGCAGATCGGTGACGGAGACGCAGATGATGATCAGTGAAGTGACGTGATTTATGTTCCTGCTTCATTTTAACTAAACAGCAGAACGTAAAGTTTCTTTACTGTGTGCTGGCGCCAAAAAATAGAATAAACTCTCTCCTTGAATTCCTGCCAAATGTTTCCTGTAAATGAGGTTTATCTCTCATCGATAAACATTTCAATAGCTCCGGTAATTATGAGCAAAATGAGCTGTCCTGATTGGTTGGAAATGCTCCTCATATGTCGTTATAATGATCCAATGAGCATCACAGTTTGGTTGCATCTTTTTCTAATTAATATTTTTAGATCCTGTAAAGAGTTGACTGATTAGTTGCCTGTTATTTATAAGTTATGACCTATAAACCTGTAAAACCTGAATTAAAGTTCCTTTAAAAAAATCTTTATTGTTTAACTTTACCATTTTTTTTGATCATCTATTGTGTTTATCTTTTTTTTGTTTAGTTATGAGGCTGTTGTGAGCTCATTGTTGCTCTTAGTTTCACCAAAAACCTCTCAGATATCACTGATAAGTTCTGTTACTGTTCTATAATCAGCTCTCATATTTCACAGTTTCACAGTTCCCATAAAATTCATTTTTTAACATTAATTTCTTGGCCAATGCTCATTATACATGCATATCCATTATATCTGTTGAATGCAACTATTCAGATCTAATAAATTATTTTAAGTAGTTCTGCTTATTGTGAAAAAAGAAAATGTGCAACATGTTCATATTGGAAACATTGAGACGTTGCTGTGTTTCTTCCACCTGGTTTGGTTTTTAAAAGTCTGTTTCTGTGACTTGATGTTCCAGTTATCAGTTATTAGTTTGTGTCATTTCCTCACATCTGGTAAATTGTCTCACCATTGGCTTCCCGTCGGTCCATCTGAAGTCTCTCTCGAACATCTTGTCGTTCAGGCCGAGCCACTGGTAGTCGCTGCCCAGACCTGCAGAGACAGAACCCGTCAGAATAAGAGCTTCGAGTCATTTAATTTTAATTACATTTAAATTATAACAGTCAGAAAACAGAACAAACACTCTGCATGCAGACAGAAAGCAGAAGAAGAAAGATGGAGAGTTGATTTGCTGCTTTACATGTTTGTGGTTTGAACGCGTGTGACGCAGCAGGAGAGTGAACAAACTCAGCAGAGGAAACATTTCATCTCAGCCAGCAGCTTCCCCGAGAAACCGAGAGACTCTTCATGTTGCTCAAACGTGGTCGGCCCTGATTGTCTCAGTTTACTTTATTTGATCTCTCCAACATCATTGGATTACAGCCCCGACATGAGTGGCCTCTCTCCAAACGCACAAAGTGCACTGACTTATACAACAGTTTTTACAGCAACGTAGCTTCAAAGAGAGACGGATGCTGACTCGAGTTCAGTTAATCTGACATGAAAAACTCTCAGTATTTTAAGACAAAATCAGCAACCCAGATCTTAGACTGGGACTTTGGGCCCAGAAGCTTTTCAGTACAATCTGATGTGGCAACTTTCCTTAGAAGTATGTTCATCTGATGAAATTGCCACAACTCCAGAAATGAGTAATTTCAGTTTATTAAAGGTATAACAAAAAACAACTCTATATATGGACTCAATTAACAATAATCCTTCTCAGTCGTCTCCTCTGAAACACCAGAAAAATGTGATGGTGTCTGTATCTGCAGAGGCTCTTTAACCGGTAAAATGTTGTCACAACTGAAGGAAATGAAAGTTTTAAACAAGTTTACGGGCAGGCTGGCAAGGTCTGCTTAATGCTAACACACTGATGTTCAGCGGGTATCATATATTATATTTATCATCTTGATCAGTTTAGCATGCTAACATCTGGAGGATCATGATGTTGAGACATTTCACTCTGGATCAAAGTGGACTGACCCACATTGGTACAGAGCTAAAAACTTCCTATAAACTAGAGGGTATAACAGTGTTAATCATTACATCTTGGTGGACTCACGGTTGACAAACAGCTGCTCCTCGTGCGACAGGATGCTGGCCAGGTGGGCGCCGTGCAGCCGACACTCCCTCTCAGCAGCGTCCCAGGTCCGACGGTGGGTGAAGTACTTATAACAGTGAGACTGAAACTTCTTCCAGCCGAACCCACAAACCTCAGTGTCTGCAGGGAGGGAAGAAAATAAAGTGTTAAAGACCAAATACAAGGCTCAATAACAAATCTGTTTTTCTGGTGATAACTGGATAATTGTGTTGAACTCCAAAATGAGTGTGTGGTTCATTTGAGCACAGCTGATTTCAACCTTCAAGATCATTGTGATGACTGTCAGGGAGGATCCATAACTGATCAATAATTAAGGCCTAAATGTGGAGTTTGCTTTGCTGCAGTTTCTTCATTGGAGCAGACAATCTGGTTTTATAGTCTCCAAAGATGAGAGGTTGACCCATCTCTCTGCTTCAGCCAGCAGCTGCTCAAATAAAGCCGTTATATATATTATATAGAAATAATGAAGACATTATTAAGCTCATCCTGTTTGCTGTCCCACTGTACATAATGACCCCCACAGCATCTCCACATAGGAGAAAGTGGTTGATCTCCTGCAGTCTAAAGTGTGTCACATATACTGTTACTCTCTCAAAGTTTGCACAACAATGAGCCTGCACTAAGACTTTATTCTGTGTACATTTAACTTGATTGTGTGCATAATGCTGCCCACAGCCTGTAGAGATTTATGCAGTTGTAACAATGGACGTTTTGCAGCTGCACAACAACTTTAATTTGTTTATTTCTCATCAAACTCTGCAGCTCAGCCCAGAGAGAGAGAGAGAGAGACAGAGTGAGAGTCAAGGTCCAGCTGGGGGATAAAGGCCCCTCGCTCAATGAGCTCAGTAACACACAGTTGGACTTCATTAACCCTCACAGCTCTCCAGTTGTCTGCAGGTCAAAAGCACACAAACACTGACACACACACACACAGCTAATGCACAACACACATTCAGTCCGGCACACGAGGACTTTAAGCCGCACAATCAGCCCTTCTGCTTTGTCAGGACCAGTAAACAAAGGATGTTTTGTATCAGTGGCTTCGGAGCAAAGTGTGTGCCAATAACGCCGTGATGGAAAAGTTGCTGGCGAGGCTTCTGGGTATTCACTGTCATCAACCCGCCTCGTCTTAATAAGTCCACCGTGCAGCCACCTGGAGGGTCAGGTGAGGTCTCCGGGCTCACTAATAAATGCAGAGCTTTAATTTGTGACTCTCCTTCTGGCAGTTTGAACAGCAGAGCACTATTCTGATATACAGAGGGGATCAAAACAGAGCTTCACCCAGAAGATGAAGGAGAGCCTGACAAAGAGCAAGGCAGTATTTAGCAGTATTTACCACTGATTCAATGCCACACAGCTGCGAAAGCTTTCTGGCTAAATAAAAGAGCAATTATCTGTTTTTTTCTCCGTCTTTCCACTGGCAAAAAGCTGAGAGGACAGCTGAGTCTGTTTCTCTATCTGCTGCTGCATGGATCAGGATGGATAAAACACACAGCGCTGCGGTCGATGATTCAATACGTTTCTGCATTATGTTGTGCATGTTACATCCATCCTGCATACACGGATGAACGTGGAAACACCCTGCGGATGGAGAGTTTGTGTCGGGGGATTTTTCACCTTCTGTTCGCTCCACCTTCCACCAAAGACGCTGACCAGAGCAGGAAGAACAATAAACATCGAGCAGCTCTTATTTGACTCTAAAAACTGTCAATTTTTTATCCTTTTAATCTGTTTTAATGAAAGTCAAATAATCTTTATTAGAGATTTTTCAGCAGAAGGACTGTCCCATGTAGGAAAAAGGTTTTATTTGATTCTTCGATTAAATGACTGATGCCTTTACAAAGCAGTGGTGGATAAATAACTAAATACATGCACTGTGTCTGAGTGTAGTTTTCATGTACTTGCACTTGAGTATTTCTATTTTGGACTACTTTCTACTATATGACTTGTAGAGTTACTATTCAGATTAAGATTTTAAAAATCTAAAATGTAGATCTACAGTAGGACGCAGCCACCTCAGTCAGCAACATTAAAATGCTTCATATATGCTAATACACCAGTATGTATACTGTATAATAGATAACAATGTAAATGCATGGCCTATAATGGAGTGTACATCTTCCATCAGCTGTTACTGAGAACAAAAATGTGTTGAAATATAAATAATTCCATATTTATGATCATCTGAATTGATATAAATGCATAAATGTGTGTCGATTTTGTGAACAAGTATATAAATGCATAAAGTTTGCTCTCCTGCTTGTTTAAGAAATGGCTGTAATAAAAGCGAGAGTTCAAGTTCACTGACAAAAATTCCAACAAAACTTTAACAGTACATTTTTTACTACTTAAGAAATAATCCCCTGGCTATTAAATCTGCTGGTGAAACTAACAGAGAAACATTCCCCGATAAATAAGCCATTAGTTCAACATTACGACTTACAATAACAGCAAAAGCCCGCTGTAAAAAAAAAAGTGGCCTTATCATTTCATTTTTTAAACATTATAACATCTTGCTCAAAGAATTCTGGAAAAGATGCCTTACTCTCTGAAAACTGGTAAATTTCTGTGGAAAATATTAATTCTCAGAGTCTGCTTGTAGGCCTGAACCTCGATTAGTTGCTGAGTAATGGCAGAAGTATTGAACGAGGAGCTGGAACTAATCCGCTGAGGAGGCGACGCCCAGTGCTGGAGGACAGCTGAGCGGCGAACGCTGTCATGACTCGAGACCTCGCGCTGGATCCACCTGCGTGCATGTGTGCCGCTTTTACATTTGTAGCGGATTTCCTGCACATTTATCTCCGTTTTTTTAATGTGACTCACTCCTGTCAGTATTAAAAACAGAAGTCAGATGATGAAAGACGAGCAGACAAACATACTTGGAGGATAAAACACAGGCGGACATGGAAAGCTGTCTGTTGTAAACATCCATCACAGTTTACAGACAGACTGATCTTCAGGATTTAACATGGCTGTGGTTGTTTTCCAGTGAAATAATGAGATTTAGAGAGAAAAATAGAGTTCTATCTCGAAAGAAGTTTAATTTCTGTTCTGTTCTGATCATTTGACTGCCTGACTTTTTAAATTACTATTATAATTTTGATGGCACCTCTGAAACAGCACTTTTTATTAAAAATTTGATCCTCAGGTTGAAAAGGTAAATATATAATGTATCTGTTGTGGCTTTTTCAACAGGGAGCGTTTGTAAAATGTCGTCCGGACTCATTTTGTACACAGTTAGTAAATTCTGCCTTGTTGTTCTCTTTGCTGATTAAAAATCGAGAAAACTTGCAGGCTGTGTTAATTACAACATCAAACCATCTGAGACATAAAAAGCAGAGGCCTTTCGGGTTAAACCCCACAGACACTAGACTGCGAAGCTGTGTCCTGATGTTTAAAGACTCAAAAGGCCCGAGAGTGGCACAAAAAAATGTACATTTTCTGCCTGACAGTAGCACTTTGTCACGTTAGCTGACCTTGTTCGCAGAGCTCTCCTGCGTAGCTGGGCAGGCAGAGGCAGGTGAAGGAGTTGACTTCCATCCAGACAGGTGGCTCCGTTCAGGCAGGGGTTAGACTGGCACTCATCAACATCTGCAGACACACCACACAAGCTCATATTATTTCACATCCAGGCGTCTGTCAGTATGCGGGGTCGGCGGAGCTCGTTAAAACAGAGGACGCGGTTGTGTGTTTGTGTGTGTACCTGTTTCACAGTGCTGCCCGGTGTATCCAGCTGCACACACACAGATGTTTTGTGCTCCTTTTTTGTAGCAGGAGCCTCCGTTCAGACACACACTGGTCGAGCACGGCAGGAGATCTACGAGGAAGACACAAATAACATAAATGACTCAAAGCAAATCCATTAAAATCACAGTAACTCTAATGTAGTTCAGTGGTCATCAGAAGGTGTTTCCATCCACCTGTTTATGTGCATTTTCTATCTGTGCATAAAAATCCTGGGATATTTGAGATATTTTAACTCAGACATCTCAAAAAAGTTCTTTGGTTTATTGATAAAAGCAGAATGCAAAATAGAAAATACATCATGGTGCACGTGAATCATGTGACAAACATCCACTGAAGAGCTGAAAACAACAGCTGGTCCAGGAAGCTTGTAATCAGTCTTTTGTTAAAACAGATAAAACCATTTTTATATTTATTTTAACCAGCTTCATCCTGCAGTACAAGAGCAAAGCAGCTCTTTTATTTCCACGACTTCTACGTTGATCATGAACTCAGTAAAAGGTCCATTTAAGGCAGCTCAAACACTGCAGCTGCTGTGGGGGTGAACCAGTAAAATAAGCTGCTGGGATGTTTACACCACTCTGGTATCTAAAGATCAAACCGTGAACAGTGAAGTTCACGTACCTCTGATGCTCACTGTGCTGGCCTCCACAGAAGACGCCGAGTCGGTGCCACTCTCGGGTTGCTCCGTGGTCTCTTCTGGTCTCTGAGGATGCGCCTGCAGCAGAGGATCTCTGATCTCTTTGTCGTAGTCCTCTGGTAGAACGGTGGCGGCGGGGTCGGGGCTCAGAGCCCACTCGGGGACGGAGTGGGTGTTTCCATCAAACGAACGTGTACAGGGGCGAAGTCGTGGAAAGAGGTGCCTGGCTTGCAGATGGCGTGGAGCTGGTGGTGGACTCCTCTGTCTGGACTCTGTAAAACTCGGTGGGGTGCGAGGTGTGGTCCTCAGGAGTGGTGTGGTCTTCAGGGGTGGTGTGGTCCTTAGGAGTGGTGAGTGCAGGCTCAGTGGTAACGGCGGGATGTTTCTTACTCACCATGCCATCGGTGCTGTGACTTGCAGAGCCTTCTGTGTCCTCGTAGGCGGAGACGCCATCGGTGACGGGCTGGGAAGCCTCGTGGTCTGAAGGTGTGGTGGCTGTTGATGAGACGGGGAGCATATGTGGGGTCATGGTGGTGGTTCGTATCACTGTCTTGTTTTCCAGTGAAATAAAGAGATTTAGAGAGAAAAATAGAGTTCTATCTCGAAAGAAGTTTAATTTCTGTTCTGTTCTGATCATCTGACTGCCTGACTTTTTAAATTACTATTATAATTTTGATGGCACCTCTGAAACAGGACTTTTTATTAAAAATTTGATCCTCAGGTTGAAAAGGTAAATATATAATGTATCTGTTGTGGCTTTTTCCAACAGGGAGCGTTTGTAAAATGTCGTCCGGACTCATTTTGTACACAGTTAGTAAATTCTGCCTTGTTGTTCTCTTTGCTGATTAAAAATCGAGAAAACTTGCAGGCTGTGTTAATTACAACATCAAACCATCTGAGACATAAAAAGCAGAGGCCTTTCGGGTTAAACCCCACAGACACTAGACTGCGAAAGCTGTGTCCTGATGTTTAAAGACTCAAAAGGCCCGAGAGTGGCACAGAAAAAATGTACATTTTCTGCCTGACAGTAGCACTTTGTCACGTTAGCTGACCTTGTTCGCAGAGCTCTCCTGCGTAGCTGGGCAGGCAGAGGCAGGTGAAGGAGTTGACTCCATCCAGACAGGTGGCTCCGTTCAGGCAGGGGTTAGACTGGCACTCATCAACATCTGCAGACACACCACACAAGCTCATATTATTTCACATCCAGGCGTCTGTCAGTACGGGGTCGGCGGAGTTCGTTAAAACAGAGGACGCGGCTGTGTGTTTGTGTGTGTACCTGTTTCACAGTGCTGCCCGGTGTATCCAGCTGCACACACACAGATGTTTTGTGCTCCTTTTTTGTAGCAGGAGCCTCCGTTCAGACACACACTGGTCGAGCACGGCAGGAGACACAGGAAGACACAAATAACATAAATGACTCAAAGCAAATCCATTAAAATCACAGTAACTCTAATGTAGTTCAGTGGTCATCAGAAGGTGTTTCCATCCACCTGTTTATGTGCATTTTCTATCTGTGCATAAAAATCCTGGGATATTTGAGATATTTTAACTCAGACATCTCAAAAAAGTTCTTTGGTTTATTGATAAAAGCAGAATGCAAAATAGAAAATACATCATGGTGCACGTGAATCATGTGACAAACATCCACTGAAGAGCTGAAAACAACAGCTGGTCCAGGAAGCTTGTAATCAGTCTTTTGTTAAAACAGATAAAACCATTTTTATATTTATTTTAACCAGCTTCATCCTGCAGTACAAGAGCAAAGCAGCTCTTTTATTTCCACGACTTCTACGTGGATCATGAACTCAGTAAAAGGTCCATTTAAGGCAGCTCAAACACTGCAGCTGCTGTGGGGGTGAACCAGTAAAATAAGCTGCTGGGATGTTTACACCACTCTGGTATCTAAAGATCAAACCGTGAACAGTGAAGTTCACGTACCTCTGATGCTCACTGTGCTGGCCTCCACAGAAGACGCCGAGTCGGTGCCACTCTCGGGTTGCTCCGTGGTCTCTTCTGGTCTCTGAGGATGCGCCTGCAGCAGAGGATCTCTGATCTCTTTGTCGTAGTCCTCTGGTAGAACGGTGGCGGCGGGGTCGGGGCTCAGAGCCCACTCGGGGACGGAGTGGGTGTTTCCATCGAACGTGTACAGGGGCGAAGTCGTGGAAAGAGGTGCCTGGCTTGCAGATGGCGTGGAGCTGGTGGTGGACTCCTCTGTCTGGACTCTGTAAAACTCGGTGGGGTGCGGTGTGGTCCTCAGGTGTGGTCCTCAGGAGTGGTGTGGTCTTCAGGGGTGGTGTGGTCCTTGGTGTGGTCTTCAGGGGTGGTGTGGTCCTCAGTGGTGAGTGCAGGCTCAGTGGTAACGGCGGGATGTTTCTTACTCACCATGCCATCGGTGCTGTGACTTGCAGAGCCTTCTGTGTCCTCGTAGGCGGAGACGCCATCGGTGACGGGCTGGGAAGCCTCGTGGTCTGAAGGTGTGGTGGCTGTTGATGAGACGGGGAGCATATGTGGGGTCATGGTGGTGGTTCGTATCACTGTCTTGTTTTCCAGTGAAATAAAGAGATTTAGAGAGAAAAATAGAGTTCTATCTCGAAAGAAGTTTAATTTCTGTTCTGTTCTGATCATCTGACTGCCTGACTTTTTAAATTACTATTATAATTTTGATGGCACCTCTGAAACAGGACTTTTTATTAAAAATTTGATCCTCAGGTTGAAAAGGTAAATATATAATGTATCTGTTGTGGTTTTTCTTTTTCAACAGGGAGCGTTTGTAAAATGTCGTCCGGACTCATTTTGTACACAGTTAGTAAATTCTGCCTTGTTGTTCTCTTTGCTGATTAAAAATCGAGAAAACTTGCAGGCTGTGTTAATTACAACATCAAACCATCTGAGACATAAAAAGCAGAGGCCTTTCGGGTTAAACCCCACAGACACTAGACTGCAAAGCTGTGTCCTGAAAAGGCCGAGTTTAAAGACTCAAAAGGCCCGAGAGTGGCACAGAAAAAGGCCCGATGGCACAAAAAAATACATTTTCTGCCTGACAGTAGCACTTTGTCACGTTAGCTGACCTTGTTCGCAGAGCTCTCCTGCGTAGCTGGGCAGGCAGAGGCAGGTGAAGGAGTTGACTCCATCCAGACAGGTGGCTCCGTTCAGGCAGGGGTTAGACTGGCACTCATCAACATCTGCAGACACACCACACAAGCTCATATTATTTCACATCCAGGCGTCTGTCAGTACGGGGTCGGCGGAGTTCGTTAAAACAGAGGACGCGGCTGTGTGTTTGTGTGTGTACCTGTTTCACAGTGCTGCTGCCCGGTGTATCCAGCTGCACACACACAGATGTTTTGTGCTCCTTTTTTGTAGCAGGAGCCTACGAGGAAGACACAAATAACATAAATGACTCAAAGCAAATCCATTAAAATCACAGTAACTCTAATGTAGTTCAGTGGTCATCAGAAGGTGTTTCCATCCACCTGTTTATGTGCATTTTCTATCTGTGCATAAAAATCCTGGGATATTTGAGATATTTTAACTCAGACATCTCAAAAAAGTTCTTTGGTTTATTGATAAAAGCAGAATGCAAAATAGAAAATACATCATGGTGCACGTGAATCATGTGACAAACATCCACTGAAGAGCTGAAAACAACAGCTGGTCCAGGAAGCTTGTAATTGTAATCAGTCTTTTGTTAAAACAGATAAAACCCATTTTTATATTTATTTTAACCAGCTTCATCCTGCAGTACAAGAGCAAAGCAGCTCTTTTATTTCTACGACTTCTACGTGGATCATGAACTCAGTAAAAGGTCCATTTAAGGCAGCTCAAACACTGCAGCTGCTGTGGGGGTGAACCAGTAAAATAAGCTGCTGGGATGTTTACACCACTCTGGGATGTTTACACCACTCTAAAGATCAAACCGTAAAGATCAAACCGTGAACAGTGAAGTTCACGTACCTCTGATGCTCACTGTGCTGGCCTCCACAGAAGACGCCGAGTCGGTGCCACTCTCGGGTTGCTCCGTGGTCTCTTCTGGTCTCTGAGGATGCGCCTGCAGCAGAGGATCTCTGATCTCTTTGTCGTAGTCCTCTGGTAGAACGGTGGCGGCGGGGTCGGGGCTCAGAGCCCACTCGACTGGACGGAGTGGAGTGGTGTTTCCATCAAACGTGTACAGGGGCGAAGTCGTGGAAAGAGGTGCCTGGCTTGCAGACGGTGTGGAGCTGGTGGTGGACTCCTCTGTCTGGACTCTGTAAAACTTGGTGGGTGGGGTGCAAGGTGTGGTCCTCAGGAGTGGTGTGGTCTTCAGGGGTGGTGTGGTCTTCAGGGGTGGTGTGGTCCTCAGGAGTGGTGTGGTCTTCAGGAGTGGTGGGTGCAGGCTCAGTGGTAACGGCGGGATGTTTCTTATTATCTGTGGCAGCGAGGGAGGGGTATGTGGAGTGTTTTGGCGTGCTTGGTTCTGACTTAATGCTCATAATGTCTGTGGTGAGGGTGGTTTGGTCTCCTAAAGTCACAGATGCCACATCTGGTAAAACGGTAGCAGCGACCTCTGCGAAAAGCCCACCCTGATCCCCAGAAAACTCCCCCTCTTCAGACACCTGCTCTGCACCTGAGCCGGTTTCTGAGTCGGTGTCGACAGCAGATGAAACTACAGGCACTTGCGTAGCTTCGGTGCTCGCTGCAGGTTGAGGCCGCTCGGTGTGGAGGGTGGGATGAATCAGGGGTAGCGTGCTAGTATGCTCGGGCGTCTCTTGTGGGTAAACGTCTTGTCCTGACGCCTCGTCTTCTCCGGAGGCAGACCTTCAGAGTCCTCAGTCTGGGTCTGTGTGGTCGTTTCCTGCGATTGCGTGTCCGGGATAAACGTCGGGAGCTCCGTCCCTCCAATTTCCGTCTCATCAGTCATCACATCGGTCAGGCTGTCTGCAGCTGGCGTGGGCAGAGCATCGTCCGCTGAGCCCTCCGGAACAGCGTACACCATGCCATCAGTGCTGTGACTTGCAGAGCCTTCTGTGTCCTCGTAGGCGGAGACGCCATCGGTGACGGGCTGGGAAGCCTCGTGGTCTGAAGGTGTGGTGGCTGTTGTTGATGAGACGGGGAGCATATGTGGGGTCATGGTGGTGGTTCGTATCGCTGTCTGATCTCCTGGCTCTTGAGTTTTGACCCCCCTCTAGGTCGGCATCGGTCAGGACATCATGGACTGTGTCGGCATCAAAGCCCAAGCCTGTAACTACATCAGGGTACGTATCAGGAGGATACGTGAATATGTCGCTGGTTTGCTCTGTAGGCGGCTCCTCTGTGTGGATTTCTATGGGCACCGTAGTCGAAGGGGGTCACGTTCTCCCTTCTCCTTCTCCTGCTCCTCTTCCACCTCCCACTACCCGAACAGGAGTGGCCGTCTCAAACTGATCTCCTCTGGCCTCCTCCGGCTCCTCGGGCTCAAGTGTCACCTGAGTGGATCAGTAAAAAGATGAGTAAAGGATCATTCTAGTTTATTACAGCTCGGGTCTTTCAGTTCGCTATTTTTATGTTTATGGGTTGTCATGTTCCTCCAGATGTTCACTAAAAAGAAAATCACTGTGTTATTCGACTGTTTAAACCCAGACAGTGAACAGTGCTGAGTTTGGGAATTTGGATTTAAGAGAGATGTTTCCTGACCTGTTGGACTTCGTTGTAATAAAGTTGTGTTCATGTAAAAAGTTGTGTTCATGTAAAAAGTTATCATGATGAGAGAGAAATGATGGATGAATGTGCATAAGTAAGACCCAATTCAAAGCACAATGATCTGTGAATGAAACGCTCCGTAGTGTGGACGCTACCTCGTGTTTTCCGTTGACAAAGCTGATGGTTGGAGGCAGGTTTATGGGCGAAAGCTCGAGAGCGTCAATGTCTCCGCTGCTGTGGATGAATTCACTGTTCGGCTGTGAAAGGTCGGTGAACTGCGGGGAGTTGCCGCTTCACAGGCTGGTTCAAGATGTTCAGGATATTATCCACTAGACACAAACAAGAAACAAACAAAGACGCCACGTTCAACAGTCGAGTAAATAAAGACAAATATTGACAACAGAGCAACAGCAATGACAAGTTTGTTTGTTTTTTCCTCCACTGATGCACCTTGAAAAATTCTGATGTATGAATTATATAAATCATTGTGACTGTAATGAAAAAAAACTTCGGCCAGGTAAGTTTTATGACCTTTTCCTGTCACTTATCTTAACTTATAAACATCTTTTCCTAAAAAACACTTTTACTTTCTTTACTTCTTTACTTTACTTCAACACCTATTTAAAGCAAGAACAATTAATTCACTGATGAGAGAAAAGTTAAATGCATGTTTATTTTGATGATTCATTAAAAGTTTCTCTCATTCTTTGAGTAAAACCTCCAAAATTTGTCTGGTTTCGCTTCTCCAACATGAGGAATTACAGCTTTTCTTGAATTGCTATCATGACAAAACAGAACTTGATTTATCATTTCTGAATCTCTTTGGGTCTTGGAAACAAACCAAGAATGTCACTATGGGTTTGTCTGGGAAATTATAAAAGCATTTTCTCCCACAGTCTTTCAGACATATTAGTTTATATATTCTTAGTTGATAGTCAAACAACAATGAAAATAACAACCCTGAACTCTTTAAATGTTAAATATGTCAACCAAAAAAGCAGCTGTTTCTTAACTTAGCCAAAATAAAATGAGCTCAATTGTGATTTTAATCAATAAATATCTGATCAAGTAGTAACTTTACACCCTGATTTAGCTCAAATCCTTTCACGCGAAATGAACTGACTTGACCTTTGGCTCACCACTGATTAGAGGATGAATGGATTTTAAGTGACCCTTATGTTTAATTTATTCATTAAAAATGGATTTAATATGAAGTCACTTTTTAAAAAAGGGGTAAATATGGTTAAGACACATTGTGATCAGAACCAGAAGCGTAATGAGGTTTGATACCCGCCTCTAAAAACAAGTCTGGTTCAACATGTCAGCTGCTGTTTTTTCAGAGCAGCTCAGATCTGATGTTTATTAAAACCAGCCAAAGTGCATATCTGGATGTTTAACAGTCGGCTTATGATTAAGGTTGCTCGCTGCCGGGGGGGGGGGGGCTGCTCTGAAACAATGCTCGCCTGTGTGTCTTCATTAAAACTTTATGGTACACATGGAAGCTATATCGTGGGAACTGGAGCAAAAGTGACGCAAGTGCAGACCTGAGTCGGGCTGTCGTGTGTGAGGATGAACAGAGACTCACGCTGTGGACGGATCGGACAAATCTTAATCAGCTAACCTGGATCAGCCACAACACGCCGCCTCGAGTCAGTGACGCCTCTGTGTGACTGCAAACACGACACCACATCAAACAGGAAGAGTTTTCACTAAAACACTCGATGCTTTAATTTGCATAATTTCCTTGCAGCGTGGAAACGGTGAGCGTGTGGGCCTCACGCACAGACCGGCCTGCGTCATGTGATGATATATTACCTGTGCAACAGAATACGCCTTCGACAGTTCAATAATAAACACGGCTTCTGTGGGCGGGCTGGTGCAGAGGTGAACTTAACAGGGACTTTCTCGATCCCTCATTGAGAACATTATCAGTATTAACATGGTTTTTGATGGACAAGTAATCATTTAAGATGTTTTTCTCTCAACAGGACCAGCCAGAGGTGGAAAGTACATTTACTTGAGTTTTTTAATTGAAAGAATTTTGAGAAATTTAAATGAGTTAGATAAGTCCATTCATTAAGAAAAGTAGAGAACTTGCCATTGATATCCACAAACATCACCAGCATAAACATCTTTAAATTTCTATTATTACTGTCGCAGAGTGTGTTTAATATTCAGCAAAACCAAAAGACTTAACTGAATGAATGAATAGTGGACATCACCGCATCCGAGATTTGGGTCTTTCTGATCAATTATATTTAGCTTGTTGAATCAGTGGTTGAAAACACATTTACATTTACATTTAGAAATGTACACAAAGGTGTGCTGGTACACTTTGACATCATTGTTGGGCGATAAAGGACAGTAAAGCACTGATTCACAGCGCAGTGTTCAGTAATATGAAGCTGTATTATGAAGGGAAATTAAGACAAACAACAGATCAGACTTGGTATCAGAAGATAATTACTATTAAAAAAAAAAACATGATCGGGAAATCCCTACAGAGCTTTGAGCTCTTGGACTTCCCACCAAGAAAT
Organism: Scortum barcoo; assembly: GCA_023238725.1. NCBI lineage: Eukaryota > Metazoa > Chordata > Actinopteri > Centrarchiformes > Terapontidae > Scortum > Scortum barcoo. The sequence continues at coordinate 21,836,625 of CM041545.1, read as the reverse complement.
GTTAGTAACCAGATGCTCAGGCTTTGGGGCCCCCTGAGCCGCGGGGCCCCCGGGCCTGTGCCTGTTCAGTAATCTATTCATGGTGGTAAATCAGACGAATGTGGGGAAAGAAAAAGTATGGAGATTGTTGGATAATTTGTTAGTTACGGCAATTCAGGCAACTTTTCTCTAGAGAAAAGATAATTAAGGTCAGCCGTTTGTTTGTTGTTTGTTGTGTGTTGCCGACTGTCTCTCCGAGCATTTAGAGGTAAGTCGCTCCATCGGACCACCGGTGGGTTTTTGTGCGAGTCAGAACAAGAAACAAAGGTGTGGTGAAAGAGTCATTTGCTCTGATACATTGAAGTATTCATGAGGCTGCGCTGCTTTCCCACCGGAGACACTGTGATGTGTTTACAATATGTTTAGCTCCACGTTGGCCGAGCAGAGATGACTGACTTCATAACTTTCCACATCTGGCTCTGCAAACAGAGTGTGTGTTTGTGTGTGTGAATATGTCAGCATACAAATACAAAGGTAACAAACCGTAGGCCGTGTCCTTCAACAACAACAAACAACACTACATCAGCCGCAGAGGATTACTGTAAAGTCCGTGACAGCTCGATGCAACTCAGAAAGATGAATGTTCTCGCTGAAAGACCGAAGAGTTTTGCGCGAAATGTGAGACTTTTGGGTCTCGAAGCACAAAAGGATTGCGAAAGGGGAAGAAGGAAATACATTACAGCAAATATAAGCAGAAATATGAGTTGTAGTTCAGTCGAGGTCAACAACAGCGGACTGAAATAATGTTCACCATCAGCCATCTTTCTACAGTAATCACACTCTGGAGGTCGTTCTTTGAATCCCACAGCATCCATACTGAAGCGACCTGCCAGCAGTATTTCTCTATTGACGCTGGCAGACAGTCAATGTGTTATTCCTAGTGGGCAGTTTACTTTGAATCATGTCAAGAAAATGGCATGGAAATGGTGAGAATGGAAAAAGCCCCTGAAACAGCGTTTAGATCATCCTGTGACAGCATCACCTAAATTACTCACAGTAATTTGAAATTCAAACTACTGTGAGAACATGAATGACTGAAATATTTGATTTGTAATGATCTGTCAGAATACAGCATTTACAGCGTGTAAGGACAGGCCTTTTACAATGCAATGTCCATCTAAGTAAACTTTTTCTCTTTCTTCATGCAAAGTGTCAAAAACCTGAAGCTTTAAATAAATAATTTTGAGAAGTAATGTGTGAAATTTGAGATTTGAATCTAACAACACGAATGGAAAAATGATGGATAAAGTTTTGGCTTTTTCAATCAGATTTGACAGCATCTCCCTGAGAATAAAAAGAAACTAAGAAAAGGGAAGATCTAAAGCTAAAGCTCCGGACAAACCTTAATGAAACTAGTTTTAGAAATTAGTTGCGACAAACCAAATGTTAAGATTGTTTCCACCAACTTGCACAGATTTTCTTTTATATTAAGGACAACAGCTGAGTAAATACATCAGACAACACCCTGAACCAGCTCAGTAATCACTGGAGCTCTGGAGGTAAACGACCTTGTGAATCCTTCAAGAACAACAGCTGTCATGTCTTCTTGTACCAAAACTAACATGGACGACATTCAGTGGCTTTATTCAGCAACATCTGTGCTGAAGGTGGAAAAAGCTGCGAGTTTGATGAGATCCTGGATGAAGAGGCGAGTAGAGCTTACAGAGGGAACTGGACCTAACTTCAGGTAAAGCTGTGTATTTACAGGTACGTCTTCCTTCAGATGAGACTTTAAACATCACAAACTATTATTGAATCTGCCAACTGTCCATGGTCCCATCCTATTCACCGTCGCTTCAGTAATTTGTGCCCCCACCTTCACTCACCTGAATGATTTTGGTTGTACAGATCGACGATGATGAGATGGAAAGGTGGTTTAGCTGATGAGTCCCCATGTTCAGGAACAGGCAGTGATTGGTTGGGGTCAAACGTCGTTGTAGCTCCAGGCGTCATGTCCTCTTTAAAAACGATGGCGGGTTGTTGCCCCTCCTCTCCGGTCGTGGCTTGGACTCCTGCTTCTGTAGTGCCCACAGCTGGAGTGAACTCTTGAGGCCCTGATGGTGTTGGTGTGGTTTCCACCCCATGTCCCGGCCAAGTGGTGATCTCTGGATGGTCCGACGGTCCCCTGTGCTCGGTTCCTGTGGTGGTCTCTAGAAACCAGCTCGGTCTTGACGTGGTTTCCACCCACACCGGTGTCTGAGTCACCGCCGCCCAGCTGGAGCTGTCATCGGTGCTGCCTCCCTCCCCGCTACTCTCCCCTCGGCCTGACCCCACCGGGCCTCCGTCCTCTCCGCCGTGGGAGATGTCGAGGTGTTCGGGCTGCGAGCGGGTGGTGGGTAAAGGAGGGAGCTGCAGGAGGTTCAAAATGTCTCCTCTGACCGGCACTGACTCCAGTTTGTATGAGTCATGAAAATCTTGAACATCAAACATGGGGGTGGGAGTTACTGAATCTGTAGTGTGAGCGGAGCTCTGCTGGTCTGGAGAAACTGGCTGTGGTCTCTCTGTCAGTGAATAATAGATAGGACCTGGTGCTCTCTGAATTTCAGCTCTTTCGGGGTCTATGACCGGTCCAGATGTTGGAGTTTGGGGAGCGAAAGTGGGGCAGTTGGGTTTGTGTGCAGCTGGATTGACTGGTGGGCTCGCGGTAGTTGACTCTGGAAGTTTAGCTGTAAGAGACGAAAACAGAGAATACGAGAAGATTAAAACCTCAGCCAGACCACACTAGATCTGCTGCCAAACAGGACCTAAATGCGAGAAATGACAAGGCTCATAAATGCAACGCCTGTCATCAGGTCGTCTCAAGTGCTAGACCGAAGATATTCCCCAGATATTCCCCAAAAACAGCGCAGGACTATAAGGCGAGTTCAGCATAGTGGCCGCAGTCGGAATTACAGAATTACACTGTCTTAATAAATGTTTTTTCCCTTACATAGTCATTACAGAGGAAACTATAGTTGTAAGACGATAAATATGATTTTTCTGAGTGTTAGAAACACAATAAAATGACAGCCAGAGAGGGACTTTCTCCTCGATAAGCCCAACAAGACTAAACACCGCAGAGCTCAAATGGTTTCTGCCTAAAACAACACTATATAACTGTTAAAAATAATAAAGAGGGAGAAAAGGCTCAATCACATCCAAGAACAAATGTTTGCAGAATGAATCAGTGTTGTCATGACTGGTTAAAAAAAAAAAATCTGCACTATCTGGAAAACGCTAATCATGCAGCTGTCAGATCACCGTCAGCTTCCAGCGGGCTATAAAAGGAAATGCAGCAGCTTTGATTTTTGAATGATGAAGTCACCTGTCAGAAATAAAACAGCTTCAGGCCTGCTGCGCCGCCGGTGTCAGAATAATAACGGTCACTAACGAGGCCAGAAAAGCCTGATGTCTGAGCAAACAGGCGCTCTTTAGGTGCTTTGTTTGTGTGTCTGCAGTAGCTTTGATTTCTAAAGCTCGACTCCATCTTTCTCCTCTAACTATTTACTGAACAGACCATGAGGCTTTTGTTCAAACTGGCCTGTGATGCTCGCAAAGATTTATATCTCATTATGATGGAATACATACCATATGAGAAAAGACAGGAAATAGGACTCCCAAATACACACACACACACACACAATGCTCTCCTTTGTGTAAGTCTAAGTGCTGAGTTCATATAGTTAGCGTCTTGGGAGCGAGCAGCCGGCTTTGAACGTCACTGACATAATGCTTCAATAAACGCTACGTAATTGACTCTCCTCCATCCCTCCCTGCCGGCTGTCAGGGGCACGTATGGACGGACGGATGGGAGAGGTGGGTGGCTTAGGCGGGGTTCACTTTTCTCTTTCCCCCCTCTTAATTTTTCCCTCTTCTTACTCTACTCTCCTCTTTCTCATGCACAAACCCAGTGGTGGAGAGTAACTAAGTACATTTACTCAAGTATTATACACTTGAGTATAAATTTGAGGTGCTTTACTTGAGTATTTTCATTTTTCTGCTAATTTAAACTTCTTCTCCACTAAAATTCAGAAGGAAATATTTTACTTTTAAACCCACTGCATTCATTTGATTTCAAGTTTTCAAGTTTAAAAACACGAGCCAAGTTTTCATCCAAATACAGAAGAAATTTTAGCCAAATTTCCAGAAAATCAGCACGAAAATGGAAATGAATGCTGAGATGTTAGCTAGAGTTTGTTGGTGGTTGTTATAAACATCTGCTGGATGAAGAAGGTCATTATGGGAATGATGGAAATCTGACATTTCTGTTGTTTTCATTCATGCTGAGGAAGGTTACAGCCTCCTCGTCCTCCACACAGATCTGATGTTTTCCTCAGCACATGCTTCATGTATGTCATCATTTATTCACTCAGTCTATTTCCACTATGCAATTTTGCTTTAATCGATACACCAACTTTTCCACATCAGCCAAGACGAAAAACTATTTTGCTGATATTTTAGTTTTTTATGTGCAAATTGAAAATGTGCATAAAAACAGGTGCATGGAAACACACTTAATGTCTTCTTTTGATGATGATATGATGACTATGAGTTGTCGTGAGCTCCAAAAAAGAGACATTTCCCCTCCAAACGTCTCACATGGCTTCAATTTAATAATTATTTATGGCTCAGAGAGCTGAAATGATCTGATATTTTTTAAAAAGTCCCAAAACGTTTTTTTTTTTCTTTCTTCTCCCATTAATCATCTGCCGACCCCTTAGATTTATCAGGTGACCCTTTTTGAGCAGCCCGACCCCGAGGTTGGACACCACTGGACTAAACTAGCTAACTGTATATAAAGTAAGCAATATCAGTCACAACCAGTACTTTTACTACTGATACTTATACTACATGAAGCTGAGAATACTTCAGTACTTTTACTACTGACACCATGTTGTACAGCTTTGCTTTTACTTCAGGAGAAGGTGACTTTTCCTTGTAGCAAAGTTCTGGCTCTGGTTCTCGTACTTGAATAAAGTATCTGCGTACTTCTTCCAGCACTTCACGTACTGAAGGTGTTTACTGCAGCTCAGCCTGCAGACTTGGTCTGGTCGGCTGTTTCGCGCCGTGAAGGAGACCCTGGCTGTGTGTTCGGCCCTGCCCAGATATGATGTCATGTGTTTGGCGAGCTGCAGTCCTCTGGCTGGGCTGGGGTCTGTCCTCAAACTGTCACTTCGCTGTATGTTAACTCTCTCCTGCTGCTCTGCCACCTCTCTGAACATTTGGCAGAACACATCACGCAGCTTTTTGGGTTCAAGAAAGTCCCTTTCCATCGCCAAACATGTGACCGTGCAGTTATTTCGCCTGTTAAGCATCACGCTCAGAGTGGATGATCGGCTCCTTCGCTGCTCACCTTCTTCACACTGCACAGACAAACCTAACTTTGCTTGTGTTTCTGAGAGTTTTTTAATGGTGATGTTACATGTGGGAGAAACAGATCTGTAATCCCCCTCTTTTTTCATCCTCTCCTACCTCCCTCTGTCTGTCTGTCTGTCTGTTTGGGCAGGGTCCAGCTGTAAAGCAGTTGGGACCTGTCCCCTTTCTGCTGTGCATGAGTTAGGTTTTCCCCTCATAAAAACACGTGCCCCTCCATAAATAGGGCAGAGGGATTTTATTCTCCTCGTGTTTGGGTTTGAACAATGTTTTTTCTTTGCCATCCTCCTCCGCTGCCACTTCTATCGACGCCCCGCCACCTTTAAATGGCTGCAGATTGTGGCCCGTTGTACACCTCACCCTTTATGAGGCGAGCTTTGGTTTTCTTGTGACTTCACGAGTGAAACACGTCAGAGATTTGGACCTTTGCAGGAGGATCAGTGTAGGAAAGCTGCAGCATTGACCTAAATCTGTGCTGATGCCGTAGATACCTAGTTAGTGAAAGCTTTCCTCATTGAAATATGACCAGGATACTCTGAAGAGGTCGCACATAAATCTGAAGGATCTCAAGATGAACGATGAGACAGGAAAGACTCCAGAATGGCCTCTTGTGAAACTCTTGTTACTTTTAAGACCTCGTGTCTCTTAAAATTATTCAAACTCAGTCCCAGTGCCAAAGAAAATCTCCAACCATTGTTTAAAACATAATGTGTTTAAACTACGAAGCTGGAATTATTCTCCAGCTGCACGTAGGTGAACATGAAGTGATGGATCGCTCAGATACGTTCTCTTCTTTGTACTTCTTTTAGCACGAGCAGCACTGACAAACAATATCATCCTGGAGGTGGAGGTGTCAGATAAAAAGTATTTTAATAAGTTAATTTGGAAGATATCACTCTTTTCTTGCTGCAGGAATATGTTTGAGATATTTCTTGAGACCTTCTGCCTGCAAGAATCACATCTTAAGTGAAATCGTGAAGAGAAAACTTCATGCAACCAGCTACAGATTCAGTCTCTTGTGCATAAAAAGGCGTTAACCTTGTACAACCATCATGTTTAAGTATCACCTGTCCATCACTGCCTCTGTCTTTTTCTAACCATACTGACAGTCCAGGATGTAACTTAAATGTCTCCCCTCATTATTAAAAATGATGCTTGATGATGGGAGGTGTCGGGCAGTGAAGGAAAAAGGCGTGCTGGTCTCACCCTTGAAGCAGAAGACTCCATGCTTGTCAGTGGGGTCGGGGTAGCCTGTTTGGTTTTCGTACTTGTAGAGCGTGCGAACCCCCAGCAGGCCGCCTCCACACTGAGGTCGGGGGACGGTGACGGGGTAGCGGGCGCTGCCGTCGGACAGCCAACCGTAGTCGCAGCGGTTCATCCCCGCCTGCCAAGCGGCGAACAGCTGACCGGGTGGGGCCAATATAGCGTCGTGCTTCTTACACTCCTCCTTCGCCTGCTGCAAGGTGACTTTATCGATGAGAGAAGGATAGAAGACCTCACCTTCACACACAAGAGACACACAACAGGAAATGAAAAGGTTTAGTTTGTTCAGATAAACTCACTCATCATTTGAACATCATTTGAAAAACAAAAGAAGAAGGACTTTACTTTAAAAGTGACGGTAAGGGATTGATGTTTTGGATTTGATCAGGTAATAATTCAAGTTGTCGTCGTATTAAATAATTCCTCCCCCCCGCAATTTTATCACAGTCATGATGAGTCAAGTCCAGCAAAACAACCATGGCTAAATACTACAATACCCATGAGCCTCAGCCACCTATGCTGCTTGTGTGTTTACCGAGTAGTTTCTCTACGTAGCAATACACGTCGTATTTCTCGGTGGGGTCACGGACGCCGTACGTTCTCACTCCTGGTTTGTTCATCAGATCACCTGCACAGCCAGGACGGGGCACTGTGATTGGATATCTGAAACAAACAACAAAGGTTAGAACTGCAAAGGAACCTCCAGCAAACCTCTTTTTCTGTAAACAAGTGAAAAAATCTGCCAGTGCAAAACAAAATGTTTTTACATTTTTTGCACCAGTGGTGAAAAGAAATAATTAAATTTATAATTTACTTTAAAAAAGTAGAAATTTTATACAAGAACAGCTGAAATGATTAGTTGATTAATCAGTTAATTAATCAATCAATGGATTAATGGAGAAAAGAATCAGCAGATTCATCCAGAATAAAAATCTGAGTCCAGATCTGGATCTGAGTGCTTCCTCCTCCTCTGCGTTACACACCTGACTGACTGGTCTGCAAGCCAGCCTGCGTCACATTGGTCGAAGCCGTCCTCGAAAGCAGCCGTCAGCTGTTCGGGCGTAGCGATGGAGGCGCCAACAGCCTGACACGCCCCCACAGCTTCAGGATAATCCAGAGAGTAACGGCTACTGTTGGCTCTGTAGTGAAACACCACACCTGGACAGAGGCCAGAAACAAACATCAGATATCACCTGAAGAGCCGCTGGGACAGGTAGAGTATTTATCCACTCTGTATTCTCATTTCAAATATTTTCTTTTCACGATATCCTCAATGATACAAGTAATACAAGACTGATGATGTAATAATCATGTATGCTTTATGTTTTGACCACAGATTTAATCATTTCAATTTAGTTTGTGAGAAATCGAAGAAAATTTAGTCTGATGTCTCTAAATACCCATGATGCTCAGCTGCATAGTATCAGTAGAGGAGCCATAAAGTTAGAAAACTGATTCAGTAATATCACAGTAATATTTATCTAAGGATCGCTAACAATACTAGAAACATATGGTACATATTTCACCAGTATGTAAAGCAGCTAAAAACATTTTACTTCACAATGAGTACTTTTACTTTATACTTTATGTATGTTTTATTGATAATACTTTTACTTAAGTAAGGTTTTAAAGTCATTTTATTTGTAGTGGAGTATTTGAATACTTGTTCCGTCACTACTGTAAGCGAGTCAACATGTCTGTCTCTTTATAACATTCAAAATTTTGCTGATACTTTTTCTTCTCATCTTTTTTGACGGCTCTGAAATGATGAAAGCAACACAAAGGTGGAAGAAAAGAAGAAATCCTGCACATTTCTCCTAATGATTTTAAATGGCCTCAGATTGCAGTAAAGATTCACTCCTGACAGAAAGTCCAGCGTCATTGCGTGACAGCAGAGAGAGGAGCTCTTTCAGCTGTCGTCCTCAGACTATACGGAGCTGCTGTGTTATCAGGCCCTTTATTTCCAGCTGGATGGGAGGATTATTTCTCCTCTGTGAGGGTCTCCTGGCAGGGCTGCAGGAGGATGTGAATAGATGCCTGAGCTGTTAAATGGAGAGTTGTGTGTCACTCATAGGGAGCGTCTTTGTCCGGAGCTGCCTAACAGAGAGTCCCGTTCAGTATTAATGTGGAATCTGTGTAAATGTCCGGGAGCGGATATTCTTCCACACTTCTCGGAGGGCTTTCAACTGGATGAACTCTGATGGCCCCGCAAATCTTTTTTAACTATAATTCAATATATGAAGTAACTGAGACTTATACAAACTGCTGTTTATACAGTTGGTAAATCACGCTGTCCTCTTCCTGTCTGCGTTTGCCTGCTTTTTAAAAACTGCACCTTATTCTTATCCACTGAGCAGAGCTGAAACCATCAGTCGATTAACAATCAATGAGCCAATAAACTGATTGAGATAATTAATTAGAAACGTCTTAATGCTTCAGACACGTCATCTTTTTCATTTCAAGCACTGTAGAGCCTCTTCATTAAAAAAATATATTTTGTATTGTAAATTATTGTTTTATAGTTATGATTTGTGATTTTTTCCTCTTTCTTTCATATCTTTAACATATAAAGCAACACAATCCTTTATATGGAGTCGCGTTTGTGTCTCGTGATGAATGAGAGTCTCTCTTTTAGCTCTGTTTTTGGTCTCCACCACCTCTAAAACGCTCCACCATGTTCACCAGCTGCTCTCTGACTGAGTCTGTCGGCGGTTTGATGCTCAGCAGGTCGAGTTCGATGGCTTTTTACAGCTCGTTTGATGAAACCGGCTGCCTGCAGCTGCTGGAAGTGAAGCTGCTGAACCAAAACAGTGAAGTTTTTTTGGGTCTTAAAATCAAACCAAGGAGCTGAGAGACGCTAAAACGCTGTATGGAGCTGCACAGTTGGTGATTTGATCCATAGTTAATATAAACACATTGGTTAGTGCAGCTTTAAAGAAAATGTGCACAACGTTAAGACTTTGAGAGCAGCAGTGAATTCTCTGCCAGCTGAACACATCTGGATCCAGTCACTGAGCATGTTTGTAGACTCCTGATACTGACTGTTAATTCGACCAATAAAAGTGCAGAGTTGGCAGAGTGTTTGTTTTACTCACCGGTGACGTTGAGGCTGACGGTGTCCTGGGTGTCCTCCATCCCGTGCATGACCTCACAGCGGTAAAGGCCGGCGTCGCTGGCCCTGAGCTGCTGCATGAACAGGGAGGCGTCACCAACCGTCAGCGGGCGGCTGGGCACCGACACTCTGCCCATGTAATCCTTCCCCACCTTTACCACCCCTCCCTGGGCCACCAGCACCACCTTCTCCCCGGCCTCCTCCAGCTTGGTCCACTTGATCCTCAGATCCTCCTCAGGGCTCGGGGTGGTGGGAGGAGCGTCCATGTGGAAGAGAGGAGGCGCGGGCGGCGGTGTTTGTGTGCTGTGGGCGGAGCTGCTGGGAGACGTCGGCGTTATGCAGAAGTGGCACGGCAGCACCACGTTGCCCGCCAGAGAGCTGGTGGCGGGGGAGTTGGAGCTCATCTTCACCGAGTGGGAGAGCGCTGCAAGAAAAGATCCTGCATGAGTGTGTGCGTCAGACGTGAAGCAGCAACTTTAATGAGAAAATAACATCTGCATTTCCTCATCTGCAAAAACAGAATCAGTCGTGTGATTTAGTTTCTTTAGCGACTTTAGTTTGTCAGCGTTTCCAGGATCAGACATCTCGAGGGAGCTGTTGATTATCTACATACTTTACAGTATTTGGCTACAAAGGTTGACAGATTTTACTTTTGATTTTGATTCTTTCAGATCATCAGGAAAGAGATGCACAAGCTCAACAAAGTGACAGAAATGAGCTCAGCCTTTTTACATCTCGTATCCTTCCACAGCGTGTTAATGTTTCCTCCGCTGAATAAAACTTTACACACGTGCTGACAGTCAGCTGGGATCATTTACACTTTAATGTAGTTTTAATGTTCTGACATTAAACATTGTGGTGTGCTGACCCCCCAGATCAGTAATAAAAGGGCTGTTTTTCAGTGAAGGAATGTCACTAAGTATATTTACTCGAGTAAAGTGCAGTTTTGAGGTATTTTCCTTAAGCAGTTTCCTTTTTATGCTGTCTATACAAATACAATATTTGCTGTCTAAATATTGAACTTTGTTATTAGTAGTATTCATTATTAAAAATATAACCAACAAACACATTATGATGTATTATTATTGATTAAAATAAGATGGGGGAGGAACTTAAATACATCAATACTTATAATCCAGTAAAATGCTAAATATTACTTTGAGTACTTTTATTTTTAAGTATTTTATGATGCAAGAAGCAGCTTTCATTTTTCGGAGGAGCGACTGCAGCAGTGTGTGTGTGTGTGTGTGTGTGTGTGTGTGTGTGTGTGTGTGTGTGTGTGTGAGTAAGCAAAGATTACTGGAAAGCATGTGTTGGGAGCGAGTGTATCTCGTGTTGGGTGATGATCATTTTCCACTTTGTCAGTCCTAGAGCTGCAGTATTACTACATCAGAGAGAGAAAAGCTGAAGTTTGGATTCAGACTTCAGTCACCTGATTTTCACCTGAAGTCGACTCACCTGGCTGAGGACGAGCAGAACACACACACACCAGGCAGAACAGGTGTGTGAGGATGTGTGTGATCATCTCAACACAATCTGAAGAAAAAGAGAATCAAAGAGAGTCAGAAAATAAAAATGTTAAAAAGATCAGCTGATGGTGAGTGGTGGAGAGTAACTAAGTACTTTTACTCGAGTATTACAGTGAAGTTCAACATCTGAGAGGAAAAAACACAAAAGTACAACACTTATCTGACAATCTGACAATCAATCAGTTGACTGGCAGAAAATGAATCAGAAACTATTTTGATGATTGATCAAATGTTATTTTTTAAGATCTGATGTTTTTTTTTATACAAACTGAATCTCTTTGACTTCTGGACTGTTGGTTTGATAAAACAAGCAGTTTAACTTCATTTTCATCACATATTGTCACAACTATTCAGGAAATGAGCTGCACGTTTATCGATAATGAAAATAATCGTTAGTTGCTGCATTAGTCCGACAGTTACTTTGCAGGATTTTTTCAACCTGTGATAAAATCAGTGTGTGGCTTTCACATGAATTCATCAGTGATCATGATTACAATATTTATCATGAACACTGTGAGGAGCAGGTCTGCTGCTCTGTAAGTACTTTTACTTTCATTACTTTAACCTACTTTGCTTATATTTTGACTTTTGTACTCAAAGATCACCTCCAGATGTGTTTTGAAGCATGAAAATATATAAAATATACTCTGAACTGAATTAAAATAGTTGTCTGATTTGAGTTTTCTACAAATAAAGTACAGCCTTGTTAATAACTACTAATAATTACTTGTCCCTGATTGAAAATGCATGAATATCTAAATATTTTTCATTTGAACACAAGATGTCTCCTTCTTCACTGAGGAGTCGACGCTCAGTGTGCAGGCTTCATGCTGGACTCTGATTGGCTCCAAACCAGCTGTGATGTCACAAAATGCTGCAGGTAAATCCAGGTGTTCCACTGAGATTTAAAGCGAGCTCAGAGAAACTTTACAAAACTTTCCTTAAAACGCTTCATAAGAAATAACAAACCAATAATAATCAGTCTTATGATGTGATGACCATTTCTGTTTTACTTTTCATGCTTTAGTTACATTTTGTTGACAGTATTTCAGTACTTTTACTTGTAATGGAGTATTTTTGGATTTAGCTTCTTTTTGATATGCAACTAAAGATTATTTTCATTATCATTTAACCTGCTGATTATTTCTTTGATTAAAAGTTTTAGATGTTAAATATAAACTTACGTAACTGCAGTTCATGTCCACAAACATCACACGTTGTAATTTTATTATATGCATTATCATTATATTCAATTAAGTCTAAAATAAGACAAAAAAAGCAGCAAATGTTTGAACTGCAGAAATAATTTATTATTAAGATGGCTGCTGATTAATGTCCTGTTGACTTCAGCTCTGGATCTTAATAATTTCTGTTAATTTATATTATTTTGAAGGTAGTTTTAAGTGCCAGTGAGGAACAAGTTCAGAAAAGTTAAAGTCTTAATGTGATTTGCAGGCAGATGTGAGATCACAGCTGCAGCAGGAGCAGATTAGAGGGCAGCTGCTGATAAAACTTATCAAGTGTTTCAGCTGTCAGTCCACAGAAAAGTACCTCATTGGTGTCACTTTCTATCAATGAGCCTCTTATCATTTAGTTTTATCAGCGTGGGAACATTCCTGCCCACCCAAAAAGATCAGCTGCTCCGGAGGTGGAAACTCATGAAGATTATTATAACCTATAAAATCACATCTCTGACAATCATTTTGAATTAGGAGACAAATCTGCGCAGGAATTTCATAAAGAAATGATTTAAAAAAAAGTAAAATCTTACCTTTTAAATAATAAAATAAGAAGAAAAGTCAAAGGATCCAGATGTTTCTCTCCTCGGGTCAAACTCTCCGGAGCTCCGGAGCCCTCAGCGGCGTCTCTTGCTGCTCTCTGCGGCGCTGCGGCTGCTGTCTGCGGGTCGGACCTCTGCCTCCTCTCAGCACCGGCTGCAAGTTCAAATCCACTTCACAGCAGCTATTATCCACAATGCACGGAGAGGAGGGGCGCACATGTCCGGACACCCCCAGATTATACACCGCCCAGTACCGGGGGAGGGAGAGAGGGGGGGAGGGAGATGTGAAGATGGAGGAAGTAAGAGTAATAATATTTTATCTGTACAGCAGCCTTCAACATATAATCACAAAGTGCTTCACAACAGAGAGATAAATCCTATCAAATAAAAGCATTTAATATAATGATGAACTTTATTTGTGCAGCACTTTTTTAAATCAGAGTCTCTGAAAACATTACAAGATTCAGTAGAATTAAATCAGACTCTTAAAGAAAACACACAAATAAAAAGGAATAAAACACGCAATAATAAAGATCAGAACACAATAATAAGACAGATAAGACATGTTGGAAACCAAATAGAGATGCGGTAGCATTGATAAATCAATAAGTTGTGAATGTAAAAAATTAGATATTAAAGGGACGGTCATCTCCTTTGTAAAGTTTGGAGGACTTGTGAGAGGCAGATTTCAAAAATAAAGATCAACATCCGTGCAGCAGAAAGCAGAGATATTCAGAAATCCTACATTTCCCATGATGCACCTTGATTGCACCTTTTCGTTTAACCCTCCCCGCCTGGTGAACATTTTTAAATACCAGAGGATGGACCAAACATCAGGACTATGAGGTGATGTTGAAACCAGGAAGCAGAAATTATTTTTAAAAATGATCCGAGAAACACTTGATTTACAGTGCATCCGGAAAGTATTTTGTTATGTTACAGCCTTATTCCAAAATGGATTAAATTCATGTTTTTCCTCAAAATCCTAAACACAACACCACATAATGACAACGTGAAAATTTCTTTTTTTGAGGTTTTTGCAAATGTATTAAAAATAAAAAAAGTATTCACAGCCTTTGCCATGAAGCTCAAAATTGAGCTCAGGTGCATCCTGTTTTCCACTGATCATCCTTGAGATGTTTCTACAGCTTAATTGGAGTCCACCTGTCATAAATTCAGTTGATTGGACTTGATTTGGAAAGGCACACAGCCTGTCTATATAAGGTCCCACAGCTGACAGTGCATGTCAGAGCACAAACCAAGCATGAAGTCAAAGGAACTTGTCAGTAGACCTCAGAGACAGGATTGTCTCGAGGCACAAATCTGGGGAAGGGTACAGAAAAATTTCTGCTGCTTTGAAGGTCCCAATGAGCACAGTGGCCTCCATCATCCATAAATGGAAGAAGTTCAGAACCACCAGGACTCTTCCTAGAGCTGGCCGGCCGTCTAAACTGAGCGATCGGGGGAAAAGGGCCTTAGTCAGGGAGGTGACCAAGAACCCGATGGTCACTCTGTCAGAGCTCCAGCGTACCTCTGTAGAGAGAGGAGAACCTTCCAGAAGGACAACCATCTCTGCAGCAATCCACCAATCAGGCCTGTATGGTAGAGAGGCCAGACCGAAGCCACTCCTGAGTCAAAAGGCACATGGCAGCCCGCCTGGAGTTTGCCAAAATGCACCTGAAGGACTCTCAGACCATGAGAAACTAAAATTCTCTGGTCTGATGAGACAAAGATTGAACTCTTTGGCGTTAATGCCAGGCGTCATGTTTGGAGGAAACCAGGCACCGCTCATCACCAGGCCAATACCATCCCTACAGTGAAGCATGGTGGTGGCAGCATCATGCTGTGGGGATGTTTTTCAGCGGCAGGAACTGGGAGACTAGTCAGGATAGAGGGAAAGATGAATGCAGCAATGTACAGAGACATCCTGGATGAAAACCTGCTCCAGAGCGCTCTTGACCTCAGACTGGGGCGACGGTTCATCTTTCAGCAGGACAACGACCCTAAGCACACAGCCAAGATAACAAAGGAGTGGCTTCAGAACAACTCTGTGAATGTCCTTGAGTGGCCCAGCCAGCCAGCCAGAGCCCAGACTTGAATCCAGTTGAACATCTCTGGAGAGATCTGAAAATGGCTGTGCACCGACGCTTCCCATCCAACCTGATGGAGCTTGAGAGGTGCTGCAAAGAGGAATGGGCGAAACTGCCCAAAGATAGGTGTGCCGAAGCTTGTGGCATCATATTCAAAAAGACTTAGAAATAAGAGGCTGTAATTGCTGCCAAAGGTGCATCAACAAAGTATTGAGCAAAGGCTGTGAATACTTATGTACATGTGATTTCTTAGTTTTTTATTTTTAATAAATTTGCAAAAATCTCAAAAAAATGTTTTTCACGTTGTCATTATGTGGTGTTCTGTGTAGAATTTTGAGGAAGAAAATCTATTTAATCCATTTTGGAATAAGGCTGTAACATAACAAAATGTGGAAAAAGTGAAGCGTTGTGAATACTTTCCCGATGCACTGTATCTTCTTTCATCGTGTCCAATGAGACAAAGCCGAGGTGAAACCAGAACTACAGATTCTGCTGCAGACGTAAGAAAAGCTGCAGATATCGCAGCTAGAAAGTTGGAAAAATGACTTTAGAGGAGAGAGAGGGTGAGTTTTATAAAGATGGATGAAACCAAGTTATGATGTTTAAAAATGTTTTTTTTTTTTTTTTAAATGGGAGCTGTAGTTTTTGTATGCCATCGTATGCTTTCATATTAAGCTGTCTCAGAAAATATAAAGTAAACAAAACACAGGAAGATGCTTTATGTTGATAGTTTATTGGCACAAATATTAAAATGACAAGCTTGTAAAAATATTTTTTTTAAAAATCACAATTCATCAAGTTCATGTAGCAAATTACAAAAAAGCAAAAAGTTCATCCCGACATTTAAAACACAATTTTGAGAACTAGAGCAGAACGACAGAAAGGTGACAGACTGAAGGCAGATTCTTCGATACTGCACCTTCAGGAGGTTCTTACAATCCTTTAGCTGTTTCTAATGATTATCTAAGATGTCCTGGGGCTCCTTTGAGTGGTTCTAGAGATTTTTAGGCAGTTATATAAATCATTTAGAGACTTAGGGTTGTTTCAGATGGTTCTAGCAACCCTGCAATACTCTGAGATCTTTGGGTGGTCCTTTTGATAATTTTGGAAGTTTTAAGGTTCCTTTAGGTGGTTCTAGAGACTCTTTAACATCTTTATGTAGTTATATCAACCATTTAGGAGATTTGAATGTTAATGAAGATGGTTTTGTGAAACTTTAGGATCTATTTGTATTATTCTAGGCTGTTTTAGGAGTTTTTAGGAGTTTTAGGAGATACCAGAGCTCTCGAAGACAGTTCTAGCAATCCTTTGGCAGGTGTTAGAGTTTCTTTTTAGGGCTTCTAGTGTTAGTTCAGGATCCTCTAGTGGTTCCATCATGTGGTTGAACATCTATAGAAACACCACTATCATCAAAATGCCAAATGAGAGAATCTGTAGTTTCACAAACTTAGAGCACTTTAACAGCACCTTACTGAGATGCTTAGTGTTGGGTTTTTTTTCCTTCATTTGTCACAAATCCGTATGTTCTTACAGGAGTATTTCTTTATAAATGATTTAATCTCAATCCATGATTCAGTATAAAAGTTCAGTTTAAAAATGCGACACAGAGCTGTGTTATAATGTTCTGTACGGGGGTCAGAAGTCCTCAAACAGGTCCTCCGCCTCTGAACTTGCTGCTGCAGCATCTGTAGAGCGCTGGGGAGTCTGCTGCTTACTGGATCCTGCAGGGGGGTCGGTCCTGTGCAACACACACACACACACACATCAGAAAGAGAGAGCAGGTCAGTGGGCTAATGAGGCTGGTTTACAGGGGAGTTTTCCTGTTGAGACAGGAAGTGTATCATGTGGCTCATAAGGAGCAAGACTAGAAACACATGGGCAGCTTTTATACCTGTGTGTACATAGGTGTGGGTGTGTGTGTGTGTGTGTGTGTGTGTGTGTGTGTGTGTGTGCTCCCCTCTCCACCTTATGTGGTCTACATCAAATGCTGGACTCGTCTACCTGTGTGTTTTACCACGTAGCAGCTCTTGCCCTCCTCTGCAGACGCTCATATATTCTGCCTTCATGTGAATAAATGTGATGTTTAAGAGTCGGACATGACAGAGGATGAAGGACGGATCGAGGACGCACAGCGGTCAGCAGAGAAAAGAGGACGAGAAAGGATTAAGAGAGAAGAAAAACACAAATATTAGGTCAGCTGAAGGGGTTCAGATTTCTCATCTTAAAGGAAGAGTTTTGGGAAATACACTTACTCACTGTCTCGATGAGTGAAACGAGACGATTGCTGCCACAATACAGTAAATATGAAGCTACAGCCAGCGGCATGTTAGCTTAGCTTAGCATAATGACTGGAAACGGGGAAACTGCTGGCATTGCTCTGTGCAAAGTCAACTAAATCTCCCATCAGCACCTCCAGAGCTCATTGATCGACATGTTGTAGTGTAAAAATGATATTTTGCCATTTTACAGGACGGGACCATTTCTTGGGTTGAGGCCAAGTAGGAACGTCCGCCACATCAGCCCTAGAAAAAGGCGATGTGTCGTCTTTTGAGCAGATTAAACAACGTGATATGCGTTAATTAGCGAGCTTTAGAGGTGCTTACATGGTTTCTCTCGCCTGTTTTGAACATGGAGAATCATCACCACCTCTGCAGTTCCCCTCTGCAGAAAATTTTACCTGCGGACTAATCTGCCTGATCTTCACGGGTCTTTAGACCACGGTGGAGACGCAGACAACAACGGGCTGCAGGAAGCTTTTTAGTTCAGGAAGAAGATTCATGGGAATAAAAGTTCAGGTGCTTTGGGTTAAAACGCAGCTACTATGAACCAATCAGGACACTTGTGTTTACTGTGTTAATATTGAAAGCGATAGTGACTGGAGAAGAGTGGATACAGAATAAATGCATGTGTGAATGACTGATGAATTTAAATCCAAGGTGACCTGAACACAGCAAAGCATCTTAAGCCAGAAAAGCTTAAAAGATGTTTTGGAAACCATAACAGAAGATTTCCGACTTTCTTTCCTCCAATCCTGCCTCACTGTAACGATGATTAGCCGAATGGGAAGTAGAAGAAAAGACCGGTGTGAGAAAGCAGAATAGAGGGGAGGCCCTGAGCTTGTTTAAATCATTACCAACTGTACGACAAACACTGCTGGGACCAGTTAAAGGGAAACAAGAGACGTGTTCTCTGGAGAGGGGAGCTGTTCCTCGCTGCCACGGAGGACCCACCGGAGACTTGAACACATGGCGGAGAGGGGAGGCGTGACGAGAGCGGTTTCATCGGGGACACAGGAGCCCCCACACGGAGCTGGTCTGGTGACATACCAGATCTGCAGCATGTGTGCCAATTATGTGAAACAGAGGTTCAGTTTGGAACGAGCCAGGCAGGGGGATTAGTTTAGTCTAAATGAAAGGAATTAAACCCAATGTTCGATCAGGTTCAGTGAACTAAATTACAAGAAGCAAGATGTCAGATAAGTCCGTTAACCTGAAGCTGTATGACTCCTCTTCATGAACATACAGAGACATGAGGAAAAAGGAGCAAAAATAAGAAGAAACTGGGGTACCCGATGAGTTCTGAGGACACACTCATCAAATATGGGCTGTTATTTTCATGGTTTGGGTGAATTAACCCTTTGACAGAATGGTTCCCAACCTTTTTTCCTTCTGACTTTTGTGAGCTCGTGGTTTATTATGTCATTTCATTTGAACAGAGGCCTGAAGAGTAAAACTGCTGAGCTTCACACAAAACAGAGAAACAAAAGGAAAGAATAAACCCATCTCGCTATTTATCTTGTGACCTGTATGATTTATCTCGTGACCTTTCAGGGGGTCCCAATCCACTGGTCGGGAAGTGATGCTGCAACACATCGTTCACAAACTCCGTTCATGTGTTATACGAATACCGCTCAGTTAGATCATGTCAGAGGGACACAAACTCTAAAGCCTCGCAGTGGAAGGCCAAACACAGGCTGCAGCAGTGCCATGTCTTGTAGTGATTATCTGATGGCTGGGAGCGATGCTTGATAGTTTACAGAACCAGTCCGTGTGTGAAGGAGAGAGAGAGAGTGTTTTACTGTAGTCCTTTTAGCCTCTCTTTGTGGGAAAACAGTCCTTTAAGTACACAAACACTTAGATCTGAAGGATGAGTTAATACAAAGCTCAATGAGTCAATAAGAGAATATGAAAATCTGATGACCAGCTGTTCAATAGACAACAAAAATCTAGTAGTTTTCTAAAAAACTGGTCCATACGTACACTAGTTGTGAAGATAAGGTCGGGGATAAAGTCAATAACTTCCTGAGTAATGTCTGAGTGTTGAGGTTAGCATAAACACAGGAAACAAAGGGAACCAGCTAATCTGTCCATAAATCAAAAGCACACCTACGAACATGTCTAAAGCTCATTAACACGATGCATCTCATTTATTTGATGAGTCCACAAACTGTTTGCCTACAAATGAAACAAACAGCGTGTTCATTAACAAACTTTAGAGACGTTGGGGTGTTGTTAAACTTCTCCTCCTGTGCTGAGCTAAGCTAACCCCATCCTGACCACAGATCTGCACTTCATGATCGATCTTTTCATCTTGCTCTGGAAGCAACCAAACAAATAAGCTCACTTCCCCCTAAAAATGTTGAGCAATTCCTTTAATTAATCATCCTTGTCCTCTGATTCATGTGGCCTTCATTTAACTCTCTTCAGGCTCTTTCACTCCCTCCTCCTCCTCCTCCTCCTCCCTATCCTGCCTGTGAACGACCTGCATGCAGAAAAACATGGAGGTAACAAGCGGGAGGTGAATGAGTTGAGTAGTGATGGAAATGGAAAAAACAATAGCTGGGTGTAGGACTGCCAACAGCTCAGAAACCCCCCACGTTAACAGCCACCTCTCAGACAAAGGCTTCTCTTCTGCAGCCGGTGTTTGCCAGCTCAGAGGGGCGGCAGGGTGAGGAGGAGGATGGGGGGGAGGTTGGTTCAGCTTCTGCAGCGAGCCACTGCAGCGATCAAACATCCAGCCAACCACAGCTGCTCATCGGCTCACTGCTGCCTCTTATTGCGGCAGTCAGAGCTGGTAATAAGCCCCGGTAATGGGCGCCGCGAACAACTCCTGACAGCAGCTGGGGATGGATGGCAGCGCTTACAGCCATCTGCATGTGGCACAGTTTACAGCGGCTGGCACTCGGAGAGGCTTGGACACAGTAATGCCCGCCCCCCCTCCTCTTCTCCTCTGTTGGGAGGCTACAGAAACAACGTCAGATTGAGACATGGTCTTTGGAGTATTTTCTAAATGGCCACATCCAAAAAAGAAAACTGGCAAATGTATGCTCCAGTATTGTGAGGTTTTTGGATGTGCAGCAACGGAGACTCAGAGTCCGACTGTGAGTGCAGATACTGAGACGACAGACACAACAGAGAGGGGTGTGAGGAGGAGAAAAGAGAAGAAAAGTTGCATAATTGTTTCTTTGAGAGCAGTGATTGACTTTGGTCCCCTGTTCAAGTCCGAGACCTCCTTTAGAAATGCCCCCGCTGCAGCCGTGTCTAACAACGACATTCACAGTTCGGTCCATGTGAATCATGAAAAAACACATTTTCACACTCATCTCCTGCCCAGATTCTGATATCTTAATACCGACTGTGATCAGAAAGGCTCATTATAACAAGACAAACTGCCAACAGTTCATAAAGTTCATAAAGACTATTTCTTTGGTAGAAATCACAGCATGATCTGTGGTGCTGTAACTCAAAAAACACACTGCTGTTAAAGTTTAAATGTGTTTTTTAATGTTGTTTCCACTGTGGTGATGGCAGATATTTTGGATATCTCAAAACCTGACCAGATACCATGACAGGTAAATGAGAAATTAAGATTTTTTTTGTACGTTTGTGATCAAACCCTTCAATATTCTTCTCAAACACAAAGATGGGACGTGAACATACGACCTGCTGCTGCTTCCTGATGGTTTCCACACACTCATAAGTGGAGCTGTGTGTTCACATGAAGTCCACAGTGGAAAAGGTCTTTTCTCTCGAGGCGGAGTCGGGCAGGCTGCCCGTTGGCAGCTGGTCCGCCTGAAGCCGAGGCAGCATGTGTTTGTGTGCTTAAAGAGTTAAAACCATCTGATAGAAGAGACCAGCAGCAGAAATCATTAACCTGCAGGACAACGCTGCTCTTTTATCACCAATAAAACTCCTGAGAGCTGAACTTGATATTCCCTCTCAGAGGAATGCTGTAAATGTGATAACGCCCTAAAGGTGAACAGCTGCTCGTCCTCTTTGGACTCAACAGAAGGACACGAGTGGAAACTGGAACAAAATCCTGCTACCGGTCTTCTTTTTCTACATTTCTGTCCTCGCAGTCGCAGCATCTTTTCCTCTCCTCTGAGTTCAGCATCGCTGGGATCTGCGCTGGTTTCTACGTTAGACTGATTGTTGATGGTTTTGTCCTGTGGTCGTGAACAAATGTTTACTAAAAAGAGAGAATTTATTTAAAGAATTTCTACTCTGAAAGAAAAATAAACAGAAAAAAGCAAAATGTGGAGCTGCAGGAAGCCTCAGTCAAGCCTACAGTTTGATCCACAGCATGTAAAACTACAGCAGCGATATTAAAACATGTTCACTTCAATTTAGAACAGATGTTCTGTCTGCCGCCATGCTGGGAATCAGATAGTCAAACTTCTCAGACAGACGATAAAAATTTCTGACCCGACAGAAACCCGCCCGGCCGGTGATTAATCAGTCGGCGTGAACTCTGGCAGGAATCTGATTCTGTAATAAATCTGTACGGTGTCTCTGCCGTGATCCAACCGAACCTTTTCCACCAACGTTCGAGGAAATAAAGGCTCGTTTTCACACCATAAAAAGTCATGAGGTTCAATAAATCAGATAGAAATAGTAGTTCTTTGAGTTCATTTATCCAGTCGTTTGTCTTTCACGTTATTTTGTTTTTATTCACAGATGTAAAAAATGTAAAAATGTTGTTCTGGTGTTTGCGATGCTTACGATGATGACTTTTGGTTTTTGTCTTGGTGAAAAAGGTCATCAACGAACATTTTTCATCACAGTTTCTGTTGTCGAAATCACCTCTGGAGACCAGCAGTGGTGTTTTGTGGATGTTTGTGTGTATGAGAAACACACTTGGCTGCATTCCTTCACATGTTTACTGGTTGTGTTGTGGTCAATCAGCCGTTTGCGACCAACTGCTACATGTGAGATTAGATTTGCTGCCTCTTTAGTCTTGTGTGTATTTCACGTACTCCTCAATGGGAACCTCGAACCGTGTGAGCGTTCACGTCCAAAGAGAGCCGCTGAAGTTTGGGTATAATTACCCGACATAAAGAGGAGCCTGACAGGAAACTTTTATGATGTTTGATTTTCCCATTTAAGGGGACACCGGGGGAGGGAGAGGAGGAGAGGAGGTGAAGGCAAAGGAAAGACAACAGACAGGCAAATACAAGTTATAATAAACACAATCATCTCTACGTCTTTTGTATTTTTGTTCCACAGTAAAGAAGGTGGGAGGTGGATTTTAACCCCAACTTTCAACAATAAAGTGCATTTAAATAGATGAAACGTGTGTTTTTGTGTTCTTTTTTTGGGTGGAGGTGTCCCACCCCGGCTAAATGTTCAAATGTGAGAATAACTGTACGAAGAGTTTACTAGCTACAGAGCCAGTAAAGTGATTCACCAGAGACATTAACTGACGCCATAAAGCAGGAGGCTGTTCTGGAGGAGGAGGAACTCCTTTTCACACATTGTCAAAACAAACATATGAATGTGTAAATGACATTACGGGTGTTAATGTACCTCTTACTCTGCGAGCTCTGCGGGCTCGGTCTCTTAACCGCAGGCTCGGGGGCCCTGAGGTGACGAAAGCGGCGCTTGCGACTGGGGGCCACATCCGTGATGTCCCTCAGGCTGTCGTCCAGCGGGCTCCCGGTCGAGGACTCTGAGGAGGAGATCAGTCAGATTTCTGCATAAAACAGCACACAATCAAAGTGAGACAGACGGTGTAAATTCATTGTTATTGCATCATCGGAGTTCATGATCTCAGATCATAAGACAGAGAAAAAGTCACGAGTTCAAGTTAAAAGTGCAGAAGCACCAAAATGTACTTCAAGTAAAAAAAGTACTTATTATGCAGAGTGTTACCATAAAGAGTATACAGTTTGGATTATTACTGTGTGTTTTAGTAAGTAAAAAGTGTATTTCAATAATAAATACCTGGGTTATTTTCTCAAACTTTAAAAAGCAGTTTTCAGAGTTACAGAAGCTTTTACACGACTCTTTTCATACACAGAGTAATCTTCGTCATCACAAGCACACTGAGCCTGTTTAAACGTGTGATTTGGTAAATTTGAGGGGCTGAAGTGGGATGATGCACTTCCAGATGTGCAGTGGAGGATTTAAAAAACACACACAGCTTCATCTTTAACATTTTGGATCTGCGGGAGGTGACGTAACTCAAGAGTGGAACGAAGTTTTTCTTTTTTAACATGTCATGTCTTCTTCTACTGTTTGAGAGGCTGCAGCCGGCGTCCCGCCAACATCTGCTGGTGTCTCCTCTGCTCAGCCGTCCGACTCGGCTTTCATCACCTCTGCTCCTAAACGTGAGGATGCAGCAGAGAGGCAGATGGCTCTCCACCCGCAAATCAGCAGCTTCCTGGATCAAAGAGCCGAGGAGCACGGCGACTGAAGCCAGCAGCAGCAGCAGGAGGAGGAGGAGGAGGAGGATGGAAAATGTGGAAACATCCTCACAATTAAGTGTTCTTTCTTTTCTTACATTAATCACCGCGGATACGTTTCTGTGACTGGTTTCCACATCCTTCTGCCTGTTTGCTCTGAACGCACTGACTCAGGTCTCTACAGCAGTCTGTAAAAGCCGCCTGTTAACTCGGTGACCTGCTGAAAACCATCAGGAAGACGACAGCATTCAGCTTGTTTTTACATTTTAATGTGGGACTTTGGTTGGTCTCCTCCTGGATGCAACCTCCTCTTTTACTGTTTGTTTCTTTACTATCTACATCTTTGTTATCTTTGTTGATTGTAAAGCCCCTTGAGGCAAACTGTGATTTGTAATACAGGACTATATGGATAAAAATAACTTGTTGAAATGTGCTCTGATCAATACTTTTATATAATCAGTAGATTAAATGTGAAATGTGTTGCTTATCGTGATGAACCCACAGAGAGTTCTCACCACCTCTTACTTTTACCTTTAGTGTCTTTCAGTTAACTGTTTTGATTTTGGTCTTATCATTTTTATTAGACAGATTATCACCAATATGATGACTCTAATATGACTTATTTCACTGTATATTTGATGGAATTCATTTCAGTATAATTTTTGGAACATTTTTAGATGTTTTCAATAAAAGACGAGTCACTAAAGAGGTAAATCTATCATCTAACACTCTGATACTACTATAATACTTCAACAAATACTAATTTCAGCAGAATCCACCATGTGGTCTATTCATTCATCTTTAAATATGTTTCATGTTGATTTTATCAGTATCATGTTTTATGTATTGTGTTTTAAACAAACCAGACTCTTATCCAACCAAATATGTAATAAAAAAAGTACCTTTACTTTCAGTTTAATGGAGACAAATCTGTGCAGCATGTTTGCTGTAAATGGACGTCTCAAACGTTTAGTGGAGGCTCATAATTAAAGATAAAGCTGTGGTTAGCTGAAAATAAAGTAATTGTTTTTTTGTTGTTGGTGCCCAAAGGATCTAAGACGTTCACGGAAATTAATTTTCCATGACTTTTAACTGGGTGGGGCCATTAAAAGGTTTTATAAACACACGCTTACTTCACCAGAACAGGCTAAAGGACAATAGATTGTTTTGTTGTGTGACCTTTCGGTAAAGCTCCTCTCAGCAGCAGCAGCCTTCATACATGCTTCAGACAAACTTCCTAAACTCCCTCCCTCTATCTGTTTGGCAGCACGCTCGCCGGCTGAGTCACTGTCGTGGCAACAGAAACAACAAAATCCTGCAAGCTTTTCCTCATCAGACGGAGGAGAAGGCCCACGAACGGGGACACCTCCATCGCCAAACGAGCTCTGACGCATCAAACGGACCCAGCCTGGCTGCGGACGACTCGACATGTGTGAGAAAGTGGAAAAATCGGGATGTAAACAGCTGAGAGGAGGGCAGAAACCCCCTAAAAACCCACTCTGACTGCCCAGCTCAGTTTCATGACAGGTAACCTATGTACTTGGTATAACACATGTACAGTCCATACATCCCCCCTCTTGCTGGTGGCACATTAATCATAACCAGGCCATCTGGGAGCGCGGGTCCGGAGGTTGATGAAGTGTAACGTCAACGTTAGAAGCTGCTTGTATTTAAAGGTGTTTTGGGATGTCAGTTCACGGAGGCCCACCACTCTGCCTTACATAATTCCTCAGTGATGTAATGGTTAGTTTCAGGGCATGAAAAACACAAAAAAAAAGTCTCAGCGATGGCGCAAACACACTCAGCTCCCATGACAACAGCTCCCAAAAAATATCAGATTTTAATGAAAAGTCTGAGTGTGAAACTACATTTATATAAAGCAAACTTGTGGAGTAAGTTATCTTTCTGCTCTGCTCTCTGTGAATTTAAAGTGCGGTTAATGTTCGTCCATGCCTCAATCACTGATGTCACAGCAGGTGTTTAACATTTCACGGATGATGGAAAACACATGTGATTTACTGTTGACTTTACCGTTCAAATGACAAAATTAAGTGTTTTCTGTAGATGATCCATCAAAGTTCCTGTCTGAAAATCTCACTCCATTACTGTCATTATGTCCATTTAAAGTATGTCCACAAAGTTTAATGGAGACAAGGTCGCGTCCGTCAAAGTTTTTGACCCTTTAACTTCTGGAAAAGTTCCTCGTTTTTAAAGGAATTGTGATGCAGTGCTGGGAATTCGTAGGGAGCTAATACTTTTACTAATCAGTGGACCGACTATCAGCACTTTAAGCAGAAAGGATCATCGGTGAAGTTTGCTGCTGTCATGTCTGAATGGGATTCAAAATTAAAATAAAAGTTCGGGAAAACACTTTGAGGACAATATTTTATGACAAGAAACACGTCACGAAACAACAAGAGGTTTTTAAAGATTTTGCTCCAAAGCAAGTAATATTTCTGCTCTGATGGTTAATAAAATATTTAGCTGCAGATGGCTGGAAGATAAAGACTGTTGAGTTTTATTTCACAGCTCAGCCTGAGGACAGCTTAATCCACAACATGTAAAATACAAATAGAACAACATTAAAGCAAACTCACTACAGTTTATAACAAATCTTTTGACAGTGAAGAAAACTTTTTTTGTGTTTGAGTCAGGAGCCTGTTTGACGCAGAGGAAGTCGTTTCTTTGATGATTCACATTTGGGGGGTTAATGGAGGTCAGATAAAGTAAAGTTAAGCTTAAACAGAAGACTAAGAGGCTCGGCTGACAGAGGTCTTACCTCGAGTCGACACAGAGGAGGCCACAGTCGGCTGCTCCTCCTCTGGTTCTTCATCAGTGCTGCCTCCATACTCATCCTCCTCCTCACCCGCTGTTCGGTCTGACTTTACAGAATCCACCTTTTTCTGTCCTTCAGGAGTCCTGAAACAGAAACAAAGTCCTATTTAATGTTCGTAAAAGTACTGAGGCGTCATGTAGTATCAGTATCAGTAGTAAAAGTGCTGTTTGTGACTGACATCTGATTCTATGTGACTTTATTAGATTGTTCATACTGATGCATTTTACTGCTTGAAGTACTTTATATACAGTTAGTTTGAAGTACTTTATATACAGTTAGTTTGAAGTACTTTATATACAGTTAGTTTGAAGTACTTTATATACAGTTAGTTAGTCCAACCTAGGGGTCGGGCCCCTCCAAAAGGCCATTGGAATAATCAGAGTGGTCGTCAGATGAATGATGGAGAGGAAAGAAGAAAAGAGTTTTGTTCATTTTTCAGATGTCTCACTAGTCTTCTAAAAAAATAGTCACTATTTTTTGTAAAATATTGGATCATTTTACATCTTTTAGCCTCAAACTGTTTTTTAAAAGAAACCATGTGTGAACTTTAGAGGAGAAATATCTCTCTTCTGTCTGAAACTTGACAAGACGCTCAATTAGTCAGATTTTTTTTTGCAAATACTGGTTTCATCTTTAACAAACATAATCTTATCAGCTCATCATGTCGTGTTTTCAATGTAGGTTTTTTTCTTATATAAAGTATAAAGTACATGTTTTACTCTGAAATGTAGTAAAGTTGAAGGATAGTACTTCAAAACTGTACTTAAAGCATAGCTCTTAAATAAATGTACTAAATGCACCATTGGTAAAACATGATTGAAATGTCACATTTTTAGGATGTAAAAAACATAGTTGAGCATCAATAATAAAAAACCTGCATCACTTTAAAGTAGAGAAATGTTTTGATTTTAATGTCAAAGCTCAGTTACAGATCTGTGGTTTACCTGGTTTTCTGTAGGTGTGTGAGTGTTTCCTGTAGACTGCGGATCTTGGCTTTCTTCTCATTCAGGACCAGAACAAACCGAGAGTACAGCTCCGCCTCCAAAGCTTCTTTACCGCCGGCGTAGCGCTTCAGTCTGAAATATACAACAACACACACGTTTTAAAAAATCTGGAGCTCACACTTTCATCTTCACAGACTCCTCCAAGATGTTTGTGTTCATCCAAAATCCTCTTCAGAGAGTACATCCGCGTCATCCGCCGTTGAAAACAGTCCCCAACAAATGCACTATTTCATCCTGTTTGATTTATAAAAAGCACAGGAAGCAGCTGTTTTCAGTTACTTTAAATTATATAAATTATTACTTTGACTTTTTAACATTAGGACCACCAGAGATCTTCACCAGCAGGTAAAATTGACCTTTTTTCTGGCTTCCTAGTGCATTTCTGGTACAAGAAAATGAACAATATCAGTGTATTCACAGAGGAAACGCAGACTATTACTATGACTAAACACAGAATAACACACTGAGTAATTTAACGCTGAAAAGACATTTAACCCTGCGTAGTGGGTCCACAGGGCGGCGGCTATCTTTCGGGTCAAAGCTCAGCCTCCAGACGCTTACTCAAGGAGGGAGCTCAGGTTGAAAAGTGAAATGTCCTCACATGGCCACAGATCCTTTCGACAGCCAATAGCTGACTGATGATGGTCAAAGTTGATTAAACATAACCGTGCGAAAACATAAACATATTTTATATTTTTATGTTTTTAATCTGGATTTATCTTGACTTTATTATCAATAAGGTTTTTCTATATTTACATCATCAGAAGGGAAGCAGTGAGAGCCACAGACGGTGTTGAGAGACAAGCTCACATGTTGTTGGTTTTGGTCTTTTTGTGGGATTTGTTGATGACAACATGAATCTGTAACCACGGCAGCCTTTACGTTAAATTACATCATGAATGTATGTGCATCACAGGGGCCCCTCAGACTCAAACCGACGTCTCTGTGACATCAGCTCATGGCTCAAAGTGGCGTCCAGGAGCCCCCCCGCCCCTCGCAGTGTTAGGTGAGTTGGGTAATCGCTCAGTGAAAACCCTGTGATGGATTTCAGTGGAACTGAAACTTGTAATTTTAATGTCTCTGTGTTGTAATGTGCTTTTTTCACTAATAATCAAGCAGTGTGAAACACTGAAAGTCTGACTGACTCATTCTGGGATGACATATTTCCTGATTTCAATCATTCAGCAGTACCACACTCTAAAAATATTTCTTATAAGAGAAAGATTAATGATGTATACATTTGTAAGGGTTTAATGCATTTACCCTTATCTGCAAAGTAACTAGTAGCTGTACCTGTCAGAAAAAGTGAAGTACTAACAGTATTTTAATGAATGCACTCATTCAAACAATAGATTTATATTATAAAAAAAGTGTTAAAGAAAAAGTGTTAAAGTAAGACTAAGGCTCATTTGCACTACAGTCAAACTACAGTTTGAATGGGTCATTTAAGACTAAATATCTGCTTCAAACCACCATCTAATGTCATAAATATGTTTTTTTAAAAGTACCAGTAAACAATCCCATTTGTAAAATTTCCCGAAATTGCACTTTTCCAATTTGGAAATCATCCGTGAACCCTGCCAGATTTCGGTTTTGGATTTGTGGGAAGTCTGGTAGTCGTGCTTTGTGTGCGTTTACTCTGCAGCGATGCGTCTGTGTTCCCGTCTCAGTCTTTGGTTCTCCTCCTCCAGGTTCTGGTTAAGCTGCTCCAGCGTGTTTCCTCTCTGCAGGCCGTGGATCAGTAACTCTCGCACCGCCTCCGCCGGCTCCGGGACGGCCTTCAGCTCCACAGAACCCAACCTGAACTGGAAAAAGAGACAACATTTTTATTCTAACCATCGAGAGGTGACGGCATCTGGCCTGAAACAGACTTAGGAAAACAAAAGAGAAAGATTACAGAAGGTGAGTTGAAGGAAGAAAAAATACTGTGTGAGGTGAATTGGAGTTAAAAATCACACTCCTTTTTAGAATAATAACTCAAATCTGAAACACAAAGACTAAAAACACATTGATGTCATATATTGATATCATAAACCTCCATAAACCTACTAACGTGAGAGAAAATAAGAGAAAAAAATGACGCTGCTTTTCTGATTTTATATATTTTTTTAGCACAGTCTGCTGGGAAAAAGATGAGATCCTTTTCCATAACCTTTGACCTCTCTGACCAGCAGCTCCCTAAATAACTGACTTTTATTGACCTGTGTGTGCGCAGGTGTGTGTCCTTCCAGCCTGGATAAGATAAACAGCGACAATGTGGTGATGATAGACCTGAAACAGCAAACAGTCATTACACTGAACAGGGGGTGGCGTTTAAAGGCCTTACAAAGCAAATTTCAAAGTGTGATGGGTGAGATAATTAATTAATGACTTAAGAAAAAACTAAGACATTGCTGAGGTGAAACGCCTCATTTCATCCTCAGCTTTTCTCCCGCTGACTCTCACATCTTTCCCAGGTTCTCTGTCACGTCAGGTTATTTACGAGTGTTTAATATTCGCCAGTGATTACTTCACTACCTCTTAGAAATGTTAAGAAAATAACCTCTGACCAAAAACAGCCCGACTAAAGTGCTCGAAATGGAAATACCTCTTCTGAGCTCCACACTTCCAGTTGTTGCCTCATCGCACACGCTCACTCTCTCGCTCAGTGTGAAGCTCTGAAGGGTTTTAATTCGAGCAGAAATAAGAGATTCAGCTGTCACCTGTTGCCGACCGGTCTGAGCGTTGGCTGGACGATGCTGGCAGAGACGCTGTTGATGTGGGCAAAGGTTTCTCATGTTGTCATAGAGACGCTACTGTTTCAAAAGCTGTTTCTGACTCACTGATTCATGCTAATTAACTGCCGGACACTTTTATTTGGGAGAGAAACCTCCGTGTGCGACTCCACCTATTCGAAATTTACTGCCAGAGTGGGTGAATGCTGGATCTAATACAGAGCTGGTGAGTGTTAAAGTCGTTAATGTAACAGCATGTTTATGGTAAAAGAATGAACTTTTCTCAGTATAAAGTACTACGTTTGAACTCTGGAGTTTGAACAAGAGTCCAAACTCCAGAGAGCAGAAGGACACAGTACGCTAAAGGGCAAGAGCTCACCTCTGAAATATAAAAGGTAAAGAGAAATCCACTAAACACCAAACTGTCTTTGTTTGTTTCCCATTCATACATAGAGATTTGTTCTTTTTCTTGATCGTGATCTTCATGATAGCACTTCAGGAGAAATCAGGGGATCTGCGGTCATTACGATTCATCCTCAGGTCACCTTCAATGTCTCATTAAACTCCAATCCAATATCTGTTAAGACAGTACCAAACCACTAAAGCTACAGCGACTAACATTTGAATTCAAATTATCTTAAGTTATTACACTTTGTTAAAATGATACGGAGAGAACTGATTACCAAAGGTCGCTGTTAGCATCTCGTCACATCTATGAAAACATTCTCAAGCAGAAAATATTTTGATAAATCGACCACAGATTTGAGATACTCGTCTGAAATCGTCTGAATTCAGCGACACTAACAGTTGTGAGGTTTCCATTCAGCTGGTTTGGAAAAAAAAAAAAAAAAGTTGAACCCAGTTTTCAGAAAAATCTCCAAAACAAAATACGAATTTATGCAATTTTAATTCTGCGACTGCTGTGTTAAAGTGAGGAAGGTTACAGCCTCCTCATCCTCCAGTGTTTGTAGTTTTATTCATCATTTATTCACTCCGTCAGTTTCCATTTTGCTTTTATCGATACACAAACTTTTCCACTTCAACCTCAGTTTCATTTTGAGGATATTTTCAACATTTTTTATTTCATTTTCACCTGAAAATGTGCAAAGAGTTGGATGGAAACACATCCTGATGAACAGAGGAAGGAAAGAGTGAAGAAGGAAGGTAAGTGGCTCTATTTTTGTTCTTAAGAACATTTAAACTTTCACTTTTCACTTTCTGAAAATGAGCACTTGAGTTTTGCTTTGATTCATCTTCAGCTTTAGTTATAAAATTGTTATTAATACGTGTAAGAGTCCAACAGCAGCAGGACTTTCTCCAAACATCCTGCGATCATCATCACTGTCATGGCTCCTGTCCAAGCTTCACTTTCCATTTAACAACACGGGCTGAACACCAAGAGTCTGCTGCCATTATCAGGTAAAAATAAAAGATTTTTTTTATTCAGAGAAAGCTGTTTACTTTCACTTAGTCCACACTGAGGTTAGTTTAATTTCTGCTGACTTTCATTTCCCATCAGTGAATCTGTGTTAGTAAAAACTGTTTTAGTTTTTGTGGATGTGAAAGTCAGAAGGACACAAAGTAGGAAGGAAAATGAATTTCTACATAAGAAATGAATGATGTAAAGAAGCTAAATACCCCTCCTTGAACCGCCACCTTAACCGTGGTGGAGGGGTTTGTGTCCCCAAATGATCCTAGGAGCTATGTTGTCAGGGCATTACGCCCCTGGTAGGGTCTCCCATGGCAAACAGGTCCTAGGTGACGGGCCAGACTAAGAGCGGTTCACAAGCCCACCATGAAGAAAGAAACAACAAGGACCAAGTTACGTCGCCCGGATTGGCGTTACCGGGGCCCCACCCTGGAGCCAGGCCTGGGGTTGGGGCTCGCAGGCGAGCGCCTGGTGGCCGGGTCTTTGCCCATGGGACCCGGCCGGGCTCAGCCCGAAATGGCGACATGGGCCGGTTCCAGTAGGCTCACCACCCGCAGGAAGGTCCATGAGGGGCCGGTGCAATGTGGTTTGGGTAGCAGTCGTGGCGGGGGGCCTCGACGACCCAATCCCTGGACCAAAACTCTGGCAATAGGGACATGGAATGTCACCTCGCTGGGGGGGAAGGAGCCTGAGCTCGTGCGGGAGGTTGAGAGGTACCAGGCTAGAGATAGTCGGGCTCACCTCCACGCACAGCTTGGGCTCTGGAACCCAGCTCCTTGAGAGGGGCTGGACCCTCCACTACTCTGGAGTTGCCCAGGGTGAGCGGCGGCGAGGCTGGTGTGGGCTTGCTTATAGCTCCCCAGCTCAGACGCCAAGTGTTGGAGTTCACCCCGGTGAACGAGAGGGTCGCCTTCCCTGCGCCATCGGGTTGGGGATAGGTCTCTTGCTGTTGTTTGTGCTATACGGGCCGAACAGCAGTACAGAGTACCCGGCCTTCTTGGAGTCCCCTGGGAGGATGGTACTTGATAGTGCTCCGACTGGGGACTCCATTGTTCTACTGGGGGACTTCAACGCAGCGCACGTGGGCAAGCAGCACGACAGTGATACCTGGAGGGCGTGATCGGGAGGAACGGCCTCCCGATCTGAACCCGAGCCCAGTGTTCTGTTATTGTTGCCCATTGACTTCTGTGCTGGTTACAGTTTGTCCATAACGCCATGGCCAACACCATGTTTCGAAAGCATAAGGGAGTCCATCAGTGCATCGTGGCACCAGGACACCCTAGGCCGGAGGTCGATGATCGACTTTGTTGTCGCTTTCATCTGATCTCCGGCCATATGTCTTGGACACTCGGGTGAACCAGCTCAACCGATCACCACCTGGTGGTGAGCTGGATCTGCTGGCAGAGGAGGAAGTTGGACAGACCTGGCAGACCCAAACGTGATTGTGAGGGTCTGTTGGGAACATCTGGCCGAGCCCTCTGTCAGGTGAGGTCTTCAACTCCCACCTCCGGAAGAGCTTCTCACAGATTCCGAGGGAGGCTGGGGACATTGAGTCTGAGTGGACCATGTTCTCTGCCTCCATTGTCGACGCCACGCTGACAGTTCGAAGTTGTGGACGCAAGGTCTCTGGTGCCTGTCGTGGCAGCAACCCCCAAACCCGGTGGTGGACACCGGAAGTAAGGGATGCCGTCAGGCTGAAGAAGGAGTCCTATCAGACCATGTTGGCCTGTGGGACTCCTGACGCCTGAGTTGACAGGACAGGTACCGGCAGGTGAAGCAAGCCGCAGCCCGGACGGTCCTGGAGGCAAAAACTGGGTCGGCAGGTCTGGGAGGAGTTCGGTGAGACCATGGAGGAGGACTATCGGTCGGCCTCGAAGAGATTCTGGCAAACCGTCCGGCGCCTCAGAAGGGGGAAGCAGTACTCTGCCAACACTGTTTACAGTGCAGGTGGGGAGCTGTTGACCTCGACTGAGGACATTGTCGTGACGGTGGAAGAAATACTTCGAGGATCTCCTCAATCCCACCGACTTGCCTTCCAGTGAGGAAGCAGAGGCTGGGGAATCTGAGGTGGACTAACCCAAGTCCGAAGTCACTGAGGTAGTTCGAGTTCAAGCTCCTCGGTGGCAAGGCGCTGGGTGTGGATGAGATCCGCCCTGAGTACCTCAAGTCTCTGGATGTTGTGGGGCTGTCTTGGCTGACACGCCTCTGCAACATTGCATGGAGGTTGGGGACAGTGCCTCTGGAGTGGCAAACCGGGGTGGTGGTCCCTCTTTTTAAAAAGGGGGACCGGAGAGTGTGTTCCAACTACAGGGGGATCACACTTCTCAGCCTCCCCTGGGAAGGTCTATGCCAGGGTACTGGAGAGGAGAATTCGGCCGATAGTCGACCCTCGGATTCAGGAGGAACAATGCGGTTTTTTCGTCCCGGTCGTGGAACACTGGATCCAGCTTCTATACCCTCCACAGGGTGCTTGAGGGTTTATGGGAGTTTGCCCAACCAGTCCACATGTGCTTTGTGGATCTGGAGAAGGCATTCGACTGTGTCCCTCGTGGTATTCTGTGGGGAGTGCTCCGCGAGTATGGGGTCCGGGGGCCTTTGCTAAGGGCTGTTTGGTCTCTGTACGACCGGAGTAGGAGCTTGGTTCACATTGCCGGCAGTAAGTCAGACCTGTTCCCAGTGCATGTTGGACTCCGGCAGGGCTGCCCTTTGTCACTGGTCCTGTTCATAACCGGAGGGAGTCCGGTTTGGGAACCACAGGATTTCATCTCTGCTTTTTGCAGATGATGTTGTCCTGTTGGCTTCATCAAGCCAGGACCTTCAGCATGTACTGGAGCGGTTTGCAGCCGAGTGTGAAGGCTGCCGAGAAGAGGCTGGGAGGCTGAGAATCAGCACCTCCAAATCCGAGGCCATGGTTCTCGACCGGAAAAGGGTGGCATGCCCTCTCCGGGTGGGTGGAGAGGTCCTGCCTCAAGTGGAGGAGTTCAAGTATCTCGGGGTCTTGTTCACGAGTGAGGGAAAGATGAAGCGTGAGATTGACAGGCGGATTGGTGCAGCGTCCGCAGTTATGCGGTCGGTGTACCGGACCGTCGTGGTGAAGAAGGAGCTGAGTCGAAAGGCGAAGCTCTCGATTTACTGGTCAGTCTCCACGTTCCCACCCTCACCTATGGTCATGAACTTTGGGTAATGACCGAAAGGACAAATGAGTTTCCTCCGCAGGGGTGGCTGGGCGCTCCCTTAGAGATAGGGTGAGAAGCTCGGTCACTTTCGGGAGGAGCTCGAGAGTAGAGCCGCTGCTCCTTCACATCGAGAGGAGTCAGCTGAGGTGGCTTGGGCATCTGTTTCGGATGCCCCCTGGACGCCTCCCTAGGGAGGTGTTCCAGGCACGTGTCCCACCGGGAGGAGGCCCAGGGAAGACCCAGGACACGCTGGAGAGACTGTGTCTCTCAGCTGGCCTGGGAACGCCTCGGGTCCCCCCGGAAGAGCTGGAGGAAGTGTCTGGGGTGAGGGAAGTCTGGGCATCTTTGCTCAGACTGCTGCCTCCGCGACCCGGCCCTCCCGGATCAAGCGGATGAAGATGGATGGATGGATGAAGAAGCTAAATAAAAGTTTTTTCCTGTATGGGCAGGGTTTTTCTCAGACTTTTACAGAGAAATGTAAAGCACTTCAACAACATTCGAAGAACCTGTTACACTTAAATGAAATATAATATTAGATTTACTCACTTACAGGGGTAACAGGCAGTTGGTCTAATGTAAATAATGTTTGAGTCCACCGGAGGACTTTTGATGCATCTTTCTGTTTGTAATAAAGTTTTAAAACGACAAAAAAGCTTCAGATATCTTGGTACAGTTTTGGATTTAGCTTAAAGCCCTGCTGAGTCCGAGCACAGTAAACTTTTAGTTTTGTTTACCGAGTTTGATGATGTTTCATTACTATGGAGGGATAATTAAGATGTATTGTCTTCTATTCAAATAAAAGGATTTGTTGAGAAATAGATGAATGATGAATGAGTTTAAACAATCGCTGCGACCATCTGATTGTGATTATACCACACAGTACTGTATCGCAATGAGCTTTAAGCCTATTCAAGTCTGATGATAGAAAACATTTGTGAAACACAAAGCACCATTAATACCAAATGTCTCCACAATCTTCCGTGTTTGTTATTTGAGCTGACTGCAGCAGTGTTACAGAGGACATGCTGATAAAATAACCAGAAACACACACACGCGTTTGGTATGCTAACCACCTGAGGTAACACCTGTACGAGTCTCACTTCTGGCCTCTTGTGGTGTTTTGCAGCGATGAGGAGCTGCCATTAGAGGGGAATGAGCAGGCATTAGTGCGAAGCCTTTCATTATCACTCATAAATTTATGACAGATGAATTACTGTTTTTCTTTTTTAATGTTGAGCAAGAGAAATCCCCCGAACACATCT
Source organism: Scortum barcoo (assembly GCA_023238725.1). NCBI lineage: Eukaryota > Metazoa > Chordata > Actinopteri > Centrarchiformes > Terapontidae > Scortum > Scortum barcoo. Next base: position 21,800,356 of record CM041545.1, on the reverse strand, counting down.
GATGACACACCAGCACACTTCTGTAAATCTTTCTCAAACTCATCGATTCATTTCCCCTTTGCTGCAACAGATGCACTTACATTTCCATTCTGTCACAACTACCATGGAAACGAACGTTTGTGTCTCCATCATCGATGTGTGTTCACGAAACGAAACCCTGAACAGGGATTATTCAGTCAGTTGCTAAACTCATTTGCTGCGCAACTCTCTCCCATCTGTGTTTTCACACAGCCAAACCACAGAAACACATTTATACTTTTTAGTTTGCTCTTTGTTTCCTCCGGCCTCCTAAAAACATTAGTTGTCTAAATCAACAGCAAACATAATTTTCAATAAGACATAAGAATGAGTGGTGGTCTGTAAAATATTATAGTGTTGATTTTTTAAAAATATATTGTTTTGTGTAACCAGTAGTGTAAAACAAAACAAAAAAAAATTGTTCAATATTGTTATTTTTGCTGAATATGCTCAAACAATGATATATAATAATTGTTAATAATAATAAATATCAATAAGTTCACCAATTGTTGCATCTTTAAAGCAAAAACATGCAGCTCGTATCTTAAAACACACAGAGTACTGCAAATGTGCTGTCCTTTGGACAAAAATACACAGAAATTAGGAAAACTTCATAATAATCAGAAAGAGAGAGCTGATATACGAACTACAAAATATGCAAAGCCGAGTTCCCAAAAAACAAAGTGAGTCTGAAGGTTAATAAGACGTTTTGTCTAAAGAAATGTACAACCTGTTTCTACCTGTTGGAGGAAAGTGACAAACCTGCTGTCACAGAGAGGAGTTAGAAAATCCTTCAAAAATAGGAATGCTGCACACACTGTCATACATTCAGATCATTACTTTTATGTCACTGCACTCAGCTGTTTGCACAAAAAGTGAGGAAAGAAGTTGTGTGAGCTGAAAAAGAAGTTCAAACTTTCTCACCTCCAAACCCGGAAGTGATGCTAATGAGAGCTCTGAGATTAAACCGTAAAAAATAAAAACTATTTGAGCTAAAAGTCAGAGAGCAGCTGGTGACCAAAGTGGAGCATTTAGCAGCTAAAGAGACAGATATTTCCCTCAGGAGGTGGTGGAGACCAAACCCAGAGCTAAAAGAGAGACTCACATTCGTCAGGAGAAACAAAGACGACTGCAAAAGAGAGATCATCGTCCTGAGGTGGACAAAGCTTAACCACGAGGACCGTTAACATCCCAGCAAACAGCGAGGAAATAGATTTTAAGATGTCTCGTTCTCAAGTGTTGGATTGTGCCTTGCTGCAAGCGAAAAAAAGTTCATCTAAATTATGAAAATATAACTGCCATTATAACAGCCATATTTATCACATGATAAATCAGTTATGACCGAGCGTGCTGATCTGTGAACAGTCTGCGCAGATGTGAAGCTTTATTTGATTTGTGATCTGCAGGTGATTCAAACCACATGAAAATCACAGCAGATAAATATAGATGTAAAGATGTTCAGCGGAGCGTGTCCATCCTCACACACAGTGATTTCTGCTTATTATTGTTTTAGATCGGTTCGTGTCACTGCAGGTCTCAAGACTCTTGTTTCTGAAATAACATTAACAGTCGAAGGTGAGAGCACGCTCACATTTCACAATCTATTCATCACTTCCTCGATTCAAACCAAAAACAAGCTCGGTGCTCTTTCCTCTGGAGCTTTTAACCATCAGAGGTGGATTAAAGAAGACAAGGTGACGCCGCTATCGGAGGCACTGACGTCATGTGACACAGCTCCAAAGACAGTTTAAAATCAACAATCAACTTACATTTTACTGATAATTCTGCAAAATCCAAACGCACGACCACTTTTTGAAATTAACCTCCCGACTCTGGGAAATGTAAATAAACAGACAGAGGAGAGACGTGCTCATACATCATCCTCAGCGTTTATCTCTTTTTCACGAGATACCATGAAGACAAATGACTGCGGCATGACTCACAGAGATGTCCTTCTGAACCTTCTCATAGGCCAGCGTAACGCAACGCCGAGCAGCGCTCGGGTGGAGACGGCGTCAGGGCGAAGCTGTACTACGTGGACGAGGTTTCTGTCTGCGTGAGCGCCTGCTGGAGGTCCTGGATGTATCTGTCCGTCTGCATCTCCAGCTCCTCGGCCTCGCCGCACACCGCCGCCTCACTCACTGCGGAGTCATTTCAGAGAGGAAATGTGGGATTTAGAAAGAAGAAAACTGAAATCTCAGAGTGCTGCTGCAGAGAGCAGAGAAAAAATACTGCATGAGTACTTTAAATTTTGGTACTTAAAGTATATTTCATGTTAATACTTTCAGACTTTAAATTTTAATATTTTTGATACACATTTCAGTTCTTCAATTTCCTTATTTAAATAATGAAATAAAACAGCACTCAAAATAAATTAATAACAGAGAACAACAAGTGGTCATGGAAAGAAAAGACTAAAGTAAAGTATAATTACTTCAAATATCACAGTACTTGAGTACTCAGTTACATTCCACTCCTTGGTGAAACTAATAAATCTTCCACAGTGTAAATGTCCGAGCAGCCAAAAAGGTCAACGAGGCTCTAAAATGTTCCCAGGTGAGGTGAGAAAGGTGTGTGTGTGGTCAAACAGGTAAGGTCGTCCAGGTATCAGGTGAGCATAAATCTGTCAGGTCAGTCATGTTAATTGTGTCGTGAGGTCACGCTGGGTGATGTTTTTACCGTCTCCTCTCCACGCATCTTCGCCATCAGTCAGCAGTAACTGGAAGCCCGAGCCTAAGCCACGCCCACTCCAGTCCACCCGCAGGAAGTAGGAGGAGTCAGGCTCTGATGAGATGTGGACTTCACGCACTGACGTTTGCATCCCTGCAGAAAACACCAAACACACACACCAACACAAATTTAGAGGACTAACAGTAATTCCTTCATGATTTCAGATTTGTACTGTAAATAATCTTTTTTCAAACATCAATACAAAGAAATCAGCCTCTTAGATGTGAAAGTTTCCCTCCTTTCTCTGGTTTATATCACTGTAATTTCAATTAAACAAGTACAAAATAAAACAAGACAATCTGAAGACTTCAACTTTGACTCTAAGAAGCTGGGAGGGACTTTTTCAAGCAAAAAAAATACTAATTGAGGAAAAAAAGTGGCAGATTAATCAATAATGAATATAACAACAATATGAAAACATCATTTCTAATCAGCACACATTCTCAGTAAACTGTGTGAATAAACATGTATTCACCAGTAAAGTTTGTACATTTCAGCACTAAACCACGAGGCCTGTTTAGTAGCTGTACGTACACAGACATGTGGATACGCACAGTTTAAAACAAGGACAACAAAATAAACATTTAACTACTGTGTACAAGTATAAATAAATATTAAAGTGGGAAAAAGTCATGAACGAACTCAACTCTTTGGTGAAAAGTGCTCAGAAAAAAGGCTAAATCTGCGATGATGTGACAAACTTCACCTGGTGATGAAGATCAAACCTGTTAACTAAATTCTGGTTGACCAAATATAGAAGGACACTAAATGAGACAACAAGATAAAAATATCACGAGTCCAGAGCTGCATTAAGTTCACAGAAACATTCAGGAAACAGAGCTGATCCTTTAATAAGGAAACAGAGACTGAATGAAGAAACTAAACTGCTGCAGAGTGAAAAACTATTCACCTGGAATGACGACTCAAACTGATTCAGTCATTTTCTGCCAAATTCTGTAACGAGCACACAGCTTCAGATTTAATCCCAAACAGTGAAATCCTAAAACACCCTCGGCTGACGGCGGCCTAACGACAGGCCTGATTGTTGGAGGTGTGTCCGACCTGGTGGAGATCCGTCGTAACTCCCACAGCTGTTCTGACATCATTTTGCTGGCATGTGCTGTTCACGTGCCAGCCGACGCTTTAGCCCCCCCCCCCTCACCAAAGGGCTGCGACCATCCTGCAAAAAACAGCTGCCAACAGGAGAGAAACTCTCCTGAGTTTTACAGCAGATACTCTGAGTGAGTTTATGGATGCAGCAGCAGCATCAGCGGGGGGCGTGCTGTTGTTTCATACAGAGAATAGAAGACAAACTGAAGGTCAGGAGGGAAAATGGATCTGCAAACCATCAGAGACCCCATAAGGTTTGGCCAGGAGAAACCCAGAACCCCCCTCACAAGAGAAAACACACAAAGCTGCCTGTTGTTGGCTGCTTCAGAGCTGCAAACAGGACTGAAAGATGGTTTGACCAGATTATATCGACCCCCCCTGAACAGTAATTATCCAATCAGAGCTGAGTCACTGTACGTAGATCTGCTTGGTATTTGTATTAGCAAAGCAGAACTCGGGAGGGGGGGGGGGGGGTACTGTAGTAAGAGTAGTACAGCTGTGGTACACAAAGATTTGGAGGGTTAGGCCTCCTTCAGGGAAATAAACTAAGTACATTTACTCAAGTACACTTCTGATGTACTTTACTAGAGAATTTCATTTGCTGCTTCATACTTCTGCTCAACAAACAAACAAATGATGTAATTTTATAGATTAAAATAACTGACACCTGCTGGGACAAATTCACAAACTACCCAGCAGATAAAGTAGTGAATTCTTTTAGTTTTTTCCAGCTGCAACACTAAAGTAATGACATTAATGCACCAATAATTATAATCCAACAACATTTATTATTCCGAAATGGGCCAACTGCATAATAATTGAGTACATCTTTACTTTTGGTACGTTGTTGTCAATACTTTCGTCCTTTTCCTTAAGTAAAATTTGGAATTCAGGTCTTTCACTAATAACAGAGCTTAACACTGCGTTATTAATACTTTTACTTAAGTACAGGATCTGAGTACTTCTTCCACCTTTGACAGTTAGTAACCATCTTGCTAAATAAAGCTAAATATAGATAAAAAGCTTCTATCACTTAAATTTGGACATTGCTCAGCCTCTGAGCTTGTTCTTACTGGTTTGGTTTTTACTTTAATTTACTTTATATCATCTTTATTTTTTATCTTTTCCACAGTATCGTAAGACCTAGAAGCTAACACTTGCTATATATTTGTAATTTGGAAGTTATGTAACTTTTATTTGTGTTTATGTTTTGTGTTTTCTTGCATTTTTTCCTCCTGATTAACTTGATATATTTAGAAAACCTGTAGATATGCACAGACCTCGGGCTAGAATGAGGGTTATGTAATTGTTAAACATCGGTTTTCCTGAGTGCTGTTGACTCGTGTAATGACCAAAGTGAGCAGGACTGTTGTAAATGATTAGTCCAGCTTCATGCAACCGTGTCATCACAGCTCTGTAAGCACTGTATTGCTCTAATGCACAACCTCTCATTAGGTGTAAGTACAGGCCCAGCAGAGCACCGCAGAGAAACTCACACCTCAGTTAGCTGGACACTAATGACCAACCACAGCAGAGCTTCCTCACACAGCCGGACGCGTCTTTAACAACGTCGCTTCAACACCTGCTTCAGCTCCAAATATATGCACGGTCGGAGGAGATAAAGGAGGAGAGGAGGGGAGGAGGAGAAAAAGAGATACTGGAAAGTTTCATTTCTTGCATTTAAAGACACTGTTTGCCACAGCAGGATGAGCAACGATCAGCTACGATGGAGTTTAAATCTTTTAAAATGTACAAATGGTGGTTACCAAACTTCATCTGTTGGACGGCCAAGACTGAAATGTCTCAACAATTATTGGATTGATCGACATAAAACTCAATTAAGTGACAGAGACTCTCAAACAAGAGATATTTGAGCTCTTTGCTTGAATAAAATCATTACTACTGGTCATTTTGTTCAACATAATTATAATAATTACTGAATATTTTGATTAAACTAAATACATTTACCTTTGCTTGAGATTTAACACTGAATACACATAACTTAGTGTGTCACTTTTAAACGTATCTATATTCAACTCACAGAGGAGCAACCTTGTTGTTATTTCCCTCTGGATAAATAGAGTTTATCTTATCTGGCACTGCAACTAACAATTATTTTCATTATCATCCATCTGTGAATCACTTTCTGCATTAATCAACAAGTTGTTTGCTTAAATGTCAGAAAATCGTGCAAAACACTGATTATAGCTTGCAAAAGTTCAAAGTGATGTCTCAAAATGTCTCATTTTGTCCACAAGACAAAGATATTCAGTTTACTGACACAGAGAAGGAAAGAAGTGACTGATCCTGGAAGGATTTTTTCTGGTAAACATGAAACAAACTGTTTCAAAATACTTACAAAGACAAAAATAGCTGCTAACAGGACTGAACGACAGTCTGACCAGATTATATCGCCCCCCCGAATAGTAATTATCCAATCAGATCTGAGCCTCTGTGCGTAGGTCTGCTTGGTATTTGTATTGCACAAGCAGAACTCAGGGGGGGTACTGTGAGTAAGAGTACTGCTATTCAAACAGTCCGAAAATACTCAGAAAGAGAAAAATAACAGTTTGATATTACACATTTTTATCAATATACTATTGTAGTGCTGAATTCTGAGGTCAACTAGTAATCAAAGCACAAAGTCTTTTCATGTGTAAAAGTGAAATATACTGTTTGAAGGTATGTCATTTTAAAACGAGCTGTATTTTCAACCACCTCGTCAGCTAACAGTGGTGGAAAGTAACTAAGTACATTTACTCAAGTACACTACTTCAGTATATTTTGATGTATTTTTCAACATTTCAGTGGAAGATAAGGTATCTTTTACTATGCCACATTTAATTGATAACTTTAGTTACTTTGCAGATTCAGATTAATAATGTAATATACTGCAACAATAAAGTGATGAACTCATTAGTGATCAATTAGTTAGATAATTAGTAAAATAATGCAATAATGTCGATCATTCTGAAATCTGTATAAAGATGACTTTAACATTTGGTATATAAAGTACATTTTCATGATGATCCTTTGCTGTGCTTTAACTTAGGAAAGATTTTGAATGCAGGACTTTTACATATGACATATGTACATATGATATATGAGTATTTCTACACTGTGGTATTACTACTTATACTGAAGAACCCGATCTGAGTGTTTCTTCCACCTGAGTGTCTGTCCACAGAGGGAATTTTAATAATGATCAATTCAGTCTCTCAGGATTAAATCGACAGATATTTGAATGGGGTTTGGTGTGAGAGGGGAAAACTGAGAGTAAAACAAGAGGAACGTCTCCTGTAACCCTCCAACAACAACAATAACAACGACAACCCAACTAACAACGATAACCACAACGACAACAACAGCAACAATCACAACAACAGCTTTTGTTTGTCTTACCGGTAGTTTGTTTGGATCTTTCGTTTGTTTACACCTCGGACCGAGGCGATTCTACGTCATCAGCAGGCGACGCGGCAAAATTTAAAGAGGCAGTACTCAGCTACACTGCAGTACAGGTACAGCATATATTACTGCTACTAATACTGCTATATTACTACAATGCTACAGAACTATACTGCTTTACAGTTATAGTTAATTAAAAATATTTTTAAAAAACTGTGTGGATTGTTTTTTTCTGCAGCAAAACAAGAAAAATGCAGAATCTCACCAGCCTCTCCACTTAATTTTATTTCTGACTTTGTTTACAAGAAGACAAACACATATAATAGACATGAAGCACCCAGTGTGATTACACAAGATAAACCAAAGAAAAACAAAGATTCAAAGCTGCCAATTGACAGCGAACAGGAAAGCAGTCTTTCTGACGTATGGGTTAACGAGAAAAAAATGTGCAACAAACAAACAAACTAATCACATGGCTGAGGGACTGCTCGAACATCAGTCAGTGCAGGAGGACGTACAGTTGGCACAGAATAAGATACAGCATGGCAGCATTGCATGGCTTGTCGAGCACTGTAAAAAACATTTTCCATACCTTCAGGAAATAACTTAAAACCAAACTGCTCCATCTTGGCAATAGAAAGCATTTCTTTGAGCCTCCTCCTGAATCATCAGGATTATGAAACTGATGGATAGATGAATTGTTTATCTGTTCCTGTACAGGCAACCATTCCCATGTCAACCCTACAAGGGGTAAAACATTTTTTAGACAATTCATGTAAAAGACAATGTTAATCACAGGAATTAACCTGCAAAATCCTCACTGTCAGGCTGAGAAGTTCTGCTCTTTTGTCCTGTTGACACACCTTAACTTTTACAACATGTTGGGGCAACTTATCTGCACGTTCAGGGCAGCAAAAACCAGACAGACAACGGTCTGACGAGAGGGCACAAGTTAAAGCAAAACATAATAACCTCCGTCTCTGGTGTCCCTCGGTGGTGTTTTGATTTCCTTGTCAGAGAGGCTAAGGCAACAAGCTGTGCCACACGTTGTTGTTGAGAGGGAAATGAAGGGATTACTGCAGGACTATGATTTCAGTTCTGCAAACACACACTCTTTCCAGGAATAATTGCTTTAAAGAAGCTGCTCGGCCATTGAAACACTTTCTATTAAGGAAACACGCTCTGAGGCCCACATCAGCTGTTTCTCTACAGGGATTTACTCCGTGTGTGTGTGTGTGTGTGTGCAGTAGTTCAGCTCTGCATGCATGACTGAAGTTCACATAGACTAACCTGTGCAGCTCTTCCAGGTGGCCTCTAAGTGCAGGGTGACATGTGTGTCAGATTGTGGGAAATAAAGTTTCAGTCAAAGAATCAGAGAGTAAACATTTTTCACTTACAGAAAAGAGCTGTGGAGAAAGTATTCAGATCCTTCACTGCAGTAAAAGTACTAATACCACACTGTAAAAATGTTTTAAAAGTCATTTAAAATCTTACTGACTGTAAGTATAAGTATGTAAGTACACTCGGGTAAATGCAGTTAAAATGCAGTAAAGTGTCCTCTGTACCTGTTGTCCTATTGTTAATTCTATTTTCTACATTATATATACACATTATTATACATTACATACATACATTACGTATTATAGATATATGAAAACTCCTGTGATTTTTCTCTTATAACTTGCTATCGTTCATAATTATTTTACCCAACAATTAGTTATTTAAACTGGCCACTTCGCAGTCACTGACTGTCTGAGGTACATTTTTGAAATGTTAAGATTATGAAGTTTTGGACAGTTGAGTGTGTAGTTTAAGCTCATGGTAATTGATGGTAATTTAAAAGAGGATTTCTGAAAACCTTCAAAAAGGTCAGTTTTCAGTGACCTAAAATGTAATTGTTGTGTGGAGAAAAGGCTAGTTTTGTAAAATTCCTGCGCAGGTGCGGATTGGGCATTAACATTTAGTATGTTCGCATGCAGTTAGTGGAAAATACAACAAGTATCAGCCACTGTCGGCATGCAAAGAAAGTGAGAACAAAAAAATAATCATACACTTTACTCCTTTGTACTTACATTAACTAACTCTTCACAACAGTATGAGAAAAATGCTCATCATGGGTGTTTTTAAAACTCGTTTTACATTCATCTAGTTTCAAAACGAGTCAGTTTGGAGAGGTTTCAGCCAGCTAACGGAGTTAACGTCGGCTTAATTAGTTAGATGGCAACCACTGTTTAAACAATGACTGTGAACTTGGTAAAACTGATGCCATACATAGGTACATAGGTACCTAAGGGTTGTCTGTTTCTCTGCTACTACAGTTAAATGTCACAGTAACTAAAGTCTCTTGTATGAAAGAGCCCACAGAAAGCTTTTACAAATCTGGGATCTGTTTTTATTGTTTGCATAAAGTTCAGTTTGTCTCCAGGAAGGACACAAAGACATCAGGAAGACATCAGGAAGCTGTCAACAGAGTGACCTGCATGCTCTGATCCCTGCTGCTCTCTCAGCCACAGTTTGCTCTGCTGGGACTTCAGGCTTCTTACTTGGCTGCAGTTCCTACCCTGAAGTGGTGGAAGCTACTGGGATAACTGGTGTCCTCCAGCACCGAGACTCAATAATGAACTTGTGCTTTCTTTCTTGTTGTGTTAACTCGTGTTTTAGTTGGCTCGAAGGGTAATTCCTTCCTGTTTATGTATTATTGTTTCTCATCGGACAGTTCTTTAATTTCTTCTCAGGCTCTTTTCCATCTCAGAGGATGTTCTTCAGAGATTTTACTTTTCTGTTTATACTGATATAAAGCACATATAATTACATCATATTTCACTGAATATACAAGAGGATCAGAAGCATCTCCTGCTCAATAATCCACTGTAATATCAATAATTGTAAAAGTAGTAATACTGTCCATTCACATGAAATTAAAGCCGCTGTATCTAGAGTAAGAAATTCTCGACTTTGGTGCCCTCCAGTGGTTGTTTTATATTTTCTGTTTACATTATTTAAAGTTCATGGCAGCTCTGCACTACAGAGCCTTTAAAAGTCTTTCGGCTTAATGTTTGGGGATCAATATTGATACGATGGGATGAATATGGCCTTTTTCTTTTGTTCTAAATAGAAATTAGATTTTAGATTTAAACTTATTTCTAATACTTTTTTCCCTAATACTTTTAGATGCTGACCTTGCATCGAAATAAATGTTATGTTTTGACAGATCAATCCTAACAGGTATACGTTAGAAGAATTTCATGATTGTCTTCCTCATTTTACAGAGATGGTTTCACACTGGTTGATTTCTCCATCTCTTCCAGCAGGAAGGTTTTCTCTCGTTGCAAGCTGAGGTGCTCTTTATCCAGGTGGTTCTCTGCCTCTTGTAGACCAGATGCAATCTTGCTTTAGTCTCTTTAGCCTCCTTCAGCTGTTTTAAAAGATCCTCTTCCATCTTGCTCAATTGCTCCTGCAGCTTCTGTGCTCGAGTCCTCTCAAACACAAGGGCTTTCTCCAGCTGTTCTGCTTTTGAGTGACCCTCAAACGCAGACATTTCTTTGCCAAAAAGCTGCAGATCCAGCCAGTGAGCAGTTGTGCCAAGGTTGTTTTCAGCCATTCATGTTGAAGGGCCTCTTTCTTTCCCCTCGTCAGGTCCTTGATGTTGGAGGTCTGCTGCTCAACATCATCCTGAGCAAAGATTTTAATCTGATACTGAGAATCTACTGATGTTGAACAGTACACATTGAAGAAAGCCAACAATAGAATAAGATACCTGATAGTGATTTTGCTGTCTCTACTGGCCGATTTCTTGTCTTTCCTTTTGTTTTGTAAATTAATAAAAGAATAATAAGAAGACCCTTTAAATCACAATATATTTTAAGGATTTCAGTTTTTCTCCATCCACATTTAGTAAGATTTCTTAATGAATTTAAAGTGTACATCATGTCTTTTGTTTACTCAACAAGAGATTTACATTCATCATGTGACACAAACACAGCTCCAGATGAATAATAATATTGCAACTGTAAAATGTGAAGATATGTCAAAAGTTTGCTTGTTCTGCTGCCCCAAGAGGCCAAAAAGATCAATTAACAGCTTTAATTTGCACACGTTGAAACTGCAAGTTTCTGCTCTTGTGAGTTGTATTCAATTATTACCTTTAAACAAATTATGAAAACTGCAGAATCTGTGTTTAATCAGACGTACTGATACAGTCAGTTTTGGACACGGCCGTGCTCACAGTGAATTCAACCTCCTCCATCCTGCCCACAGGCCTTCACAATCCAGCCTCGATCAGTTAACCAAACGGGCTTCCAGACATCTACATAAACACATCTGTGCTTCTTCATGTTATTGTTGTTAATAATTTGACCTGTTGATGTTATTACTGTTCACCACATTCAGTCCACTGAGGCTGTATGAGAGAGAATCAACCATCTCGTACTTTTGGAGAATGGTGGGCCTCAAAATAGTTTTATTTTGAGCTTTATTTTGGCTAATATCTAACTGTAGTGTGTGAAAAATTCTGACAACAATGCTCTTTTGTTCAGAATCAGATTTGTGGTCAAACACATTCAGTTATTCCTGAAAATGTTCTTTATATTGGCTGAGTAAATCTTTGTTACTCAACAGCTGGTGAGTTTCTCCATAACAGTGTATGTGGTTTCCTGATGCACTCCAAACTGTGCTGATTGATCACTTTATACGATGGCCAACCTGCATCTGAACACACTAAATAGAGATGATCTATAAACAGTAACAGAGATCTTGTAGAGGTCAGTCATCTCTGACCAAACATAGTCAGCTCAGCAGCAGATGGTCAGAATAAAGAGTTTATTCACGGAGCTGGAGGCTGGTTGATCCAGACAGATCTCTGAGGACCTGGCGATAGAAAAGGTCAACAAACCTCTCCGGGTCTGGGTCATTTATTTAGACTGGCGCATGAACTGGACACGATTCTGGACTCTGCTTGGAGCGGTGGGTGTCGATGGGAACTGGCAGAAAATATCAGATCTGAATAGTTGAGTGGGTGAGTTTAAAGGATAATTCTGGTTTAGTACAACTTGGACCTTATTCTCATAGTTTTGGCCAGGATTTCTATATGATAACATTAAATCCCATCGGTGACCTCACTCTGTGCGTTACTTCACAAGTCGGTCACTTTTTCTACACAAACCTCAGAGGGAAAGGAAAAACTTTATAGGCTGTTGTCCAGCAGCAGGTAGCATCTTCAGGTATCTTTGTGATCTTTTGTGATCTATTTCATGACTTCAAGAAGATGCAGTCTGCAGAAATATTACATTATTATCATTCCCTCTGCTTCATTGCTTTATACAATCTTTAATTCAGCATTTCTTTCATCAGTCTTTCTGGAAAGTAATGAAGTGTTTTCCACAAGTTTATTTTCCACATTCTTAGACAAATTGGCTCCAGCAGTTTCCATTACTGGACCTTTTGTCCTTTTGAACAACGATTACTGTGTGAACTAAAAGTGATTTCTAAAGCATTCAGTCGTCTGTCAAACTCTGACTTTTAACCTTAATTTTGTATGAAGTTTTCTGATTTCTCAAACAGAATCTGGAAGTTCTGGTTTTACTTCAGCTCTGTGTCGAGATCTGGGAACGTGGCAGAGTTACCTTCAGATGGAGGTGAAACTGAAAGTGAGCGCCCCTGAAATGTCGCTGATCTGAGCTGAAAGAGAGGTGCACAGTGTCACATGATAAGAAAGTGACCTTGTTTTGTCCGGTGGACCCTCCCAGAGCCTTTAGAAGTAGTTTCAGATAAACAGAAACATGTTTCCTGGCGTCACCGGAGGGCCCGACCAGACAGCACAGCCTTATTAGCTCCAATAGACTCGAACAGATCCACACGGGGCCTTCGGTTTCTGATCTCCCCTCCTCTGTCATTAACTCTTCACTTTCATCTCCTCTGTACGACTCAGGGATCCTTCCTTCCGCCTTCCGCATCGCTTGCACCTAATAGCCTTGGGCAGACATGTGTGCATGACTGCGTACGTGAGTGGAGCACCTGAGGCGATATCCTGCAGTAATGACTTCCAGCTCAATCTTTAGCTAACAAGCACTTCCTGGTGGTTGTGTCTGCCCGAGGACAACCAACTTACCGTAGTCTCTCTGCACTGTAGTCCTTTTTTTCAGACATGTAACACAGCTGATTCATCCATCTGTTAAAGAGCGAAAACACACCGGTCCAGTCCCAACATGTTGAACCGAAGACATGTATAACCTGCAGTAACAGACCATTTTCATCACTTATTTTCATATATACATCATCACCTTTGAGGCTGGTTTGTTTAACTTGCCACTTATTTCCACATCCAGCAGCAACGTGATCTTTGAGGCCGTTTCACAATAAGAGAAACCCACTCAGTTTCGTTGAGGTCCAGCACAATAGTGAGCAGCGTGGACATTGCCAGCAGCCGAACCACAACCAGGCTGCAATCCTGCCCCAGAGAGTAAATTCTGGTGACATTAAGGAGCCTGTTTGGCTTGTATGTCCAGCCACAGCTCTTGGCTTTGAAGAAATGGCCGCTGAATGGTTTTGTGTCTGTGGGTAAACAGGCCGCGAGAGGAACTGTTCAACCTGCAGAGACACTGAAGAAGCATTTCAGTCTGTCTGACCAGGTTTTCTTTTGTCTCCTAAACACATGTATCTGTGTAAATGAAGCAACCGTCACCAAGAGCAAAAGCATGTAAAAAACGATGAGGTTGGTGGTATTTTTACATTTTTCTATATCCTCAACAAATCCTATAAAAGAACAAAAAAAATGTTAGTCCATCTCTCACTTCTGTCTGACTTCTTGTTTGTGACTGTCAGTTACAAGCCCATCAGAAAATCTTTAGAAATAGATATAATTTTTAACAAGTCTCAGTATTTTAAAACTGTAGTTCTCATCAAACAACCGATGCGAAATAGAGCATTTGTTGTGGACTATTTTCAGTGGTGGATGAATTCACATTTGGTGCTCCTGTGAGTATTAGTGCTGTTAATAAATACTCTATATTCAATTATATACTTGAATTGTGCCGAAAAAAGATTATTATTATTGCACTGACTAAACACCGATACTTCCCAGTAGTTGATTGTTATTCCCTGTTTCATATCACGGAAAAGCAGAAGATCTGTTAATGTTGAAACAAATATACCTTTACAAGTAGTTGTGTCTGTGGCTTGCCATCTAATCGAAACAAGTGTGCAAATGTGCTTTTTGAGAAGGAATAACAGCATTTGAGAGTGAGTAGTTGTTGTAGCAGGTGTGTGTGTGATGGAGTCAAAAGTGTGTGTGTTCACGGTGATGAAGGAACAACAGCGAGGCTCACTGATGAGCTGAGGAAGACATCAGGCTGTGATGCAAACACAACACTTCATTGTTTGCTTTGAGTTTTTATGAGATTTGATTGAAAAAAATATAAGAGTATCACCAGATGAGAATAATGACTAAATGAATGTTAAACTAAGACCAAGATTGTTTCATGAAGTCTTCAATGACAGACAAAAACACCAAACTTTAGATACTTTTTGTGCTCATGTGGATTAAGTTAATTTTTACTACAATTTATTTTCTTTTTTTCATTCAGGTCAAGACAGTTAAGATGTGATGTTTCTGTGAAGTTCTGCTACATTAGCGAAAAAGCAGAAAGCTCCTCTCAGTTGTTGCTTTTCCTCTCTGCTCACCATCTCTCACCAAGGGAGGGAGGCAGTTAAAACAGTCCATAAAGAAAGTAAACTAGTGAAGTTCATTAGGGATGGCCTAGTTTTGGAGGCAGAGGCACCGAGGAGGGGCAGAAGAGCCTGAATAGGGTCTTCAGGGGTGTCGGCAGGGATATTAACTGTTAAAAGAACGTGGATGAGCTGCTGTCATGAATCTGCATCCAGGTGAAGAAACGGCATCATGAAGTCCTGCTTCCTGTGTCCGTGTAGTGTCAGATGAACCAAAACAGGAAATTAGTTTACGCCAGAAACTTCAGTCTTAAGTCTTTTATTTCAGCTGTGAATGGAGCCACACACCGACAGAGATCAACTTTTATCGATTCATTTAACAATCAATCTTCTCAGATCTACAAATCTCAGTACCTGTTGGCTTCTTTTGTTGGATGGAAAGGTTGATGTGTACGTGCTCCAGCATCTGGATTGTTGAAAGATTAACAGCTTATTTAAATAATGCAAGAAAGGAGACACTTGGAAGTTGGTCAAATGTGATATAAAGAGTTAGTTCTGCATGTGTGTTCCTGTGAAAGTGTTTGGATGCACAAACAGATGTTACATATATGCCTCGGAGGGCTTTACAATCTGTACAGTTGTGACACCCTCTGTCCTTAGACACCCTCAGAACCGAGTCAGGAAAAACTTCAAAAAACCCTTTATGGGAAAAAGAAGAAACCTGAGGAAGAGCCACAGATGAGGGATCCCTCTCCCTGGGACAGGACAGACGTGCAATAGATGCCACATGTACAGAGAACATCATCATCAGTCATCATATTATGGAATTAAACATGGGTCGTAATAAACTGTAGATAAACTGAGTTCATTGGTTTAGTCCATGTGTGAAGGTATCACAGGTAATGGAAATGAGTCCGTGAGTCCAGGTGCATCTCTAGATGTCCTCATATGGAGCTCTGGGCCACTCGACCTTCTCTCCACAACACAGACACAGATCATGTCCCCACCAGGCCAGTGAACCTCAGACAGATGGACCACAACCAGAATCAGTGAGGAACCTGCAAGACTGGAGAGAACAAAGAGGACCGGGGCTCCGGCAGTAACATGCACTTTACAGGACATAAGAGTATTCACATTAACCACTTTGAACACTTTAACCAATTTAACCAATTTAACCACTTTAACTACTTTAACCAGTTTAACCACTTTAACCATGCCACTTTTACCAGTTTATAAGGTGACTCCAGTTTGCACTACTACCATAATAAGAGTAGAGGAAGCAAAGCAAGAGGAAGCAGAAAGGAAGAGGAAAGCAGAGAAAGAGGAAGCAGAGGAAGAGGAAGAGGTGCCCGATGCATCATGGGAGCCCCCCGGCAGTCTAAGCCTATAGCAGTATAACTAAGGCAAGCGAGCCTGTGCCCACCCTAACTATAAGCTTTATCAAAAAGGAAGGTTTTAAGTCTATTCTTAAACACTGACACTGTGTCTGCCACACAGGACTCAGGATGTGAAGACCTGATGATGGCGCTGGATGAAAAGTCAGTAAAGTCATTAGAGAAATGAACACTGTGATGATAAGAGATGTTCAGATGGTTTCACGTTTGACGTTTGTGTGAAGCTCAGCAGAGGATGGATGTTGGGCAATCCAACGGCAGAAAGACAATAGTTGGAGGAAAGACCCCTCTCAGCTTCGCTTAAATTGGTTCCAGGAGACGTCAGTGAATGAACCCTCTGTGCTTTTCTTATGAGACGCGCGCACACACACACACACACTCATCTCCTGTGGATGAAACTTTTGGGTAAATTGTGTAATCAGCCTCAGCGAGCTGGCAGTGTGCAGCTGCCTGGCTTCAGTTTGACTTCATGAGAAAGCATCAGGCTTTGTGGAAACCAGGCAGGGGGGGGGGTTCTGAGGGTAACCTCCGGGAGTCGCGCCCTCCCCTCTATCCCCCATTTATATGTACTTTATATCCCTATACTTTTTACCAAACCAGGGGGTCTTTGGAGTAAAAACAACTCCGGTTCATATAAGCTTACAGAGAACAGAACAGCAGCACCATCAGATGATGACACACACACATAAAACACACATTTCCTGTGAGTAATTTCTTTGATTAGCAGCATTTAAACTGCCGCTCCAGAGTAATGAGGCAGATTTAGTTTTGGAGGAGGACTGAAGTTTGATACAGCTGACACATAAACACGATGGTGGTGTTGGAGTGTGTTGGAAATATGAGCACCAATGAGATGACGTTACTCTGTTCTTCAGTCATTACAGAAAACAACCAGCTCAAAATAAAAATAATGTTTGCATCTTTTTATTAGAGAGAAATATCAGTTAAAGGAAAAATCTGCATGAGTTGGTGTAGAAACAGACCTCCTATCTGAGGAAACAGATGGCTGATTCTGTATCATCTTCACTTAAAAAAGACTTCTTTTCAAAAAGTTCTCCATGAATAAAGATTATTAATATTATTTTGCTTGTTGCATGTGCTGACTGATCAGATCTGCCACCTGTGCATCACCTGGAGACACTGCACAGAAGTGCTGTGAGGAGACGTCTCAGCTCAATCTGGGAACAAAAGCAAACACCCGTATTTCCTGAAATGTTGAAATGCTCCTGAAATGTTTCTCAATCATCAATAAAACTGACCTGACTTATATCACTGCTTTATTCTGTGTCATCAACCTCTGCTCTGACTGCACCAGAAGACATGATGGGCTTCGACAGCGATTCAAAATCTGGAAATCCAAATCACAGGTCAGATAAACAAACTGTGCTGAGTTCAGGCTGCTCAGTTTTTCAAAAGAAAGTTAACAAGTTCCAAGAATTATCAGATCATTTGCATCATCAGTGATGTAAGAGCTTTTTTCCTGCTCACCAGGGAACACACACGGGGATCTCTGCTCTCCGTCCTGAAAAACAGAAAGCTTTATCTTCAATGAAAAAAATCTGGAGTGTCTGAAAGGAGGCCAGAGGAACAGTTTGGTCTGGTTGTCTGCAGTTTACGAGGCTTCCTGTGAGTCTGAGAGCGCTGCAGTGTGTTTGTGTCTCTGTAGCTGCTGACGCATTATGTCTGCAGGTCACTTCTTTAATGAAGTCAGGCTGTTTGACAACCTTTTTGATCGGCCACATAACGCTCCGTCCTGCAGCAGGCCCGTTGTCAAACCGACCCACACACCAACCAGATTATCACTTTATTCCCTCACGTCCATGAGAGGGAAATGTGTGGTGAAACTATGAAACATCTGACAAAGAGAAAAAGATGTGTCCGCTGTTTCCACTGCAACATGTTGAAAACAACACCAAACGTATGTTTTGTAGTTTTGGGGAAAATGAAAGAGGGAGATGAAAGTTTGATCAGAAAAGAAGAATTCAGATATTTTTCTTAATGAAAATGTAGAATACTACAAGCTAAAAACATTCTGTTGCAAGTAAAAGTCCTGCATTCAAAATCTTACTTAAGTAAAAGTACAAGGATCAGTTACACATCAGATACACTGTAGTATCAGTAGTAAAAGTACTGGTTGTGACTGATATCTGATTTTGTGACTTTATTAGATTGTTTTAATACTGAAACATCAATGTTAGAGCAGCATGTTACTGTTTGAAGTATTTTATATACAGTTAGTTAGTTTGAAGTATTTTATGTAGTTCGTTACATCTCAGGCCTTTTCTGTGTCTGCTGTCAAAGGCAGCGCTGCCTCTGAGTGGCCGAGTCTCCACATTACAGATGAATTTAAGCCAGAGTCACTGTAATGAGGATTTCCCAACATCTCTCTCTGCAGCTGTTTTTAATTTTCACATCTGTAGTTTCTTCATGATAAGTCTCCAAAGAAATGATCAAAGCGTCCAAGTGAGCCCTCCTGCTCAGAGAAAACAAAGTCACAGTGGTGGAAATCAACTAAGTACATTTACTCAAGTACTAAAGAACAAATTTAAGATACTTCTAATTCATTCTTTTCTTTTCGTCACTTCTACTTCAGACAACTTTTTAATGCAGTACTTTTATGATGAAAATGATAATGTCTTTAACAAGTTACTGGATCCAAAAGATAAATATGGAGATTTTACTTTGTCCAACTTGAGTTTCCAGCTCTGGAAAAACTTAGTAAGTAGACATCAAGTTAAAACTGATACTAGTTTGTTTGATATCACATACAAATCAATCTTATTTATTATCTTACTTATTTTGATGTTTTTTTAACTAAAACAATAACAACAATAAATCCATCCAAGGATTTATTCTAGGAACATAATGAAATTTGACAGTAAATACAGAGAAGAAATGTTTTATTTAAAAATTATCTGAAAAATACACAAGAGAATATGAACTGTATGTGAAAGGTGAGTAGTCCATTTATTAGAGTCCATGAGTGAGATCTGTGGGTGAAGCAGCAGAAACTTCTGCACAGACTCAGAACACAACCACCTTCGGCTGTTTGGGTTTGACTTTCTTCACTGGAACGTGAACGTCCTCGTGGTCGGCGCTCATGTTGTTAGACAACCAGGCGACTGTCACAGAGTTCGCTATGAGGAGAGAAATGAAAGATAAGAACACACAGCGGAGGAAGAAATATTCAGAGACTCCATCAGCTGTAAATCCAGAAAGTGATAGAATATATAATTCATAATATTTAATATATTAATTCATTTGATAAAACATTTTGTGGTTCAAACTTCTCAAAGATTTTCAGGTTGTCCTGTCACTGATTCAAACTGCTGGTATAAAGACAGAAGAGACTCACATGCAGCCTGATGCTCCGGACAGTCCTTCTGAAAATGTTCCACTGAACCACAAACACGACAGCAACCTCCTGCAGAAACACACACCGTCATTTACACTGATGTATTATTGCTTCCTGTGCACTGCGGTGAATATCTGGGTTTGTACCTTGTGCATAAAGTCCTTTAGGATTATCTGGGCAGGACCGTGACAAGTGTCCAGTCTGACCGCAGATGAAGCACTTAGCATACGGGTAATCACCTGAAACAGTAGATTTAAACATTATTAAAGCAGTTTTAAATATTAATGAACACTGATGAATAAAGCTGAGAGTCTCCATGTGGTCCTAACCCAGAGCTGGGTCCACTTTAGCTCGACATTTCTGGATTTCATGTTCGGTGGAGCCGCAGCGGTAACAGATGCCTCGGCCCATCTCCTCGTCCCTGTCAGCCTCCGGACAGTCGGCCAAACCGTGACCGGGCTTCCTGCAGTTAAAACACAGCTAGAGGAGAGGAGGAAACGAGGAGGGAGGAAACAAGGAAGGGAATTATGAGACTTCATATCAGGAGGAAGTCAACAATCTTGCAGAGAACAACCTGTTGTTTGTTTTTGAGAAAAAAAGGAGGTGATATCAACATCAGAGGAGCTCAGGTGAAGCAGGTAAACAGTTTCACGTTCCTGGGAATCACCTGTGATCTGATAAAATGTTTTTACTCTTCATCCTAAAGTAGAATAAAGTCTGTGTCACACTGAGGATGACTGATTGACTTCCTCCTCTGAGACTCCTGTTAAATCCATGTTGTTGTGAAAGGACTCACCATGTTGTTCTTTTTGTCTTTCTGCCTCTTTACCCTTCTCTCCTCTCTTCTTCTGTCTTTTTTCAGGGCGGTTTCCACCTCCTCCCTGAGCTCCTGCTCAGCCTCCCGCCCTCCTTTATCTCCTCTGGGCAGCGGCTGTCCGCTCTGCTGGAGATACTCCAGGAAGCCGTTCACGTCCTCGCTGACGTACTCCTTCTTCTTATGGTTGGTTTTCTTCACCGCTGATACTCCAGGCTGAGTCCCTCTCAGGCGGTCCTGCTGAGGACCAGACCTGCCCGGCTGACCTCCTCCTCCTCCCCCTCCTCGTCCTCCTCTCAGCTGACTCCATGGAGTGGCCTCTGCTGGTTTGTGTTTGTGAACGTTATTGGCTCTCGCCCATCTTGTCATGTCTGAAAACTAAACAGGAAGGAAAAGTGTATTGGTAAAAGTAAGTGTCAGATGTTTATATTAATAAGAATTGCTTTATATATATATATATATATATATATATATATATATATATATATATATATATATGATATAGTTTTCTGTCTCTGTGTGACACTGAGCCTGTTTATCAGCTGGAGGATCATGAAGGTCTCAAGAATTTAATCTGACCTCATCTGATGTAAACTGACTCCTGTTTTGGTGCTTTTATACTTACTTACTTAAATAAGAGGTACTTTTACTTGCCACACAGTATTTATACACAGTAGTATCACTGCTTTTACCGCATTACTTCTTATATGAATGACAAACTTACAGAAAGAACAGTGGATGTTTAAATCAATCTGACAGAATCAAACTGGTTCATTTAAACCTGTTAGCATGTTAGCATGGAGCTAAAACACGGAGCGTTACAAACATCAACAAAAATCAGATGAACGAGGGAGACGGCGCTTAAATATTAACCTGTCCTCAGCAATATGTCCTTTATAAAACATGAATTAGAGCAAAAACAACTTTAATTACCTGAAGAAGTTCTCAGTTCACGTGTTTATGTTGTTCCGGAAGTGTTCAGTCTTCTTCGTGGTTTTCTTTTTTTTTAAGGTAGAAAAATCATCAGGCTCATCACCGCCTCCTGCTGCTGCGGTGGAGGAGGACCAGCTCACCCTGATACTTCATGTATCTGTACATACATGAAGTTTACATGTGGTACATGTAAACATACAAACATTAAATATAATCTGTAACAAGTAAAATTATTCATACTACACTGTACGTATAGTGCAGTACAGGTAAAAGTATTAATACCACACAGTGGAAATACCCTCTTACAAGTAAAGGTACTCATAATATAATGTGTAAATATTACATTGTTAGAAATAAAAGTATTTATACTACAGTGTAAATATACTCAGTTAGAAGTAAAAGTCCAGAATTGATGTGCAATAAATTATAAATGCTACTAGAGTTAAAGTATATGAGTATAATCATGTAAATGTACTCAAAATATCAAAAGTAAAAGTACTCCTCATGCAGAAGGGCCCCTGTCAGGTGTACTGTATCTGAACTATTATATTCATTCATTATTACTGATTAAAAATGAACATGTGAACATTTATTTTAATTAGGTAGCTGGTTGAGATAATTGCATTTTTTGTACTTTAATTGATAACAATGCATCATAATTTATAAATGTGATCTTAATATGCAAAGTAACTACAGCTGTGAAGTGAATATAACAATATACTGAATTATTTGTATTTTATAGATATTATTTGTAATAATTTCCCTCAGAGGAGGAGCTCACAGGTGATTTAACTTAATGTGACGAGGAAGTCTGTCTGTCTATCTGCCTGACGACATGCTGCATCTGCTGCTCACTGCACTGCTGTTTACTGAATCTCTGAAAAATAGTGAGAAATCTGCACATACGGTCTGATTTTACTCTCAGGAACAACAAACCTGATATTTAATCTCTTGTGTGTTGTGTTTTAGTTGACTGCAGTCCAATACAGGAGCCCAGAAGAGGTACAGCTCTGTGATTTGATCCTGAATCCATCAACATGTTGACATTCATGAGATTTCTGTGCTTTTTTTAATGCACAAATGTGTGTTTTTACAGTAGTTAAGGATGACTGGTTCACCAGGGCGTTGAATTATATGAAGTCTAACCCGGAGACTTTAGAAGGTGAGCTCACACCAGCATGTTTTTAATATTTCCAGAACAAAGAAGGAAAATGCTTTTTCTTTTTTCACGCAGAGTTGATGTCCAAAGACCAAGCACTGCTGGAGGGAGACATGCTGCTGCCAGTGAGTGAAACTATCATCATTCATTTCTTCATGTTATCATTATTCACTTGTGAGTGCTGTATGAGTTAAAAGAGACCTCGTGCAAGTTATTATCGTACAAAACTGGATTCAGTAACAAAACTGGTCAAATCTGAAGCAGCCGTTAAAATATCAGATGTCAAACAGCAACTTTAAAGAGACTCAATGTATAATCAATATTTTTATGGATCAAATGATCTTATGTGATGTGAAAGTGGTTCACTTATTCAGAAAGCCTTTTAATGTTTTCGCTTTACAGCTCATAACTTTACTGTTCTGCTTCGCTCTCAGCGCTCTCACTGTGGTGTTTTCAGAATAAAAGCTGAAAAAATTCACTTACAATTTAAAACACGGAGAATAAAAATCGAAGGAGCAGAAACTGAGATGTCTATTTTTATTCAACACACTTCTTGCTTGTTAATACCTGGTGCCTACATTACCCACAATGCAACTTGGTCACCAACAGTTAGCAGGATAGGGGTGTGATAATACAAGTAGTCTTCAACTCACATGGATTCAGCATTAAATCACCCCGAACACCTGCAAACACAAGCTGACCCGTGAAGTAAACGGCCACCTTTGACAGTGCAGCTGATGGATGTCGTAGTTCATCTGGAGTACAAAACTTAACATAACTGGAAATAAAGCTGAAGGCAAAACTTGAGGAATTAATTTGAAATGATTTATGTTTTTCATTTATACAATTCTTCTAAAAAGATGGAACGATTCAAAGATAATGCAGGAACAGACAAAACTCTCTTTGGTGAAGATGGAAATAAACATTTTGAGTTAATTGTTGACACTGGAAATGGTGGTTTGATTTTCTCTCTGTCAAACCTTTTTAAAAAACAACAGTACTTAAGGTCTCAGCTCTCTCTGACCCGGTGACTTCGTATGTACAGACTGACAGGAACGCAGTGGAGTCCACGTGGCCGACGGCAGAGATACCGTACGTCATCAGGCCAGAGTTAGGTGAGCCAGTGACATCACATCACCGCTCCACGTCTTTGCTCATTTGACTGTTTTTAATGTGTTTTTATTTTCCAGCCGGTCGGACGAAGGACATCCTCTCTGCGATGGAGATGGTGTCCAAACACACATGTGTGTCGTTCCACAAAAGAACGTCTGAGACGAACTACCTGGTCTTCATTAACGGCAAAGGGTACGAAACCTGCTGACTGATGGTTGTTTTCATTACTGATTAATCTGATCATGTCTAATAATTTGTCTTTAAAATATCCCCATTAACAAGGACCACGCCATCAGTGACAGGTGAGCCATAATGATGACTATGGAGGTGATTAAAGGCCTCGTTCAGGATCCACTGCAGCTTCTGGTCAACAAGAAAAGTGCAAAATGACAAACAGTTTTCTAAAGCCCAACGTGACCCCTTCAAATGTCTGAAATGAACAGAATAAGTCCTCCACAACTGGACAAAAAGGACATTTGGAGATATCACTTTGGCTTTTAGGAAACTGGTGGACAAATCTGCAGTTATCACCATGGGTGCTGCAACAAAATGACAGACAACAAAATGAAAATCCAGATTAAAATTTTCAAAGTATCACAGCAATAAAATATACCAAAAGAATTAGCATCATAATGTACGAAGTGCCAAAAGTAAAAATACTCATCATCCAGAATAAAATTACTATATTATTAGATTTAGTGTGGTTGAAGTGCAAAGAAGCATAAAATGGAAATATTCAAGTAAAGTAATTATAGTTTCGTATTTCATTTTATATTTCTATTTTTCAGCTCTAAGTGAATAACTCAGATAGCGTCTGTGCATCAATGTCATGTTCTAGCTGTGCGTCGTATGTTGGTTTCACCGGCGGCGAGCAGCCAGTGGTTCTCGGGCCCTCGTGCATCGTGGGTAACATCGTCCACGAGATCCTTCACACTTTGGGTTTCAACCATGAGCACACGAGGATGGACCGCGATAACTACATCACAGTTCTTTCCCAGAACATTATGAAAGGTAACGTTTCTGATCTCAGCTGTAAAACGTGGTGAAAGATCACCTCTGGATGTGTTAAAGACTCTGATGTGTCACAGTTTGTCTGCTGTGGCCTCTCCACAAAGAATCTCTGAATATTATATTCATTGGGGGATGAAATATTCACTTTTCTGTAATTTAACTCATGTCATTTTAATGAAGATACAGCGTGAAGTGAATTTGAGTAAAAATCAGTCTCCTTTTCAGTGATAGCTGCTGATGTTTGAACACATGAAACATATTGAACCATTCAGTGTGACTTATGTTTCCTGAGGACGTTATGGGCATTATAAAACTGAATAAACCTGCACAAATCCACTTAGCAATCTGAGAAAAAAGACGCCTCGGAACTTCATCAGTTTTCTTCAGCATCAAAGTTAATCCAGTGACCGTCGGTCTGTCTGATACTCCACACAACCCTAACAGATAAATTTGCAAACTTTTAATGGCGATGATTTAACAAAATGTGAACAAATTTAGGCTGAAAAAGGAGAAAATACCAGTTCCTTCTTCCAAAGAGAGAAATCAAGATCTAATATTCAACACTTGGACCCAAGATTTTTTTTATTAAAATTCATTCTCAGTTTTCACGTCCTCTTGTCTAAATTTCATACTGGACTGATTGTCTTGAGATGATCCTGTATTTCTGAGTGGAGGAGGACTTTAACGGTTTCCTGTTTTTGTGATAATGAGGCTGTTTGAGTGAAAATAACAAATGTGCTTCAGGGATGGAGGAAAACTTCAGAAAGCACAATGGCAAAACCTTCAATCTCGCTTACGACATTACTTCGATCTTGCACTATGGAAGGTAAAGTGTCCAAAATACAAAAGCATGTAAATCTTTTTTTCCTCTGTAAAAGTTCTTTTAAGACTTTCTGTTTCAGCGAGTTCTTCTCAGCAAATGGCCTCCCCACCATCGTATCCAAAAGTGACATGAAAGACATGGGACAGAGAGTGAAAATGACAGAGCTGGACATCGAGAGGGTTCGTCATCTCTACACCTGTGGTATATTTTATTTTTAGTTACTGTTGAATGAAAGTATTCATACATGAGACTGGTTGGCCTCCATTATATATCACAGACTTTACTGTTTTTAGCAGTTAGTATAAAAAAATCTGCATATAAGTGAATACTAAAAGAAAATGTCATTGGGCTGCAAATTAGAAAATGTTTTAACGATTAATTGATGATCAAACCATTTACTTCTCTAACAGCTGATTGCAAGATAAAAGACAAAGATAAAATTGAGGGAATATAACATTTTAAACCATTCAAAACCTGATTTAAATCAAATAAGTGTTTATAAAGAGTATTTCCTTTAGCAGCCAAAGTTCATCTAAGAGGAACATAAACGTCTAATTTAATCTTCACAGCAATGACCAACAGGCTGATGTTTCCATCCATAAATGCTGATAAAATGACTCATGATAATAGTTTCTTCTCTCTTTACTTTACTAGATTTGAGAGAAGCTGCCGCTAAGCAGAGAGTCAAAGATGCTGAGTAGCAGGGGGATGCAAACATGCACAGGCTGGTCCACAATGTGGCGTCTTACCTCAGGACCCTGAACAGAGGTCGTGTTTTTGCAGACAAACCAGATCACAGATCCACTGCTGCCTCTCCATCCGCCTCACTGCAGCACCTGACTGCTACCACCAGAGGGCGCGATAACACCAACAGAAAAAAGGCCTCAACTGAACCGAGTTATCAATAAAACCAAATATGCATGGACACTGATGGGTTTGTCTTTTTCTGGGATGTTTCACATGAAATTAGACACTTAAATAAGCTGAGATGTTTCAGTATTTAAAAAAAAAAATCCATTTGCTGTGAGAGCTGAAGTTAAAGAAAATCTGAGATTGAGAGAAGCTATACCTGACAGTTCAGCTCAAACTTGTCACTTCTGTCAATAACTCTTTTAAGATGATGTATTATATCCGAAGGAGTCAGTTCACTGCAGAAAATGTGGTCAAATTCCCTTTTTCTGCAAATAACTGACATTGCTTCACTGTGGACAAACTTTATGTTGAAAAATAAATCAATGTCACTAAATCCTGATGTGAATGACACTTTTTTTGGGTTTGATTGTCGTATGGAAATGTATATTTACTCAAGTACCTGTAAATCTGATAAGCTGAGTGAACTTTGAGCTGTGAACTCAACTTCAAGTCAGAAGTGCTTCTAAGTTAAGACATTTTAAGTTCACTTGTAATGAACAAAACTTGTAGATTTGATGACTGAAGATGATGAAGCTGTTTTTGCTAAATTCCTGTATGAACTTTTCTTTCAAAACAAGAAAGAAGAGAATTAAAAACTATTTCACATCATCCATCTCTGCTGTATCAGTAATCATCACTTATGAACCACGTGAGCTGCGTTCAGAGGAAACTGGATGAATTTTCTTCCCTCTGGTTCACATTCTCATCACAAACTGAAGAAATCTCAATAACCACAGATCACATTAATGCCTCCGTGTCAGACAAATCTTCATTTCCATGTTTGTATTTGTAATTGTGGCACATTTGATGCAATGATTTCCTTTAATTACCCTCCACACGATGGCCTCTGTAATTAAAAGACTATTAGTGCCTGTTTATAATTCACTGGATTTATTTTGACCATTTTAATAACAGAGAACAGAGCCAGCATTGTTCTGGATGTGATATAATGCCATGGAAATGTATGCACATCAGGGCCTCTCTGTGGGCGGATCGACGCAGCAGACACAGAGGATTAATGTTTTCGCAGCGACTGCAACGTGATTTAGTGATTTCTGTGACAGACAGTGATAATTTATGAGCTGCTCGCAGGAGGCTGAGATACAGAACTTTCCGTTTGTGTCCGCTGTTTTTGCCGTTTAACAGTGAAAATCAAGCGGGAATTCACAAATCAGCTCATTTTAGAAACTTTTCTTTCACACAGAGTTCAAATATACAAATCTCTTCAAATCACACAGAGATAGTTTGAGTTCGTGACCAAAGTGGATTAAACTGCTTCTTAAAAAGTTTGTGATCTTCTGAAGTTCATTTATCAATGTACGAAATATCTGAGCCGTGATTCAGTCAGTTTGATTAGGATGAATTTAATGATTCTAAACGTACCTATCAGCTTCATAAATTGTGCAGAGTCCTCAAAGTTACTAAAAAGTCGAATTTTAACAGACAATAATCTGCATTTTAACTTGTCAAAGGTTTGTTTGGTAAATGTCTCTTTGACTTAACCTGCAAGCTTCTTTGCGTCTTTTACTATCGTCAGGCCAATGAACTTCTTTTTCTGTTTCTTTTATTGACAGCTACAATTTCTTCTTCAATTAGGTGTTGAAGCTGGAAATCAGAGATATAACTTTGCTAATCCCACACTGTTCCTAATTCATTTCCCCCTAAAAGGCACCATGTGTCTCTATCACTGAGTAGAGTCATAGAAAACTAAAAGACCCAACATTCATGACATGCATGCTCCTGGGTCTGTGTAATTGAATAATTAATTGAAAGGGGCGTGTTCAAAATAATAGCAGTGTGGAGTTCAATTAGTGAGGTCATTCATTCTGTGAAAAAACAGGTGTGAAACAGGTGACCTTTATTTAAGGATGAAGCCAGCACATGTTGTACATGTATTTCTCTCTGAAAACCTGAGAAAAATGGGTCGTTCCAGACATTGTTCAGAAAAACAGCGTACTTTGATTAAAATGTTGATTGGAGAAGGGAAAACATATAAAAAAGTGCAGAAAATGACAGGCTGCTCGGCTAAAATGATCTTCAATGCTTTGAAATGGAAAGCAAAACCAGAGAGACGTGGAAGAAAGCGGAAAACAACCATTCGAATAGATCGAAGAAAGACTCAGCCAATGATACAGTACAGTACTCTGTAGACAGTGAAGCATGGTGGTGCAAGCATCATGATATGGGGATGTCTCTCTTACTGTGGTGTCAGGCCTATTTATCGCATACCAGGGATCATGGATCAGTTTATGTATATCAAAATATACTGCTCAAAAAAATAAAGGGAACACTTAAACAACACAATGTTTAACTCCAAGTCAATCACACTTCTGTGAAATCAAACTGTCCACTTAGGAAGCAACACTGATTGACAATCAATTTCACATGCTGTTGTGCAAATGGAATAGACAACAGGTGGAAATTATAGGCAATTAGCAAGACACCCCCAATAAAGGAGTGGTTCTGCAGGTGGTGACCACAGACCACTTCTCAGTTCCTATGCTTTCTGGCTGATGTTTTGGTCACTTTTGAATGCTGGCGGTGCTTTCACTCTAGTGGTAGCATGAGACGGAGTCTACAACCCACACAAGTGGCTCAGGTAGTGCAGCTCATCCAGGATGGCACATCAATGCGAGCTGTGGCAAGAAGGTTTGCTGTGTCTGTCAGCGTAGTGTCCAGAGCATGGAGGCGCTACCAGGAGACAGGCCAGTACATCAGGAGACGTGGAGGAGGCCGTAGGAGGAGGGCAACAACCCAGCAGCAGGACCGCTACCTCCGCCTTTGTGCAAGGAGGAACAGGAGGAGCACTGCCAGAGCCCTGCAAAATGACCTCCAGCAGGCCACAAATGTGCATGTGTCTGCTCAAACGGTCAGAAACAGACTCCATGAGGGTGGTATGAGGGCCCGACGTCCACAGGTGGGGGTTGTGCTTACAGCCCAACACCGTGCAGGATGTTTGGCATTTGCCATTGAACACCAAGATTGGCAAATTCGCCACTCACTGGCGCCCTGTGCTCTTCAACAGATGAAAGCAGGTTCACACTGAGCACATGTGACAGACGTGACAGAGTCTGGAGACGCCGTGGAGAACGTTCTGCTGCCTGCAACATCCTCCAGCATGACCGGTTTGGCAGTGGGTCAGTAATGGTGTGGGGTGGCATTTCTTTGGGGGGCCGCACAGCCCTCCATGTGCTCGCCAGAGGTAGCCTGACTGCCATTAGGTACCGAGATGAGATCCTCAGACCCCTTGTGAGACCATATGCTGGTGCGGTTGGCCCTGGGTTCCTCCTAATGCAAGACAATGCTAGACCTCATGTGGCTGGAGTGTGTCAGCAGTTCCTGCAAGACGAAGGCATTGATGCTATGGACTGGCCCGCCCGTTCCCCAGACCTGAATCCAATTGAGCACATCTGGGACATCATGTCTCGCTCCATCCACCAACGCCACGTTGCACCACAGACTGTCCAGGAGTTGGCGGATGCTTTAGTCCAGGTCTGGGAGGAGATCCCTCAGGAGACCATCCGCCACCTCATCAGGAGCATGCCCAGGCGTTGTAGGGAGGTCATACAGGCACGTGGAGGCCACACACACTACTGAGCCTCATTTTGACTTGTTTTAAGGACATTACATCAAAGTTGGATCAGCCTGTAGTGTGTTTTTCCACTTTAATTTTGAGTGTGACTCCAAATCCAGACCTCCATGGGTTAATAAATTTGATTTCCATTGATAATTTTTGTGTGATTTTGTTGTCAGCACATTCAACTATGTAAAGAACAAAGTATTTAATAAGAATATTTCATTCATTCAGATCTAGGATGTGTTATTTTAGTGTTCCCTTTATTTTTTTGAGCAGTGTACTTGAAGAGGTCATGTTGCCTTATGTAGAGGAAATGCCCTTGAAATGGACGTTCAACAAGATAATGACCCCAAACCCCAGACCTTAAAATGCAGACTGCCATTTTTTAACAGCCCAATATTAATTTTTCTTCTGTAAAGTAATTAAAAAAATGATATATTTTTCTTCATGTTTTGACTTAAAATATGTTGTGCAGTGTTTCCAATGCATGGAAATAAACTATTA
Source organism: Scortum barcoo (assembly GCA_023238725.1). Lineage (NCBI taxonomy): Eukaryota > Metazoa > Chordata > Actinopteri > Centrarchiformes > Terapontidae > Scortum > Scortum barcoo. Next base: position 21,769,836 of record CM041545.1, on the reverse strand, counting down.
AGGATTTTGAGCTCACATTTTTAAACACACTTATTTTTGAACACAACTGTATCTGATTGTCTCTCCTGTAGGTGGTTTGTGTCCTATGTTTTCATCACATCGATCTTTTTCTCTCTTCTTTACAACTTAAAATAATGTTTGATGCAGTATTGTCTCCTCTGCACGGTGATAGTATTACTCACGATATCTGCATCTGTTCCTGTGTTTGCTGGACTGAAGTATTCTTACTCATCACTACAGAAGGAGTCAGTTCTTTGTGTCTCTCTGTCTGGTCGGAGTATATTTATGTAGTTTGACCAACCTTTGCATCTCAGCTCATATTTATACAGGTTAAGATGCTTTAAAACAACTTTTTGTTATCTCCAGATCCACAGGAGACCATCAGATTCTTGTATATTTCTGCTCCTGAAGTCTATTTTGGAGGTGTGGTCGTGACAAATAACACCGTTGTTTATGACTCTGCATCATACGAGTGTGTTGAATCCAACTGGAGTGATTTCAAACTTGAATTTACCCCAGTACATTATTTTCTATTTGTACATGGCTGGATTTTTTCCCAACGTGGTGTATCGCTATAAAAACACGAGTCCAGGACTGGAACGTCTATTTAACAGTTATATTTATACCAGTCTCTGCTTATTCTCTCTGAAGACATGGTGGTCTTTCAAATGATCTCTCCAAATATTTCAAGGTTTCAGTTGTTTTGAGCGTCTGAATGATGCTGACTGATCAGAAATGCTGCTAATGGCTGTGCGAGGAAAAAGTTGACATAAAAAGAAGCACCTGTTTAACTCAGTCATGTTGTGCTCTTTGTATTTCTTCATTTTAGGGGAATATATCTGTTTCACATTTAAGCCTAATGTTTTTTAGATGAGAAGGTTAAGCGAAGTGCATCCAGACAAATGAATTATTAACACCTTTGTTAAAGAAGCACTATGAATTTTTCATCCTGTTGATTTTGGCGCCTCCCCTGTTGTCAAAAGTGGTAGTGCTTCCTCTAACGTTAGCTCACGTTTCCTCCACAGCAACGAGATGGCTTCACTTTAAGGAAACGGACCTTCAGTTAGCATCTGAAGAAAGTTGAATTGATCCAAAACAAACCCCAACACCGTTTAGTCTGATGTTAAGAACTACTAGAAACCGATAGAAACAGACAACCTGCTGTCTGCTGGTCTGGTTGTAGCTTCATAAAGAGACATCAGGATTAAACTGAGACTGTTTCAGAACATGTTAAAAACTAAAAATAGTAGGAAAGACAGTATTATATCAGTATTGGACATGAAAAAATGATGTCAGTAAAATCTCATGTGGCGATTGTTCTTCTACGTTTGAGGAAATGAGTTTAAGTGAGAAAAAGTTCAGCACATCACGGCAGATATTTGAGCCGTTTTAAAGAAATTCACAGACTGACAAATATTTATCTCCAGCTCATTTTGCTGTCACGCAGGTAGGCGGGCGGAAAATTGCTGTGACATTTACACCTGATGGGTCGTATCAAACAAGAGTTAAAGAGCAAAGCTAAGAGAAGAGAAACGTCCATTACTGAGGATTCAAGGTGACAGAATGAGGATAAAACCTGGGAAATACAAAACTGTCCTCCGTCATTAAAACAGCAGGAAACCTCAGCAGCAGGTTAAAATAACAAGTAACATCATAAATATTCATATTACTGACAATTAAATACAGAAATAAATTTTTTCCCATTTTCTTTTTCTTCTTTGGCCCCTTGAAACCTTTTAATCCAACCATGTAAATCACTCTGTCACTTTGAACAGGTGCTGTATAACCAGCAACATGTGCTTATAAAAGATCAGAAAAATACTGACAAATGTCCACTAAAGACTTCAAGTAGAGGTCTTTATGTGTCTTCTTTAAGTCCAACCAAACCAAGAAAAAACAAAAAATAATGAGTTTACTGACTAAATGTGACAAAGAAAAGCAGCAAACATTCACATTTGAGAGCTGGAAAAAGAGAAAAATGATGAATAAATGATGAAAATAGTGACTGGATAGCTGAAATCCCTTCAGATGTTTCTCATGCAAATATTATTAGTAAAGCAGGTAAAAGTGCAGAAGTATAACCAGCAACATGTAATTATAAAAGGTCAGAAAAATACTGACAAATGTCCACTAAAGACTTCAAGGAGAAGTCTTTACGTTTTTTTCTTTTAGAACAACCAACAAAACCCTAAAAAACGTGGTTTATTGATAGAATATGACAAAGAAAAGCAGCAAATCGTCACATTTGCGAGCTGGAAGAAGAGAAAAATGATGAATAAATTATTAAAATGGTGACTGGAAAACTGAAAATCCTGAACAAATCCCTCCAGATGTCTCTCACGTCCTTAAAAGCTCTTGGTTCCGACATGTGATGCTGTCTCACCTGATCCTCTGGACCTCAGAGCGCAGACGGACTCAGGAGTCCAGTTGGAGCCGCGCGTAAAAATGCGCGTCCTCGCTGATCCGGTACGATCCGCGTCAGCTGATCCAACACCTCCGAGAGCGCAGTCGGTCTCCAGCGTCCGGACTGAGAGCACACAGAGGACCCACACACCAGGATATATCAGCTTCTTTATCTTCATCCTAACCTGTGATCTACTTTCTAACTTTCGAGTCTCCACATCCTCTGATCTCGGTGGATCTACAGTCTGCGGACATCAGAGCCTCCAAACTGGACTTTCTGCCCGTTTTTGTTGGATACTTACCGGACTGATTCCTCGGAATTCTCCATATTCGTGAAAGAAAATAAACTTTTAAAGTTGCTGGCTTCCTCCCAGAATGACGCCCTGAAGTGAAAGTCCGCACTGAACAGTGAGTATCTGACCTTTATTTTGAATTTTTTTTATTCACTTTGTTGAATTTGGCATTTCAGCATCAAAGCTTCTGGGAAAAAAGTCATTTGTTCCCTTCAGATCAGCCTCGTTTAGTGTGAAAAAATCTGTATTTCAATGCACTAAAGGGAAAGATGGAGAAAGATAGAAGAGGTGGACTCATCAGCGGTGAAAGATGCAGCTTGTTCTCTCCAACAAAATCACACAAAGAAATATTTATGTATTTTAACTGCATATAAAATTTACATAGTTTTAACTAATAAACTTAATGTGATAAATTTGTCAGTCAAACAAATGAACCAAGAATAAGATTTATGTTAATAGTATTAATAAACCCAATGTGTTTTAAATGCACATAACCAGGTTAATATATTTATTATCAATAAATCAAATGTTTGAAATTCATAAGAACCAGGTTAATGTATTTAATATTTATAAAGCTTATTTGTATGAAATTCATAATTACCAGATTTATGCAATAAACCCAATTCACTTAACATTCATCAAATTTATGTACTTTTTATGACTAAACCCAATGTATTTAAAAGTTATGACCAGACATTTCACCTACATTAATGTCTAACTACAATGGACATACATAAAAAAGGAAGCGTGTTTCATTTCAACAGTTTATTAACGCTTCTCAAGGCATGTGGCAAGTTTGGGCGTTGCAAAACATCAGAGGTAGCAACACAGAAAGTCACTACAACACTAACACTGCATTACACCAATTTCATTCAACTGACATTGAAATAACAGCATACACCAGGCAAAAAGAGAAGGTAGGAAGACATACCTGCACAAAAACAGTGCTCATACATGTTGTGTGCAAAAAAACAAGATAGATAGATAGATACTTTATTGATCTCCAAGAGAAATTCACAAATAATGAAAAGAAAATTTCCACATATTTACATGCACCTGAAGGTTACAGTGCTCTATTTTTCCGACATTTAGCTGTTTTGCCACTTCCACCCCTTCAAGTACAACGCCAACATCTACAGGCATGTCTCCAGGACCGGCACCCTCTGCCCCAATGATGTAGATGCCCATTGTTGTCTGTGCAATCCCCGACTCTGCACATTTGCTGTCCTGGAGGATAAACAAAGTGTGTCACCTATTGTCAAATTCAGAATTTTTTAAAAAGGCACACTCTTTTGCAAATTAATTTTTCAAAACCTCACAAAAAACCAACCCAGAACGACCAGAAAACTGACCATCCATTTCTGTCTAACCAAGAATTTTTTAGCTTGAAAACACATCTATAATTGTTGTTTGCTGGTCCAGATCCACTTCATTCATTTTGGAGAATTTCATTGTGAAGTGTTATGTAGGTTTTGCTGTTAGAATTTGCCAGGAATAATGCATTAGTTCCCTATCTTTACCAAATCTGAGATCACAGTGGTTTCAGTGTTTCATTATTCTGATTGATAATTTCCATACTCCAACTGTTTTTTACATTCACTTACAGCAGACAAGTTTCTCATTTGGCTTGTAAGATCAAACATGCTCCACACTGATGACTGCAGTTAGCTGGACTAACTGCGGGACTGTGATGCCTATGAGACAATAAATAACAATTTACAAGACAATTTAAAGATATACCCATAACATATATATAATGTAAAGAGAGTAGGTTGAGGTACACCTACCACATATTCTTCATGTCTTCACCAAGGTAGACATTTGATGTTTATGTCTTCATTCTCAAACAGAAAAACAAGACCTATTACATTACATTTGTGATTCGTACACTCATGAGTGGTCGCTAGGGTATTCAACCTGGTTACTATGGTGTTGCTAGGTGGCTGGACCCTTAAACAGAATTTTAGTGCGCCATTTCTTATTTTTAGAAGGTTTGTTGATTCATCTGAACTTAAAAATTTGTTAGTGTAGTCAGTTAGTGTATTATAAATCAGTGTCTTTGTAGCCTAAATACCTACAAGATCTGAGAGGTTTCCCCGGCATACAGTTGGATGAGAGAGGATACTCCAAAGAATTCAGTATCTGAAAAAGACAAATGGTTCTAGTTAGAAACAAAACACATTTAAGATCTTATTCTTTAACGGTGTGACGTTCTTTTACTTATGAAATCACAAAGCCAGGTGTGTCTATTATATACTGACTGCAGTAGCTTATGCTTTTATTTATAGTTGGCAGAAACAGTCCAGTCAACTTTGAATTAGAAAAAGCCTGCACAGCTCTTTTACTTGTAGTTAACATTTGCAAACTGTCTACATGGTAGGTCTAATCTAAACTGTGAGCCACTGATACCTACAAAATACATTTTACAACCAAACTTTTCTAAAGACTTAACCAAATACCAGATGCACATAGTGTGAGATCACTTTAAGGAGACACTACAGAATATAAATAGCAAGATTAACCACTTGATTAACACTACAATCCGTTACTAAAATCTAATAGTTAAGTAAGTAGCACTTTATCCGTGTAACAGTTATCAATCTCTTCTTCATGTAGATTATAAAAATACAAAATCTGACCTCTCAGTTTTACCACAGAGCAGCTCTGTCGCGTGAGCGCGCGCGTACACGTACAAATATGACGGTCAATTCAACTGTTAGTTCTTTAAATTACAACTAATGAACCTATAAGCACTTGAAATGAAGTTTACACTGCAATAACACTGGCTTACCGTATTACTCACATTATGACATGTGATGCTAGCGAATCATGTAATTAACAGACTTATGTTGATTTGAAGAAATTTGAATAAATATATTTTGAAAATGTGATTATTTAAATAAAATCAAATAGATAGAGAAAGCAAATAGTTAATAATAAATGATGCCATGATTCCTTTTTTTGAGTGCACTGGACAGAATAATGTTCACAGATAAAGACATTTATAACCAACAAAGAGAAATGCACATGCAGAATATGTATGAGAAGAAAGGTGGATGCTGTAGACATCAATTAGCTGACAAGGAGGCAAAAATAACATTCAAATCTGAGGCTCAATCCAACAAAAACATCAAATTCACCTGAAAAATCATCTAAAATATTCAAGTTTATGAAAACATCCTGTAAGGATTCTTCATAATTAAAGAAAATTTAAATATTATCAAATCTAATGATGCACCATCATCATCACTGTGCTGACTCTGCAAAAAGAAAACACTTTAAAAAATACATGCAAACAGAAGTCAGCTGTATTTGTGAAGCTGAATCTCATAAATGTGCCTCAGGAGGTTTTACAGAGTACGACATTGTCATCTAAATGGCTCCACCTCCACCCAACACACACCTGATTAGTCTCATATGAAGCTGGTTTGTTTCTGTAAATTCAGACATCACATAAGATCCGTCCATCTTTCAGTTCAAGCAGCTGTCAGCAGTGATTGGTCCACAAAGGTCGAAGTTCATCACAGAGCTGATTGGGAGAAAAAACCCCTGCAGGGTGCGACGCTTTTATCTGAAGAGCTGCACAATCACACACTCATAGATTCACACACAGCGACCATGGTGAGCTGAGGAGGCCTTGACATGAATGGGAGGGGCTGAGGAGGCGAATCACCAACAAACCCAGTGATTAGTGGGAGACCTGCCCCCCCCGGCTGAGCTTCAGCCACCAACGAAGTGATTGAAACAAACACAGAATGCAAAATAAAAGCAAGATAAAGAAACCGACCATTTTCAGAAAACCTGCATAAAAACCTTACTTAAATAAAAGTACTGAAGTATTCTCAGCTTCATGTAGTATCAGTAGTAAAAGTATTAGTTGAAGTACTTTATATACAGTTAATTAATCAGAAAGATGTAGTGGAGTAGACATTTAAAGTGACATAAAAGGAAAATACTCAAGTAAAGTATCAAGCAGACTTAAATACAGTACTTAAGTAAATGTACTTAATTACTGGATGTTATCAGTGTGTGTTTGGATGTTAAATCCGAGCATGAAGGTCCATCAGCTCAGCCTGCAATGAGACTCGATATCACCCAGAATAATAACGGTCCACTGGGGATAGTCTCTGTCTCACAATTACCTCTGAGCCACTGATTATATGTTTTCTGTGCTCTGATCTGTTGATATTTGTTTATGTGCTCTGATCTGTTGTATATGATGTGTTGCTTATTGTCTGTAAAAATCACTGGATTATACTCATATCTTCGTTTCTCTCTCTCTCGTAGATCACATGGCTTCACCTTGACTGACGACCGTCCGGCTCTTCTCCTCTTTTTGAGGAAATCCTGTTTCTAGATGTTCCACCACAGAAACTCCCTTTTTTCGTCTCTCGCTCTATAAGAGGCTGTTCAGGAAAAAAAGCTTCTCCACCATGGCCGCTGCTCCAGACGCTCCCTGCCTGTCGGAGCTCGGCGGACTCCCCAACAGGAACACCAGCCTCATCTCCGGAGCCCGACCCTGCAACCGGAGCACCGCCCGGTCCTCGCCTTACACCCCACAAGCCACCGCAGCCTTTGCCATCGCCATCACCTTCATGATGCTCCTGACCATCGTCGGGAATATCCTGGTCATCATCGCTGTCCTGACGTCCCGATCCCTTAAAGGGGCTCAGAACCTCTTCCTGGTGTCGCTGGCGGCGGCAGATATTTTAGTGGCCACGCTTATTATTCCCTTCTCGTTGGCCAATGAGCTGCAGGGTTACTGGGCGTTCAGCTCCATCTGGTGTGAGATCTACTTGGCGCTGGACGTTCTCTTCTGCACCTCCTCCATTGTGCACCTCTGCGCAATAGCGCTGGACCGCTACCTGTCGATTTCTCGGCCCGTGTCCTACGGCGCCAAACGCACCGCCACGCGCATCAAGGCGGCCATTATCGTGGTCTGGCTGATCTCTGCGGTCATCTCTTTCCCTCCTCTTCTCACCCTGGACAAGAGCGAAGGAGGCGAAGAGACGTGTGAACTGAACAACGAGCGCTGGTATATCCTCTACTCCACCATCGGCTCGTTCTTCGCCCCCTGTGTGATAATGATTCTGGTGTACGTGAGGATTTATCAGATTGCTAAGAAGCACACTCGCTGCCCGCCCGGACAGAAGAATAAAGCGCCGGTCAAGGTGCCAACCAGCGACCCCCTGGCGAAGCTATCCGAGCAAACACAACAAAACGGGGATCAAGGAGGTACGACTGCAAGCCGGCGAGGAAAAGTCCTGACTAAAATGTCTGGCTCGGATTCAACCCCATCATCATTTCAAAAACCGCTTGAGAACACAAAGAGCCAGGAAACTCAGCACTACCCTCCTAATGCGAGTACAGCTCAGATCCAGAAATCCACCTCCTCCCCCTCAATCCCCCAACGCGACAGCCAAATCCACTCAGCTGTTCCCCGCAAAGAGTCGCATCTGGACGAAGGGGGGGAAACGCTCCCCGACAACACCTCCAGCTCCGGCTCCGACGCCGAGCTGGAGGTGGGCGAGGAAGGTGTCCTCAAAGAGGGCGGCAAAGAAGAGACGAGCAAGACTGACGAGAAAACTTTGGGACTCTCACAAAGCAAAGGGTTCAGGGTTCAGATGCTGAACCTGGCCTGCAGGTACAAAAACACCATGGCCACATCGTCTGGCACCCAGCTGGTACCACAGGAAACGCCGGGAAAGATTCAGGGGACGCCAATATCTCGCCGCAAAGCCATGGTGAACAGGGAGAAGAGGTTCACCTTCGTCTTGGCTGTGGTGATGGGAGTGTTTGTGATCTGCTGGTTCCCTTTCTTCTTCTCTTACTCTCTTCAGGCGGTGTGCCCCGAGACTTGCAGCATCCCCAACCCTTTGTTCAAATTCTTCTTTTGGATTGGCTACTGCAACTCCTGCCTCAACCCCGTCATTTACACCATCTTCAACAATGATTTCAGGAAGGCCTTCAAGAGGATACTGTGCAGGGACACAAAGGGGACGTTCTTCTAGGGAAGGAAAGCGTTATTATGTTCTGAACTGCAGGCGGACAGAAAAATAATTTGAATTTGAAAATAAAAAATGATTTTGTTCTTTGGCTGGGATTGACTTTCTCCAGCGGCAACATATAAACACTTGTACATTAAAGAGGAAATTGCGTCCATTTTCTTTTCTCATTGTTGTTTGTCTGACAGATAGCTGAGTCAGAGCAGCACGGACGAAGAGGGGGATTTCAGAAAGCCACAGTCAAGTGGCCGAATCAGTTATCTTTAATGTTATTTAAGAACACAGTGTAATTGTACATCTGAAGGAGAATGATTTGATTATATTTTGAAACGGAAGTCAAGAGGATACAGGGTCTGTGTTCAGTAATTTAAAGTACAAACAGAACTATGGTGGCGTATGTGTTTTTGTGTGTATGCATGGGAGTGGAGGAGAGTTGCCTAAGGGTCCTACTGGAAGAGAACAAATATCACTAAGTGTCCTTTATCTGAGATAAAATGGGCACTCAAGGAACACAAGATCAGGGAAAATGTGAGCATCCTCCTCTCTGTGCCTCTTCCTCTCACTCTTTCCCTTCTCGGTTTCTTCCTCCATCTAAAGCTGTAACTCGGGATGCGTACACTATGACGGATGGAGGCTTTTTTCTCTGTGTATTCCCCAGTCTCTGTGAACCGTTGGATGTTACACCTCTCCCTGGGAATCGCTCATTAAGGTGATAGCCAGAGGCTCCAACGAGAAAAAAAATGGAGTGAGAGAGCTGAAAATCAGCGGAGGCTGCATGAAAGATGAAGAATTTGATACTTGGAGGCGGCACGAGCTGAGCTGTTCATTTCCCACCTTTAATCTTTCCTTTTCTCCTCTAAACTAAAAAAAAATAAAATGACGCAAGTAGCCGGTGCTTGTGTTCTACGTAAGCTGCTGCAGCATTTTTGATTTATGTGCAGTATTTAATGAACACGACGGACGGTGAGCTTGTATCCTTTTCAGTCTGCTCTCTGCCAAAGCAATACAGACTGTAAGTGAACTCGCTGCTGACCCCGATGGTGAGCTGAATCCCTGATGAAGACGCTCCTCCTCACTCTGGACTGATTTCGTGTGTGTGTGTGTGTGAGGCTGAGTTTGCAGCTGCATGTTTTTTCAAAAATGCACTTCTTAACTTGTGAAAGCCAATAGAAATTTGCTTGACCGAAGCATCCAGTACTGTATACACATGTAAGATAAAACTGGTGTTGGAAGCAGCTTTTGTACAGTATTAGCTTGAACATGAAACAGTATTCTTACTTATTGTTTTAAAGTCCAACTGAAATGAATTTCCAAGTTTCTTCTGGACCCCATCAGCTCTTTAATTACACATCCTGTACTCTGTGTTGAGAGTCAAAATTTTTACTAGCAGCTCTGTGAGGCAAAGGTCATCTTAACACCGCAAACTGTATATAAAGATGGACGACATGACAGCATCCAAAATCAGCTCCTGTTTCAGCTGCATACTGTTTCCTACTTTTATTAGCTATTTTTTGGCAGGTTTCATTTATCAATAGAATGTAATCACAGATTAAATCATATAAAACACATTGCAGAACATTAGTCAGATGTGTATACGGTATATTATTTATTATTTGAATGATTAACTGGATGAAATCACTGTGGCATAAGATGCTTTCTGCCATGATAGATATGACTGGCTTTTCTCACACTGATCCATCATCAGATAACATAACCTGTATGACCAAACAGCTTTTACATACTGACCTGGAACAACTGATTTGCATTTAATCCCACCAGCGTTATCGGGGAACTGGAAGGATTAATGAAACATAAGCAAATTTTCCGTTCCTGTTCAACTGTAGAAAATGATGCAGACTGCGTGATAAAGGTCGACAGGTCTGGATTTAGTCGCTGCCTCTCTAGATTCACCCCAATGTTGGAATATAAAGTAAAACTATATCAGGTGTAATCAAAACATACATTTATTATCATTGTCAGATTATGTGGAGATAGATTACAGTGACAAAATATCATAATGTTTATGACATATCTGTGATGGTATAAAACAGCTTATGCCACGATGATAGCAGCTGGTTACTCATTCAAAGTATTTATGCCATCAGGAAACAGTATGTTTAGAGGCAAATCACAGCCAGTAACTAAAAACTGACGTAATATGAACACGAAATGTTTCTGAACGTTGATGTTTTTACTCTCTAACACCGCTGACGACAAAACATCGTCTGTCGTTAGCTTGTACAGCGTTTGTTGACACTGCATCAATTATGGATGTATTATAAGAACTGGACTCCTAATTCACTCCAGTTAAAGGTTTTCCTCTCCCTGGTTTGCTTCCATAACATCTGGTCCTCTGCACTGAGCATCTCTTTTATCTATAAGAGCTCCAGCCTGTCCCACAGATTTTGCATAAAGGTGATGTCATCCAGATAAATAATCAAATTTATAGGCTTCAGAAAAGTTTTACAAATATCTCTTTCATAGTTTAAAAATTCAGAAGAGAAAGTGTGGATGACGTTTGAGATGTTTCGTGACTTTCTGTGCCATATCTGGACCTCCTGAAGGCCCAGTCGGACCAAAAAACGCCATAAATCACATTTTACATCCGTCCATAAAATTGAATAGTATAATAGTATAATAGATCGACCAAGATCTTGTTGACCAGTTTCAATTTCACTGTGAAATATTGTTGTTTAAAAACCGCCATCTCAGCTGTCAATCAAACACTGGCCCGTCCACTCAGGACTTTTATTCCTCTAAACACATTTAAAAAAATCACATCAACTATTCATTTTTACTCCAAAAAAAGGGATGACCTTTGTGATTTCAGCTGGACTTTAAGTTTAGAGTAGTTTTCAGAGTACCACTCAGTATTGCCTTGTATCTGCTTGTATCTTCTGCTCCTGTGTTGTTGTGTCCCAGTGCTGTGCTCTTATTTTGAAATGGCTTCATATTAAGGGTTGAATAAAGGACATGGTGAGACGACGTATAAACACTGCTTGTTGTTTCAGAGGAGGGTGGGTGGGATTTACTGTGAGCACTTAAAGAGCAAAAAATAATGAAATCAGACAATTTACCATCGCTGCTCTCTGTCAGAGTGTTTTAGGTAAATCATCTTTGTCTGCTTCGACAAACTTTGACCAGAATATGAGTCCAAATACTGACATGGATATGAAAAATAGGTACATCAGGCCTGAAGGAATAGATGGATTGAAGGTAAAAGAGGAAACGGAGGTGGTGTCAACACTTTATTATCACACACACACCTAATAATTAACTCCAAATTACTGTACATGCTAAAAATAAACAAACTATCCCTGATATTAAAGGTGATAATTAACTGAAGACGAGAGAGCCAAAAGCAGAGGGTGTAGTTAACATCTTGCAGTGAAGACTCAGTCATGATTGAAATGTAATTAAAGGTGTTAAATCGTTCCAGTGGTATAATTTGCTGTAATTAGGACACCTCTTATCGCGTCCTGATGATGTTCGCTCTCCAGGAGCCGCAGAGAAATTCTGCACATGTGGGATTTAAAGTTTAAGACTAATTGCTTAAATCACAGTCATGAGATTCAGTTCCTCTTCTGCTGAACGCTTCTTTTAACGATTTTTCAACACATAAATGTACCTTTTAAGCATGTGCATGGACAGAGGTGAGCCGGCTCGTGGGGATGAAAATACTGTTGAGATCAAAGTTATTAAACTTTTCTCTCAAAACCACTCCAAGCCTGAAGACCTAAAGCGACGCAGACATCTGAGTGTGAATGTCCAAACATCATAAAATCCATTCGGGTATCAAATGGTCTCACACTGTGCTGGAGAAACTCAGAAAGAGTAGAATATTGTATTCATATCCGTGTATTTATGACAGTTTCATCGCTCCAAGGCATTATGGTATTGGATTTTTAATGCCTTTTTTATGATGCCATATTAAGCCTCTGCTATGTGACATCATTTGTTTCTGTCAGTCACGATGTACAGCAGCAATGCTTCATAAATCAGTTAACGTCAGTGTGCTGCAGCTGGAAACAGCCTGATGCTGAAATCAAAGCTGACATGTTGACCACACCGCACAAATCATGAAATGCTTTTAAATATACATTTTATTTTATGAACTAAATGTATTTTAAGACTTTAACTACAAATCCCTGAATAATGATGACTTTAATGAAATGAAAAGTCTCACTTTTCTTTTATTTCCTACATTATTGCACATGGAAACAGGTCGTGGTGATGGGTAGATATTCAGTATTCTTCTCAATAAAACCAGCAATAACAGGTCTTTTCTGTGTAGCACAGCCGGATATCTCTTCTTCCTCTCAGCCGCAGGGCTCCATTGTTGTCCACAAACTATTAAAACTCATCAAGCAGCCTCACTGTTGTTCCTTCATCACCACAAACACACAACAGTGTAGTTATTGGGACTCAATCACACACACACACACACAGCTTCCTGCTGCCACGATAATACCGAGAACATACATGAGAGAAGCCAATTATGTTAGTATTGACTTGTCTGATTTTATTATCCGTATTTCTTTCTTACTCCAAGAATTCTCAAATAAATATAATATATAAAATAAAATACGTTCAAAAAGATGAACACACAGATTAAAAACATTCCTTTGTAACACCTTCAATGAACAGTTTCCTGCTGAAGGTTTGCATAATTTATCCACTTTCAGCAGCAGTTACTGACAGATATGTGGATTTTTATCAGCCATATAAAAACAACAGTGGTTGTCTGTCTTTCTGTCAGCTCTGTGACTGGCTGGCGTCCAGTCCAGGGTGTACCCCGCCTCTCGCCCAATGATAGCTGAGACATAGGCTCCAGCACCCCTGTGTGACCCTGTGTGTCAGGATAAGCAGGTATAGAAAATGGATGGATGGATATAAAAACAACAAACAACATATAGTGTGTCTCACAGCATATTTCCTTTAAGAAGGAGGATTATTTATCCATCTTTCTCATCATCAGCATGAAGAGCAGTTTGAAAACAGACCTACGAAACATCCTGTTGCTTCAACTCTCAGTAAAAACATTTCTCTCTAACAAAAAAAAGGTAAATCTACTTCTCTTGCTGTCCGATGTTTGTGTGATCTGCAGGATTACAGGATGTGTTTGTATGAAAACATGAACTTCGATTTCCTCCACGAAGGTCTCACATGGTACCATCCACTAATCTGAACTCCTTCACTTCCTGTGCTGGCACCAAACTTTGGTAATCTCAAGTTGTCTCAGTACCTTCACTTGATGCTGTTGAACATCACAGCTCAGATTTACTCCATCATTGTGTCTACTGTACGAACGTCTTGGTGACACTCGGGGACTGAAGGCTACCTTTCAAAGTGCTGTGAATAATTCAGACAGATTACATACTGATGAAGATTGTTTAGAGACCAGAAGGTGTCATCTGGGAAAAAAAACACTAATCCATGCTCTGGATTTAATCATTTGTGCTTTCGATTAAATTATTTGTGCACAAAAATTACTTAACTCTCGATTTAATAATACGTGGCACAGATTACTTCATTAACGCTCTGCAGTTAGGAATATGTGACTCAGATTAATTATTTTGTGTTTTAGATGTAATAATTTGTAGCCTCAGTTAAATTTTTGTGCAAAGGATTACTTTATTTGTGTTTATGATACATGATTTACTTAATTTATGTTCTCAATGTAATATTTAATATGGACAGATTACTTAATTTATGCTTTGCATCTAATAATCTGTGCTCTTTATGTAATATTTAGTTCACACATATTACTACATTTTTTTTACTCTTGATTTAATAATACGTCACATGACTTAATTTATGCTTTTCATTTAATAATACGTTACACAGATTGCTTAATTCTTGCATTTAATTGAACAATTATGCTATTCTGAAAGACTATAAGAGAAATATAAGATAAATAGCCCAAAATCTCAAAATTGTCCGGTGCCTGATAAAATGACATTTAAAAACATTAATTCGGATTACTTAATTAATGCTCTTGATATAAGAATTTAAATAAAACAGAGACAATATTACACAATTCTGCTTATACTTATGGCATCAACACTTTTAAAATGCTGGCTATTCTACAATATCTGCACATGACAGTATGATTAGAGAGAGGTCGAGGTCACAGTTAAAGGTTTAAGAAAGTACAGATGACTTAATTTGTGCTCTTGATTTAGCATTGTGCTGCATCTCTCACTCTCTAATTCACCAAACAAAGTCACTCATTAATGAAAGATGTAGAGCAGCTTCTTCTCTCCAGTATCTGAATATCTGAGACTCATTTTGATCCATAAACATCACCATAAAAAGGATAAAAAAGACAATTTATGTGGCTTTTGTTAGCAGGGAAACTTATTGAATGAAACGCATTAATCTTATTTTGTTTTGGATGTATGCACAAAAAAGCACGACACTGAGCTTTATTAATAATTTCTTTGGACTCTCCAGGACATACCCTGCACTAAACATCCCATCATAATATATTAGTGAGGAAAATGCAACAACATGATGAAAAAAAGTGGCAACTTAAGCAAATTCATATTTTTCACTTCACCAAAATAAAAGCCTTAAATAACTTTAAATTAAATCAGATAATGCAGCGAGAGATATGTGACTGTTTGCAATGAATAAAAAAACAATTACATGATGCAGAGTTACATGTTCAGTCCCGGTGGAGGTGTTTAAACACACAGTTAAACATCGCGTGTTACATGCAAGCTACGTGTAGCACAATAAGCTCGGTAAACTTTTTTACACACAGCTGAGTTGGGTTTTACACACACTGACATGAACAAGAGTCATCGTTTTAACTGAAGGAGCAAAATAAGCACAAACTCCTCTGAAACTTTAGCAGCTTTACTCTGGAATAGAAATAATAAAAATAAATATGATTTGGATGGATGATAACACAGTCTGGTATGTTATGAGATCAGATATCTGCATCACAAAGCCGGGCGTGTTTGAGACTCAGTTAATTTACTGTGTGTGTATTTAGAGGAAATATTACAGTGTTTGTAATAGCGTGATGAATTAGTGTGTCTCCGTCCAGCTGATGGGCACAAATTCAAAGCAGCAGATTTTTTAAATTCTACATCTTCGACTAAAATAATCACTGCAGATCAGTGTGACCAGCGGGTGGCCAGTAATGCGTATCACACTGTTGACCGCTGCTGATTAACTGACAGCCTTCAACCTTTATCACAACTGAACATTAATTAAGAGCTGTTCAGTTTCAGCTCCTCGTAGCCTTGTAATCCAGAAGTCTGCAGGCAGATAAATGCACATTAACCTGATGTTGAAAATACAAAGACAGCGTGCACGAGTGGGTGGATATTGTCTTGAAAATAAGACAGATTTGAAACTGGCTCATTTTTCCTTTTCCACACGTCCACAAGTCTGAAACAAATGTCAGTAAATTTTGTTTGCTTGTTGTCGTTGTGGACAAGTGATGAGTGCAGGTCTGACTGATAACTTCCAAACAGTAAAACCTACTCTAAATTCAGTCTGAGATGAGCTGTTCGCCTTAATTAAACCAATAAAGCTTGATGATTTTGTGCCTGTATAAGCTGGTTGTGCAGGTGTCTTAATCAGGTGTGTTTTAGAGCAACAATCACAGCCAGTGAAACAAAGGAACGGACTCAGCTGCGCACAGGCCGGGATTTATTGATAAACTGAAAAAATATCCGAGCTCACAGGCAGGTTCAGGTGGTTTGAAAGCGAAGACTCGAAGGAAGTTGACGACTCTGACAACCTGTCACTGGCTGAGGAAAAGAGGCAGGTTTGCTCTGCAGGGCTGACAAGGCAAAGTGCAATCAGGTGAGCAGGGAAGGTCAGGTGATGGGCAAGGCAGAAAGGGGTTACTGCAGGGCAGGATGGAGTGGCTGGGTGTGGGAGTGAGGTGACTGATAAAGGACAGGTATGGAAAGGCAATCAAGAAGAAGGAATAAAGCTAAAAGGAGGAAGAGAGAGGCAGCGGCTGGAGACTCAGGTCGACTCCACGGGTACACGGGCGTTTCTTAAAATGGACATTTTACCCATCTGTGTTCAAAAAAACAACTTTGTTTAACAAAATATCTCAACATGAGATCACAACAGTGATTTCAAAAGCTCAAACAAGGACGCGAGCAGATAGATGACTTTCATGATCCTCGGAGGGAAATTGGGTTGTCATAGCAGCCAGATACATTTAAATACAATAAAATGCAATAAAATACTTAGGCAGAACATAAAAAATAGAAGTGCAGAGGACAGTTAAAACAAATAAAAATGTGAGGCAAGCAGATAAGGTGCAGGAAGGTCATAAAGCAAAGGTGGTAATAAAATCTACATCAAATACCAGAAAGAGTTTTGAGAGTGTAGTGAACTTATTTTCTTTGTTGGCAGAAACGTTAAAAAAAAAGCTCTTTATTTATTCGAAGACTTCATTATAAAAAATCAAAGTAAATTGAGGTCAACATTTCTCAGTTTAAGCCAGAAATGTTTTTCCTTCATGGTGTGAGAAGGTCAGCATGTCTGCATGCAGTCCAGATCATTTTCCAGCATGTTAGAAATATTTCTTGCTGCTCGTGTAGCATGAGAGGGCAGGACGAGCCGATTCAAGCTTCGAGACCTCAGCGTGTCCTGTTTGCAGCCAGCGAGACTCTGCCGTATCTTTTCGTTGAGTCTTTTAATCTGCAAGTTCCCGTCATTGCCTCAGTTCTGAAGTTTGTTCTCGTTGGACTGTAAGATGTGGATGATTGGTGGCTGAGGTAATGTGAGACGTGCTGCAGTGTTTGTTCGAGTAATGTGCGCCTGGTCTTCCTCAGTTTTCCACGTCTACACGTCAACACTGAAAACCTTTCTGAAAATCTTTAAAAGGGTCTCAGAGGGAGGCCATCCAAACACAACTGAAGTATTCGTGAATTAAACACGTCGCCACCGATAACATCAGGTTTTACACACATGATTTGATTTAATGCGTAAAGCGATTCATGTAAACTCACCTCGTTTACGTGTTGGGATGGAAAAATGTTTGTGCAGAGCTGATCACATATAAACTAACAGGCAAAGTCTGCATTCTTCATTTAAGTTATTATATATTATTATTATATTATAAGACGAGTGGATAAACCTTGAATGTGCTGAAGTTTCTCTGTTTGCTGTTTTGCTGTGCAGAAAAAGTGCAGAACGTTATTAACCACTAGATCCTGGCTGATGCTGTCTTACTAATGGTTGGATAATTAATACTGATAAATAGTTAATGAAGTTTCCGCTGCAGTGTCACGTGAGTAAAAACACCCATCCTTAACGTGGAGACGCTCCTGTGCTTCCTCCTCGCTGCTCCTGCTCGATGCCTTCAGGTATCTGAATAAACTGATTATTCACCGACAGGAACATTATCTGTCAAATGTATTTAATGTTTTGCAGACTTTGAAGTGTAGAGCGAAATGCAAGAGGCTGACCCCAGCAGACAAAACAGTGCATTGATTTAAGTGTGTGTGTGTGTGTGTGTGTCTGAAGCCACACAGAGTCTGGTGGCTGCAAAGTGCTAAAGACAGCCTGACATTCAGACGTTGTCTCATGTGCGGAGGCTGCAATTAACCTACAGCTACTGTATATTTTCCATTAAGGAGCCGCTCTGTGGCTTTGTTTGGGCAGTGAGAGAGTGAAAGCAGCTGTGTCGCGTCACAAACATTAAATCAAGAGCACAAAATCCTCCTGGTATCCGTAAGATGGTAATGCATGTTTTAGTACAATTTAAAAACTCTATAATGAGATTTTAAAAGTGCTGTATGCAGGAATTTACATTAACATTAACAGTATTAATTGTTTTTTTATTGCCGATGTGAAAAGTTTTTAACAATAATGTACGAATGAGACAATCCCAGTCTTTCTCATTTGGACTGTTTTCTATGTAAAGGACTTAAGATGGTTTTTCAAGAAAAAATAATGGATGTGGATTTTACCTTTCTTTTCTTCAGCTCCCCTACAGGACAAACAGTGTCCAACATTTGCTAACGTTTTCTTATAAATAGAGTCTGAAACAACCGTCACCCAGCACAACGAAACAACACAACTCCACATAAGAACAAAAAACAAAAGTTTTATTTAATGAAATCTGTCTGATAAAACAAGAACATGACCGATGTCTTAACGAGCATCACTCCACTCCTCTCTGCTGTAATAACTGATGTTAGTTCAGGATTACTGTTGTCTGAACACACTGTCAGACCCGTAAATGAAAATAAAAAAAATATTCTCTTATGCTGAAACATTAATGTTGATTCAGCGAAATGAAAGATGTGATGCAAACAATCAAGTCAATAATGAAGCGTAGCAACACATCTTATTTAATCTTATCTAACATATTCTGTCTGGTTTGCTCACAGTTTCTGTTTCCATCCAGCAAATATAGATACAGCTCTGCTGATGGTGCTGAGGCGTGTCTCCACACGATATTGTCCTATTGAGAAATCTAACGTTCGTCAAAAAACGCTGTGTAACTTCACCTGCGTCATTGATGTTTGATTGCAGCTTCAGAGTCACAGGATACCACCTGTAGTTAACGCGTACAGTAAAACCTTTAAATCGAGCTGTGATTTGTTGAAGTGTTTCTGTTTGGCCTGTTTGTTTCGTGCATGAAAAAAGGTTCAAGTGTCGTCACTCTGCAGATAAAACAGGAAGTTTAGTGAAAGAGAGGAAGACGTCTCTGTATGTCTCACCTGCTCATCTGACGATTTGTGAGCATAACAGATGTTGTTGATGTATTTCTGAACAGAGCAAAAGGTAAAAGTTAACCACATCCTGACTCCTTTAGTGTATTTTCCAAAAACGCTCCTTTAAAGCTCCAGTGTTAATTTTTAGGTGCATGAACACCTGACTTTTTAATCTTTAAATGTGCTTTATCTCCTTCCTGTTGCCATGGATAAGCAGCAACGTGGTCACAGACGCCCTGCAGGGAAGCCGCCGTGCTAACAAAAAGAGACACCATGACCGTTGGCCTTTTCTTTTGTTGTTTTTTGAGTTTTTTTTTCCCATCCGGATGTTTTTCCCTGTGCTCCTTCATTGCCTGTGGTGCTTTCACGATGGCCACCTCTGCCTCGGGCGACAGCTCAGGCTGCAGACAGCTTCTCCAGATAAGTGAGGAGAGTCAGCGGGGAGGAGGAGGACGGGCTGATGTGTTGTAGCTGTGAGTGCCAGGTGACGCCGGGGTGGGTGACACATACTGTGATTTTCTGACATGACTCGCGGTCACGGAGCGACTGTAATATGAATAATGCACAGCTTATGTTCTGAGCTGGTAAAAGACTCGATTCCCTGACTACTCTGAAGCTAATGACAACTTGTAAAATGATTTATAGTGTGAAAATACGGATATTCACCCGCACCTTTACCTGACTATGAATAAGTACTACAGGAACAGCAGCATAATAAGTAGTGCCATATCTATAAAACTATTCATTTAAAATTATATTATTTAAATCAATGTATAACAGTATTATATTGTTATTGTGCTTTTATATTAGTATATTATGTGCTCCTGTATATCGTAGTATTCTCTTCCATCGCTATTATATATATATTTAATAGTATTGTATTATTATTGTATAGTGTGCGCACAGTATAGTATAATGTTGTATACTTATTAAATGATTATGTGTACTCTGGTACTGCTAGGCTTCTTTTGCACAAATATTTTATACAATATATTATTTATGTTTTCATCCCAGACTGTAATGTGAATTTCCCCTCTGGGATCCAGAAAATCTGATGGTCTCTAAACTCTGTTGAATGTAAAGATGAGTGTGAGAAAGAATACGAGATAGAAGAGCACTGACCAGAAAGGGAGAGAAGTGTGTGTGTGTGTGTGTGTGATAATCCGATTTTGTGGAGTTCAAACAAATAAGGATGTTATCCTGTTAGAGAGTAGCCATTGTGCTCGGAGGTCTGCAGTGACATGGTTAAATGTCAGAGCCCATCTCTGCAGAGACTAATAGGATGAGAATGAAGGAACACACACACACACACACACACATACACCAGTGGCATATGTTGTTATTTTTATTTATTTGTACTTTTTATACTTAAAGCAACAATAATTCTTTTAAATGAACATTTGGTGAAGTTACCCTGTGAGCGCAGAAGTTCGGTTTGCATCCAAATGTAGCTCAAATTTTACTTCAAGATCGGCAAAAGAAAATGCACGCTTGTTTCCATCCACTGCTGTGAATGTGAAAGTAAATGTTTGTTCAATGAGTCGGTGCCATTAAAGCTCAGCAAGAAGCTCAAATGATGGGAAATCACGATGTTACAGCCACCTCATCCTCCACGCTGATCTGTTTTCTTCATTTTAAGTCACTATTCAATCTGCTCATTATTATTTCAAATTTTCTGCATTTCCACTGGTCAGGTTAGTCTCTGTGTGTCTGTCTGTCCTTTGATAATCTCGACCAGCGTTCATCTGATCGACTTCGCTCTCGGCAGCTGTGTTTCTGAGGACCAAAGGAAGTGTCAAGAGTGAAGATGTTTGGATGAGCAGCTCTGAAGAAAAGTGTATGCAACAAGAACGGAGATCACACAGATCACACCTGTTCTGAATGTTTTGAACGGCCTCTTTTAGCCACGCTGGTGTTCTGATATCATGTTAATTCAACGCCCAATAGTCTGAAAAATGGTGGTGGTGACATTAATTGAATAATCACGTTGCTCCTTAACTGCTACATGTGGAAATGAGAAAATGTTTACTAACAAGCTTAATATATCAACTTAATGAGGTCAGATTTTTTACTTTTGAAAATTCTCTGCACCCAAATGTCCAAAAATTGAAATAAAATATCGTGAACCTGAGGCACAAAGGAAGATTGTAGTTAAAATTAACATGACGTTACCTTTAACATTTTAAAATGTGCCTCTGTTCTCCTAAATTTAATATTTTAAACTTAAAGACCAGCTGTACATCAGCCTATTGTCAGCAGACATGACCGGAGACGTTTTAAAGGGAGAAAGTGGCGGTCAGAGATGGTTAAAAATGACAAGCTGCTACCTGAATGTTTTGTACTTGGACCTTTGTTAATAAGAGAGGAGGGAGAGCAGAGCTTTTCTACAGATCCACTGAAATATCCCCGATACAGATCCTCCTATCACGACTGTGAGTTAACATTTTCTCAACAAGGATAAATAACATTAAAAGATGGATAAAGATCATTATTACTGCAGCACTCACCTGTGCAGAAAGACGAGCTGCATGTTTCTCTGAGGGGTTTTTAGTTTATCAGATGTTGATCACATATCTGAATATTCATGAAATCTCCTGGTGGTGACTATCAGGTGTTAAATAACAGATTTGGAAAAGTAACAGGACACCACTCGAGAATATTTTTAGTTGAACGAGGCATGAGTTTCTAGAAAAGCCGGTGAGTGTTTGAAGAGTGTGTTGGAGTGTGTGACTTTAGGACGAGCTGGAGGGCCGTTCAGCGGGACGAGCAGCACATAATTGATTTTGGTTTGCGGTTCATCGTGGATATTTACATGAGCGGTTGCTCTCGGAGAGCTCGGGGTTACTGTTGTTAGTCATGCATTGCTGCTGCCGGTTGAGTCGAGCGATCTTTGTGAGGCGCTTTGTGCTTATGCTGCACTTCTTCGGGGTCACAGAGTCACACTTTGCTTACACATTTCTCAGGAGGGGTTTTCTGGGTGTTTGGCAGTTTTTCAACTTGACTGGTTGTCATCGATGTTCGCTTTGTTTCCTTCAGCCGTCTGTCCGAGGGAGCAGAATTAATGAAGTTAGCTGGATTTAACCTAAACCCAGTCAACACACATCATGGAGGAGCTGATGTGGAAGATCAGTTTTCTGTCATTTTAACATTTTATGTATTTAAGTGGACATCCTGCAACTTCTTCCTTTTGTTCGCAATATAGCATTGAAGTTAAGATAAAACTGTATTGTTCACAAATTCACAGGCTATCCAGCAGTATATTAATTAATATTAGCTCCACCTTTACCAGCTGAAACATTAAAGAGATTAACACATTCATGCATCAGTAATTTGAAATAGGAACTGAGTACATTTACTCGAATACTGTACTTAAGTACAGTTTTGACATACGTTTTACATGACTACATTTATTTGAGATGTAGTTATTTACTACATAACACAAGTAATATCTGAAATTAGCACCACATTGCTCTTACTTTGATTTGCAAGTGACAAAATTAGAGTAATATAATATTCTGTGACAATAAAATACTGTCAAAGAGACATTCTGCATTAGTAGTATTTTTACTTTTGATGCATTTTGTTAACAATACTTTCATACTTTTCACTGTAACAGAGTATTTTTAGACTCTAATATTTATCTGGATCTGAGTGCTTCTTCCACTGCTCGTTTTTATAAAACTGTGGATCTGCCCTCGTCTCTCTCCCCTCTCCACCTCCTCCTCATCACTTTCACTTGTGACATCAATCTTTGCCCATTTTAAAAAATCCAATCCACTGACCTCGGCAAACAATCTTCTGCCTTCCCCTTCAGCTCCGGCCTCTTCTCTCTGCAGCGAGGATTTTATTATCCACACTGAGCAGGAGCTGATCACATCTGAGGGCACTTGTCCCCACTGATGCCTCCTCATCCTGCCTTCCATCACGATCTCCTCCTCCTTCGCTGTGCGACGACCTGCCTTCAGCTCGGCCACAGTTCGACTCCGTAAGAAAACAGTGCTGCTGCTCTCACTGTGTCCTGAGCGTGCTGCCTTCAGGAAACTTTACCAAATGTGTCACAGAAGAGCTTTTTGAGCCAAAAGCAGTCTGACCGGAGGCAGTTTCTCCCTGATTTCACTACCACTTGTTATTGCTGAGCGTCTGGCTCAGGCTCCGTATTTATCAAACAGCCAGAAGTGAAATGTTGGACTGGAAGTGAAGCTGTGTAATTTCTGAAAGAAGACATAAAATGTTCTTTCTCTGACAATTGAAAGCAGCCTTATTTGGTCTGGTATGGCCGG
Source organism: Scortum barcoo (assembly GCA_023238725.1). Taxonomy (NCBI): domain Eukaryota; kingdom Metazoa; phylum Chordata; class Actinopteri; order Centrarchiformes; family Terapontidae; genus Scortum; species Scortum barcoo. Next base: position 21,746,152 of record CM041545.1, on the reverse strand, counting down.
TGGCTCATGGTGGCCACAGTTTGAGCTTGATATCGATTGTTAGATTGGTTGTAGTTTTTTTTCTATATGTGTTCCACTGTTGGATTTTGTTTTGGCATTTATTAATATCCCATTGTCCCAAGAGTTACTTATATGGTCTCACTTAAAGGAGTATTACCCCTAAACCACTTTTTAAGCTTTATTTTAGTGGTGCTCAAGTTCCATGGTAAGTAAATTATAGCATATTTGTAATTCCTCTTAAATTACCCCCACATTACCCCATTATTTTCTCCAAATTTATCAGAAATTACCCCATCATCATTTAATAATTATAGTCCATAATTTCCCAACATGGAGACAATAAATAGCAGCTCATTTCTTTTATACATTACAAGTAATATGAATTTTAACGCTTTACTTTGACGTTTTACTGTACACTGCCTGAAAACTGAACGAGTGAATGAATAAATTAACTTTATTTATATGGCACCTGGTTAACCACCTGAGATTGGCAGAAAACGTCTTTGAAATTTGGACAATTTGTTCATTGACTTTGAGCTACATTACAGCATATTTAATCATTGATTTAGCACACAGTATACAGTTCATACTGATTATATGGTATGTTAGTATGTGATTTTTAACACAGGTCTTTGTGTCTAATTGGTTATTCCCGCTCAGAGCAGACGTGATTAATCATCTGATCACATGGGAGCAGCTCTTAGGTTACTCTACACTGTTGGTACGAGTGAATCTCTTGACAAATGTGTTTTATTCTTCTGCTTTTTTTACTCTCAATTACATTTAGGAATGCTCTTAAGTTTGGCTTGAAAGATCTGATTCCTAGAAGTTTCTCTTCTTGTGATTTACTTCAAATGTTATAAAGAAGCATCCAGCTGTCAAACAGGACTCACAGTTTTATTTCCTTTAAACAAAAGATTCCTCATAAGAGACTCTCATCCAAACTGCACTCATCCCTAATCTGGACTTTCACAGTCTCCCTTCATCTGTCTCTCAGAAGCAGCGTGAATTAAATTCAGAAGTCCTGTGTGGTGTTTGTGTGTGCAGCTCCTGGAGGAGGTGCAGCTTCGTACCTTCACGACTGCTGGTCCAGTGCCCGGACTCTGCCGTGACTAACGGAGGAACATTTCACTACGTTCATCAGTTTGGTATACACTGAAATATCTCAGCAAATATGAGACAGATTGCCTGAAAATGTGAAAAAAGTCAGGCTCAAATACCTGAAAAACTCATGTCTGCCATCAGTTTGTTAGAGGTCCATCAGTATAACTAACATGCTAAACTAAGAAAGGGGACGATGCTCCTGCTGGAACTGTAGTTTGATCACTGTCGGCTTGGCTTCAGCAGGGAGGTGATCAAACCAGGCAAGGCGGTATGATGGACTCGTGGACGCTGATCATCTCTCCAGCTGTGTTTAGAAAAGCATTGTTTGCATTAAAAAAAATTCTGTTAACGGCAGCAGTGCAGGTGAAAATGCAGCATGGTCATCCAACACAAACTGCAAGTCCAACAAACGCTCTTCAGAAAGTTTAAATAGATTCGTCCAACAAAATACAAACCTCTCAAACCTAAAAACTCTCCCGTCTGAAAGTTCACTCGTTATCTGTATATTAGATGTGCTGTCACAGTGTGGATCAGTGCGAGCTGTTAAAGTCATTACTGCACCTTCCCTGCTTTACCCTGCTGCCGTGTTTTAAGCTCTTTATTATTCCAGTGTTGTTACGTGTCATATTTTCCTAAATCTAATTAGCACAAAGCAAACGTGGAGTCGGGCAGTATTCCAGGACAAACTGCACCACAAAGACTGGGAGGAACGGGGGGTTAAAGGGGGCCGAGCAGCTCATTTCTTCCCCTCAGACCACCGAGTGGATCCTCACCTTTTAAGACTGTGAGTTCCTCTTTTAAAACAGAACAACAGTGAAGTCTGCGTAACTTTATCTGACATCTCAGAGAGGCCTGAAAACTAAAGCTGATCTAACAGCACTCGGTCAATCCTTCATGTTTCTTCTGATCTTCTGTTTAACGTCATAAATGAAGACAAAGAGAAGAAAATCCTCAAAACTTAACTGAACTTTGTGTCACACCTTTCATACAAACCTGCAGTAAAACGAAAGCGACACAGCCAAAAAGTGAGCAACAATTAAATTTCTCAAGAGATAATAATGTAAAAAACTTTTATAAAAACTAATGCTATAACATTACTCGCAATTAAAAGACAGATCTTTAATTTTCAGAGACGTCTTTCTAATATCAACAGTCAGTTCTTAAAAAAAAATAAAAACAGAAAAAACTCTCCTGTACTTTTATGGGACACGTCAGCAACATTTGAAAGAAAAGCACGGGAGGACGTCTGTGATGTGTGGAGGAACATCAGATTTTTTCTCTGAGGTATGACGTACATCATTCAATAGATCCTGCATAAGAAAACATGCAGGAACCACGACGTTAGTTAAAGAAATGAAGAACATTACTTCAGTTTAATATTTCAAAGAGCGGCTACGTAAAATGGTAAATTATTATGAAATCTTCCTTTGTGTTCAGGCCAAATCTTGAAGTGCAGGATATTTATTTTAAAACCTCAGATATGAACAGTACGTGACATCTGTATATGAACAAATTAGATTAACAGCTTTAGAGAGGTGTTCATATAATTTTGTCCACCCACGTGTCTCTCTGTGTGTTCAGTTTGTGTGTATATATTTATACTTTTACTACTATTATGTTGGAGAAAAAACATAATAGGGGTTGTGTTTCTGTGTCCAAAAGTGCAGATTCACGTATGTTATTTTCCTCCTCAAGTTTGCTCACGAGGGTTTCAGGTGAAGTTTACATCCTTTTGTTGAGTGTCGACCAAGATATTCAGGTTATGTTGTGGCCCGTTTGGAGCTGGCGCACGGCTCGATCATAATAAAATCCATTAAAATAAATAATTAATTTCACAAATTCTGGGTTTTGCATCTTGTATGTTCAATGATTTGTATGTATATATTACTGTCACACAGACTTAAAGCTAGGCCTCAAACTAACGATTATTGATGAGTCCATAAGCTCTTTATTCAGTTGGCTGAACAACAACAACAAAAAAACTATTTTTTGACCTTTTACAGTCAAAAACTCAAAGACATTCAGTTTATTGTGACATAAAACTGTTAAAAGTGACAGATTTTCATGTTGGAGAGTAGGTTGGGGACTTTTGCTTGGATATTGACTCCAATGATGAATAATTTCTCCAATAGTAGACTAATTTTCTGTTTGATTAATTGTTAAAGTAAAACAACAAATCACTCTTCATTTGCTGTTTGGCGTAAATGTTCAGTTGGGTTTAGATATAGATATTTATAAAACAGAGTTGAATATATATGATGTGTTTTTGCTCTCAATCATTGTATTTCACATCTCATCTGCATGTTATTGTAGGTTTATTATTGTGATTTATATTTATCAGACGCAGGTTGATTATTAAAAGGCACCGGCGTGTCAAAGCTACCTGCGGGATGAACATGTAGAGAATATAAAGAAGCTTCAGGACCAGCAGGGAGATCAATGAGCAGGATGATGCCGTAATTCAGCGTCATGTGACGGGATAATTGATCCCTACAGAGATACAGCAGCATTTTAGCAAATATACACTTTTTAAATACACACAGACACATGACCCCCCCAACAGAGACACGCTGGCAAACTAAAAGCTTGAGAAACATTAATTGATGATAGCCATTAATTTCAGATTACTGTACAGAGCACATAAAAGTCATCCATTAAGGTTAGCCACCACTAGGACGGAAATGAAAGCGGTTTCCAGCATTATTAACCGCAGTGAGATCTATCATGAAAGCAGCAGGAAATGCCAGCTGCGTCACTAACAAACACTAAAGATAAAGATGAAACACGCGTGATGTGACTTTTTTAAAACCTGATAACGTGATCTAATCTAATTCATACCTTACATACAGCAGCGTGTGTTTGTCTTACTACTGAAGTCTCTCTTTTTTTTTTTCAGTGATGCTTCTCTGGAAAAATAAAGATAAATCAGAAAGTAAAAACACCGACTCCATTAGATGGAGAGGAGGAGGTGAACCAGTCGGAGGAAGAGGCGGGGAAGGGAAAAGAGAGGTGAAACATGGGGGAGTCAGCTGTGAAAAATGACTGAAAATTGGACCTAAAATAAGAGGATAAAAGGTAGGAGGTGCGGTATGGATTTAATATGATGCCACAACACATAGAGTGTAATGAAATATATGAAACTGAGGGATTAATGGAAAACATTTGCTCTGATTTGTCCTGATAGATCTGTTATTGTGCTGATATTTGGAGTAAAATATAGAATAGTAAAGCGCTGAAGAGCTGCAGGTCATTTTATCAACACATTTAACAGGATTAAACTGACGTCAACAGACTGATGCAACAAACTGCATGATGATGATTAAAGTTCAGGCTTGATTTTGGAAATCCTCATTTGACAAAACAAATTAAATCTTACAGAATGAAAGATCCACTCACTGTTTTTGAAGTCTTCTAATTGCTAATTTGCTTATTTGTTGTTGTGCAATCATATAATCTCAACATTTTTCTTTATAATAACTGTCTGTTGAGTCCACAAAATGGTGACTGAGCCTCCACTGATTTCAGTCTGCAGCATTTGCATTATTATGAACTGGAGACTTTCCTGGAGAAAACACAGGAGCACAGTTTTCAGCTTACCTGTGTGTGAAGCATCGAGCTGATTTTTTATGGTCTCTGTTAGTGTCGTGAGTTAACAGTTACTATGGGGAACAGACGAAGAAAAGATTGATGAAACTGAAGTGAGGTCCAAAAATGCACCTGCAGTTACTGATAATCTTCTAGATTATAATTTAAAGGTACCAATGAGACTATTAAATACAATTCAGGAAGTCCAGTAGAAGTAACAGATTATGGATTAATATTTTTGCGTCGCTCCAATCAGCATATCAGTTGTATTTTTTCCGTCTGTGTGGAGTTTTAATGCAGTTTTTTGGACCATCGTCTCTTCGCTGCCACTTTGGTGATTTTATCAACAAGAGTGAGCTAAATATAAATGCACAGCAACAACAAAATAATCCTTTAAAATCTAAATAATCTTATTTTAACATCCTCCAACCATTCTATAGATTTAAACTGGCATCAAAACGAAGGTTTAACTTGGTTCAAGCTGTTTTTAAGTTGGTCTGAATGCAGCCATGGTGTCTTAATTCTTACAATCACTAGAGGGCGCTATCATGTGAACGTGTCATTTAAAAGAATTTGCTGAAATTAAAGATTGAAAACTCAGAGCCAAACAGCTGTGAGCGAGGAGAGATTACAGACAGACGACAGCCAGGAGTTTTCCTTTCAGCCGTCGTGGAGTTAATTAGCATCGGCTGTCATTAATTTGTCATTTTAACAAAAAGGATTAAAATGTTCAATAAGAGATTCATCAGGGTCAGAGCTTAATGAATTTGGGTATTTTACAGACAAAGTGGAACCAAACCTCTCTGACTTCAATCGTAACCATCATATTTTACTTTCTGTCAGATGATCAGGTACTGTCGGAGAACAATTTTCTTTTCTACCAATATTTTTGTGTGGTCAGGCTCTCTTGATTTAAACGAATCTTTTTGTCCAATATTGTTGAATCTGCATGTGTTGGCTCGCTGTGGTCTCTAACCCACACTGACAAGGGCGGGGGGGGTTTGCTGTGACACTGTAAGGAGGTGTTGTGGGTGGAGGGTATGATGGTTGTCCACTTCACAACTTCGACGCAAAACAACAGTCGCACTTTATAATCTAAGTCAAAGTTTATGAGGAGAGTTTTGGCATCATGCTTTTGTAAAATCTGAAATAAATCAACAGACAAAAGTGCACACACACACACACACACACACACACAGGAGCGTTTCAGTCTCCTCACACTCGAGCTAGTTACAGTGGATGTGTGAATTTACACACAGAAAAAAAGAAACAGCTTTATAAAACCTGTTCATGGGAGATTTGAGGGCACTGTTATCTGACAGCCCTCTGAGAACTGATGTCTTTTCTCAGTATTTGATAAAGACCTGCCGTCAGATGTTCATTTATCTTAATTGGTGTATGAATTATGCATAATCTTGGCAATCTTCTCTGCTCCCTTTTCCTCCTCTCTCCTTTCTCTTTTGTCTTCAGGAAACAGAAGCTCACAAATGTTCCCTTTTATTTTTTTATTTCGCTGCAGTTTCTGACACAACAGCCTCCATCAGACAAATGATTCACTCACCGGGAAGATGGGCGCGATTTTTAATATGGCACCATTAAGAGTGCTGCCCACAACCCGCCTCTGGAGAACTCCCACATTGTGAGCTTCTCCCCTGTGGGACCTTACGTGGGTGCTGTTATTAATTCTGCCTCGCGATGGGAAGCCATTGTGCTGCTGTCTTTCACTGTCACTCCTGATTGTTTCTATTCAGAGCTGGCGAAAACGCAGCGCAGGAGCCACAATGCCGCCGCGGTACGTACCTGCAGACGCACTGCTCTTCAAGGTGCATCACCAGACACACTCTGCTTTTAATGTGGACGACAGAGATGTTCTCCGGTCTCCTGACTGTGTGTGAATCAGGTTTCTCTTTGAGCATTTTATACTCAGTAAGGGGAGCTTCAATAAAACTGGATGCTTGCTTGTGATTGGCCAGCGGTGCACATTTGCATCCCCAAAGTCGAACTTGATGTAAAATATTAGTAGAGATTTACTTCTCCCCCACTAATCCTCCATCCATCCAGCTATTATCTATAGTATTTATTCTTTAAAGGACCGTGGGGTTCTGCAGCTGATAGCAGCTGGCATTGTGTGAGAGGCGGGGGACACCTTGGACAGGTTACCAGTCAATCAGAGAGCATATACAGACAGAAAAAACACCTACAGGCAATTAAGAGCCGCAAATTAACCTGCACGTCTTTACATTGTGGGAGGAGGCTGGAGAAGACCCTGTCGGTGTGAGGCGACAGAGCTGATCACTGCACCACCACAGCCTACCCAATGTGACGCGAGGCGAGATTTTATATGGTGCCCCCCTCCATCGGTGATTTACATACGCTCACCTGTCTACAACATATATATATATATATATATATATATATATATATATATATATATGTGTGTGTTGTAGACAGGTGAGGAGACTAACGATGGACAGGTGAAACTAAAAGGGGCGGAGCAGGTAATCAAACAGGACAAGCAGGAAGTGTCTGATATGAGAGGAGAGGTAAATATACAAAATAAAAGAGGAAATGGGATTACAAAGAAGATGAGGATGACACTGTTTGTTTCTCTTTTTATCTGCTGTACTAAATGGATTCATCTCACCGTGATCACCTGATTAAATATGTAAATAGAGTTCGACAGACTTGGCAAAGAGCGCCAGAGCTGTTCTGACTCCATAGTAAGACGTCGGTCCTCCCTTTAATTTGCCACCCATCTGTATGTATCTGCAGTTCTTTTAGAGGTGGATAAACTCTGTCACCTCCTACACACTCCACTACACCTCTGAACTTACACCGTACGTGGAGAGGCTGATGGATTTCAGCTGAATCTGAGCAACGTCGGGAAGTGAAATGGCAGATTTGCCTCTTCACACGGGGGGTGACGGAGTTTCACGGTAGCCGTGGTATTACATTTCAAACTCACATCCACCACACTTCCTACTGAACTCAGCTCTCTCTCGCTCTTTTACTCTGTGAGTCTCCCACACTCTCGTAATTTGCCAGCTGCACTTTGGAGCCTTTCTGAAACAAAAAAAAAAAAAAAGACAGAAATCACAGGTCAGAGGCAACTCATGCTGGATGTTTCTTCCCTCGGTGAAGTCTGAGTGCTCTTTTTTATCTCATTATTTCAGCTTGTGTTGAGCTCAGAGGCAGGTGAGGCAGGTTTTCATTTAGTTATACAGCATGTTTGCACAGTTACATCAAATGTTAATGATCATTATGGCGGCTTTATATCCACATTGGGTGCACTAAAAGACTCAGTGGGTCTAATTATATATTTATATTATGCACATACTTTCCAATTCATCCTCAGGCTGTGTGTGTGTGTGTGTGTGCTGCCTAAATAGCAGGATAGTGATGCCAGTGATGTGTTTCCTCAACAAAGCAAACACAATATTCAAAAGGTGTCCTTTATCAATGCAATGGAATATAAGGTTTGCTCAAAGCAGCAGTTTAGTTTTCTAGTTTGGATTAAGCTCCCAAAACACTAAATCCTACATTTCCCATAATGCAACTCAAAAACATCTTTAATTAGATCCTCAGTCATATCTGCAGCCACAACATCCTCCACCAAGATAGTAGAGTGGTTTGTTGTAGCCTGAGAGGTGAAACATGGGGGAAAAAACAGCCTTTTACATTTTTCATTTAATCGAATGTGGCTTTCTGACAAATCTAACAGATAACAGATGTGTCTAACTGACACTTATGTATGAAATTTAGCTTTAATGCAACCTCTGGTTCTTTTGAATGGAGAGAAAAACACTTAACCTTCTGCATCTTTATGTATAAATATATGAAAATGAAGAGCCGGTGATTTAAAGCATCTGAATAAAAAACACACCAGCAGGATTGGCAGTTTAATAGGCGGGGTGTCTCGGTTTGGCCTCACTGAGCAATTTTACCAGCAGAAACGTCTGAGAGCATCACAAGGCTGACTCATCATCACTGATTTATGACATCACACATCAATATAAATGATTACATGGATCGTTATGTTCTGCACGATAAAAAATATGACACGCTGGAATCAATGGATGATGTTTAAAAAGGCAAACAAGAAAGTGTCTGTTGTCCTGTTGTCTGTTCTCTCATTAGATGATTCTTCCTCATCATTAATGTAAAAGCAGGATTTTACTGTTGGAGTTGAATCTGCTGATTCTTTTCTCCATTGATCCATTGATTGATTGTTTGCTTTGTAAAAATCACATACATTACAATCATTCACATTATTCACAGGAGAAGAAAAAAACCTGAAACATTTGAGAAGATCAAATGATTTGACAGGAAAAATCACTTCAAACATCATCAACATCAATGACCTGATCAATGAATCAATAATTTCATCTTATCTTGTATAAACTGATGGATAATTTAAATAAATTAACTAAAGCTGTTGGCCCCTCCTTGAACCGCCACCTTACTGTGGTGGAGGGGTTTGTGTGCCCGAATGATCCTAGGAGCTATGTTGTCGGGGGCATTACGCCCCTGGTAGGGTCTCCCATGGCAAACAGGTCCTAGGTGACGGGCCAGACTAAGAGCGGTTCAAAGCCCTATCATGAACAGAAGAACATCAAGGACCGTTCTGCCTGGATTGGCGTTACTGGGCCCCACCCTGGAGCCAGGCCTGGGGTTGGGGCTCGCAGGCGAAGCGCCTGGTGGCCGGGTCTTTGCCCACTGGGACCCGGCCGGGCTCAGCCCGAAATGGCGAATGGGCCCGCCTTCCAGCAGGCTCACCACCCGCAGGAAGGTCCATGAGGGGCCGGTGCAATGTGGTTTGGGTAGCAGTCGTGGCGGGGGCCTCGACGACCCAATCCCTGGACCAAAACTCTGGCAATAGGGACATGGAATGTCACCTCGCTGGGGGGGAAGGAGCCTGAGCTCGTGCGGGAGGTTGAGAGGTACCGGCTAGAGATAGTCGGGCTCACCTCCACGCATAGCTTGGGCTCTGGAACCCAGCTCCTTGAGAGGGGCTGGACCCTCCACTACTCTGGAGTTGCCCAGGGTGAGCGGCGGCGGCTGGTGTGGGCTTGCTTATAGCTCCCCCAGCTCAGCCGCTATGTGTTGGAGTTCACTCCGTGAACGAGAGGGTCGCTTCCCTGCGCCTTCGGGTTGGGGATAGGTCTCTTGCTGTTGTTTGTGCAGCCTACGGGCCGAACAGCAGTCAGAGTACCGCCTTCTTGGAGTCCCTGGGAGGGGTACTTGATAGTGCTCCGACTGGGGACTCCATTGTTCTACTGGGGGACTTCACGCTCACGTGGGCAACAACAGTGATACCTGGAGGGGCGTGATCGGAGGAACGGCCTCCCCGATCTGAACCCAAGCGGTGTTCTGTTATTGGACTTCTGTGTAGTCAAGTGTTGTCCATAACGAACACCATGTTCGGCATAAGGGTGTCCATCAGTGCACGTGGCACCAGGACACCCTAGGTCGGAGGTCGATGATCGACTTTGTTGTCGTTTCATCTGATCTCCGGCCGTATGTCTTGGACACTCGGGGAAAGAGAGGGGCTGAGCTTGTCAACCGATCACCACCTGGTGGTGAGTTGGATCCGCTGGCAGAGGAGGAAGTTGGACAGACCTGGCAGACCCAAACGTATTGTGAGGGTCTGTTGGGAACGTCTGGCCGAGCCCTCTGTCAGGGAGGTCTTCAACTCCCACCTCCGGAAGAGCTTCTCACAGATTCCGAGGGAGGCTGGAGGACATTGAGTCCGAGTGGACCATGTTCTCTGCCTCCATTGTCGACGCATGGCAGGTTCGAAGTTGTGGACGCAAGGTCTCTGGTGCCTGTCGTGGTGGCAATCCCCGAACCCGTGGTGGACACCGGAAGTGGGGTGGGATGCCGTCAGGCTGAAGAAGGAGTCCTATCGGACCATGTTGACCTGTGGGACTCCTGACGCAGTTGACAGGGTACCGGCAGGCCAAGCAAGCCACTGCAGCCCGGACGGTCCTGGAGGCAAAAACCTCGGGTCTGGGAGGAGTTCGGTGAGGCCATGGAGGAGGACTATCAGGTCGGCCTCGAAGAGATTCTGGCAAACCGTCCGGCGCCTCAGAAGGGGGAAGCAGTACTCTGCCAACACTGTTTACAGTGCAGGTGGGGAGCTGTTGACCTCGACTGGGGACATTGTCGGACGGTGGAAGAAATACTTCGAGGATCTCCTCAATCCCACCGACTTGCCTTCCAATGAGGAAGCGGAGGCTGGGGTCTCTGAGGTGGACTCGTCCATCACCCAAGCCAAGTCACTGAGGTAGTTCAAGCTCCTGCAGTGGCAAGGCATGCACTGGGGGTGGATGAGATCCGCCCTGAGTACCTCAAATCTCTGGATGTTGTGGGGCTGTCTTGGCTGACACGCCTTTGCAACATTGCATGGAGGTTGGGGGACAGTGCCTCTGGAGTGGCAAACTGGGGTGGTGGTCCCTCTTTGGGTGGGGACCGGAGAGTGTGTTCAACTACAGGGGATCACACTTCTCAGCCTCCCGGGAAGGTTACGCCAGGGTACTGGAGAGAGAATCGGCCTATGGTCGACCCTCGGATTCAGGAGGAACAATGCGGTTTTCGTCCTGGTCGTGGAACACTGGACCAGCTCTATACCCTCCACAGGGTGCTTGAGGGTTTATGGGAGTTTGCCAACCAGTCCACATGTGCTTTGTGGATCTGGAGAAGGCATTCACCGTGTCCCTGTGGTATTCTGTGGGGGGTGCTCCGCGAGTATGGGGTCCGGGAGCCTTTGCTAAGGGGCTGTTCGGTCTCTGTACGACCGGAGCAGGAGCTTGGTCTGCATTGCCGGGCAGTAAGTCAGACCTGTTCCCAGTGCATGTTGGACTCCGGCAGGGTTGCCCTTTGTCACCGGGTCCTGTTCATAATCTTTATGGACAGGATTTCAGGCGTAGCCAGGGGCCGGAGGGAGTCCGGTTTGGGAACCACAGGATTTCATCTCTGCTTTTTGCGGATGATGTTGTCCTGATGGCTTCATCAGGCCAGGACCTTCAGCATGTACTGGAGCGGTTTGCAGCCGAGTGTGAAGCAGGCTGGGATGAGAATCAGCACCTCCAAATCCGAGGCCATGGTTCTCGACCGGAAAAGGGTGGCTGCCCTCTCCAGGTGGGTGGAGAGGTCCTGCCTCAAGTGGAGGAGTTCAAGTATCTCGGGGTCTTGTTCACGAGTGAGGGAAAGATCGAGCGTGAGATTGACAGGCGGATTGGTGCAGCGTCCGCAGTTATGCGGTCGGTGTACCGGACCGTCTGTGGTGAAGAAGGAGCTGAGTCGAAAGGCGAAGCTCTCGATTTACCGGTCAATCTACGCTCCCACCCTCACCTATGGTCATGAACTTTGGGTAATGACCGAAAAGGACAAGATCGCGGATACAAGCGGCCGAAATGAGTTTCCTCCGCAGGGTGGCTGGGCGCCTCCCTTAGAGATAGGGTGAGAAGCTCGGTCACTTTCGGGAGGAGCTCGAGTAGAGCCGCTGCTCCTTCAGACGAGAGGAGTCAGCTGAGGTGGCTTGGGCATCTGTTTCGATGCCCTGGACGCCTCCCTAGGGAGGTGTTCCAGGCAGTCCCACCGGAGGAGGTCCTCGGGAAGACCCAGGACACGCTGAGAAACTATGTCTCTGGCTGGCCTGGGAACGCCTCGGGTCCCCCCTGAAGAGCTGGAGGAAGTGTCTGGGGTGAGGGAAGTCTGGGCATCTCTGCTCAGACTGCTGCCTCCGCGACCCGGTCCCGGACCAAGCGGATGAAGAAGATGAAGAGATAAAGCTGTTGGATAAATGCAGTGGATTACAAGTAAAGTACAATATTTCCTTCTGAGATGTGATGGAGTAGAAGAAGAAAGCAGCATTAAAAGAAATAATAATAAAATACTTAAATAAAGTACAAGTATCTGAAATGTACTTGAGTAAATGTACTGTAATGTTACATTCTACCTCTGGGATCTGGGTGGTGATGAACCTCCCTAATTACGGATGCAGCACGTGTCTGTTGTTGATGTCTGTGTTGACAGGTAAATTGGGATGTTGCTGGGGGGGACAAATACATTACACATGTCGTTATGCAGAAGCAGAAGCAGGGAGGCACAGACAGGCTCAATTACATCCACGAGTCCGGTGTGGTGTTTGTCAATTCAGCTCCTGAAGGACGTGCAGCTTCATGGCTTCACGCTGCTGGACCTGTGCCCGGACTCTGCTATCGCTACAGGAAAAAAAAAGATAAATATTTCTCACTACAACAGCTTTAGTTTCAGCCATGCAAACAGTTTCTTCCCGTTATTTCTATAAAGCTGCAGGAACTGTCTCCAGAGATGAGAAACATTTGGAGGAACTTGTGCTTTTCCTCCACAGGAACCAGGGTCTAAATGAAGTTCAGGGACATTATTTTACCCCCCAAAAAGTCCCTGCTCCATACAGGAACTTTGGCTGAACATTTCTGATTAGTCGAGTTTATTTCAGCTGCCATTTTGAAAAGCCTGCATCCTCAAACAAACTGTATTTACGGTTTGTTTCTGTCAGACATGGACACGGAGCAGAAGAAGGTGGAGACGCAGACAACAACGGGCTGCAGGAAGCTTTTTAGAGAGTGAAGAAGATTCACGGGACTAAAGGTTCAGATACTTTGGCTGGAAACGCAGCTTAAGAGAGTTATATCAGTAATGTTATAAGACGCACATCTTTGGGCAAAGATCAAATAAAATCCAGAAAAGCACAAAGCCATCTCAGAGAGAGAGTGAGAAGATCAGAGCAGCAGGTGAAGCTGGTGTCAAACAGTCTCACTACCAAGCAGCCAAACACCGACTGTAAATGTCTAATTAAAAGAAAAAACAGTGCAGCCTCACTGAACACAAAGGTAACTTAATGAATGGCACAACTTTGTCTGCTGTTTAGAAGTCAGTATTTAGTGATATATGAGCCTGAACTGTTAACAGGTCGAGTGCAGCACTTTTGGATATCGAGGGTGCACCGACCCGACAGAGGCTGACATTTAGATTTCTGTAGAATAAAAGGTGAAGTCATTTATATTTTCCTCCACATCCTTCCTCATGACTGGTGTAAACCCTGCGGAGCCTGCAGGAAGGAAACAATCTGCAAACCAGTTGTATGTTTCTTGTGTCCCAAAGTGATGATCTCCTGCACTGAAGTCTTTCTTCTTTTAAATAATGTTGTTCCTGAAACTACTGCAGTACTGTGAGTAATCCCTGCAGACACTGAAACTATTAAATGTTCTGCAGCTTACAGTAAATAAATGTGTACCTGGACACTGGCCCATAGACTCCACAGGAGACAAAGAAACAGACAAACAAAAGGAAGCTAAGAAAGTTTATGAAATGTAAAAGAAAATAATGTACAATCTAAAACTACAGACATTTGAAAAGACGACATCAGCTCAAAGAAATAACATCTCAGTCCTGTGAAATGAAATGAAACTCTGTTCTTTGAAACACACCTTTATTTGTTTTCTGAATTATATTTTATGATCTTTTTCTTCTTCCTTCTTTAGATTTGTTTTTCTGTTTGTTGCCTCATTTCTACAATGCAAAAGCAATGAATAATAGTTGAACAATAAATGCGATTACTGTTAATGTCCTCTATTATTAGCACAGCCGTCCCTCAAATGAGAAACAAAGAGAGAAAACTGACTCCAGTCTGGTGCACAAAAAGAAAAAACCTTAATAAATCTCCAACACACTCAAAGAAAAAGCCATACAGAGTGTTAAAAGGGTAAAGGTGAATACACTCACACTGGCTGGGACAAACACACATATAAAGATATTTTATGGACTCGAGATGAAGCGAAATCACGCACTTCTTTCCAGCATTATTAGGTGGAGAGTTAAAGAGAGCGATCCTCACACTTTATCACCACCAACATGAATCCCCATTATAACACAAGAGGACAATTTAGGGGCCAAATGTGGAGCAATTATCCGACTGCAAAGCCACCGAGTTGCCGGAGTTGGCGGCTAATACTCCTCCTGCAACTACTGAGGGTGTGAAATGTGCAAATACATGAAGAAAGAAAGCAACATGAAAAATGACCAGAAATATCCATTCATTACAGAGACTGCTGACCTCGGAAGCGGAGGCATACAGCGAAGAAAATCTCTGAGGAACAGATTCAATCTCCCTTTATCAGCCCTCTGCCTTTATCTTTCCTCATCTTTACAATCCATTTCTCTCCCACCGCTTCCTCTGTTTGAGTTATTCTTTCATTTCAGTGATCACTCTTATATGAGTCATTGATGAGGTGCTGTAATATAACGTTTCCTCCTCGTCCCCACTTCTCTCCTCAGCTTAATCCTTCCCTATTTCTCTTCAGATTGTCATTATTTCGCGCCCAGCTAAAGGTTTTTTTTCATTTTTTTGTGATAATCTATTCTAAATGTAAAACACGAAGCAAAAGCAGCATCCCCGGTCTTATTTATTCCCCTCTCAGATGGCAACCGTGTGTGCAAAATGCAAAGGCGATGTTGACAATTTCCGCTGAATTACCTTGCCTTTTGAGTGAAGGGTACGAGCTGGCATTTCTGTAGCTTTCAAAGAGCACAGCAGCGAGCGGGCTGAAGAGCCGCGGCGCTTCCTCCACAAAGACAGCTTTATTGTGTGCTGGCTTCTCTGAGT
Organism: Scortum barcoo; assembly: GCA_023238725.1. Taxonomy (NCBI): domain Eukaryota; kingdom Metazoa; phylum Chordata; class Actinopteri; order Centrarchiformes; family Terapontidae; genus Scortum; species Scortum barcoo. Next base: position 21,730,815 of record CM041545.1, on the reverse strand, counting down.
CCAAATGGTGAGACTGATTAGAGGTTTGTGGTGACCTGCTGTCGCCTCCGAGCCTGCTGACTGCTGGCTCTGTGAACTCAGATGTGTTTATGCGACAGATACACATATACTTCATGCCCAACGCCTTTCAGTCTTTAACATGTGCACTTTACAATTATAACAGTGATCATGTCAGAATAAATGGAAAAACAACAATTCCTTGATTTTAGGTGCATTGAGCCTTAAAGAGATCACATCACATTTTTGTTTGTTTGTTTTTTGCTCATTTTACGTAATACGTCAATACATCAATACGTCAGTCAAGGTATTGTGATTAGTCAGAACAACTTAACACCTACAGGAAGACATTGTGCATAGGACTGAAGTACATTTTACTATTTCATTTGCACATTTACAAAATTGTGCATATGATTTAGTAAAACAAGCAGACAAGGACAAGGAAAAAAATATATACATGTATATATATATATATATATATATATGTATATATATATATATATACACATATATATATATATATATTTTCATATATATATATATATATATATACATATATATACATATATACATTTATATGTATATATATATATATATATATATATATATATATATATATATATATATATATACACATATACATATATATATATTATATATATATTTTTTTATGTGTGAAGTGATTCTGGTGAATAACACTGACATTATTCAATATTTTGCAGTATTTCTGTTCAGTGTTGCGCTTCTTAAACAGTCCCTGCTGATTCGTACAGCTGGCTGTACAGAGACAGATGTTCTTTGTCCAAGTTTGATCATAATCCACTTTATTGTGGATGGAAAGGGGCGACGTTTCACTTTGTTTGTTTATCTGGCTTAGGCTGTGAAAAAAGACTTATGATGGTGGGAAATGCATATTTTTAAAAATAGCATCCACAATTTGGCAAATCCTGCGATATTCAGTGTTTTACAGTTGATTCCATTTTTATCATCAATTTCCACGACACAATTTGTGTTTTCCATAACTGTGGAAGTCAGCTGGATGTTCACTGGTGGATTTTTAGCAACTTTAACTTTAATTTCAAACAAATTAAATCTGACAGAAAGAAACTAAGTTTGACAGCTGCTGCTCAGTGTGCTGAATGGGCAGAGAAACGTGAAATGACCAAGGTTACTCAAAGCATGGTCAGTCCGGAGGCAGGAAGTGTACCACTGAAGCTCAGCCCAAGGCTACGATGAAGAGAAAGAACGAGAGGTGTCAGATCAATACCTGCCCGATGGACAGAGCTGAGGAAAGCAAACAGTGAGAAAGGAGAATGTGTAGACTTCAGTCTCACCCACGATGAACGTGGGTGTCAGTCATCATTAGATCTGTGGTAATGGGTGAGGAGGCGAGAGTGCAGGGAGATGGAAGCACAAAGGTTGGGCACGAAGTAAAAAGAAAAGTGGAGAAAGAGTTGGAGAAATTTCAAAGGATAGAAGTTTAGTTTTGCCAAAACTTTCTGTCTGTGAGCGGTTGTGTATTCTGCACCAGCTCCCATTTGCATGAGTCATGACTACTGTCATCGTCTGCGAATGATGAAATGAAGGAAGGCGTGCCTGTCAGCCTGTCTACATATTACAAATCTGGTTGGGAAATCTGGTCACCATTTTTTCCCAGGCTGCCCTCCTGGAACACATATTACATCTGTTCCATTTATTCATGACTTCTCTGTGGCCACAGACATATGCCATGTCACCCAGAGAGATGGAGGCGGAAAGTCATTTTAAATCAGCACGCGCAGCAGAGAAAAAGGCCCATTGTGGTTGATGCTCACCTCATTCTGCAGAGGGAATAAGGAAAATAAATGTAAGGACACATTTGAAGGGAAGAAATGTGAAGGCTCCCCTCTGCTTTGTACTTCGCTGTCCCCCGTTCTCTTCCTGCAGAGGTCTTGTATCACTGACAGAAACGTCCATTGTATCGTTCAAACAGGCGCCGGTTTGTCTGTTTTAATAAAATCCAATCTGAACTTAACAGAACATCAAAAACAGCATTCCCCTTTTTTCTGAAACCAACGTGAAGGAGCAACGTTGATGATGTCATCTTCATGTTGGCATGTCACAACAAGAATAAGAGGCTGATGGGAATGTTTGTAGGTCTGCATCCAAAGTAGTGGACACGTTAAGATGTTGAGAAAAATATGAACGTCTGAACCACATTTCATCACAGTCCATCCAACTCTTCCTTTGTGAAGGTGTCACTTTGGGCTCTGGGTCATTGTGACGGCATTTCTCACTATTTTCACTCTTTTTACAAAGCAAACAATCAATCAATGTGTGGTATTAGTACTACTAGTTAAGTAAAGGATTTGAATATTTCCTCCACTCAGGGCTTGTGGGTCCAGTGTGTCTCCTGGTTTAAATGAACCCTGCTGATCACTATTAGTTCTGCATTAAATTTACCAAATGGACCAAAATTCTCTCAGGGAGGTGCAGAGAGTTCATTATTAAATATTTTTCCCATTAACTCTTTTCTGCTGGAGACGTTTAAAGGAGCAATGTATAAAACACAGATCACATATTCAATCCCAAGGTAACTCCTGCTGAATCATTAATGCTGAGGTGCAGCAGATCTGACCAGAGGGTCTGACACGTCCCACTAGTATGAGTGCAGTCACTGAACCCTCTGAATACTGCATGTCCATATTCTCATTTATTCAGGGAGGTCGCCATATTAGCTCTCTAGTTATCTCCCTCTCCTGCCTTCACTTGTTCTCTCTTCATTTGAGTCCCACACACATACACGAAGGTAAATCCACAGCTATATAAAAAAGCACTTTCACTGTCCTCAAAAACGTATTAGTTTGGCAATTAAACTTTCCACTGCAGGAAACTTTTATGGAACACTTTCTGGGTATTAATACTTTAAATCACCATTATACAGACTCATCTGCTGCTTTCGTTAACTTCGTCTCATAAAGAGCTGGGAGAAGATGCAATATGACAAGAAGACAATGATAGAAGTCTGCGTCGTGATGGAGGAAGGGAGTGTAAAATCCTGCCGCTGAGATATTGCAGCTAAACTTCATAAGCTCTGTTTAATATTAATATACATTCTGCATTTCATTAACACCACCACAGCCACATTTATGAGGATAGAAGGAGATATTCATTAAAAAATATGACCCTTTAATCAGTCCACCAGCTTTAATCACTTATTTTTCTCTCCACCATGGGAACACAGCGTTCCTGTTTGTGTGTTGGAGAGAGAACATGTTCCGCCAAAGTGTGTTTGTCACCTGGATGTTAGCATATGTCTCTTATCATAACTGCCTACTAAAAGCAAGCGGTTGTGTTTGCGTGACAAATGTGCAAACACAATAAGAACTGCATGACCCATTAAAGTACTGTCTGTCTCTGCTCTTTGAGGTATGCACTGTACGTGACTTTTTGATTCATATTTTAATGCGTGGTGTGTAAACAGTAAAGGTGAGCAACACATGATGCTGAGGATACACGAGGTGGCACTTAAGAAGCCGTCATGACTCGTCATTATCTGCCTGAGAGGATTTAGGGAAAGATGTCCTCTGTACAACACACAGTAGTTATCGTGGTTAACCAAAATTATGCTTTAATGTTAGAATAAACTGTAATTGGGTTCAATACCGAGAATTAAGATCCCAGTATTTCCCATAAAGCTCACCAAAGCGTGCTCCAGTTTCCTGAGGAAAATACCCAAAGGATCATGGGATTTTTATCAGGTCTGCATGTGTCAGAGTGTTTGTTTTGTCTAAAAACAACTGTTGGATGAATCATGATGACATGAAGTGTTCATGTTCCCCTCAGGATGAACTGTAAGAACTTTTCATTTAGCGCCACCATCAGGTCAACATGTAAATGTGTCCATACTATGACCAAACACCTGCAGAACTACAATTTTTCACTGCTTCCTAACACTCATATGTATATGTGAGCATTGCTACGGTTATCCTATAGACTTTTAACAGGCAATTGTTATTCTTTCTTTTCTGAATTCTGGATCCATGGAGATTTTTATATTTTGTAAAACTCTCTGAGGCTTCAAAAGTGTTTTTATATTTTTACCTGCGTGACTTCATCCCAGTGTTGAGTCTACGAACAGAGAGGGACCACCAGCAGAGAGGTGGAAACACTAATGAGCATGAGCAGGAGCTAAACTCAGAGGCTGGAAAACTTCTTTGGTTTATGCATTTTGTGAGCAGTTTACACTCAAGAGGCCGGGTGGCATCTTTGAGTCCGGCTCATAAAACATCATCAGCCTCGGTACAACTTCACAGAGCTGCTGTGGACTCTCAGACTTGTTTAGATTGTGAACAAAGTAAAGTGAAAAATGTGATCACTGTCCATTAAACTTTCCAAACGGTTAAACCAGATATGAAGCTCCATCCTGAATCAGAGCCTTCAGCGTGGGGATCATCTGAACATCCAAACACGACGCTCCCGTTCCCAAAAGCAACAAAACAACACGTTGCAATGTTTGGTCAAATTACAAAATGACAGGAAAGTGCTAGTAATGTTTTAATCTCAAAGATTTTTATTTCATTCTCTTATCTGGTACCTTTAGTGAAAATCAATAATGTCAGGTGTGTCAGTTCAGTCATCACTGTGTTGACTCATTCAGCGATGCATAGTGACTTAACAGACATCATTTTCTTCTCTACCGTAGAAATGATGCTGATCTAAGGGACTTAATTTTCCATGAAATTGCTCAAATAAATCCTGATATATTCTGGTGTTGAGACAAGCAAAAACTGGAACGGCTGTTAAATTTTGATCTGTTTAAGTTTGCTAATTTCTTTCTCCAAAGTCTGGGGAAGAAAGCAAAATGGATCATTTGATTAGTATTTATTACTATATGTGTTTCTTTCATTAATTTTTGCTGAGTTTTGTTGGAAATATGTACTCTGGTCCTGGCTTGTATAAACTCACGTTGTCATATACATGACAGAGTAATAAAAATGTCATTCATTCATTCTAATAACGATTATAATCTGCAGCACTGTCCTTAAGATCAAACATTTTTTGCAGGAACATGCAAGCAGGACTCACATAAGCTACATGGTCTCCTGCTCTTTCAGCTGTCACACAGAGCTCCAGCTGTTCAGTTTAAAATGAGGCCAGGAGTTCAGCGGTGAAATTATTTTATCTGCTTATTGTTTAGAGGTAACCCGGCCGAGGCATCACTCACTGCCCCGCAAACAGCTCCGGCTTTATGGCCTTCGTCTGAGTCCTCCCATAGTTTGGATGAAGGCGTACAGATGAAAATGAAAAATGAGCTGCAGGTCCAACTTTCATTGTTTGAGCGTGATCAGCTTTGGCTCCAGTCTGCCTCGACACGCCAGTGAAATGTCTTTTAAAGGACGGCCGTGAAGAGCAGTTTAAAATATCAGCATGCAGTCTTTGTGACGCACCACAATGCCTGCCGTCTGTCAGCGTCAACTTCACAGAGCACAAAGAAATTTAGTGTTAAATCTGCAGTAGCTGAAAGATGAATCAATAAAAATACACAATCGCACCATCAAAAGTAGATTTATAATGTCAATGATTTTGTTTTTTGCCTGGTAAATATGGTATATTGCCAAATGTTATGAGGAAATTCTGTTTCACAAAATCTGAGGAGATCCATATTTATAGTGTACATCAGGATTTTCAATTCATGCTAATTTTTACCTCAACTCCACAAGATTTCAGGGGAAACTTTTTTTTACTTCACTTTATTTATCTGACAGCTGTTTTTAGAAAGATTTTACTCACAAAACATACAAAGATCTTATAAAAAAAATGTAAAAAAAATTTTTGGGGGGTTATTATTATGGACAGGACATCTGAAGATAGACAGGAAAGTTGGGAGAGAGAAGGGAGAAGACATGGTGCAAAGGGACCCCAGCTGGGAATCGAACCAGGATCCGCTGCGGCCCAAGGCCTCATACATGGACAGACTGAGCCACCTGCGAGCCCAAAGATCTTATAAAATTTGATGCACTGCAGATCAAACTGCCCAACGGTTAAAATTTTCAGGTACCCACAACAGCATTAAAATGTCACTTACACATTAATGCATCAGTTATAAACACCCAATAATTTGATCAATGATAATTTAACATTCACAGTGGTCATTTTTCTCCATTTTGAGTGCTTTTATTTTAATACTTAAAGCACATATAATACTTACACTCAAGTCCTGATGTAATATTTCTGTTTGTTTAAGATCATTGCGGGTAATGTTGTAAATCAGTAAACACCTTGATTTTTCAGACATTAACTCACACATTCATTCAAATCAGTGTTGTGAAAATGTGCTGATCCATTCCACATTTAAAGTTTTTCAAAAGGTCAGTGACAAACGTCTCATCATTTCTTATCGTCACTGTGGCGTCCGTAGCAGTGGCTGATCTCATCGACTCCCTCTGAGGCTGTAAAAACACAATAACTCTTTGTACTTCGTCTTCTGAGGGCTCTGAGAGGAAACCTGGTGAATTTTTAGCTTCACTCTTTGAGAAACGTGTCATCAAACCCAAACATGTCGTGTCAGATATCAAGAGGCCTGATTTGGTTTGTTGGTGTTCTTCTGCGATGCAATGAGGAGAAGTTTTGGGCGTCACTTCACATCTTTACATCAGCAGTTTCCAGCACGTTTTCCTCGAGCCTTCTCAATGTTCACCTCTTAAAGTCTCCAAAGGAATGAGAGCGCAGGAAGGATTATTCCTCAATCATCAAAAGTTGCATGGAGGAACTTGGAAGTAATCCTCATCATAGGTTAACAAGAGAGTGTGGAGAGAGTCGAGCTGCTGAGGCTGAGATCAGATTTATAGATAAGCCTTTACAGATGAATGGTTGTTTATTCACAATGGACATGGATAATGATTTCCTCAAGAAGTTACACTGACGCTAAAATAGATATATCAAACCTGTGTGTTCAGATTTTAGTTATCAGTCAGAGAATGACAAATTGCATCTATGGTTAACGCTAAAAATTTTTGGAATTTAGTATTCTCAGTGTATTCTTGATTTAAACAAGGTAGAAAAGAGCTAAAACATTAAAAAACAACTTACCCCGTGCTGTAAGATAACTGGGTCGATTTTGAGGGATGATGACTGATTCACCCCTCCTGAGATTCACGGGGGTGTTTCCATTTCGAGGCTGCTCATAACTGATCTGCCTAAATGATCCTGAGTGTGTGTGTGTGAGGCGTTTACTGACATAATCTTAATGTTAATGCTTGTATGGGAGTCTACCTGATTTCAAATCAACTTGAAATCCTGCAGTTTGAAAGGAGGGCAAGATAAAGTGTCTCTAAGCTGCAAAATGTTTAACATTAAGACATGTTAATTCTCAGGTATGACATCCAGTTTTATTCTCTTTTTTTGTGTTTTCAGTGCAAAACACTCGAGTGCAACCACCTGACAACAACAGTTCACCTCCATGTTTGTTCTTTTACTGAAGTCACATCTGAACATGTGAGTTTCTGTGAGATCTGAAGACCCTGGAATCATTTGGTTTGGTATAAATACAAAATGTTTTGTGTCTTGAGTGAATCGTCTCATCTGTGTGTTTTTACGATTAAAATATTAAAAATTTCTTGTTATGTCTTTGGTCTCCAACTTTTCTTAATCAGTTAGCTTTTCAGACGTTGTGCACCATTCTTTAATTAGCTGATTCAATCTGTTAAATCAATCAACAATTGCCACAAAAACAGTTGTTGACGAGAAGCCTTGTTTTCTGTCTGAAATCAAAGACTAATGCTTCAAAGATTACTTTGATTTTTGATCATTGTCGTGTTTGATCGTTGCAGTCTGCATATGTGACGTGCTATAATAGAAAGCGTAGCAACAGTTAACAATGTTTGACAATTAATTATTTAATATTCAATTTTCTTTGTGAAAATAGAAAATTAGTTTCCCTGGAAAAAGTTTCTTCTTCATGGATTGTTTCTATGGCAGCGTTATGGAGGTCATCAACACCTCCCTTCCTGGATGTGATGCTCATCTCACTTTAATCTTGTTCATCTCTTCCAAGTGAGATTGATGTCATGGGAAAAGCAGATCAATACCCACGTTCCCCTGGGAAGGGAGATTAATGTGGGACGAGGAGCCGCTTGAAAGGCAGTTAAGTAGAACACTTCCCCCCAAGGAGATCATTCACATCTTAATTAGCTGCTAATGGGACATAAAGTGACATAACGTGTGTGCATGTGTGCTCATGTTCAACAGTGTGCATGTGTGTTTCTGTCATATCAGCATTTAATAAGACTGGAAATCACTGTATTAACTCTCAAGTGGGCAACAAAGACGCCCCTGTCGCTGGGCCTGGCTCACATCTCACTGTTAAATGATGATGTTAGGAATATTTGCAACCCTGCATGACCTGCCTTTACCTGCAGACGACGGTTGCACGGACGATGCCAAAATAATACCAAGCAAACGTTTCTTTGCAACCTAATTCAGAGTCTCACAGCCAGTTCTGGGCACATTTTACTGATCAATAATCTCCCTCATCGTCCATCACAGCCCGTCTTTTTGTCCGCCTCCTCTTTTACAGAGCAGTCTGTGGTTGTGTGCTGAGTGAATGAGTAAAGAACTTGGACAACTACACCAAAATCTGCCGCAGAGGCAAGTTTGAAGAGTGTTTTACTCCAACAACAACTCCAACTTCTGAGACACAGACTCAACAAGACTTAGATTCAATAATTCAAAAGGTTTATTGTCACAAATGATTCGTGAAATGTGCTGTGAATTAATCAACATATCAATAGCCCTGCTCCCTGGGAAATAAAAGCCACAAGTGTCCCTTTTAGTCATTTATAGTCGAGTATCAGCACGCGACATGAAGCAGTGGGGCATCTTTTTGGAGCTGACTAGTTGCAACTGAGGGAAAAGTGTGGATGCTGAGCAAAGATAGTGTGTGAGGTGAAATGTACAGGTGCACACAGATGCAGAAAACTTATACAAATATTGTAAACAAATATAACTTTTAAAAAATGGGGCTCAAATTATAGCCCATGGTGTAACTGACATTATATTTCCTGTTTACATCCCCAAAATAATTTTTCAATATTGTGATACTTTCTATTGTGATTCCCCAAATAGAGGCAAGAGCAATAACAGGAGTGACGAAATCCACTAATATTAACTTTTTTCTGTCTAAATATTCAACAGGGCCAGACTTTTCCCATCAAAGTGGTTCATACATCTCCTATAACACTTTATCCATTCACATATTTGACTGGTGTTGAAAACCTGTGGACTGAAAACTGGGTTACAAAAGCTGCTCCCAACGCACAAACAACATTACACAACTGTTTTAACATCATATGCAAATTGTCAATATGTCCGTGCAGCAAGATGCTATTTTTACATTGCGATTCTAATCCTGCTCTGAATTCACCTGCATAACAGATTACCAAACAGTTCCCCGCTTCCAACAGAGACCAAAAGAGCTGCCACATACATTCCTGAAGTGGCCCACTCAGAAATATACCATACTCCGCGGTATTGTCAGTAATGTGAGTCATAAGATTACACAACATGGAGTCCTACAGAATCATTAATGTGTAAATCTGGATGAAAAGCGACTGTCTTCCCGCCTTTGTGCGCGCGTCATTGTTGCTCTCTCTCCGTAGGCCTGAGCTAGTAGTTGCCAGGGCAAAGTGGCAAAACCGACGGAGCTCCGACTGAAGAGAGGCTGCAGAGGAAGAGTGGGAGGACACTCCATTGTTTTGCAAAGCATAGTTTGTCAGACTGTGTGAGTCAGTCGCTCCTGTCATGTAACGGTTAAAAAAGAGCTTTGTTTTTTTGTTTTTTTTTCCTGCACTGAGGCGGTGTTTATGAAGGTGATTAACACCAATTAATGCTCTGGGGAGAGGATGAATGGCATCACACTTCTCTGCGATGGAGGGCAGCTGTTTAACCAGCTGGCCTGTTTCTACATTACTGAGAAAACACACAGCCAATATAAAATTTGTTCTGCCAGTGTATGAAAAAAAAGGAACACTGATTTGTAGTAATGATAAGAGCTTGGCGCCACCACTGCCAGCACACATCCAACTCTGTGTGTGTGTGTGTGTGTGTGCCCATTTGGATGAGTTATTTACCTTAATATGAATCCTTCCCGTTTCCAGCATTTATTACGTGCTCCAGATATCCTGCGAGCACCAAAATCTGATTAGACCAGATCAAAAGGTTAATTGAGGGTGACATCATAGCTTGTTAGCGACGTAATAAGATTGTCCTCTGATATTTTACACCACAGCTTAATCCTTAATTTTACCTCCTTATCCGCGCGACCTGACCTCAAGCATCTGCGGCTCTGAAAGCGAACACTGATTACTTCCTTCACTCTCGACCTGAACGACATGAAGTTAAGTGTGCAAGACAAACCCTGGAGGATGTAAGTAATGATGTTCATGTGCTAATCATGGGATGACTGCTTTGGCTCTGTGAATGACAGCATCGTTCAGTCGGTCCACCACTTTGGTCCAGACTGAAATATTTCAAGAATTATTGGATGGATTGCCATTAAATGTGGTATAAATATTCTTTGTCGCCAAGCGAAGTGCCGTAATGACTGATCCTCTTACTTTTTGTTGAGTGCTTCCAGCAGGTCAAAGCTTTCACTTGACAATATCTCAACATTTACCTGATAGATTGGCACAAAGTGTTGTTCAGACATTCGTAGTTCTCAGTTGGTGAATCCTGATGGATTTTGTGGGCCATTGACTTTTCCTCTAGCGCCACCATGAGGTTAACATTTGTGGTTGTGAGGAAAATGTCTCAACAATTATCAGATGGGCTGCCGTGAAACTTGGTTCATGAACATCCCTCTCAGGGTGAATCATATTAACTTTAGCGCCATCATCAGGTAAACATGTTGTTGTGTCCAGTACTTTGGTTTAAAACTAAAGACAGTCCCATCAGCCTCAGCTGGATGTTGTGTTTACGGCAAATTAGCAAAAGTTATCATGCTGACAGGCTAAACTAAGATGGTGAACATTTCTCTGTCTCAGTGAAGCCTCATAGAGCTGCATGTTTTAACTTTTAAGTATCTTTAAGTAAATAAGTCACAAATCCATAATGTTCTTTGATTAATAATGAGGTTGGTGTTGAAGGAAATTCCAGTTCGGAAGGGTCCGAACTGGAAATGGTTCATTCAAATCAGCACATTATATTTAAATATTTGTTGCGCTTGGTCAGGTGGTGATGCTTGAGGAAGGTCAACGGGTCACCAAAAACTCCTGAACATCCATCACAAATGACAAGGAGATTTAACCATTAGCTTCCATGATGCTGCTTCATGGATCATAGTGTCCCTGCCCAAGATATTCCCTGTCCCACCATGTTTTTTTGTCCTCATACATCTTGATTACTGTGTTCACCATCCTGACTCTTGGCTCCAGTTGGTCCAAAATGGCGCCGTTTTAATGAACAGATCACACAATAAAACAGTGTTATATACTGTTTGACCGTGTTGCGGAATTGATTTTAAAGTTCTTTTAATCACCTATAAAGCACTACACGGGCTGGCCCCACTTCATATTTCTACATTATTATGTCCCCTGGCTGCGGTGAGGTCACTGAGGTTTACTGACCAAGACTTTCTGGCTGCTCCTGAATCAGCTTAAAACCAAAAATAACTGAGCCTTTGCAGGTGACTCACATGTTTTGCAAGCACTTTGTCCTGTAATGTATCTTTATCTTCTTTCCTTCTTGGTAGTTTTTTTTATGTTTCACACTGTTATTTCCTGTTGTTAACTTTCTGATATTTGCATTGTACAACACCTTGTAACTCAAAGATTTGAATGGTGCTTTAAAGTTCACTTGCTGAAAATGTACCAGTCAGAAACCACTCTGAAGGACAACATGGGATCACAGAATTAAAATAACTGAATGAATTCATTAGAATCAATCATCCAAATCATTAAAATAAGGTAATTAATTGGACATCTGGTTCCCAGCCATTTGTTTATGTGGGCATTGATGTTCAGTTTGCTAAATGACCCTCCATCAGTGAAGACTCTTAAACACTTTGAGCTGACCTCTCCAGTGTGGGAGGTAAAACTCAAATATTCACAGCTGAAGTTCTCATTGCTGATCCTAGATAGGAAATCAGAGACTTGTTAGAGTCTACAAACCATAGACTGTATATAAAGACAAAAGGCGGCATGATAACCCCCCCAATAATGAATCCAAATCATCTGGATCGCCCCCTGGTGGCAGCTCATAAGCTCCACCCCCTCCATGTTAGCAGATTGGGAACAAAGTAAAAAAAAATCAAACATCAAATAAATGTTTCCTAAAGATGATTTTTGTCATTTTACTTAGTTCTTACGTAGGTCTTCAGTGTTTGTTCCAGTGTTAATTTTTCTGATCAGTTTGGCTTTAATTAGTTATGTGATGCTATAAAAGGGGGCGTGGCCTCATGACTGACAGTAGGCAGACATTTTTTCAGGAACTGTACATAGAGTAGAAACAAAGAGAGGTGATGTAACTGTGTAGACGCGTCGTCCATCTTTATAAACTGTCGGTGGTGCGGACACACTCGACTTCTGGCATCTTTGCAAAAAAATAAAAAAAGTCATTTGTTTTCTCTCCAACATTAATCATCACAGACTTCGCTCCGAGGAGCTCGTTTGCCTCCATTTACTTGCTTTTTGTCCCGTTTCATTTTCCTCCTACCTCATTCATCATTTCTAATATCAGCTTTGTACTTATTTGTTCTTGTACATCCCGTTGTGGAAGGATACTGCGTGAGGTGAAAGGACAGGAGCACGTCGACGTCCTGAACACGGGAAGCTGATCATCAACAGCTCATGATGGCAGTTAAGTTAGTGAAAGGGTAACCACACCTCCCAGCATCTTTAACCTTTTTATCGATGCACCAACTTCTCCACAGACTTTTTTATAACTTTTCCCCCATTTTTTAGGTGTTTCTGCTTCTCGGGTTTTTTATGCACAAATGTAAAATGTGCATTACATCAAAAATGTGGACGGATGTGGCGCTGTTTTGATTTTGTCTAACAGAGAGTGTCAGAAAACTGATTTAATGTTCTGTTAATTGACAAACTATAGCACTGAAATGCTGAGTGGTCCTTTATGCTTCCTTTTTATATGACTCATCTCTAAATGTGCTTTTTTTCTGAATGTTTTCATGTTAAAACCTTCCACTGCACTGTCTGAGCGATGCCCTTCACTTGTGTCTTATGTGTCCAGATGCAGCCAAAATATTATAGATACAAAGAGTACATAATCACATTCCCTTTCATTTTTATCAATATAATGTACTCGGACAGCCACACACACACACACTTCGTCTTCTTATTATTAGTGCTGGTAGTTTGGTTTGTTTTGGAGACTCATCACAGAAATGGATAGCTCTCATCAGCAGCCAAAAATGCAGCCTGTCCAAGCAATTAGCTCCATCCCCGAAGGTTTGATCTTACTAATTGAGTTGGCAGCCAGACATTTATGATTATTTCAAACACAGCGTGCAGTACAGTGTGTGCCTGGGCTGCCGATCCAGACAGCACTGTAATCTCGAACTTCTTCATGAAAGATATTTGATTATTTGTTGTCTGAGGAATCATCAGCGATTTATCTGATAACAGAAAGTATTTAGAGCCACTGGAGCACAAATATTCTCCTCATGGCATCTTTAAGAGTGTGTTTCATTATTTCAACCAAAAAATAAATCATATAAATGTTTCCCAAAGATGGTTTCTGTCTGATTTTACATAGTTTTGATGTTTGTTCAAGTGTTTTTCTGATCAGTTTGGTTTTAATTAGTTATTTGATGCTATAAAAGGGGAGGGGGGCATGGCCTCGTGATTGACAGCTGTCGATCACACTGAAGTAGTTGTGGAGGTGTTTGTATGTTGAGTAGAAACATTAAGAGGAGACGTGACTTTAACTTCAGGAGGTGATTGTAAGTTAACAGATCCTAATTATTGAATATTGATCAAATATTGGGTGGAATCTCTATCTCACTATTATTCAAGAGCACAAATCCAGGAGTCAGGGATGGAAAAAAAATTATCAGGGACCATAAAAACTCAATTTTGGGACAAAAGGTAGAAAAAACTACAACACTAATTAAACTGAGGAAATCCTCGATTTCAAACTGTAAGAGAGTCCACACACAGCGACAAGATGAACTGTGATGATGGCACCTGGCAGTGGTACACCTGTCACAGGTGTCAGGTGGTTACCATGGCACCCTGAAGAGGTGGTTGTGTAACACCAGCAAAATGTACTGCTGAAGAGACGGAGACAAACTCAACACCCCCCTCAGTGTGTGTGAGAGGTGTTAAATTAGTAAAGGTCACATCACCTCCTCACACACACACGCAGAAAAACATATATATGTATATGTATACGTGTGTGTGTGTGTATGTGTGTTAGATATAACAGATATAAATATTAATATTCACAAATTTAAAGAGTTTATAATATGTTTATGCCACACACCATTTTATATTTTATCAGCTTCTTATATCCATTTAAATGCTGAAAAAAACATATACAGCTACATTCACTGTTGTCAGCCACATTGTAAAGACACTTATGCTATTTAAATTAGGTAGTAAATAAAAACAATATGAAACCTGATGAAAGCATCTCCAGGATTTTACATTTAAAACAATCATACTGCAGCTTATTCATGTATACATATATATGTATTTATATATCACACTGCAGGTAATAGCCCGTCCCTGACCACTAACAAACTAATAGCAGATGTGCTGTTATGCAGTTATAGATACTATATAATACCACATTAGGTCTGATAGTGTCGAAGCTTCTCAATGATTATTCAGCATCCTTAAAAAGTTCATTTCTGCTTGTGAGTACAGTTTTTCCTCAGAGTGGATGTTTACAGACCTCACCTCCTCTCCAAAGCCTCATCGGCTTCATTCACACATTTAAACAAACTGCACATGCTGCATTTAAAGCAATTTAATCCCTCAAACATTCATTAATTTAGAATAACAGAATAATGAAAACAAATCTGCAGCAAATTCTGACTGATGACAGCGACCTCTAATGCTTCTCACGTCATTTTAAATCCCATACATCAACACGGATTTAACTGAATCCCACAGGAACCGGAAACACGAGAACATGATCCGAGTGTCAAACACCATCAAGGTTGAGACCAAAGCACTGACAGAAGGTTAAAAAAGATCTTTGCATTCGGTGTGTGTTGAAACATGAAGCTCTCTGTGGGGGTGCTTGGTTTCTCTATTTATGACTTGCTCTATTATCAAAGGGCAGTGGCCATTAGTCTTTACTGTAAATGTTGATTAACACATCCTGCGACAATTAAAACGTCAGGAACAACATTTAAGCAAGCAAAAACGACTGCTGGAGACTAATTAGAATAACCCAAATAAATGTGATGTCATTTTTCATATGTGGTGGTTTCCACTTTGTGTTAACAGCTCCGTCTTCATCGTTGAGCTGCTTAAACATTTAAAGTCTCACTGGAGGTGGATTCATACTCATGCAGTCCAGCTGGCTTTTGTGTGATAAACCCCCTCAAGTAATCCTTCATAAACACCACCTAAATATGTTCTTATGAGATTATTTTAAACCAGGTGTTACTGAACAATGTTAGTTATATAAACATGGATTTTTAATTATCAACCAAAACTATTTATCCATGACTTTGAGCTAATTTCACCTGTTTATTAAAGTATTGCTTATCGATGTTCTTTCCTTACTTTTGTGACTTTTTGTGACTTCTGTGTACACTCAAGGTACTTTGCTCAGCATTAGGAAAGTCTTCATAAAGCCCTGATGATCTGCCCTTGGTGTGTCCCACCTTCATCACCTTGGCTTTCGACACTTCAGGTAAAACGAGCAATTTAACCTCATCAGACTTCCCATCCAGGAGACCGTTTTGTACCACAACACGATCGGAAAATAAGCCGCCCTCTGCTGTCCTGAAACATTCATCTCAAGTGGGTTCACTTCTCTGCAGGAGCAAAAGGTTATGTGGGAAAGAAACATCATTATTAATACTATTATCAGCTAGAGCAGGTCTGAAGCTTCAACCTCCTGCTCAGCTGACCCAATAGGATCGAGGGTTGCAGGATGTGGCACCTCGGAGTCATGCTGAACGAACCTCTGCTGTTCAGACACTGCTGGTTTAATGGACTGTCTTCCTTTAGACCAGATTATTCCTGTTCTCATGGATCAGGTCTCAGCGAATCACCACCGTAAAGGACAGGAGAGGACAACTCTGATGGTCCCATAAATGTTTGAGAAAATGCTCCAACGCAGTGAGAAGAATAGGCTATAAATGAATGCAGGGAGAGCTGGACAGCTGATGCAGCTTTAAATAACCACCTCTGTAATCGTGCAAACGCCTCATAAACACATGAATCTTTTGCTTCTACGCCCTCCATCCCATTTGACGTGAACTTGCTCACAGCAGCACTCAGCGACATCACAAACCGCTGGTGGTGTGAAATCTCTACATGAAACTCCTAAAGCTCACCCAGATTTTCTCCCATGCTTCAGAGCGCCTGTTTCACTGATTTAATCTGTCCGGTGTATTCTGATTAAATAGACTTTTTATGGTCTGGACTCAGGCCAAAGAGTTCATAAGCAAAGGCTTCCTTGAGTGCCTCCGTGCTTACAATAAACCAGAGAAAAGACCGAGCATGTACTGACATTCATCATGAATTTCAATTTACGTTAGACTTCTGTAACCTGAGGGCATTTTCATTGGGCAGTTTAAAGGAGGTAAAAGAATATTTACTGGTGCACAAGCTATAGGCTGTAAAACATTCGGACATGACCTATTTTCAGGGCATTAAAACAACAAAGACGCTTCAGTAAAACGTATAATTCATCGCCTCTCTAATCCAAACAGGGCCTGACTGACCTCATCCTCTGAGTTGAGCCTCTGCTTGTGTTTGTGAGGTTAAATCAGTCGATGTTAAGAAGTAAAGGTTGGAAACAGGCCACAGTTTACGGAGAGATTTGAAGGAATCTGCAGGTTTTACGTTGTGTCATCACTTGTGCCAAACCAACAAACATAATGTCCAAAGCTGTTTGTGCCATTTTCATCTACATACTGTCATAAACCATCTAATCCAGTTGAAATCACCATGTTACTGCCCTCATATGCAAACAAATTACTCAAGATAAAGTCAACTTTATTTATATGGCCCAATATCACCAACCCTAATTAGCCTCTAAGGACTTTACCATCTGTAAAACATATGACTGTGGCCTTAGACCTTCGACTCAAATAAGCCAAAAACTCCCCCACAAAACACTTTAATGGGAAAAAATGGAAGAAATGGAAGCAACAGAGGAGAGACCACAGTATTTACCAATGATGATGATAAAAATGCAGACATGTGTGGACTGTAAAACAGAAGTGAAGAGGATGGATCCAGCAGGACGCTGAGTAACTTCAGCTGTCGCCCAATAAGAGCTGATCCATCACCTCCTCTCCTCCGTGGCACAAAACACTGATGGTCCAAACATTTTGTTTACTCTTTCCTTGTTTCATGATGCCCTTTGAGAGTCTGCATTAGTCAGAATTTCTATATTCTGCATGCAGGAGCTCTGCACTGCTTCTCTTTAGACACCCACTTATCTGCCTTGTTGATTAAAGCAGCTGTTGACCTGCTGTCTGTCTGTTGTCATCTCCCAGTGAAGTCTGCAGCTCTTTGTCACAGGTGCAATGATGCCTGAAGCCTTTCACACCTTCATTTAACTCAGATTATATTTTGTTTGTGATGATTGCAGGTTTGAAGTTGGACTTATTATTTACCTACTTATATAAAGCTTTTTAAAAGCAGAGTTTGCACAAACAGTAGGAGTCTGTGAAACTTAGCTGGAACATTTTTACATAAGGTAACATAAGGCCGGGGACAGTTGATGAGCTTGAGCTTAGTATCAACACTGATCAAGCAAATGAGATGAGCACAGTCTCATTAACAGTAGTCCGGCTTCCATCCAAATGCCATGCAAATTTGGGTGCAAATTAATTCCTGTTTCCATCCTCTATTTTTATATGAAAATATGAGTTGGTCTGTCAAGATAAATAACAGATGAAGCTGATTCTCCAGTCATTGGCATGGAACCACCACAGAAGATGTTTTCTTCACTTTCAGTCACATGATTCATGTACGTCACCATTTATTCACTCAGTCTGTTTCCATTTTGCTCTTTTCTTTTATCAATACACAAACTTTTTCACCTGAGCCAAGAAGGAAAACTTTTTGTGATATTTCAAGTTTCCATCCAGCCATTTTTATGTGCAAATTAAAAATGTGCATTAAAAACAAGTGGACAGAAATGCAGCTATAGACAATACTACACCACACTGTACCATATTCAACAGTGTGTTATCGTGCTAACATGCAAAGTACAGTCAGTCATAAACCAGTCATTACATCCTAAGATGAACATTCAAAAGTTGTTTATATTTCACTCAAAACATTAAAAACTGTCCTAATGTTGAAGAGTTTGTACAAAACTTGAGGTCAGTGGATTCCATGGTTGTATGTTTCAGTGGTGGACAAATTTGGTGAACTATCTGCAGGTTAGTTTAAAAAGTGAAGAAACCTTGAGTAGGTATCATGTAGGGTTCAGCTACTGAAACATGCAGGAAAATGGATCTCATGCTGATACTTATCTAGTTTTACTCCCGATCTGTTCATCCATCCAGATAAGGTGACACTGGATCGGGCGGAACTTTAGACAAGCTGTGATTTAAATATATTCTCCACAAAGACATACAGGTAAATAAACTGTACGTGTTATCCAGGTGTTTTTATATAAAGCACATCTCTACATTTGTGTTCCTCAGTGGGACTGGTGTCAGTAATAAAAGCAGGAGGAGGAAGTTTGAGGAAGAAATAAACTGTATTTTGAAGGACTGAGCCCACTCGTGGTCTGCACATGGTGCCAGCCCTCCTCTGTTCACACTGTACTGCTCCAGTACTCCTGCTGAAGTCTGCACACTTCATCATATTCAATATACACAGAGACAGTATGCATGCTCCAAACTCTCTTCCACACTGTTAATGTGAAAACAGAGCTAATTAACAAAATGTGTTTCATTGTGCAGCTTTCTCTCCCCCTGCCTCTGACTCAGCTGTCTGTCAGCTGCTGCTTTCAAACCGCTTCTGCAAAGAACTTTCCTCTTGCTGCC
Source organism: Scortum barcoo (assembly GCA_023238725.1). NCBI lineage: Eukaryota > Metazoa > Chordata > Actinopteri > Centrarchiformes > Terapontidae > Scortum > Scortum barcoo. The sequence goes on along the minus strand of CM041545.1, from coordinate 21,711,629 downwards.
TCCCACAGCTCTTTCTCTTTCTGCCCCTGTCACCTCTCTTTATCACCCACAAAGTACTATTGATATTTGCTTACTATTGTGGCCATGAGACACAACAAAGACCCACGGACATAACTGAAGCAAACTGTTGCAGTTGTACAGTATGTGTCTAAAACCATTAGGCCACAAACATTCAAGATCTTTATTGTCATGAGCACAACAATTACACAGAAGCCAGCGTTGGCAATGAAATTCTTAATCCAACAATGCTAAAAAATGTATTTAAAAAATCACACAAGTAAAAGGAGGAGTTAAGACATAAGAAATACATGCAAAAGTTCAAAATATAGGAATAAAATAAAATAATAAAATAATACTTAAAATAAAATATAACATGAATCAAATATCATCTAGAAGGTAAATATAAATATAACACTGTGGATGCAGGTGGACAAAGGGAATAAACTGAAGTAATGTAAAGAATTATATCTTTTGTGAAAAATATATAAACTGTGGCAACAAGAAATTAAGATAACTATATTAATAAATAGTTAGTTGAGTAGATATACTGACACAATGAAATGCAGTTTAGCATCTTGACAGAACTGCAAAAAGCACTAAAGCACAGTGAAGTACTGAAGTATGTACAGATTTAATTTGTTGTAAATTGTAATTTACGTTCATGTTTTCTGATTTGCTGTTGTGTTTTGCACCCTTAGATGTTTTTTTATTATCTATTTGAACTATAATCTCTATTTAATTTTATTTGTTAAAATTATTTTCTAACCAACATGAAGTCTAAAATGTTTATTTTAATCTCATTTAGTATCTTTCTGTAATAACAATAATGTGCTGTTATTACAATACAATCAAATGACATGTACTCATCATAATGGAAAAAAAATTACTTCACTTTTATTCTTCTGCATTCGTGTTGGTGAAATTTATAATAAATAAATAAATACTAATATAGAGTCAATAAGTTTACAATTAATTCAATGTTATATTTATTATGCTCAAAATAATGACACTTTTACACTCACATTTAGTATTATAATTCGTTTTACAGAATATCCCAGTGTACTGAGAGCTGAAATAAATGTGTTAAATGTTCTGCTTCAGCACTATGACTGGAGGTGAGAAGTTTAAATTATCAAAACAAGTTTAAAGAGATGTAAAAGTGTTTTTAAAATGACAGTTTTTAATCATTTTAGACGACATTTAGTGAAGGCGTGTTTTTAGTCATAATTCTTCCTTTTTCATTTCAGTTTCAGAGAAAATTATTTTTCTTTTTTTAACAGGAAGCGGAAGAAAACCGGAAGCACGTGTGGATGGCGTCACCGCAGTGAAACAAAAACAGTCCTCCGTGTTGCGACACTTCTGTTGTTGTTGTTGTTTGTTTGTTTGTTTGTGTATGTGTGTCGAGGCGGCTGCTTTAACAAACTAACCTCCACGTCGACTCGAGTCCTCGTGTTCATGGTGAGACTTTAAGTTTAACGCGTCGATGGAAAAACGCGACAAACAGCCTGATAAATGTCTGATGCTAATGTGAGAGCTAACTCGGCTAACTACAGCTGACAGGGTAAACTGAAGACCTCCAGAGTCTTCCTGTCTCTCGTCCTTCTCTGTCTCAGGTCCTCCTCCTGTCTCTCTGTCTCAGGTTGTCCTCAGGGTCCAGGTGAAGCTGTAGTTTGCCGATAACTTCACGGTGACGGTAGTTTAGCAGCGATGGCTCAGCAGAGAGGTGTCAACAGCCTGCAGTTCAACCAGGACCAGAGTAAGTCAAAGTGTCACAGTGCTGAAAAGTAACTAAGTACATTAACTCAATCACTTAAGTACAGTTTTTAGGTATTTGTACTTAGCACTTCCATTTTCTACTATCTTACCTTAGGGATGGGCAGTACAGCAAAAATGATGATGAGCATTTGTCCATATTGATCAGTATATACATATATATTATGATATATCATTTGATAATGCTGCCAGATTAAAGAGTATAAACCAGGGGATCATCAGTTAAACTTTGCAGACAGGCTTTATCTGCCTAAACACACCATGAAATTCAGCTAACCTTGTGACATATTAAAATAAAGTAAATTAAACTAAAAGCTGCACCAACTATCACATCACGTGACTTATTGTTGTTCTGGTAACGTTGCAGTCCTGCGAGGCTGCCAACAGCAGAAGAAGTACGAGGACGTTGAACTGAACTTGTGTGTTTTCATGGTCTCACTGTGGTCGCTGTGGTGGGACCTTTACATGATGAGAACAATTTGTTGTGTTTTCCGACTGTCAGCAGGTTTTTCAGACCATCTGAATCACCGCTTCGTTGCTGTTGAGATATCCAAACCACTTCCACATATAACTGACTTTGTATTACCTTTTTGCTTTCTCAGCTCTGGACACGAGTTCACTTTCACCATCACTTACATGTCCCTCAGTGCCACTAATTTATTTTTCTCTCCTCCGGAGGATATCCACTTTTCACCGTTAGGCTCAAACAACACTTTGCGGTTAGAAAGGGGTGTTACCTTCAAGTGCAAACCAGACTGTCTGGCTGTTAGATTTATCCACATGGAGTTAAAAATATTTATCACTGTTATCGTCATAAATCAGGCTCGCATATCGAGATCACGTTACTTTATACAGCTACTTCACCACATTTACTTTACTAAGCACTTTTACAAATAAAACACTTTGACCAACCACAGCAAATTTAAGTATTAATTACACAATAATACTTCCATCATAATGGTATAACAATATAACACTGACAGGAGCCTCAACATTATGAGTACTTGTACTTTTGATACTTTTACTCCTGATACCCTTATACTTGTAATGGAGTATTTTTATTCTGTGATACTTTTACTTCTACACAGTATACAGGACATAGACAGAGACATATATTCTTCATCGTCTCCTCCTTTATAGGCTGTTTCTGCTGTGCGATGGAGACGGGGGTCAGGATTTATAACGTGGAGCCCCTGATGGAGAAAGGCCACCTGGGTGAGTGAACCCAGCTGCTTCACACACGCGTTGTTTTGCATCAGTGGTGAACGCTGATGAAGCCTCATTTGGACAAGATGTTTTTGTGAAGGAGGGGTGGGGTGAGATCAGTGTTTGTGCTGGTGAGTGATTTTATAAAAAGAGTAATTATGAACTTTTCTACAGCAACACAAACACAGAGCTTCAGTACATTTACATAAGATCAACAAACAATGATAAAGACATTTAAATAGGAAGGCGTTCACATAAAAGGCTGCAACAGACTACATTTATATAATGCTTCTTTGACTTAATGCACACACACACACACACACACACACCATCAGACCCCAGGTTTCTCTCAGTGTGCATCTAGTGTCTTGCTCAGTGAGTCGAGGAGTTGAGGATCAAACCCTGAAATGACTGTTTCCCAAGAATCATTTTAAAATACTTATTTATTGTAATTCTCTCTGGAGTGAAAATGTGTTTCATTTTTCATCCCACCACCCGATTAATAATTACAGCCCCAGATAGTTATTTTGAGTTCAGTCTCAACAGACAGCTTTGCATTTTCAAAGTGTATCTTTGATTTTTTATCCAGAGAGCTGTTTGCTGTCAGTGAGTTTCAGCTGTCCAAACCTGATCGATCATTAATATCTGTGAACTCATAAAGGAACAAGTGAAAAATAAAGTTAGACCATGAAAGTGTATTGACTTTTCTGTTGTAATATTACAGGTGATTCTGCCTCTGCTTGTCTACCTGTGTACATCTGAACTGTGTCTTTGTTACTGTAAAAACAGAAAGAGACATTCAGCTGTCTATGTTAGTACTGCAATAATAAGAAGATGGAGATGAAGCTTATGTGGTTTTTCTGCAGCATATTATCACAGAGCCTGTGCGATGACTTTTATTACGAGAATAAGAAGTGAAATATTTTATTACCTACCAACGCTGTAACCCTCTAAAAAGACTTGAGACGTATATTTCTTATTTCTTTTTCCAGACCATGAGCAGGTAGGTAGCATCGCTCTGTGCTCCATGCTGCATCGATCCAACCTGCTGGCCGTGGTCGGAGGAGGAGTAAATCCAAAGTTCTCAGAAATTTCTGGTGAGTTACCGTTAGATCCTCTATATGCTGGCTGTGAACACTTTTAGGAAACACAGACGATAAACCAGACAAAGGTGCCCACTCTGTTTCTCTAGTTCATACTGAAGCCTCATGTTAACTTTGGCTGAACCTTTTAATTCATTTTTACATCTTTTAATTCCATCTTTTACATTGTGAGGGGAAAGAATGATTACAGCCACCAATGACTCAGACATGATGTAAAACTGCAGATAAAGAGAAATCAATCTGGCTGAAACCTTCTTGTTTCATTTCAGTGCTGATTTGGGACGACGCTCGGGAGTCACGAGACCCCAAAGACAAGCTGGTGCTGGAGTTTACCTTCACCAAACCTGTTCTAGCTGTCCGCATGAGACATGACAAGTAAGTTTACTGTGACCGCTCACTCCACCCGTAGTTTGTCCCTATGAAGCTGTGTGTTAGCACATTTAAATCTAAATGTTTTGTTTTTTTCCAGGATCATCATTGTGTTAAAAAACAGGATCTATGTGTACAGTTTCCCAGATAATCCTGTCAAACTGTTTGAGTTTGACACCAGAGATAACCCCAAAGGTAAAGAGTCCTTCTCTCATTCTGTACATTTTCCCTCCATCATGGCCTGTTCAACCCTCTTAATGACTCCAACTCTTTCTTCCAGGTCTGTGTGATTTATGTCCCAGTCTGGAGAAACAGCTGCTGGTCTTTCCAGGTCACAAATGTGGCAGCCTGCAGCTGGTTGTAAGTTAAAAACACAGAGAAACATAAAATATATACCTGTGGTTCAAACAGAAGGTAATGTAAAAAAAATGTTTTCTTCAGGACTTATCCAACACCAAACCTGGTACATCATCTGCACCTTTCACCATCAACGCCCACCAGAGCGAGATCGCCTGCGTGGCGCTGAACCAGCCCGGCAGCGTGGCGGCTTCGGCCTCTCGCAAAGGAACGCTCATCCGCCTGTTTGACACCACGACCAGAGACAAGCTGGTGGAGCTGCGGCGAGGAACCGACCCGGCCACCCTCTACTGGTACACACTCGAGTGGATGGTGTGTGTGTGTGTTTAAGATGTCGATGTGACCGTTTGATGGTGTATGTGTGTGTGTGTGTGTGTTTAAGATGTCAGTGTGACTGTTTGACCCGCTGATGTGCTGAGGTGCTCAATGGATAGTCAGAGGATCACTAATGTTCATCCTGAACGTCTTGGGGGGGTTATAAAGAATGATCATATTTGTTCCAAAAAGATTTCCCATAACCCAACTCAGCATCTTTTGTCAGATTTCTCCTGCTTGAAACTGAACTTGTGTTACGTATAAGATTAGTGAAGTGTCCCTTTAAAAGTTTTCCACTGGAAAACAAACAAGAGGCTTTCATTATGAAGCAGCAGCTGTGTTTATCACTGAGCTAACATGCTGTGCTTGGGAGCTACTCTTCAGTAAAAACACCACCACCACAGGGACACGTTCAGGACTGTTTGGTTGGTGAATCACTTTAAATTATTGCCTCTCAGAACCGGAGTCACCAGGTGCTGCACTGGAGCACATAAAGTCAGTTTTACTGATGCAACCCAATATCACAAAACCATCTTTACAGGGCAGCACACAGCATCCTCTGTCTGTTCACCTTCAGTTCAAATCAGGAAGAACTCCCACAAAAAAAAACCCAAAACAGGGAAGACAGAGAGATCCCTCTTTAGGACAGACAGGAAGTACATGTGTGTAAAGAATAGACTAACAAAATAAAATAATAAAACAAAAAACAAAATACTATGAATCATTTCAGAGAATAATCAAACATGTATCAATAAAACTAATTAAAACCATCAGTAATGAGTCATAGAGATGCAGACAGGCTCGTGTTGTTTAATCTTGATGTGTCGTATTGTGGAAAATGATTTGCCAGTGTGATTTCAGTGATGGTGTTTAGTTCGGGCTCTGACAGTCTTTCTTTTCTGTTTTGTTGATTCTTTCCAGCATCAACTTCAGCCATGACTCTTCGTTCTTGTGTGCCTCCAGCGATAAAGGCACAGTTCACATCTTTGCACTCAAAGACACTAAACTCAACCGTCGCTCTGCGTAAGTCTGACCGCCGTCTTCTATCTCCTCCTCCTTCTTACTCTCGGTAAGAGTTTTATTGGTTAACATACATCTTTATTCCTCCACCTCCCGCAGGCTGGCTCGTGTTGGGAAGGTGGGCCCTGTGATTGGTCAGTATGTGGACAGCCAGTGGTCGTTGGCCAGCTTCACTGTGCCCGCCGAGTGTGCCTGCATCTGTGCTTTTGGAAAGAACACGTCCAAGAACGTCAACTCCGTCATCGGTGAGAAAACACGTTCAGTTTCTGTTGAAGTGTTCAGTCCTTGGCCGTATGATTGATATATACATATAGTGAATATTTATTTCATAACCAGAGTGAATTGTCTTTAGTCTCTGGATGTGATGTGATGTGATGGATGTAAAATGGAAATTTAAGGAATCAAATCTACAAATACATTTTGTGATAGTTCTGTCCAAATTTGGGTTTTCTTAGACTTGAAACAGAATTGTCACCAACTGTTGTTTTATTTGGGTAAATACCACAGTAAATTCTCAAATACTATATATTAACCTTTATATTAGAGACATGACTTTTACACAAGTGTATTTATTCATATTGTGGTCAGACGTCTCCCTCAACAGACAAACTCAACATTAAAATCCCTCAGAGGTTTTCAATTTACAGCAGCTGTCTGCAACAAACCTGAGGAGGTGTCGAGGTTTATTAATGACACATTAACAGTGAAAACTGCAAATTAGAAGCAGCTGGAGATATTTAGTGAATGAAAACAGCATTTGTGTTTTCACTGTGGTGAGTTGTGAGTGTGACGTGACTCTGTGGTTGTACTGATTAATATTCAACATGATGTTCAGATGCTGTAGGTTTCTTCTGTAGTCACATCAGACTCATAATAATAAAAATAATAATAATAACTTGAATAGAAATCAGAGTTTAGAAAGTCCTTTAACAGACAAAGCAAAAGTGGGACATAGCAATATAACAGAAAAACAAACACACCAAAAGCCTGACAGAATGAATCATAAATAATACAGAAACAATTAAAGCAATTAAAAAACCATGAAAAGACAAGAAAAAGACAACATCACATAAAAACAAGTCTATAAAAATCTGCAGCAGCTGTGAGCTCTTACATGTAGGTAGAAAATAAAACTGGATTTAACATTGAACCTTGCGGTACACCACAGGTCATGTGAGTTGTAGAAGATAAGTAATTACCTTCACTGACAGAGTAGGTTCTTTGTAAAAGGTACAAATAAAACCAACTAAGTGCAGTGTCCTTGATGCCAATCACAATCTGCTGTGTTAAAAGCTGCAATAAAAACTTTTCAACTGCTGAAAGGAGGTCATCGGTTACCTCTGTGTTGTGTTGAGCTGTAAAACCTGACTGTAATTTCTCAAAGATGTTATTATGACACACAAAGGCTAAAAGTAGTTCAAGGAGGAAGTTCAAGGTGAGGCTGTTTTAAAAGACGTACATCTACATTGTCATCTGTTCTTCACTTAAAAAAACCTAATAAATCAGTTTAAGGCCAAGTGATCTGTAAAAAGTTTTCTCTTTTATTATTTCCACTTTCGTCATCCAACAACTTCTCCGAGCCACCACAGTGCTCGGAGAAGCCACAGATGGCAGCCTCCTGAATGTGGCAGCACTTCAGTGTGACAGCGTTCGCTTATTACAGCCAACTGTTGAGCTGTTTGTGTGCTACGAAGACGGGATGTGTTCCTCACATCATTGTTGTTGTTTCGCAGCACTTGACTCAGTGTTGCTTGAAAACAAAAAGATGTTATTTAACTTCTCTCCCTCCTTGCAGCCATATGTGTGGACGGAACCTTCCATAAGTACGTGTTCACCCCCGACGGAAACTGCAACCGAGAGGCCTTCGATGTGTATCTGGATATATGTGACGACGATGACTTCTGAGGCTGGTCTGAAAACATTACCGGAAGGGCTAAGATGTGAGGACGAGGAGGAAACACAAGTAGGAAACGCGAGGAGGAAACACAAGGAGGACAACGATGACGAATGAAAATGACTCGAGTTAATGATTATTGTTCTGTTCTGGAGACAGATGGGAAAAAGGCCGGAGATGGAGAATCAGAGATGTGTGGAGAGACTTTATGTCTGGGCCTGTTTTATTAAGTCCTTTGTGTTTGTAATCAGTCATATCTACAGTATGTAGCAGTGTGAATATAAATACAGTTTTCTGTTAGCCTTTAACATGTTAAAAAACATCCTCACGTTACAAATACACCTGGAAGCTGCATGATTCGCTGTAGTTCAGGGAGGTTACTAGTTAAAACAAAACTGAAATTAAATTTGTTTTTGCTAAAAATCTCTTCTGTTTGTATTTACAAGTTTACCAACTTAGTCAAAAACTTGTAATTACCAAAAAGAAGAAATATGTATTAATGCAGTCATAGTGTTAGTGCTCTGCAGGAGGCGCATACATGTGGCTCCGTCTTAACAAAAGTGAATTGAAACGCTGCTGGATTTCTTTTACATAAAGAGGCACTTGAAATGACAAGTGTGTTTGTCTTTTTGGAGTTAAGAGCTTGTTCTAAATAAGCTCTAAAGGAAAAGTTGGGAAATATGTTTATTCAATTTGTGGTTGGGAGTTAGATGAGAAGCTATATCTCATTTCAGTCTAGAAAAACATGTAAAAATGACCCATTTTTTTCACTTCCTGGAGTCTCTGCTGGTTGCCAGTCAAGAAATATTTTGTGTTGTTAAGCAAATGACAAATAGTTGTTTTTACATTTTGTGTTTTGTACAAATTAAACAAGAAAATCATCTGAAATTATCCGTGAGCTTTAGAGGTGCTGTTTCTCCCTGTTTCCAGTTTTTATGCTAAGCTAAACTAACAAGATGGCTATAGCATAAATATCTTAATTTTCGCTGAACTCTTGACAAGAAAACAATAACGTGTATTTTCCCAAGATGCTGAATTTTTGCTTTGAATAAAGAAATCTGAAGGTCGTCAACAGCCAATGACATAAAAGATGGTGTCGTCAGCATAGAAAGTAACACGGCAGCTCATTTGGAAAATAAATAATGTGTTTAGAGTTAATAATGGGTGAGGATGTTGATCATTTTGGAAATCCTCTATCAACTATCTGTTGATTCAGAACCATCAAAGAAAGATCTGATTTGAACTGAAACACTGAAAGCAGCTTCTTTAACAAACTGATGTATGAAAAGCTTTGGACAGACGAACACTTATCTGACTGCTGAAGGACGATTTTCAGGACAGGACAGCTAGCAGGCAGAATGTGATGCAGTGATGTGACCACACATCCCCGTAGATAACAAGCCAAAACATTAAAAACATTTGTGTGACAGAGCCACAGATTTGATTTTTTTTAAGTCTGACTGTGGGAGTCTTCTCACGAAGCACTGCAGCATCTTTGGTGTCACTTCACTGAACTTCTCAGGGCTGAAGATCAAGTAAAAAACTCGACACCCTCTTCGTGACACAGCCAAGACCAGGACGTGTTGCCTTTAAACCTCCCAGAAAGACTCGAGTTCAAAGTAAAACAATAAAAAAAAAAGTCCAGTTTTTAGTTTAAGGTTTGATTGTATGATTTCCCTAAACTTGTTTTTTCGACTATGACCTGATTTTTACTGTCAAACATGGCAGAATATTAAATGTTTGAATATTTGGTTTGTGAAGATCAGACTGAAGCATGAATGAAATTTATTACTTCAACGACTGCTTCATCGACTCGACTGAATCACAACACAATTAGAGTCTGCTCCAGTTTAATTGTCAGATGTAATTATTTAAAAGCTTCGTTCATCACATTTTAGTCTTTTACTCCCCTGATAAGTAAAGAGATAAAAGCTTAAATGTTTTTATGTCTTCGAGGCTCTAAAAATCTTAATCTGGGGAGAAAAAACAAATCACTTTTCAGTTGATCTGCATGTGAGTGGTCACAAGTAGATAAAAGTCTCATTTTCTGTTCAATATCTGTGTTAAAATGCTTAATTTAAACAGCTGATGCTTCACTCTGTATAACTTCGTTTCTCGTCATTTGCTCACTTTTCCTCAGACACTTTTAACGGAGATTATAGAAGTTCCAGTTAAACTCTGAAATGTTTTGTTGTGTTCTCGGTGTCTTCGGTAACTGGGCCAAGGATCCTGCTAATCCAGAGATCCTCCAAAGTGAGTCAAATTAACTGTGAAGGGTTTTTTCCGATTCTTGTGACAGTGCAGTTTTAAATCTCGGTCAGTGGACGATGTTGTTCAGCAGCTGGTGTCCGAAATCTGTCAGCATCACCCCCCACTCGTTCATTCATTCACTGCCCCACATACACTCTGCATTCAGTGGTTTACTCTGCCGTTCATCATCATCACCAGCAGCTTCCTCTCTTTCTTTAAAATGCAGCAGATTGCACTGTGGGATTGTTCGCAGAGTCCTGGACTCTTTTTTTTCAGGGCTCTATACTGTAGATAAATTCACACACTGAAATAAAAAGACCCAGATCCATAATAAATGAACACCTGTGAGTCAGAAAGTCATTACCAGCTGAGGACCAGTCGGTTTTAATTTCCCATTTTGTATGTAACGTTTTTGTCATATGTAATGTATGTGATGTTATAGTTACTGAATTAATGTGTTCATCACTTTAATGTTGGAGCTGCTAAAGAAGGAGTTCATTTATGTACTTTATATACTGCCAGGCAGCTAAAGATTTAATAAAGTCTGGACCATTAATATGTCACATTTTCTCTGTATATTATATTCAGTATTCTTCCTCTGAACCTGCAAAGTTAAATTGTTAAATTAGAGGAGTAAAGAGTGTCCTATTTAGTGGAGTAGAGTAATAAAAGTAGTACTCAAGTACAGAATCATGTTCATGTCGTAATTTACAATCTAGTTCATGAGTCCAAAAAACTAAGAAATGATTAAAGTCAGACAGACGGAATTAAACGACGGCAGAGTGTCACAGTGAAGATCCTGATGAAGTATCACAAAGATTCAGTGAACTCTCATCATTTTAACATGAGATCATATAAAAAAGGCGAGTGAGGAAATTCAATAATTACAGCAACAAAAACTGATAATCAGCAAGGTAAATAATCACAGAAAGCTGTAGAAACCTGATGAATTATCCTCAAATATGAAAGAGAATTGTCACATGTGCTTCATTTATTACTTTTGATGTGGTGCAATTAAAAAAGTTCATAGTCCAACTGTTTCCGCTGCCAAAGCAAAGAGGAGAAAATAATTAATATCTGATGAGGTTTATCTGATTGAAATGGGAGCTAATTAATGTAATTTGGAGGATTTCTTCTGCTAAAGGTCAACAAAGGACGTAGTTTTTATTTCCAGTTATCATCATGTGGGAATAAAAGTGTAGAAACATCAGGAATCCTTGCTGAATAACTAAAAAGTGGTTCAGCATTTATTTAGTGATAAACACTTTGGTGTGTGTGTGTGTGTGTGTATGTCTGGGTTTAAAACACAACTTCTGACAAACAAAGTGATTCTGCTGACCCATAAAAATATCTGGTTTCACTTTATTTTGAACTTTTCAAGTCCTGTAGGCTGCGCAGCAGCTGTTACCATGGTGATCTAACCCGGTTAAAAGCTTCGTGATACCAGAAAACTTGAGTTAACCCCACAAAAGCAGGTTGTCTGTTTCATGCCAAACTTTATTATTATCCTAAAGCAATGGAGGATTATTTTTTAAGGTGGCTCACTCTGCTATACACAGAATTAAAAAAGTACATATAGTAGAAATATACACAGAAATACAGACACATATACGTTACATATCTTGTTCATTGTGTTACTGGCAGCTGATGTGAATGATGTTTTAAATATATTTCTGCTTATATTTACATAGTCATATAATTTGATGTAAAAACCTGCTTCATTTCATATCATTCTGATGTCGGCAGGAAAATATAAATACAGATGATGAGCGACAACTAAAAGAACAACCAACACAAGTTCAACAAAAACAAATTAAAGTTGAAGTGAACATTCAGCCTCCTGCAGCAAACTCCCAGAAACTAAACAACCACCTGCTCAGGTGAACAAATGAAACCTGTGCATGTGACCAACCCAGAAAACACCCGAGAGACGGCTGCACCAAAGATTTATTTTCAGTAGATTCAAATGTAGAAGACTTGTCCTGCTGGAGATTTTTGTTCCTGGTTGTTATTCAGCAGCTGATGTGTTTTCACTCTGCAGGTGTTCCTCCAGATGTACCTCCCCCCTCCTCCTCCTCCTCCTTCATTAAATATTGATGACTCCTCCTGAACCTGTCGTACCTGCAGTTGTGCAACAGATCCCACGGTGACATTTTAAACGCTGACCTCTGTCCCTGCTCTCACATGTGTTTTGATATTTTGGAGCTCTGGTTTTTTTAGCAGCGCTTCACGTTCAGCTTCTACAGACACTTGTCATTTGCACAAGTGGGATGATGTTTAAATGTCAGCCATGATGAGTCACTTGTTGAAAAACTAAACCTAAAAAATGCACTTTTAATATGTTGTGTGGCCTTCACTGCCATGTTAAAAAATAGAAATGTCAGCGTTACTACTGAGGTGTATGTTGATGAAGATGCAGATGCAGATAGAAACTTTTCTCTTTCACTGAGGGTGTTCTTCATATTTAGAAAATGATGATGATGAAGTATTACAACACACTGTTAAAGATAAGTATTTTTGGAGAGCCCTGGTGGATTTAGGGGTTAAAACATCAACTTTTTTTCCATCTCTCTGTGTATTTCAAGCCCTTATTGTAGAAAGCAACAAAGGAAAACTCTGTCTGTGGTGTGTTTACTGCAGGAGTATTACAATAATTAATATAAGCTGTTCGGCTTATGTCTGTATTTATTTGTATGCATGCTGCTAATGTGCACGACTGCAACTAATGATTCTTTTCATTCTGGATCAATCTGCTGATTCTTTTCTCCATTGATCCATTGATTGATTGTTTGCTTTGTAAAAAGAGTGAAAATAGTGAGAAATGCTGTCACAATGACCCAGAGCCCAAAGTGACACCTTCACAATGCTTAAACCTCCAAATTATTCACACACATTACAATCATTCACATTATTCACACACATTACCAATCATTCACATTATTCACACACATTACCATCATTCACATTATTCAGAGGAGAAGAAAATCTTTGCATTTCTCAGTCCACTAATAAATTATTTGACTGATTGTTTTAGCTGTACTTCAGATTTTATAAACTCTTCATGCATTTTGAGCTAAAATCTGAATTTGTAAAGTAAATAAAACAATGACATAAATGTAGTAAAGTATAAAGTACTGACATGTGGTGGAGCAGAAGTAGAAATAATGGAAGAATTAGTATCATGAAAAAAAACACTCAAGTAAAGTTGTTGCTGTTCTAATCAATACATTTTTTGTGAAGTTCAGAGAAAATTTCCACATGGTCTGTTAACTAAATGTGATACAAACAGATGTACCTGTGATTTAATTGCAGGAAACGTATTCAAAGGATGCTAAAACAACGAGACAGCATCATTAAAGTCTGAACCAAACATCAACAGGCATCTTCCCTTGAACACAAACAATCATGAATCATGAACTGCACAGACTAAAGTTTCTGTTTTTTCTTAATTAAAGGAGTCACATCCACACATGTCAGACTCGACGTATTTATTTCATGTAATTCCCCCCTGAGAGAGATTAAGCAGTTCAAATGAAGGAATAAGATCTATGTTTCTCCCCTGGAGAGAAATTAATCTATAAATGTCTGCGTTTAGCAAATTACTGCTTCCATTTCAAAGTAACTTGATGCTTTTATTATGAAAGAGAAGTGAACAGAGTCAATGTTTCCTGGAGAAAAAGCCGTCTGATCGCCTCTCGTCTCATCTGAAGCCTCATTATATCTCTGCCAGTCCTGAAGCTCACTGTGGCACTTCATTTCCTTTCACTGTGACGTCTCCACTCATTATTCTGTCACTTAGACAAAGCAGTTTCCCTCACAGCGTTCATGATGAGGACTCCAAATGAATGTCTTTGACTTTGATTTTACTTGTTATCAAATACTTGAAAGAGAAGAGGAGCTACTTTAACAGAGAAATTATGTTTTTACTCTGATTCTCCTGAGAGAAAGGAAGAAAATGAAGAAAGAAAAAATACACAGGGGACGATTTTTTTATCATCTGACACCCCCTGCTGGTCTGTCAGTGTATGTGTGAGTCAGTGGCTCACCGGTTATCAACAGAGGTGGAAGAAGTACTCAGATACTGAAGTAAAAGTACAAATACAACAATGAAAAAGTATTGCACTTACAACACAACAACAACACTTACACAAGTAGCTCCATGTAATTAAAGTATCAGTAGTAAAAGTACTGAAGTATTCTCAGTTTCATGTAGTATGCAGCTCTACTCCAAGAACTTTTTTAGTCATGAGTTTTTGAAGCTTCATCATTCTCTGTATGTGTATGAAATATTTCTCACTTCTCTCTCTCTCCGATTCTCTCTGATGTAGCTGCTGTAACTAAAACTTCATTAGTTCAAACTTGTTCCAACCAAATATTCTAATAAATAAATAAATCAAACTTTTTTTTGTTTTTGCAGAAGTGTTTAGTATAATCTGGTTTCACTGTCAGTTCACTTCACCACCAAACAAACAAACATGTTATTATAGAGTTTAAGACTAAAAGTGATTATGATTTACATTTTACTTTAACCCCCATGTTCATCTGGTATATCAGATTATTCTTCTGTGGTTCTGAAAATATATATATCTGTGAAGTGTTTAATGGGCATTATTATTAATATGACTCATCTTCAGACATGTTTTATATTACAACTGTTTTACTATTTTATCATTTTTCTGTTTCTGTACCAACATCCAGTTATGAGTTATAGCTGTTGAAAAATACATCAATAAACCTTAAAAGCACATTATTAAGTCTTAATATATCCTTTATAAATGCTACATAACGAGGGTTAAAATAAAGTGTAAACCACTGAGCTGCTGATTGTTTTCAGATGAATCTTTTATTAGAAAACAGTGAAAAATGTCCATCAAAGTCTCCCAGAGACCAAAGTGATGTCTACAAATGGTTTACAGACAGAACAAAGAAAACTTTTCATTTGAGGAGCTGGAATCAGAGAATATTTGTGTTTTTTCCTTAAAGATATAAACAATGAAGCGACATTCAAAATAAAGTCTGACTCATTTCCTGTCGATCAACTGGTGGATTTATCGACTGTTTTAACTCCAGTACAGTCGATGTCTTTCTGATCTGCTGCCTTTTATTTTTACAGTAAAAAATAAACCAATGATTCCTCAGTTCCACTTCCAGTCATCACAACCTGTTTTTTACACCTTAAATGAGTCTACTGTCAGTCGTCGAGGCTCACTGGGAAACAGGCGGACCGAACATTTCCATGGTCTCCAGGACAAGCGACAGATGATCCAGAAACGAGTTCACGGACACTCTGAGGATCCGAGCTTCGTCTGCGCTCCACCTCCTGAAACACACGAAGAAGAAGTTAGACAGACGTCAACCACAGCGTGTCAGATGAGGACTGAAGCAGCGTGAAGCGGTGTTTTCTCACACAGACAGAGTGCAGCCCGACACCGACAGCTGTTTGCTGATGCCGCCTTTCCTCGGCTCTCGGTCCGGCGACAGAGAGCGCAGAGCGACGGCGGCCTCACAAGACGATGGGAAGGGAACGTCCAGAGAGCTGCAGGAGGGTCAAGGAAGACAGGAGGAGCTCAAGAAATAGACAAAGTCTACAACATGTCCCTTCAACTGACACATCCTCTCTGCTTTCAGTCCATCAGAACACTGAACGTCCTCTGTGAGTGTCAAAGTCAAACTTTCACCTCAAATGTTTGTATGTGTTGATCTTTTACTTCTAAATTGACACATGAAAACACAGATGAGTGTCACCATAAAACTACAGATTAAAGATTCAGAGATAATTTCTGTGGGCTCATAAGAGTTTTTTTTAAGCCTTCCAGCTGAGCTGCTCGGTCTTCTGAATAAACAATGTCTAAAAATCCTGTGAGAAGCTCTGACCTCCAGACAACTTAATGACACCAACTATTTTAGAGATGAGAATCTCCCAACGTCTCAGACCCAAACTGAGGTAGGTGTCTCAGTATAAATGTAACAAATCTTTGTCTGTCCGTCCTTCAGTTACCTCGACAACTGTTTCAGTTTTAACATGCACATCTACAAACAACAGAAGGAAAATTAAATTGAATGAACTGCACTTGTCTCAGAAGAAAAGAACAAACTTCGTTTTCCAAGTGAATGCATCACAGCTCTGTAGAGATGTTCTGATGCTTGTCGGTGTCCTCTGAGTTGTTTCATTATTCACTTTCTATGAAAAAAAAACACATTTCCCGTCAGGCCTGCGATCACCTCACGATCCTCCAGAAGAGACTCGGCCGAAGGAGACGTCGTCTGGGCTGCCTTATTTAACCTGCCTGAACCTGGATGAGACTTAAAAATGGAATATAAATGGACAGACTTTCTACGCAGCAGCGTCAGGACGTGCTATTAGATGACATCATCACTGCAGTGTGTCTGCGCTATTCATCTCAAAGAGACGTGTTAAATTTAAACCTCACTGTGTACTACAAGAGCTGCTTCCAGATAACGACCAATCTTTAAAGTTCAGAGCTTCTTAAAGCAGCACTTCAGATTCTTTATGTTGGCTGTCTGAAAGTCTGTGAGCCGAGTTAGAAGTTAAAATATCACAATGTGTGTAAAATAACACAAAGAAATGTTTTATATTTGAAAATGGAGATCAGTGTTAGAAACTAAACCTGATTCCTCTCAAACTCAGATTCACTTAAAATGATGCAGCAAAGTTTCATCAATATGCAGCTCGTCACCTCTGCATTAACTTCATACTGTAAATAAAAGACATGTGGAAGGAGAACATGAAAATATTAATCCAGGAGGACATAAATTAAATCAGTTGCAAAATGAAAGTGATGAACATGTTTAAAGTATTAATACTAAATATTATATTCATATATTTTCTAAAATAACCCATTCTGCATCATGAGTACTTTTACTTCTGGTACTGTAGATTTCAATGCTAATAATTATGTACTTTTATTCTGCCTCACCGACACAGCGGTCTCACTGTTACATATATAAAGTGTAGTATACTGTGTACATGTAGGTTACCTTCCTCATGAATATAAAACTACCTGCTTCAGTAATCAGATTTACTTCAGCCTCCTTTGCACTCTTGTCTACATTTGTTGTTGTTGTATTTTAAATATATTTATATTTGTACCTGGTAGACTGTTAATTGGTTGACGAGTAAAACTTCAGTTTAGGACACAAACAGACTCACAGTTAAACCTGCAGAGGAAATATTAAAGGATACAACTCCAGTTTGTTTGTCTCATGGTTTGTGTCTCCTTCTGCCGCCGCCATCTTGACTGTTTAACTGCAGGAAACACTTCCGGTTTCAGCCTCTTCCTGTGATGACGAGCTGCTGCCGCCCAGTGGTGGAGGGCGGAACTACACCTGTAAATATGATCATTACTGCACCTGTAAACATCATTATATGTACTGTTATATTTATTAATATAAAATACTAATACTCCAGTACAGTAAAGTACTGCATATTTGTACAGTAGAGCACAGAGTAAATAAACACAGTGTATTTAGATAAAATAAGACGTCTTTATGGGTAAATTATCATCACTTATTGCATTCTTTATATTGTTTTTCTCTTTTAACTCCTCCTCTGCTGAAGTCTTTAAATCTTTATTTAAACTTTAAACCTTTTGTATATATCCTCTCTTCTGTGCAGGGAAAAATTACATATGTCATAAAAGTAACAGAGAGTTTAATCTTATATGTTATTTATATTTCTAACGCAGTTTTCAGCCTTTCAGCATAAACTCTGGTGTTTTAAAGTGATGGAGGAGTTTATAAAATCTGATGAGTTGTTGTAAATTAAACTTCCCAGCAGTTGAACTTCTGAAACAGTGAGCCCATTAATGTGTGCTCTGTGGTGTTAAAACTCTAAATAAAATAAAGGAAACGCCTCCTCCAGCTCCGGTCTTTTATTTTGTAGTAGCTGTCAGAATCAGCTGTGTCGCTTCATCCTCTGAGTCTCAGTCTGACTCTCATCCTGCTGCTGCTTCACACCGCTCACACCGCCACATCTATAATATCTACAGTAACTGATTGATTGATTGATTGATTGATTGATTGATTGATTGATTGATTGTTGATTGATTGATTGATTGATCGATTGATTGATTGATTGATTTCCCCGCTCGGACATCAGACTAAAGATCTGTTGGACTTTTCTTCAGTGGCGATCCGGACTTCAAACTACAGAAGTGAGTACATGATGAATTTATGAACTGCAGAGTGATTATTGGCTGTATCGATCAGATATTTATACTTTATACTGAGAGAAACTCTGACTGAGTTAGTTTAGTTAAAGTATTTTATTAGTATTCTAATTTATTCTAATATAGTATATTTTATTATTTTATTAGTATTCCGAATATTTACAGTATTAAAACACAGTAATACTTTTGCTCTTGCAGTGAAATTAGCTGAAGTTTAATTCATATTAACATCACGAAAAATGTTCTCTGTGATTTTGAATATTTAACATAGATATTATGATTATATAGGCTTATTATATATATTCTATTATATTTATTTAACATTATTAAAATCAATATTAGTACTACTACTACTAATAATAATAATAATAATAATGATAATAATAATAATAATAATAATAATATATTCAAATACATTCACATTTGAGAAGATGGAAGAATAATAATAAAAGACTAAATTCATTTTCTGTCAATCAGCTGATTAAATAACTGCTTCTGCTGTTCTTGTGTAAACTGTTGTTTGTGTCATTTAAATGTTAATGTGTAAAGTAACTAAATCTGTCAGATAAAAATGGAGTGGAGTAAAAGTAGAAAGTAGTAAGACTCATATAAAGTAGAAGTACTTCAGTATTGTAGTGGATTACAGTCCTTTCCACGTGTACTCTCCTGCTCAGGCTCTGTTGATGCTGTGGTTCATGGCGCTGTCGAAGAGCTCCGGCACCCTGCGGGACCTGCAGCTGGCTCTGCAGCTGAAGATCGAGGAGCTCCGGCAGAGAGACTCTCTGATCGACGAGCTGGAGCTGGAGCTGGACACCAAAGACGACCTGATCCGACAGCTGCAGGTGGAGCTGGACCGACACCGCAACGCCTCCCAGCAGGCCGCCAGCTCCGGGGAGGCACCAGCACAGTGAGTCACACCTGAGGGGCCAGAGCACCACCAGCCACTGAGAGCAGGAAAGTAACTAAGTACTTTTACTCATGTACTGTGCTTCAGTGCATATTCAATGTGCTTGTACTTTACTGGAGTATTTCCATATTATGCCACTTTCTTCTTCTCCTTCACCAGAGGTAAATATATTTTTACTGCATCTCAGAGGTAAATATAGTATTTTACTCCATCAGAGGTAAATATAGTATTTTTCCTCCATCAGTATTTTTTTACCATCAGAGGTAAATATAGTACATCAGAGGTAAATATAGTATTTTTACTCCATCATCAGAGGTAAATATAGTATTTTTACTCCATCAGAGGTAAATATAGTATTTTTACTCCATCAGTAAATATATTTTTACATCTCAGAGGTAAATATAGTATTTTTACTCCATCAGAGGTAAATATAGTATTTTTCCATCAGAGGTAAATATAGTATTTTTCCTGCTCTCCGTTTGTCTGACAGCTTTAGTTTCTTTCCAGATGACAGTTGTTCATCCTTCCTGTCCAGTGAAAACCTGGTATCTCCAGATGTGTTGATGTTGAGTGTTTGTGATAAACTGAAGGATGAAGTCTTCCTTTATGTGTTGAGAAAATTCTCCTCCTTCTTCAGATAAATAAACTATTTAAAGCCTCCTTGGATCAGCTGCATCGTCACAAAGCTGAAAACAGGCTGTTTTTCTGACTTTTTACAGATATGTGGTTCTCAAACATGTGATGATCTTATAGACCATGATGCATTGCTGCAGATGAAACTAGCCAACAGTATATAAAGTCGTTGAAATGAACCTGAAACATGAACAGCAGTAAAATGCAGCGTCCACATTAATGCAGCAGGAAGATTCATCCAGAAACATCAGAGAGAACAGGAACACTTTACTGACACAGGAGGACTTTTACTTGATTTGAATGCAGGATTTCACTTGTAGTGTAGTACCTTTACAGTGTGGCATTAGTAGATTTACTTCAGTGAAGGATCTGAAAACTTCTTCCACCAAGACATTTAGCAAATACTGAGGAGATTCACCCACTGCTGAGATGAACAATGAGATGATTCGTTGTATTTTATTCATTCAGTTAAACATTCAGCCTGTCCTCAAATCCTCCACTGTTCCAGAAAATCATTTATCATTTATTTATTTTTGGGGAGGAAATCATTTATTTACTGGCCTAAAAAGAGTCACATTTAAAATGGAGTCTAAAAAAATGGCCTATAAATATATTTACCAAGTGTTTCTTATCATGCATTTATGATGCACCCACTCACTTGAGATGCTTTCTGTTTTATTTTGTCTGTTTTATAACTCGGTGCTGAAGACATGACGTCTCATTTCATCTGTATTTTCTCTATAACTGGAAAGATAATTAATTGAATTTGAAATTACTTAAACTTAAACTGCCCTCATGTTGCTAAAATAATCAAATTCACAGAGAAGAGAAGAGGACATGAGCCCAAAAAAACATAAAAACAGCCTCTGAACTCACAGCCACACTTTGTTCAGATATATCTTGAGGGTTATAGCTGAAATACCAACGAAAGCTCTGACTTCACTGTGTGCCAACTACTTTTACGAGCAGGTTGTATTCAGTCTACACAAGAGAGGAAAGTACAAAAAAAACTCTGTAAAACTTGCACAAAACAAGCAAACAACAAACAACCTTGAGAAGTTGCGAACACCTGAGACACGATAAAGGCCTGTAGGTGACACCTGACAAAAAAGGATCCATTTTACACTTTGCAAGTGCAAATGGAAACAGAGGGAATAAATGATGACGCATATAAAGCATGTGAGTTAAGGTGAAGAAAATCCTCCCTCACATCAACACGAGACTAACTAAATATTTCCAGCATGTGTCACATCTTTTAATGATGTTGTGTACTCCTCCTGTTCTTCTGCAATGAAGAAGTTTCTCAGTGAACCAACTCCTCATATTCATAGCAGCATTTAAAGCAGCTCAGTGGATCTTTTCATGTTGATTTCGGCGCCCCCTGTGGAACAAAGGTGGTAGTGTTTCCTCTAATGTTAGCTCACAGGCTACACGACAACTACATCAGGAGGAGACGGACCTTCAGTTAGTGGCGATTATATTCTATTATAAACTAATAGAAACAGACAACCTGCTGTCTGCTGGTCTGGTTGCTTCATAAAGAGATATTAGAAACTGATACTGAGACTGTTTCAGAAAAAAACTCAGCTGTTCAAAACTGAGTTCAGTTTGTTCAGGATCAAAATTAATAGAACAAAAGTAGACATTCTGTATTTTATTCCACACAATCTTCTACCAAAACCTGGTGCCTACATTACCCACAATGCACCTCGACCACTGATAGTTGAGTGGGAGATAGTACTGTATGTATGCGGCCTCCAGCCTGCAGCAGGGTGAGCAGCTGAGCACATTTTGTTCATTCACAAACATCAGCGGTGACTCAGGTGAGGAGGATTTTTTTTCTTATCTCATTTTATCTCATCTCACTGTCATTAATATCATACAGGAGACACTGAAGCTTTTCTTTCTACTTGTTTCATTTCAACAAAGTGATGAAGAAAGACTATATTGCCCTCAGGAGATGGTGGAAACTAAATACAGAGATAAAACAGAGCCCTGAGTGGGGTCACATCATATTTTCTTTCCTAGTTTGTGCCCTTGTTTTACTAAATCATGTGGACAGTTTAGTAAATGTGTGAACAAAAGTCTCCATAATACATCCTCAGACTGCAGCATCAGCATGAGGCATCTGTTCACACTGTAGGAGGGTCGAGGCTTTGATGGGGGGGTTGACGGGGCTCCAGCAGCTCACTGTCGTCTCTTTGGGGTTTGTCTATAAGGGGGGACGGTTCAGAGTCCAGCAGCACCTGATGAGCCTCAGCGCACAAAGAGACAGGCCATCTCAGCAGAGCCCACGGCGCTGGACCCGTCCCAGCTCACCGACGTGACGCTCACCAGCTACTGCAAGAACAAAGAGTGAGCACAGCAACACACACACACACACACACACTCATGCACACATACACACACACGCGGACCGACCTTTTTGTGTGTTTGCAGGTCCAGCGAGCTGATCCAGAGGGCGCTGATGGACAACGACTTCATGAAACATCTGGAACACGGGCAGGTGCTGACACATCTCTGCTCCTTTTTTTTTTTAATTAATAGACCATCATCATCCATCCCATGTGTTTGATTAAAAAAAACACCTTTTGTTGGCTCATGTGTGCAGATCCTCACCATCATGGACTGTATGCATCCCACCAGCCTGGCCAAAGGCTGCTGCGTCATCCAGGAGGGGGATGACGGCTCCACGGTCTACGTTCTGGAGGGTGAGGCTGCTTTTAGGACAATAAGTTTAGCTTGGTTGAGTGAAAATGCCAAACACACCTCCCTAAATCCAAAAGTCTTCAGACAAAGATAATGTGTTTACAGTAATATGAGATTAGCATTGTTTGGTACAGCGCCACCAGGAGGCTAGGAGGAATTACACACTGAGTCAAACATGCACAGTGCAGCACTTTGTTTTTCTACTGTAACACCTTTAGAGAGCAGCTGGTGAACATAGTGGAGCATTAAGCATCTAAAAAGGCAAATATTTCCCTTTAGGAGGTGGAGGAGACCAAAGACAGAGTAAATGTGTGAATAAAATTGTCAAACATGCACACAAAACACTTCAATCCTGCAAAAAATTATCTCAAAATAAGTGACATCCACATTATATATGATTATACGATTATAATACGATTCCTTCCTGTCCCGCTTTTATCAAACTGTGGGCAGCGAACTTATCGTGCAGACTATTTAACTATTTTATGAGCAAATGAACTCGAAACAAATATATGATGTGACCACTCAGGGCCTCCGTAAGAGGGAAAATATTGGACTCACACTTATCCAGTCACACAACATATCAACTTAAAAATGTGATAATGTCAGTATTATATTTGAGTTTTCCCCTGGTGGATGAAAACACTCGGTTATTGTTAGGTTTTTACATCCAGACTCTCTCTGCAGACAGTCAGAAGTTTTCCGGGTGTGGCAGCTGCTGTTCTGCTCAGTGTGACAAAAGAAATCCGAGGTGAAACGCTGAATGAACTGATACAGACAGACTCATTCGTCTGAGCTCAGGCAACACAAGATTGCAAAACAGCTCGTAGCAGCCGGGATAAACAGTCGGCTCCATCATGTGACGCAAAGAAAAATGTAGAGAAAGGTGGGGAGGAAATAACAGGAGGAGACACATTACGAGGTGATATCATAGTGAGGTCACTGTCTGGAAGGTGTGCGAGGTGATAAAACACAGTGTGAATGAATATACAGAAATGTGTTTCAGTCGCATGTTTTCACTCCTCTCTGGTCCACTTTCAGTCTTTCACACAGCTCGACTGAAACACTCTGCTGCTGCGTTTCCTCGTCTTTGTTTAAAAACCTTCATTGTTCAGTTATCTCTTTTGAATTCACAGCTTTTCTTGAAGGTTTAGTGAAGCTGGTTTTCTTTTCATTGAGCTCTCTGTAGTGTGTATTAGTTAGACATTTATGATGAATCCTGCTCTCCTCTGAATGTGCTGGTGGAAAAGTCAGAGGATCACTGTCACTGTTTTGAAATACATCAACAACTGTTGGATGGATTGTGATGAAATGTGATTCAGACGTTCATGTTCGACTCAGGATGAACTGCAATCATTTTGGTGACTTTTCATGAAGTGCCAACATGAACATTTCAGTACTTCATGGCCAAATACCTGAAAAACTAACATTGTTACTTTCAGACGTTTTCTGGTTTGAGTCTGCAGCTCTGTGATTTTTTTACTTTACTTTTTTATACATCAGTGCTTTGAGCTAAATGCTAATATGATGTTTAGCATGTTCACCAGCTCAGTGCACAACATCTGAGATCATGGCTCATGAACACAAATACAAAAACTCAAATCCAAAAACACAACAAAATAATATTGTTTCCTCTTAAAATGAAACTTGTCTTCAGAAGACACACACACACACACCATCAAATAAATGAAGAAATTAAATATTGATGTGCTCAGTGAAAAACACTCTATGTCCATCTCATCAGTCACATCAGATGTACAGCAGCCTGTTGTGAACTGTTTTCATACTTAAATCAAAAACACACAAATAGAGTTGGACTATTTTATCCTGATATTCTAAATCTTTCTCAGCAAACACAGTTGGGTTTAAAAAGGAAAATAAACCTTTTGTATAAACTGTAAAGAAAAAGAAAACGAGGCTGCGTCCTGTCCTCTGTTTCGGTCCATCAACATCCAGCCAAGAGAAAGTATCGCTCAGCGCAGCAAAGCCAGCCTGAAAATCTGCACTCACATCTGAAGAGGTCACAACATGATCAGTCGAAGTGGCTCAAATCTCATCAGAGATTACTGTGTGACCTTCCTCCTCCTCATCCTCCTCCTCTGTTGGTGTCACCTGTGGCTCTTTGTTTTCTAAAGCTCTGATTGCTGATTGAACAATTGTGCAACATGTTTTTGTCCCTGTCAGTGGATAACAGGACATTTACGTTTAGAGATATGAGGCAGTGTGCTTCACATCAACAAAAGAGTCTAAAGCAGGAAATGTGTTTGTGTTTTAGCAGAAATGGTTGAGGTGGTTTTGTAATATCTGTACTGTGAGCATGTTAGCACGCTCATAGCAGCATTTATCTCTACATCTGAATCTTTTCATGTGCTCACAGAGGGAATGGTTGAAGTGACTAAACAAGGGAAGAAAATCTGCACCATCGGTCAGGGGAAAGTGTTTGGAGAACTGGCGATCCTGTACAACTGCACTCGCACAGCCACTGTCACAGGTAAACACACACACACACATGTTTGAACCCAGCTGTTCGCACCAACAGGGCCATTATTTTCCTGCAATTTGCCGCTCAGAGATGGTGAAATTAACTTTGTCAGTCCATCTCCCATCAGAGGCCCCAACAAGGCCACTGCATCCGTCAGCGCTGCTGGAAATGAAATAAAGTCGGGCTGTGAAAATGCTTTAACGGTGCAGGGACATCTATTCATCCAGTGACAAATGGAAACGGATGAAGGTCACAAAACCCTGCAGTCTAATTTCCTAATAAACCCCCGTCTGTTGAAAAGTCACAGCTTCATCTGTGGAGCTCTTTTAAAAAGGTCAGTTCACCGAATGAAAAAAAAACTTTTTAGTCTTAAAAAGACACGTTGCTCTCTATAAATGCAGTCGAGTAAAAGCTGCAATATTTCCCTCTTAATTTTAGTGTAGTCAAAATATAAAGTTATAATCAAAGTAAAATAAGAATTTATTGTTTTAACTTTTTTGAATATATTAAATAAACGTGATGTAACACGTTGATCAGTGGTGGACTTTGTTACCTTTGTACAGAGCCAGGCTAGCAGTTTCCCCCTGTTTACAGTCTTTATGCTAAGCTAAGCTAACTGGTTGCAGATCCAAATTAACGTACAGACATGAGAGTGGTTTCAAGCTTCTCATCAGCAAATAACATGTTCAAAATATCTAAATATTCCTTTAACATTCATTTGGTTTCAGTGTTTATGACAGGTGGACTTATCCGGTCATTTAATGTTTTGTATAGAAAGAATAAAAAGGGATTTTGATGTAAATAATTCAAATATATATATCTGGCATAAGACAAGAGATACCTGAACAATTAAACCAGAGATAGAGTGAAATATGAACAATATTTTCTCATTTCTAATTCTTCGTCTCTCTCTTTGCTTTTCATCAAGAGAAGATTTTACTTTATTCAAGCTGAGGGATGTTTACTCTTTACAGTTCCAACCTTTTTATTTTCCTAGCTGTCAGTCGGGCTTCAGGTGATGGATCGGTTTGTGTCAGTCTGATTTCTGTCGGTGTGTTTTTTATGTGCATCACTTTGATGTGCTGGAGGGATGCCGACACCCTGACTGATAAAACTGTGTGTGTTTTGGCACCTCTGACAGGAATTTGTTTACAGCGCTCCCGTTCTACGCTGTGTGAGGTATAAAAAAAAAACCCATCTTCCAGCTCTTTACAACCCATTTATCTTTAAATGAGATTCTGAGCTTACCTTCTCTCCTTTGTTTGCCTCCTTCAGTCAGCGTCCTTGTGTAGTTCAGCGGCATTCAGGCCGATGAAAGAGGGAGCACATTTATAAGCACCAAAGAAATGAGCCAGTTTCTCCATCACAGATCTGAACCAAGAGAAAGTTCGGATCTGATTCCTTTAATGTTCATCATCTTCATCTTTTGATATAAAATATGAAAACAGCATCAATATTTTTATTTCAGCATATAAAATAACACTCACTGACTCTGCAGTTTCCTTCATTTCTGTGTCGTTTAGCTTCATGTTTCACTTCTTCTCAGTTTGAGAGCAGCTGGTGAACAAAGTGGAGCTTTTAGCAGCTAAAGAGACAGATATTTCCCTCTAGGAGGTGGAGGAGACCAAACATGGAGCTAAAAGAGAGACTCATATTAATCAGCTGACACAAACACCTTGACCTGTTTTTGTCTTTTGTTCAAATAGGCAACTGTTTGTTAAGAAGTCCTTAAAGGGATTTTGGGAAATGTATTATTGCTTTCATGCTGAGAGAATGTGAATATGAAGCTCCAGTCAGCAGCTGTCCAAACCGACCAACATCTCTAAAGCTCTCTGATTAACAAGTTATTTTATTTGCTGAAAAATTATACTACTACTTTCATTTAAATGACTTAAAAGGATTTATCATTAAACTCTGAACATGTGGACGGCCCGATAGTTTGCTGCTCCAAGTCCAATCTGACGTCACTCTGAAGACATCATTAAAGTTATTTCCTCTGATTTAAAAAAGCTCCTTTGGACAATCACAGAAAACAGTCGGCATCAGGCCGACTCTACACAGAGAACAAACTGATCGTCACATGTTGAACTAATGGAGAGCTCCTTCAAACTGTGAAATGAAGCTCCGGCTGCAGAACGAGCAACGTGAACGGCCCTTCACGCTCCAGCGTGGATGAAGAGGTCCTCACTGCGCTGCGTCCACACGGAGAACGATGATAAAAATACTGCGCTGAGGACGAGGATGAGGAAGAACGTGGGGGAAGGTGAACGAGGGTTTTTTTGAGAGGTCCGGGAGCAAAGGGTGAATATGTAAACAGGCATGCCGTGAAAATAAACAGCTAGGAAGATGCTGTGTGTTGCCATAGCAACGGGGAGGTCGACAGGTTCAGAGCTCATCAACGTCAGAGAAAAGCAGCTCAGCATCACCAGCTGAGTTTAACCACTTTTACTGAGGAGATAGTAGCTTAAAGATGGAAATATTTCACATATTTAAGAGTGTGTGTGGCTCTTTCTGATCACTCATGTCAGTTTTAAGCCATCATAGTGAGGACATTTCTGCATTTTTCCAGAGAACTGTTGGAAGGCTCGCATGAGGTTAAAGTTAGGAGACCTGTTAGCTTTTTAAACAAATTCTTTGTCAATGTGCACTGCTGGTTGCACGAGATGGAAAACTGTGGTTTGATTTCAGTGAAGTCGAGATAACATACAGAGTACTGTTCATAAAAGAGATTTCTTTTTGTAGTCCAAGTAATCAACGTGTGTCTCTGAGATCATTTTAGAGCAGATCTAAACTGAATATATAGGGATCAATTATCAGTAATGTATCAGAAAACCTTCTCTACTGGCTGACTCACATTTCTATACAAACACTTTACTTGAGCCAAAACTGTAAAAAGTAAATGTCACTGTTCATATTAAAATGACAAATATCTGCGACATTGTTTGTGCTTCTACAGCTGTGAGATGATTATCTACCTGCTCAAATGAAGCACTTCTATATCTTGCAAGGTATTGATCCAGGATCAATTTCTCATCACAGACTGAACACCTCCTTTATCTCCCAGAGGTTTGAGAACAGGAAACAAAACAAATATCACGTACATCGGTGCTGCAGTGATTCTCCAATCTGATAAAAAATACCTGGAAATAAAATGTAAAAACTGAGCAGGAGAGGAGGTTTTATTTTCTTTTGTAAACAGAAATTCAGAAGAACAGGTGAATATAAATGAACAAAGGTCAGTCTTTACATTCAAAGCCCAGTGAGATGCTGGTTTGTTTGACATCTTTTCTGATGTAAATAAGTATTCACATCATCCACCTGGTCATCGTATATAAATATAAATATAAAGTGTTCCTCTGTGTGTCTGCAGCTCTGACTGACATCAAGCTCTGGGCGATTGACCGTCAGGGTTTCCAGACTATCATGATGCGGACCGGCCTCATCAAACACTCCCAGTACACGGACTTCCTCCGCAGGTACCCGCTCACACATATGCTCCCCACCTCACTGTTTTGAAGCGCCCATCACACGAAGATGACTCACATCTCTCACCCCAAACTCTCCTCCCAGCGTCCCCTCGTTCCAGTCGCTACCTGAGGACATCCTCAGCAAACTGGCTGATGTTCTGGAGGAGGTGATGATTTCCTTTTTTCTATTATAAGCCTCCCGCTCACAGCTTCTGCCATCTGTTCTTCCATCTGACAAACACAAATCGTTAGAAACATTGCGTTCGGTAATCTGAGGTATTGTGTACACATGATTCACATCTCTCTCTCTCTCTCTCTCTCTCTCTCTCTCTCAGACTCATTACAGCGACAGTGATTACATTATCCGTCAGGGAGCCACCGGAGACACATTCTTCATCATCAGCGAAGGACAGGTGAGGAAGAGGGAGGACAGGAGAGCGAAGGAGGTGAAAATAACAGACAGAGAAGGAAGAGAAAGAAAAAATCATTAAAGAGGTCAGAGGTCAGCTGGTTCCTGGTTGAGATGGGCCCGTCTCAGAGTGGGGAGGCATTGGGGATCTAAGCCACCCATTGTGCACCCCTTTCACCTCCCATAATTCATTTTTAAGGGACAAATAGGAACAGATTAACAACAAAATCTTTGTGAATATTAAGCAAAGTTTTCATTGATGCACCACACAGGAGACTCAACACAAAGACAAGCAGAGAAAAGTTTATTTCCAGTAAAAGTACAGATGTATTATCAGCTGAACATACTATAATTATAAATACCTGTAATGCAGAATAATGGAAGAACATTGCATTCAACAAATAAAAAAAACTTGAGGTCTTATCTCATAATTATGACTGCTACATGTCATAATTAGGATTTATCTCAATGATCTCCTGAGCAGAAATATTGTTCTTTGGTGACTGAGCTTCCATACAGAAAAGCCCCTTTCAGTGTTATCTTATCATATTGAATGTATAATATTTTAGCAGTTTATTATTTTATTCTTGTGCATTAATGTGAAGAAGGATTTTAAAAACTGAACTGCTTTATAAGCTGTTTAGTAGTTTAATCTATAAAATGCATCATTTTCACAATCATCAAATCTAAATTTCTTAAGCAACTAAAGCTGTCAGATAAATGTATTTAAATTAAAACATATTCCTCAGAGATGCAGTGATTAAAGGATAAAGTAGCAGGACATAAAATATTAAAGTAAAGTACCTTTGTGTTGTAAGCATACAGATCATAAAGGTGCATTCATGAAGGTGTAAGCAGCTGCTGCCTCCTCCTCAGCTGTTTCCGATGAGACGCAGAGAAACAGACAGCTGATGAGTTTGTGAGTCTACAGAACCTCAAACAGATCAATTAGTCATAGTTTAATTAATCACTCTGGATCAATAAACAACAGGCCGTGTGCAAAGATCACTTTCAACTTCCCCTCAGACCTTCTTTATTTCTGTCACCTCTTCAGTAATATTTACTCTTTTTGTCTGCTGATCTCTGATAACAAGACTTCAAGCTTCACTCTGGAGTTTTTTGCTTCTTGATGACATATTTGTGACTTGCCCACAAATGAACTTCTGCTCAACCAAACAGCCGATGTACCGACTGTACAGATGTGATTTCTTTTCCTTTAAAGAGGAAAGAATATAGAAGATAAAAACTACTTATACAAATACAGGATTCATTCATTTACCTTTTCTAAAAATAGATAACCCATCACAGAGAGAGACTGTGGCCTTACCATCAGTCACAAACCAGTTTAAACTTTGACGTAAAGACGCTCTGTTATCTGTTCGCCAGCATCCAAAATGTGCTGCTGAGATATCATACAGAGCTGAAAAATCTAATCCAGAAGACAAATAAGAACAAATGGACATTAAGAAGAAGGATAATGTGGTTGTGGCTGTGCAGCGGCTGACTCAAATGTCAGAGAGCTAATTTTATCAGCAGCAGTTTGTAACTGCAGAACCAACGTGCAAAGACAAAACGTGCAAAGACAAAACATGTGACTTATGGGTGAAAATGTTGTGACGTCCACAGGTGAAAGTTTCTCAGCAGAACTCCAACGACGAGCAGGTGACGGTGAAGACCCTCTCTAAAGGAGACTGGTTTGGAGAGCAGGCTCTGAAAGGGTGAAACACACACACACACACACACATTCTCATCATCCCTCACCTGAAATCTGTTCGTTAAAAAGCCTAAAAGAAGGACCTCTACTGGCCACACGTCATGTCTGAACCAAAACTGGAAGTAGAAAGGCGTCGTTGTACGGCCGCGAAAACTTTTAAAAAGGTGTGTTCAGACAAGAAGGGCAGCAAATATGAGCCTTCAGTCCTTCTTGTGAATTTGCTCAAACAGCGAATGTACATTTGCCGTAAGCGAACACACGTAATAACTGAGTGTGTGTGAGTGTGTTACAGTTCTGCACAGGCCCGAAACGAAAGACCTGAACCTGTCAGACCCAACTGAACTGACTGAACAAACTATTAAATAAATTTATATTTTTGTCTATATTTTATTTTATTACTTTAGTTTGTTTTATTTATTCTTATTTTTATATTTTACTTTTTTTTCTTGTGTGTTTTTTTCTAAATATTTTTACAGCATTGTTGGAGGGATCCTGTGAATTCAAGAATTTCATTTCCAGCGACTGCTCAAATAAATGTCTTGAATCTTGAGTCCTATCACACATATGTCAGTGCACCAACAACAGAGAACTCTTCACTTTAAAATCACTCAGCAAACAAACAAACCAGGTTTATTTTGTGTCTCGTCTCTTTGCAGAGAGGATGTTCGAACAGCCAGCGTCACGGCTGTGGGAGACGTCACATGTCTGGTCATCGACAGAGAGTGAGTGAAGACCTTTGTTTACCGTGAACATCAGAACGATGGTTTATTCTCCTCTTCGCCCTTTAAAGACAACTTTGTGTTCCTTGCTGCTCACTCATGTCGCAGGTCTTTCAAACAGCTGATTGGAGGGCTGGATGATGTCCACAACAAGCAGCACGACAGCGACGAGGTCAAGGCCAAGTGAGTCCACTGATACACTCTGGAAAACGACTTGTGCTCATTTAGTCAGAGGCTTATGTAAGAGCTGCTGTGGAGGGCTGGATGAACACTAAGCAACACAAAAATCGACTTTTTCTTACTTGAAAAGTTCTTTTCAGCTCATTACGTAAATGTTCTGGCACTTGTTAGAATTTATCTGCATGAATAAACTTCAAATATTCAAAAAGAGCAGTGGATGCAACCACACATTAACCATATTTTGTTTTTAGGATTTTATGGAAATGTAATCAAAATTGGAGTCACGAAACTTGACTAATGACGTTCCTCTAATCCAGGATCAGAATCTGCTTTTGTGGCCGAGCGTGTGAACTCATCCAAATAATGTGACTCTGGTTTAAAGCTGCTCTGAGTGTGTTCACACATACAACAATTTACAGAGAGATAGACACAGACAAACAGCTACAAACAAGCTGAACAAAGAAGGTAAACAAACAAAACTATTATGTACATACAAGTAAAAAAATAAGTTTATATAGAAAACAACACAGTTCAACAGCATACAATGTCTCTGCACACACAAGTCAAACAAACACTGCAAAGAAATAAATACTGAGAAGGTTAAAGTACTCACTTACTTTATATAAATAACATGGGTGGTTATGTAAAGTGTATGCATGTATACACATCTCTATATACAGTGTGCAGGATTTATATATGATGAAATGTACTTGTAAAAGCACAGTTTGTATTTTAAACAATAAACATATCATGTATAATTTGTACGAAGCTTTAGTGACACCTTCTGGCTTTAAAGAGACTCATCACCCACTTTATTTCTCTCTTTTTTTAATATATCCTCGACTGTTTTCTGCAGACTGCAGGCAGAGGGCGATTTCTTTTCCAGCGTCTCACTTAATGATTTTAACATCATCTGCACTCTGGGGATGGGCGGCTTCAGTCGCGTGGAGCTGGTCAGTACGCAAATCTCTGCTCTGTCACAGCTGATAATGATAATGTAGAAATGCTCACCTGTCTGCACTGTGTCTGTTTGTGCGTTCAGGTGCAGTTAAAGAATGATCCCAATCGATCGTTCGCCCTCAAAGTGTTGAAGAAGCGCCACATCCTGGACACCAGCCAGCAGGGCCACATCCTGTCGGAGCGCCGCATCATGATGGAGGCTCACAGTCCGTTCATCATCAGGTCAGTGAGGGAGGATTTATTCAGGCGTCTGTACACTTCAACCTGTAGAGGATCTGCAAGAGGTGACTTTTTCCATTGATAATAAAGATTTTTGCAAACAAAACATGAGAAGCGTTTGTAACATCTGAGGTTTTGTTATATATTAAAGCCTTCCAACAGTTTTTGCAAGTAAAACTGAAACAATTACACTTTACAGAGACTTTTCTACATAACGATTTCTATAAACACTGTTCATCTTCCAGGTTGTATCGGACCTTCAGAGACTCCAAATATCTGTACATGCTGCTGGAGGCGTGTCTCGGAGGAGAGCTGTGGACCCTTCTTAGAGACAGGTGTGTGTTCATGTGTGTTTGTGTGTGTTAGACTCTGATATACTGTGAAGCGTCATCCGTTGTCTCCACTGCAGGGGCTCGTTTGATGACGGCACCACTCGCTTCTACACGGGCTGCGTCATCGAAGCTCTGGCTTTTCTTCACTCCAGAGGAATCATCTACAGAGACCTCAAACCGGAGAACATCATCCTGGATCACCGAGGATACGCCAAGCTGGTGAGGACACACGATTCTCCAGATACGTGGCTCAGATATTTCACTGAAAAAATATGAATAATGTGTGTTTGTTTGTCTCAGGTGGACTTTGGCTTTGCTAAGAAGGTCGGTCTGGGGAAGAAGACGTGGACGTTTTGTGGGACTCCTGAGTACGTCGCCCCTGAGATCATCCTGAACAAAGGCCACGACAGTTCAGCTGACTGCTGGTCTCTGGGGATACTCGTCTTTGAGCTGCTCAGTGGGAGGTAAATCAGTACATGTTTCATATTTTCATTAATATCAGCGTGTTTCTGAGCGCATGAAATGTTTTGATGTCATGTCTCTGTTTGGAAGACACATTGAAATCTGACATTTAACCACCATTTCCTCAGTGAGTTTATTTATTTTCCTAATATGTCAGGTTTGGTCCTCTGCAGATCTGGATTAACTGTTCTCTGCAGAGTATCTGCACTTTATAAAATCAAATTTAATGCTTTAAGAAAACATAAAACACCCTCAGTGCACATTAGGAGTGAGCAAAGTTTTAAATCATCGTATCAGTATGGATATTTTCTGATTGATCTGGTGTCACAGGGTTCAAATGCATAAAAACAAAGCAGAGTGGTGATTGATTTACTTACAAAAATAAGGGAGGGAGTCCAAACAGGCAAACAAATCCAACAAGGAGCAGGCAGGAACCGAATAATCAGGCCGGCAGGTACGTTACAGGTGACACAAACCAACAAAAACAACGCTCATAATCTGGTAATTTGACTGATGAAATGACAGGCAGGTGAGGAGGTTTGAGAGAATGAATTAATTAAATAATTAATTAAAAAAACCTTAAATAGATGTTTTTGGCAGCTTTTTATTAGCATTTATAATAATGTGTTAAATAAAGAGTCTAAATGAGTCTTGGCTCCTGTTATGAATAAATGTAAGAACACTTCAAGATGCACTTTGGCTTCAGGGTCGAATAAATTAAACAGTTAACATCTCTGCTTTATGATTTCTTGTCTCCAGTCCTCCATTTTCGGGCTCCGATCCCATGAAGACCTACAACATCATCCTGAGAGGCATCGACATGATCGAGTTTCCCAAGAAGATCACCAAGAGCGCCGCGAACCTCATCAAACGGCTCTGCAGGTTGTTAACACGCCATTATTCTCCAGATAAAGTTAAAAAAAACCATAAACATCTCTACAACCCGTGTGTGTGTTTCTCAGGGACAATCCTTCAGAGAGGCTGGGAAACCAGAAGAATGGAGTGAAGGACATCCAGAAACACAAGTGAGACAGTAAAGATGTTTTTCTCGGGGCTCAGTGTTTTCTGCAGGAGTTTCACTGCATCTTTGTCCTTCAGGTGGTTTGAGGGCTTCAACTGGGACGGCCTCCGTCAGGGAACCATCGACTCTCCGTTCACACCCACGGTGGGTACCATCAGTGTTTCTGTGTGTTAACAGCACATAAGACGAGAGCTTTAACATCAACCTGTGCTTTTCTATCAGGTGGACGGACCGTTAGACAACAGCAACTTCGATTATTTCCCAGAGGACACAGAAGAGCCTCCTCCTGATGAAGAGTCGGGATGGGACCTTGAGTTTTAACAAAGACGTGGGGACAGGAGGGCATGAAGCCATGTTAGAAAGACTTTTTATTTCTTGTGAATGTTTTTATTGAAAGTCAAAAGGTAAACAGAAACACAAAAAGCCAAGAAAGATACAATACAAGAAAAAAGATACAAACATTGAGCCACTGCAGAAAATAAATCAGAGTTCAAGAATAAAATCTAAATATTAAGAGCAAAAAGTTGCACATATGAGTAAAAAGTCACAATATTACGATTAAAACGATTAAAACGATTAAAACGATTAAAAAATAATTAATTGTGTATTATTAATAGTTTGTGTATTAAGAATGGTCTTTGAGAAAAAGAAATAATGGCTTTAAGTTGTAATTTTACAAAAAAAAGTTTTACAAATCAGTATGATGATAACAGTAAAACTGTAGAAATTTGAGAAGTTGTAATGTCTTAAAACTTAAGTGACCTAAAAAACATAATTAGAGAATTAAGTTGTACTATTTAGAAAGAAAATAGTCATTTAATCCCCAAAAAGACATAAGGCCTTGTATTTTAAATTGTTAATACTCTAACCTCGATTAATTGATTCTTAAATACAACTTGTTTGTCAAAATACTTAAAGAAATAGTGGATTTATTTTTAAAGAGAAGAGAACAAATGCAGCCTTGTGCGGTTCTACTTCTGTCGTTCTTGTCAAAATGATTATTTTATTGATCAGGAGCTAACACACTGAGTTTGTCCAACATCCCTTATGATTGTGTTTTCATTCCTCTTAGTCGGTGACTGATTTGCATTTTGAGGTGCCTTAAAAGAAATACTTCAACATTTTGAATTCACTTTCTTCGTGAGAGGAGATCAACTTCAGTTCTGACTGAACAGATGAGTTTTGTGCTGCCTTCAGGCTCCGGGCCTGCCGGGAAATCACACGTCAGAGTTGATTCAGTATCAGCAATAAAACCACAGGGGTAAATATGACGGGGCGGCTGGGCTCCTCTGTGATCCCCAGGTTACTGAGATGTGACATTTATGAGCAGAAAGAAGGAAAAACTTGTCAGCAGCTGACAGGAAGAAAGGATGTGTCCGATATTTTCCAATTATGTTTTCAATTTAACACTGTCAGTCATGATACCTTCGTCCGTCCCCCGTGAGTCACCTTAAATTTATGAAAATAGTCTGAGTTTATCAGGTCTGCTAAAGGAACGATTTCATTCTGACTCTAAAATCATAGAATATTTATTTGAATGTCTCTTGTGGCAGAATAAAATGACGCTGAGCCTCTGAGGATGCACATTAAAGTTTTCTGGAGTGATTTGTTTTTGTTGTCTGCGAACAGTGGCGAGGGAACAGCTGTGTGTCGATGCAGAGAGGCACCCCTCACTTTCTCCTAAAAACACAAAGTTTGTGATGGTTCCTCTCCTTCTTTTCTGGAAAAGACTGCACCATCGTGGTCACAGATTATTGATTTTTTGCAGATAAGAGCAGACACTTGATCGCAGAGACGCACAGCCCCTTTCAGTGATGCCCTTTATGTCTGAGGGGTCATTTTCAGTATCTTTTCCTGCAGAGACCAGAGGGGGGGGCGAGCTCGTTCATCAGACTTCAGCCTCCGTTCGCTTGCTGCTCCTCTGCAGCTGTGCATCGACTCCTGGGGTTTGGTGCCCTTCACGTCCATGGGTCGCTCTGTAAAAAGTGAAAATAAGTTGTAATCTGCAGCATCCTAAAATAAACACATCACCCAACAGATGCCATGACAGGCTGTGAAAAAATAAACTGAATCGGGACGTGACTGAAATAAAGATCTGAACATCTCTACATTTCAACTCAGTGACAGTTTTTTATTATTATTTGAAGAATAAAATGTATTGGGATGGAATAAAGAAAGAGCTAACATCTGAGAAAATCTTAATATTTTAAAGATCTACAGTATTAACATTTGGAAAACCTTCACAGTCCATGTCTGAACGATCCTTCTGTAACTATTATTACTTGAGGGCCTGAGATGACTGACATTATTTCAGGACTTTACTTTATGGACTTTAAGTACATTTTACTAATTATACTTAAAGGACTTTTAGGTTGTGGTTTTAGTACTTTTACTTCTGCAAAGAATCTGAGTACTTCCTCCTCCACTCCTTTACACTGACAATAAAATGCTAAATTGGTTGTGGTTTCATGTGACAGACTGAAATATGCCTGTTTTTAGGAGTTGTTTTTCTCCCTCTCTCTCTCTCTGTTCCTTCTTGGTACTCTCCAGCCTCCCTCCTGATTACGCCTCATCCACCTCACTTGCACATCTGTCCGCCATCAACTCATGGAGCAGTATATATTTATTCTACTTACACTGTGTGCTCAGAGGTTTTGTCTCCAGTCATGGTATTTGATTTCTAAACTATTATTCCCTGTGTCATTCATTGTTAACATACCTCGTGAGCCTTGTAGACAACTTTTAAAATCATCCGATTGTTTTCTTGAAGTTGGCGAGTTACATTACATTATATTACATTACATAAGTGATCAGTAACAGAGAAGTTGCACTGCACATTTTACAACTCTGTCCGCTCTCCAAACTACATTTAGTCAACAAAACATGCAAGAAGTGATTCGGGAAAAGGCTCAAAACCACAAGCAAGATGAGTTTTCTCCTCCAAAAATCATTCAAGGTGCAAAGAAAAACAAGATAAGGAAGAAAAGAAAAAAAATCAATATTATATATATATATTTAAATCTCCCCCTGAAACAAAAACTGTAAAAACTTCAAATCAACATCCTGTGCTTCAGTCCTCTTTGTCAGTTTGAGTACTGAATCAAAAAACAACACATCTGACTGAAACAAATAAAATGAGCTGTGCTGCTTTAACAGGCTTTGGAGTTGATTATTTTTTTCCACATGGTTCTGCTTTGAAAGAGCGTGTGCTGGAGGGGGGAGTTAATGAAAACTAAAGCATGAGAGATGTTTATCAGGGCCTCGTTGACCTCCGGGCTAATGAAGTCGGCGGAGGGCTGCGAGGTTCACTGGTTCCCGCGGCGATCCGGGCCATGATGAAAACGCAGCCGCCTCCACTAACGACTCTCCCACAATTAACTGATAACCGACTCTCAGATAAGACACACAGATTTTTCCACATCGCCCACAACACCTCATCTCTACACAGCTGAACACCTCAGTTAATCACCTTTAACA
This sequence comes from Scortum barcoo, assembly GCA_023238725.1. Taxonomy (NCBI): domain Eukaryota; kingdom Metazoa; phylum Chordata; class Actinopteri; order Centrarchiformes; family Terapontidae; genus Scortum; species Scortum barcoo. Next base: position 21,673,462 of record CM041545.1, on the reverse strand, counting down.
CTAAAATGGAGACATAAACCTCGACTAAAGCTTTGTTAAGGAGTCGACCACTAACTGAATTAGATTTTATTTAATTTAACGATTAATGTTAATCTCTTAAAGATGTAGTTTGACATTTTTGGAGATCTGTTAAAGCATTTATATTATCGCTCTTATTTTCTCCTTCTGTCCTTCATACTTTTTTAGGTCGACTGCTCCTCAGCATGTTTATTCAAATATCAAAACGTCGAGCTTTTTACAGAAATTGATGCTACAACTTTCCTACTTTATAGCTCCTTATGCTTTTTGAAGCTTTGTACTATATTTACTTTGCAATATAAATGAATATGAGCACACTTTGGATGCAGGGAGTGAGGTTTGAATACCCACTTTTACTACTGCTGTTTCCACACATAGGTGGATGGTTAAAGCGTATGATAGTTGTCCATAAACCACGTGGAGATCAGAGGTTGAAATCCTCTCTAGATGTTGTACTTCTGCTGCTCTTACATCTTCGTGGTGTCACATGAAGCAGCGTACTTTAATTTCAGTGAGTCACACAGCTGCGACAATCTGGAAAAACTGCATTCTTACATGGAGAGAGTGTGGAGACACCTGACCACGTAAAACCCTAAAAGTAACCCCTAAAATATCCCATGTGTGGCTGTATCTTAAAAATTATCCCAATAAAGTCATTTTGTTCATTTTGGCGACAGACCTTCCACAGCTGATTGCATCCTGTGTTTTTAATAAGGGACGGTTTCACAGTGTCATCAAATCTCGTTGCTGACTCTGAAATGTTGGAGGTCCAGTTTTCCTTTAAGCTTTCTTTAACACAACCTCTCTCTGTCCAATCTAAAGCAAACTAACAGAAAAAGCATGTTTGTACAGACACGAGAGCTGCAGAGTTTTCACTTCAGTCTCACTGAGAGCTGTTTCCACGAAGTGTGCAAAGCAAAGTGTCGATTGAAGTTCGACACATTGAATCAGGCGGGTTAGAGCGGTTCAATAAAGGTCAGTTCAAGTTCACACAATCAGACCGATTCGACACAGCTGGTCCGAGTGTGAAGATGATGATGTGAAGATGATGAAGTGTGCAGGCTGCTCTGAAGAGAAGTCGAGCCTGGATTATATAGATTTACGCTGACAAATATCAGCATTTACCATCATGAAGAACTCAAACATCTAACAATAAGAAAGAAAACAGAGCTATACCTACAGCAGAGAGGAGGACTGACGAGGAAATGTTGACAGTAAAACATAATAAAATATTTTGTGCACAACTGTGAAAGACCAAACGCTTGTCTCATATCTCTCCAGTTTTCATCTCAACATTTTCTTTTCAAATCCATTTTAAAATCTTATTCATAACTTACAAGTCTTTACGTGGTCAGGAGAACATCAGTGAAGTTTTAACACCCTGCTGTCCAAAAAGACCTCTCAGAGTCCAGGTGGAGGTCAAAGGACAATCAAGTTCATTTTAAAAGCTTTATTTGTTCTCCCTTTGAATTTTTTAGACACTATTTTAACTGCGTACCTGTCAGAGAGAATGACCGAGCAAAGATCCTGTGGGACTTTTTTAGATCCCGACCGACAAACTGGAGACAGCTAACCAAACGGACATCATGCTGAACAGCAAAGAACAGAAGAAGAAGAAGAAGAAGGGAGCAACATCAGGAAGAATGATAACGGGAAGCTGGAAAAATATCAAGAACAGAGAGAGATTCAAGATTTAAGATTTTATTATGTGCAAAACAATCACATCAAGCAGCATCGAGCCTCTGGTTCTCTAAACAATGCTCAAACATATTTAGAAGAAAACCACTCAAGCAAAAAAAAAAAAAAATAGGTAAAACTAAACAAAAACAAAAATAAATAATAAACTAAAGTAATAAAATAAAATATAGACCTAAAATTGTTGGAAGTAAAAAGTGTGCAAAAGGTGCAAAATAGTGTTGATGTGGTGCAATTAAGAGGAAATTTAACAGAAAAAGAAAAGATGTTTTAATGTATATTTGATTAATATAATAAATAAAATAAACATATCGTTCTGAATGTCTACACGCTATAAGCACCTAAACATAATCAGCTTGATGTGTCAACTGTCCAATCTCATCATATTTATTAAGTGCAGATATTTCAAATATGATTTCCTATCATAATTGACAGATTGACAGATTCTCTACACCCTGACTGACTGTGGATAATAAAGTGAGATAAAATGTCAACATGTCAGAGGTCAAATCATCTCTTTCGCATCAGGTCGGTGTTACTGTAAATCTGGATTAAAAGAAATAACTCCGGTTTATCCCAACAGTTAACCTGTCCCGGACTGGTTTCTGTGGTAACTGAGCTGGAAGTGTGCAGAGTTTGTTTCATGGAGCCGAATCAGCTGAACGTGAGTCAGACAAACTGAAATAAGCCTGGCTGATTTAGTAAACTCGTTTTATGGAGGAGGCCTCGGCTTCCAAACATATTTTCATTTCACCCACAAAAACCGCTCACTGAAGTCTCCGACTGAAAAACAAACTCACCAATCATCTAAATCTGAATCGTTTACCTGCAGAAGAGTGTTTGTGAGTTATTTAAAGATGAGAAACCACAATGTGTACTAATACTACAAGGAACTAAAATACATGCATACTTTTATTACTTATAGTACATGAAGCTGAGAGTACTTCAGTACTTTTAATACTTATACTACATGAAGCTGAGAGTACTTCAGTACTTTTAATACTTATATTACATGAAGCTGAGAGTACTTGTTGCAGCTTTTGCATGCAGGACTTTTTCTTGTAACAGAGTACTTTTCCATCGCAGTACTTGTACTTTTACTGCAGTAAATCCCTCAGTCTGTGTTCACTGGAGCACTTCACAGGAAGCCCTGCAGACGTGACTTGAATCCCAAAGTGACTCATCCTGTTTCCATCTTGTCTGCTATTTTTAGAAAGTTACACATCACTTCAGATAACACACAGAAAAACACACATGAAGTTATTTATCACTGTGTTAATAAGAAAACTTGCAGCACTTACAGAGTCTAAATTCATCCCGTGAGTCCTGCTCGGAAATTCCCTGGTTTCCTGTGGTATGTGTGGAAATATCCAATTAACTGCGTGGGTTAATTACCCCCATGAATAAAGCATTAACTGCCCCCCCACACACAGAGCAGGAGAGGTGCGCTCTGATTGGTCAGTCCCAGGATAGAAATACCAGGTGTGTCCTCAGAGTCCGGACAGGCACCAGGACCAGCAGGACTCAGACCCCGATCCGGATCAGCCCAGCCCTCAGACACCATGCTGCCAGGCTCCGCTCTGCTGCTGCTGCTCGGACTCTGCTCCGCCTCCTGCTTCGAGCTGCTGCCCGAAGAGGCTGCACCGCGCCGGGCACGCTTCTCTGCCAACAGCCCGAGTGAGTCACGGTTCTCTGACCAGCTCACTTCTCTTCTTTTTTTATTTTTTCTTGTGCAGTAAAACTTTATTTACTTCCTTCTGCAGCTGGACATTTACTCAAGTTACTTTTACTTGAGTATTTTCATTTTAATGCCACTTTTTACTGCTTTTGTCTGACAGCTTCAGATATTTTACAGTTATACATTCATTTATGCTCATTTATACTGTTATTATTGAAACTTGAGCAGTTTGTACAAGAACAGCTCAAATGATTAGATGATTAATCATTTAGTCAGACACATTTTTAGGATAAAACCCTTGAATAGTCTTTTTGCATGCAATATTCTGCAGTGAGTTGAACGTTGTCTCCCTTTTAAAGGTGTTTCTGAACTTGTGTGTTCACATATTTTCTCATATTGGAGGCAGCACTTGTGTGTTAATGTGTTTGTGTGTGTGTGTGTTTGCAGCTGATGTGGCCAGATGTTTGAACGGAGCCGTCACCGTTGGCTGCGGTTTCTTCTCCTGTCTGGAAAACTCAACCTGTGACACCGACGGGATGCACGAAATCTGCGAACTCTTCCTCCACACGGCTGCTACCTTCAACACAGAGGTCCGTCTGTGCTCCTGTCTGTCTGTCTGTCTGTCCATCTACCTGTCTGCCTGTCTCACCTGTGTGCTCCTCCACAGGGTAAAACTTTCGTCAAGAAGAGCCTCCACTGCATCACCCAGGGAATCACAGCGAAGGTTTTCCAAACCATCCGCCGCTGCAACATCTTCCAGAGGATGATCGCCGAGGTTCGTAAACTCGCAGAGACTCAAACTAACGACGGCGTTCGACTCTGCTTGTTTGTTCATGGAAGTTTTATCTCTTTAAAGGTGCAAGAGGAGTGTTACACCAGCCTGGACATCTGCACGGTGGCTCGGACTAACCCTGACGCCATCGGAGAGGTGGTGCAGGTCCCGACTCACTTCCCCAACAGGTCAGGACGGATCACACACAGAAGCAGTATTAAATCATGTGTTGTCTGCTGTAAACTGAATGACTCCTCCTCTGCAGGTATTACAGCACTCTGCTGCAGGTCCTGCAGTTGTGCGACGAGCAGACGGTGGCGGCGGTGAGGGCCGGCCTCGTGGCGCGTTTAGGCCCCGACATGAACACTTTCCTCGAGCTGGTCCAGAACAAACCCTGCAGCTCCGGCTCCGGCTCGGCCGCCCACAGCAACCCGACCAGCTGGAGGAACACCCCCATGTTCAGCGTCCAGTCTGGCTTCAGAGGCAGAGACCCGACTCACCTGTTCGCCAGGAAGAGATCTGTGGACGACATGGAGGGAGGCCTGAAAGCCAAAAACTAGACGTCACTCACGTGCTGAATATTGTTCTCACACACTGATACATTTGCAAACACGCAGCTTTCTCCTCCCTGATGTTTCCTAAAGTTTATTCTTCTTATTTTGGGGTGATTTGCTCTGTCTGACTACCTGATGTTACCGACAAGCTCTGCTGAGCGACCTGTGTTACAGACGTGTGAAAAGAGGCAGAGTACAGTGATTATGATCTGATATTTATTTTCTTAAACGAGTTAATTTATGAGGCTGTAATATTTAATGTAGAGGAAAAGAAGAAAAGAGGCCGAGGAGGTCAGGAGGCGCTTTCATGCTGGCCGTGGAGCTCCTTCTGATCTCTGTCAGGGGCCGTTTAGCTGGTCTGAGATCACTTTATTAAAGTCTTATGCAATGTTTAAATGAGAGGATGTAAAACTTTACTGACCTGAAGTCTGGAAGCCAACTCGGCTGGTTTGTGTCTGAAATAAATGATGTTACATGACTGATTTTGGCTCGTCTGATTTTCTTGACGATATCAGCAACTCAGCTAATTTTATCATTATTATTAATTTCTTACTGATTGAATAATGATTCTCAGATGATTCTTGAAAGAAGACAAAGATTATTCCAATAAATTAATAAAAAAATAAACTAAACAGATCAATTAATGAGCTGTTTTATGATTTTTAAAGATCTGGATGTCACTCGTGTACGGTGACAAAAAATATTAAAATAAAATTCTGTTAAATATTCTAAAGTAAACGTAGCAGCGATATAAAGTAATTAAGTACAATTACTCAAATACTGTACTAAAGTGAGCAAAGTTGGGATAAAACTATTATGAATGACATTTATTCAGGACATATTACAAAGAGAAAGAAGTATTTAAAATGAATACATTGAAGTAAATAAATATAATAAAATAAATGAATACAATGGAATAAATTTGAAATTAGAGAGGCAACATAAAAAAGCATATAAGTATTACAATATCTTTGACTATAGGACTCTGCTGTTTGTTCATGGAAGTTTTATCTCTTTAAAGGTGCAAGAGGAGTGTTACACCAGCCTGGACATCTGCACGGTGGCTCGGACTAACCCTGACGCCATCGGAGAGGTGGTGCAGGTCCCGACTCACTTCCCCAACAGGTCAGGACGGATCACACACAGAAGCAGTATTAAATCATGTGTTGTCTGCTGTAAACTGAATGACTCCTCCTCTGCAGGTATTACAGCACTCTGCTGCAGGTCCTGCAGTTGTGCGACGAGCAGACGGTGGCGGCGGTGAGGGCCGGCCTCGTGGCGCGTTTAGGCCCCGACATGAACACTTTCCTCGAGCTGGTCCAGAACAAACCCTGCAGCTCCGGCTCCGGCTCGGCCGCCCACAGCAACCCGACCAGCTGGAGGAACACCCCCATGTTCAGCGTCCAGTCTGGCTTCAGAGGCAGAGACCCGACTCACCTGTTCGCCAGGAAGAGATCTGTGGACGACATGGAGGGAGGCCTGAAAGCCAAAAACTAGACGTCACTCACGTGCTGAATATTGTTCTCACACACTGATACATTTGCAAACACGCAGCTTTCTCCTCCCTGATGTTTCCTAAAGTTTATTCTTCTTATTTTGGGGTGATTTGCTCTGTCTGACTACCTGATGTTACCGACAAGCTCTGCTGAGCGACCTGTGTTACAGACGTGTGAAAAGAGGCAGAGTACAGTGATTATGATCTGATATTTATTTTCTTAAACGAGTTAATTTATGAGGCTGTAATATTTAATGTAGAGGAAAAGAAGAAAAGAGGCCGAGGAGGTCAGGAGGCGCTTTCATGCTGGCCGTGGAGCTCCTTCTGATCTCTGTCAGGGGCCGTTTAGCTGGTCTGAGATCACTTTATTAAAGTCTTATGCAATGTTTAAATGAGAGGATGTAAAACTTTACTGACCTGAAGTCTGGAAGCCAACTCGGCTGGTTTGTGTCTGAAATAAATGATGTTACATGACTGATTTTGGCTCGTCTGATTTTCTTGACGATATCAGCAACTCAGCTAATTTTATCATTATTATTAATTTCTTACTGATTGAATAATGATTCTCAGATGATTCTTGAAAGAAGACAAAGATTATTCCAATAAATTAATAAAAAAATAAACTAAACAGATCAATTAATGAGCTGTTTTATGATTTTTAAAGATCTGGATGTCACTCGTGTACGGTGACAAAAAATATTAAAATAAAATTCTGTTAAATATTCTAAAGTAAACGTAGCAGCGATATAAAGTAATTAAGTACAATTACTCAAATACTGTACTAAAGTGAGCAAAGTTGGGATAAAACTATTATGAATGACATTTATTCAGGACATATTACAAAGAGAAAGAAGTATTTAAAATGAATACATTGAAGTAAATAAATATAATAAAATAAATGAATACAATGGAATAAATTTGAAATTAGAGAGGCAACATAAAAAAGCATATAAGTATTACAATATCTTTGACTATAGGAGTGAATATATTTATGTGAAAGAAATCTATTATTGAAACTAATATAATATTAAGTGATAAACTACACATTTAAGTAAACATTAAAATAGTGTTTTGTGTATTATGACTTCTTACAGTATTACTCCTATAGTACAAAATAATTTTCTGTTGTTATGTACTTGTTAAAATGTTCATTATTAAGTCAAAAAACTTTCAAACTGCGATGATGAAGCTGAACTTTTTTTAAGATCGCTGTAGTTTGTCAAACCATCACCAGGTGGCGTGACTGTACCTGAAAATATTCTTCAGTTTCTCAAACTGTCCTTTTTTCTAGCCGCCCAAAAAAGTACATTTACAAGTTCTTCTACTTAACATGAGTATTTCTGTTTTTACATTAAACATATTAAAGGCTTATGAAATAAATTATTAAAGAGTAAATACAGTGAGTCTTTTTGGTTCGTGCACTTTCATGTAAATCAGTTTGGGCCTCTTGTTGTTGTTTTTGTCAGCAGTTCAATTGAAGAAACTTTTCTTTTTTTCCTAAACTTCTCACATGGTTTCATTTAAAGAAGTTTTTTTTAATCAAAATATGTAAAATGATCCAGTAACACCAGAGAAAAGTGCAAAAACAGACGAGAACTTTTCTTCTTTTCTTTCCATCAATCATCAACTGTATATAAAGTACTTCAAACTAACTGTATATAAAGTACTTCAACTTTTACCACCGATACTGATACTACATTTTACAGTACGTCTTCCACCTCAGAGCTTCTTCGCAGCACAAAATGACAAACAGGCCTTCAGACTTCCTCCTCAGAATAATCGTGGTTATAAAAGGCTGTTTGTTTTAGGAGCACCGCAGCACTTTTTCATTTACTGACTCATGGAGAGTCACAAACTGGACGCTTGGTACTCGACAGGCCACACGAGGGCAGATCTGAACCATCGAACGTCCCAAACAGCCTGAAAGAAAAGAAAATACATTTTCATTGATGTGAGTCATAAAGGTTGTTGGAGTGGTGTTTCTCAGAGTAAACGGATGAACGAATGAACCAGCAGACACAGGTGGACTCTGCTGTTTGTCCAGGCTTGTTGGCTCGGTGCTGGAGGTGTTAATTGACACCACAATGGCTCTCACTCGACCATCTGTCACACGAGGTAAAGGCTGACCCCTAATGGCTCCCCACCTCGCCGTTATGGCCCATTAACTCCCATCAGGCGGGGTGAGAAAGACCTCCACCTCCCCCTCTTTACCGTGGAGGCCTGCTCACCTCCAGCAGCTCAGCAGGAGCTCCGAGTGTCCGCTGAGGTGTCGCTGCCGACGGCAGAGCAGACAGCCGTTAACAGCTCTCATTTCCTGGAATTAGAGGTGTTAAACTGCAGCTCTGAGAAAACACGCCGCTCTGTTTGTTTACTGAAGGCATCCCAACCTGCAAGGAAGTTTACCTCTGTGAGGGCAGAAGTTACAAAGAGCTTTACGGGAACACGTGAACAACAAAGTTCAGTGCTGGAGATGATTTCAGGAGTCTGCACTGTTAAAATGCATGTGAGAGGTGAAAGTTTAGTCAATGTGGAGGCAGTGAGAGAAATTAAAGTAAAAAAAATACTCAAACTTTAAACATTCAGCCCATTTATCTCTGTGGAATAAAAAGTTGATACGAGTCTGAACATTTGTAGATGGTGTGTTTATGTGAAAATATATCTGATGGATCATTGTTTGTTATTTGTATGTTTTACTGAATGAGAGTCTCAACAAATGCACAAATTAAAGTAAATCAAAGACAGATTTGAGTCTGGACCAGCAGACTTATTATAATAAACATTCATTCTTTTTCTTGCAAAACTAAATGATCAACATCCCTCTCATGTTTCAAGATTTTTTATTTGTCGTGTGCACAACAATCACATGGAGCAGCTGTTGAAGCAATAAATCCTTCAGACATAGTCATAGGAATAAAATATAGTATATAAAATAAAACAATAGAAAGAGAAATATAAAACTGTTGCAGGAAGTGGTAAAATTAGGTTTAACAGTAGTGATAAATATATATACGTATATATATAAATGGAGAATAAAGACATTAACATGTAAAGTGATGTGTTACGTCGAGTTATCTCTGCACCGTGCCCTGCACATAAGCATTAACACACATTAACACTTTCTGGTTTTTGTAATGAGATATAAGATGATAATTACAGAGCTTCAGCCATGCTAACACTTCCCCTCTGCGTCCAGTCTTTATGCTAAGCTAAGCTAACCCACTGCAGCTTCATACTGATTGTACATTAAAGTTAAATCAGTCTCATACAGGACTCTTTGAGGAAAAGCCCCAAAAATGTTGAAAAATTCAGAGACATCCTTTCTTCTGTTGCACTGAGGCAGTTTGTGACTGTGTGGACATGAAGTTTTGTAAAAGATTTGTGGGAGACGGATGTTTTCTGAAGGTCTGCGGGAGCATCTTTCCTCAAGACGAGGCGGGAAAAGTTTGTCTGGAACTGATTCAGCTTTTTTTTTTTTCAGGGAGGCCAGAGATCTCTGAGGAGGAGAGCGGATGGCAAACAGGAAGGAGATGGACGAGGGAGGCTGATTCAATTTAACATGAGGCCATAACAGAACACGCTGTTATGTATTCGTAATGTCGGCCAGGAGCTACAGAGGCAGTGAAATGAGCAACACTCATGATGGATGGATGTAACACTGATGTCTGATGTAACACAGCGTTTCCTCCCTGTTTCCTCTGCTGGGAAGGAAACGCTGCCTCAGGCCCTGCAGAGAAAACCAGTCAGAGGAGTGTGTGTGTGTGTGTGTGTTAGATAGATGGTGCAGAGCTTCCCACAATTCATCTCTTTTTATACAACACACACACACTTATTCCAATAATTTAACCAAGTTGGCTCATGGTTGAAAAAAGGGCACAAACAGAATTAAAGTCTGATTTTTATCTTAAAGGTGTTTTTGATTTACATTTTTAATGACGAATGATTAAAGAAAAACATTCACTGAACTTTTGGAAAGTTGCAGAATCAAAGTTGATCAATGATTCATTTTGACAGGTCTGTGTGAGATATCTGATGGTTCTTATTTCTAACAAAGTCTGTGAGCCAACAGTATGATGTTTGATTAGTCTGCAGTTTGGAAACAGAAAGCTGAAAAGTAAACGCCCAGCTTCAACAATCCCAAAGTACAAAAGCAGGAAGAGCAGGAGGAACTTCGGTTCAGGCTTTGCTTGTTGGAGCTGGAGGATCAGTGTGTGTGAAGGAGAGGAAGATGACTTTATTTTGTTCATTTAATCACAACAAAACATCTCAGCCAGGGGTAAAAATTCAAAAAGATTTTAATACTGTTAATCAGTTATTTTACACATTCATGGAAGCATTTTTCTGTGATGAGCTGGAGGATAAGTGCAATGTCGAACTGTAACACATCTTTGGAGACTTTACTGCAGACAACCAAACCTCAGTGAGAAAACACACGAAATGGCTTCAAAATGCACAAAGAAAACATGAGAAATAAATCTACTGATTTATTTATACATTTTGTTCTGTATTTTATTCATTCAGTTATTTTTTAGTATCTATTTAGCGTCAGTCTTTAAGTTCATATTTCTCTCAAGAGTCCAGTTTGGTCTTCCATATAACACAATTATTTACAATATTCACACAGATCATTATTATTAACGTGAGTCTCTCTCAGTCCTCCATCAGCGGGTGAACTCAGTCTTTTACACCCTTTTTATGAATGGGATGGTGTGTGAGCTGCTTCCTGAGGCCTTGCTGGGGGAGTCCAGCTCAGTCCAGCTGTTCCTCACATCAGTCTGCCGCCGTGATGGACGACGGCGGTGAGGCGGCTCGTCTGAGCTCCTCCACCGGGCCTCATCTGGGACTGCCGCCGCCACGGCCGCCCCGCGCAGCAGAGGAAACGGGATGAAGCTGATCCAGGAAGGGAAGAGCTCCCGGGACGCTTATGTGGAGTTACAGGAGTGATCCGAGGAAGACGAGCCGACGAGGGAATACTGGACCAGAGGAACCGCCAAGTCCAGGTACTCCTGAAGACACAGATTCACAATCAGGTTTACTGGGAGCCAGTTTGGACAGATCTGCTTCTCTTCTATGAATATTATATTACAATATTACAACTTTCTGCTTTATTGATCAGTGTTTCTCACTGTCTGCTGTCCAACAAGGACAAACGTAATAAAACCTTCAAAGGCAGACATGGAAAGATTCGAGTCAAAATCTCTGATGTGAAACTTTCACTTTGTTGTTCCTGATAGTTTGTGCTGTTGAGCGTCGCTCCGTCTTCAACTGATGTTTACTGTTGTTATTGTTGATGTTGTCACAAATGATAATAAATGAAACTAAGTGATAAAATGAATGAATGAATTAGTTTGTCCAACATCAGCTGAAGTTTAAAAATCTCTGAAAACAATGTCAGTGCAAAGAGCAGGAGGTGAAATGAAATGGACGTGGAGGTGTTGATCACTGAAAGTCATTAAAATGAAGGAGATGAAAGCAGTTGAGGGCAGTGCAAATGAAAAAAAGTGGCGGCATTTTAAGATTTCAGCAGCGATGAAATTTCAGCTGCAGGTGAAAAGTGAAGTTGAAGCACTGAAGGTAGTTGAAATGTTATTTGGTATGTAAACACCGAACGATGTTAAACTGTTAGTGAAAAAGAACATGAATGTTTATGTGAAAATACATTAGCAGGATCATTAATATTCATATTTCTCTCTATTTTTACTGAGTGAGAGCCTCGATGGAAAAGACGTTACCTGGTTGGCCATGAGAGAAAGAGTTCGGTCTAAATCTTCCACCAGCTGTTGGAAAGTCGGTCTGCGAGATGGGACGGCGTGCCAGCAGTCTCTCATCATCAGGTACCTGAAACAAACATGACAGCTTCATTTTCCTGTTTCCTCTCACAGGTACAGATGTTGGTTATGTGAATGTTCAGCTGCTTTACTGAAAGATTATAAAACTTAATCAACTGCAGGTTGATGCAGTTGGTTTTGGTAGTTTTGGTGTCTGACAATCTCTCAAACTCTTGAATCTTGACCTCAAACTGGATATTTTTTTAAAATAGCTGTTTCTGGTCTGAATGCTGATTTAGAGAGAGGATTGTAAAAGTAAAAGCCCATTTGTATGCAATAAAAAATGGTGAAAAACCTTTAAATATATTCAGTGAAATGTCTATCTGTCCAAAAAGTCAAAAAATATAAAATAACACATTAAAAATGATGAACCTTATCTTCTTTTGTACATCTGTATGCATGGAGGTGATTTTAACCAACAACATAAGTTTGATAAATAAATATAAACAAAGGTGAATGTGAAAAAAACCCTCAGTGTAATCCAGCTAACATCAAAGAAAATATCAAAACATTTCAATATATCTTTTCAATATTATATCTAATAATAAAACCACGCTGTGCAAGTATTGAGCTCCCTTACTTAAGTAAAAGTACAACAGTGTAAAAATGCTGCATTTCAAGTAAAACTCCTGCCTCAAACAAAATCACAGGTTTGATCCTTAAAAACATACGAGAAACCTATAAAAATCAGCACTTTGTTAAAGTTAAATCTTCGACTGAATAGTGACTGAAGCTGTAAAATAAATGTAGATACTTCACCACATTTATTTGACAGCTTCAAAGCAGCAGAAAACAGAAATATTCAATTAAAGTTGCTCATGATTGAACTTAAATACAGTTTTGATGCAGATGTAGTTGAAAGTGAGTGAGTGAAATGACAGTTATTATTAAATCTGTGTTTCCGTGTGTGTGTTTTATGTACTCACAGCTCCTGAGTGCATGCTGAGGGTTTTTCCATGCGGTGTCCCTCCTTCAGCAGCTTAAAGAGCTCCTCCACAGGGACCCCCGGGTACGGAGACCCCCCGAGGGTGAAAATCTCCCACAACAGGACCCCAAATGACCACCTGCAGGAACACACAGGAAACATCATAAAGACACTCACAGGCTTTTTCCAGGTGTGTGAAGTCGTGTGTGTGGTCTCGCTGGGGGAGATGTTCAGGTGCCAGGCTAGCAGCAGTTTCCACCTGTTTCCAGTCTTTGTGCTAAGCTAAGCTAACCAGCTTCTTCATGTCTGACAGACAAACATGAGAGTGGAATCAGTCTTCTCTCAGCAAGAAAAGCAAATTATTTCTCAAAATGTCTCTTTTAACTTAATTCCTCTTTGTTCACACTGAGATGGCATAAAAGAAAACTGAAAATATAACACTGATTATATTTATATATTTTTACGTCTATTTCTCTGCTCTGACATGAGAAGAATGTCCTTTTTTCTTTGTGCGTAAAAGATGATTTTCTCTGTTTTATATCATATTTTATATCATATATAACTGAATATCTGAATACAAAAACAACAAATCAATTAACTGGGAAAGTAATCAGCAGATTAACTGATATTAACTGCACACTAGCTGATTGATTTATTTCTCTGATGCACTTTAATTTCAATTAATTTTAATTTAATCTTGCACATTAACTTCACTGAATTTTATTCTGTTTTTTATTGATTATTGTTTTATATGTCCGTGTGCCCGTGTAAGGCACTTTGAATTTCTTCTTTGTTTGAATAAAGATGCACGCAGAAATGACTCAGCTGCTTAATATTCAGACACAAAACTATAACAATATTTGATTAACAAGAAAGAAAAACAACTTAACACAAATGACTCACACATCGCTTTGGTGCGTATAGATTCGGTCAAATAAAGCTTCTGGAGCCATCCACTTCACCGGCAGACGACCCTGTAAGAGCATTAAAATGTCAGATCACCAGATCATGATATAATAATAATATATTATTAATATTTAGTCTGTTCATTTAAAGGCGCTCCATCTCACGTTGGTGGTCTTCTTGTAGTAGTCGATGTGGTGGATATCTCGAGCCAGGCCGAAGTCGGCGATCTTCATCACGTTATCTTCGGTGACGAGCACGTTCCTCGCAGCCAGATCTCTGTGAATACACTGAAAACAGAGTTCATGTCAGATTAAAGCCAAAGACAAAGACCAGATTAAATGTTTATGACCAAAGTTAGCTTCACATTTGGCTGAAACATCTGAAAAAATTTGGTGTTTTCTCTTTCAGCAGCTAACTGATAACAGGGGCCTTTTCACAACTGAAAGTCTGAAGGTCTCATTTTGTTTCGTGTTGTTTTTCCTTTTTCCAGTTCTGACAGCAGCCAGAACTTCCCGTTATTAATTTCAGATCAAACTAAAAAGTCTTAAAGTCCAAAAAACCAAACGAGGCAGGTGTGTGTACAATGACTGTCCCACATAAACTCAACCAATCAAACTGAATATTCATACTGGAAAAACATAAAACAGTCTGATAAGTTGGTGAGTAAAGTATTTAAAAATCTAAAAAGTAAGACTAAAGTTACAACAAACAAGTGAGATTTCTACATTTTAAGTTTCTTTTAAACCAAATAATATTTTCACTCCTTTGCCGTGTGGATAACAAGTCTGGATTTTCTGATTTTCCAAACTTGACCTGTTGTCATGGCAACACATCCTTAAAGACAGAGCTGCAGTTTATCGACAGTTAGCTGGATCCTGACAGAGACTAAGACAAAGAGCAAACCACGATCATGAAGTAATGTTCAGAAACAAACAGATTTCTTATTTTATAATGAAAGAATATTGATGTTAAAGTATTATAAAGATATCACGATTCTGTGGTGGTTTAACGGCAGCGACTGGAGAATCAGCTGTTTAATAGTAACTTTACTTTAGCAGAGACCGACCTTCTTCGACGCGAGGTACGTCATCCCTCTGGCCACCTGGTACGCGGCCGACACCAGCTCCCTGATCTCCAAACTGCCCAGAGAGGCCTGCCGGGAGCCGCTCCAGTACTCCAACCCGACCGGCCGCCGAGCCCGCAGGTACTCCCTCAGATTGCCCTGCGAGGCGTACTCCACCACCACGTACAGAGGGCCTGACGGGGACACGCACCTCGTCTTTAACGTCTTTAACAAAACACATCACCGCTGACAGGAATCACACACGGACACACACTCACCGTCCTGCGTGCAGGCGCCCAGCAGGTTGATGATGTTCTTGTGTTTGCCGATCATCTTCATCATTTCCATCTCAGAGATCAGGTCGGACAGATCCTTCTCTGTGGCGTCGGCTGCAGATGAGTTAGATAAACTAATTATCATCATACTGAGTAAAAAAATAGAAAAACACTAAATGTGCATAAAGAATTTGTCACCTAAAGATAAATATACAAAGACTGCAAAGAAGAATATGAAGTCAAGTCAAGAAGAATATAAGTCAATAAATGATCTGTATGGATTAATTAAACATCTTTAGACTATAACATAAGAATTATTAGATATCAAAGTAAAAGTAAAGATAAGAAAAAGATGGATAGACATAAAAATACAGATGTCCTTCATTTAGTCATATTTTCACCCAACTCTAAAGAAAAAAAGCAATTGAGAAAATTAAAGTAATATCAGAGAGTCACAAATTCAGTGTAAGAATGATTTTCATTGAGGATTAATGATGAAATTTCTGCATCATTTCTTTTCATGCATGGATGGAAAGATTTAAAAACCGTAAAATAAACAGTGGAGTGAGGAAGTTAACAGGAAACTTCAAGATGGAGGAAATTACTTCATTATGAAAAATAAACATTAATAAACTCAATTAACAGCTCTAAACATGAAATATCAATTTTCTTTTCTGCAAAACATTAAGTTTAATTATATTAGATGTTTCTTCCAATAAAACTCTGTAGAGATGTTTTATCAGTAATCACAGACCACTTATTTTGAAAAGCAGCTCTCACCTTTGAGCATCTTCACGGCGACCTTCATGAGGCGAGTCGGTTTATTTCTGTTGATCCCGACGGCCTCGGCCAGAATGACCTGCCCGAAGCAGCCTTCTCCCAGAGGTTTGCCCAGAGTCAGCCTGAGGACGCACAGCAGATTACAGACCGGTCAGTGAGTCCAGTAAAAAAATCTCCAAAAAACTCCCTACAAACAGAAGTTATTAGAAATCACAGGAAAAAGATGCAATAAAAGGAGGGAATAAAACCATCACACAGAAATGGCTGCAAAACCTCCAACAAAGAACGACTAAACAAACTGTAAGGAGATTACTGAATGATCTATATGTAAAATATTATTAGATGTAGTCCGTTTTAAATGTCACTGACAGGCTCTTCCTCTACGAGTACAATGCCGCCCATGTCAGCTCCGACTGGGAGGCAGAAAAATGTGAAACTTTTGTTCTGACTGAGAATTTACTGAGTGGGCGTTCAGACTGAAAAGAGACGAAAGGACAGAAAAAATCAAAGAGGCTGTGTTTGAAGGGGGTTTGAAGTCTCAGGTACCACTGACACTCATGCTTCAATCATCAAAACAAACACCACATAGCATCCAGAAAATAATCAATCAATCAGAAACTCTGAACGCATCCATGAGTTTAAATGATTATCAGACTGCACACAGATTTTATAACTCAGTCGTTTTATATTTTGGGTTTAACTGGAGAAATACAGTTCTTCTTTAAAGTTTCTTTGGAGGTTTATCAGCTGCCAGAGACTGATAATATTGTGACACAGGGTTTTAAAGTAAACAATTATCTCTCAGGAACCGGAGGAAAGGAAATTTAATTTACTACCACAAAACTTCGATGGTAAAAGTTGAGCCTGGTTCAACTTTTTTAGTCCGACTTCACGTAGAGCGAAACGAGAGCTTTTCTCTGTTCTGTGTTTAAAGGAAGCAGTGAGGTCGAGGACGGCCACACAAGAAGGGATGAAATTAGAAAGTGTTCGAAACCTTCTGCGGGTTTCTGACAATCGACTGCACTTTTATAACCACTCAGCAGACAGATATAATTCATTGCGAGGTAAGAAGAGCAAACGACGAAATAAAGGGTGCAGCCTTTAGTTTAGTGCAGTAAATTAAAAGACTCTCAGTGTGGCGGCTTGAGAAATAAACAAGAATCAGTGGATCAAGCTTTACGATCGAAGTGTGTTATCAGATAATGATTATCTGTGGTGAGTGAGAAGCAGTGAGACAGGCGGTACCTGTCACGGGGCAGCTCCCACACGGGATCGTAGGGAAGTTCGTACTCTGACACTCCGGCCAGCATGGTGGTGGCGGCGCTGGAGAGGCGAGACTGACGCATCAGACACACCCCCGACTGGAGCGAGGACGAGGACTCGACGGAGACCTGCAGACGGACAAACTGTGAGTCTCTGTAACGCTGCAAAATCATTTTATATGCAAACTTTTTCATCACGCCAGCGTTTCCTATGGAGGATTTAAAAGTTGGATATCTCCTTAATCATTATCATACTGACTGAAATCTTGAGTAAAAGCGTGGAAAAACACAGAATATGGATAAATAGTTTGTCGCCTAAATATGTAAAGATTTCCCCTCATGTCAAAAGAATAAATAAAGTATATCTGGACAGTTTTACACAATATTTGATTTACAGAAAAACGATCTGCATCAACCAATCAAATATCTTTGGAGTATATTTTAAGTAATATTAAATATCAAGGTAAAAGTAAAGATAAGATGGGAAGAAGATGCTGGAACAAACTATTAGAGATTTGTAGACACAAAAATACAGATGCAATGAGAAAAACTTAGCTTTTTATGCTGTTATCTGATCAAGTGACCTCCACATAAACATGGACGTCTTTGAGAAGTGAACAGTGAACCAATCAGAGCCGAGGCTGTCGACTTACAGGAAGTTAAAAGACATGAATCAGATCAAACAGGTGAGCTCAGCAGGACAGACGGACGTGTTACCTGTCTCCTCAGAGGGATGCTCTTGGCTAATTTCTGGACGGCCAGCTGGCTGTTGAAGTCGCTCTTCTTTGGGGCGCAGCAGAGTCTGCAGACGACAGCTGTGGCTGCGAGGATGATGATGATGAAAAACCCGAGGCAATAGATGAAGATCTCCAGGTACGTCTGGGAGGGCAGCGGGGCGGAGGGCAGGTCTGAGGGGGGAGAGATGGGAGGACAAACATCAGCAGAGAGTCACATCTTCAGAGTGGTTTTAGATAAACTGAGTATCTTTAACGTACCGTCGACCACAGTGAGCCACGCGGAGTGATGAGACACACCGATGGAGTTTCCTGCCAGACAGGTGTACTTTCCGGCGTCGCTCAGACTCACGTTCCTCAGAGTCAAAACCTCCATTTCTTTATCTGTTGTGTTCAAACCTGCAGTCTGTAAAGAAAAGAGAGACACGAGAGGTGAAAAATAAAGAAGAAACACATGGATGTTGGTGGTGATAACGAGCAAAGGATGAGCCAAGAGAAGCGAAGAAGAAGAAGAGAACTGCACGCACAAGTGTAAACAAAACACAGCTGTGCACCAAAGAAGAAGAATTTGTGTAGTTAATCCGAGCAGGACGAAACACAAACAATCTGACATTGATTGTTTTGAAATGAGTAAATAACTGAGACTCTGTTTTAAACATCCAATCAGCAGACGGTCATTGTATTGGGCCTCTCTTGTGTCTGGAACAGGAACATAATAATACGTGTGAGGCTGCTGGCGGCGCGCCCGACACAACAAACCGCTCAGGCTGAGTGCCTTTCATCAAGAGTCCACAATGCATCACAGATGTGGTTTTACTCTGCTCTGTCAGAGAGATACGAAACCAGCGTCATGCAAACATGAAGAGGCTGAACGGCTGCTAGTGAAGGTTAGAAACAAACACACATCACTGAGATGTGAGTGACTCACGGCAGACCTCCAACATGTCGTCATACAGCTCTCCTTCAGTTTTCAAAGCGCTTTGTTTCCACATCTTTAAGTAACCAGCTTTTCTTACATCCAACATTAAAACTTCATGGATCTCTTGGCCTGTAAAGACTTTAAATGAGCTGCTCTGAAACTGTAGGAGTGTCCAATTTAAACAAAAGCAACAGGGAGCCATAACACAACGTCCAAAAAAGGGAAATGAAATATTCAGTTTATCGGTTACATGGAGGGCAATGGTCATATGAGAGGAAAAAAAACATAGTCCTGCACACAAAAATCATTTTAATGTTCTTTATTTTTATAAATTATTAGCTAATTTTAATTAATTTTAAAAGGAAAAAACTCTCTCTCAGCGACGAGGAGTCACAAACCAAAAACATTTAGAAACAACTTCTTTAGAGGGAAAGCTCCTCCTGACAGACCTTATTTAATCATTTAGGAGTTTTTGTTTTGTTATTTGAGGTTTATCGTGTTATTCTCTACAATGTTATTTAATGACACTGAACTAAATCAAATCAAATCTGTGCTGATGGTTAATGAAGGTCATCGATGACGTGAGTGAGAAAGAGCTCAGACTAACTCTCGATCGAGCGTCAGGTCAGATTTGTTCACTTTGTTTAAAGCTGAAGCAGAAAATGAATCTGCAGCTATTATTATATTTGATAGTTTACATCAAACTTACGACTGTAGAAACTGAATGATGGGTGATTTTTACTATTTTATGAAAAGTTAGATGACAAACAAACACTCAATTATTCCCCAAAATAATCATCACATTAACTAAAAAAGATGAGTTACAGCTCAGTGAGTCAGTTTCTGGGAGTAAATCTGTGATGTGTGAATCTAAACTTGTTGTGATGTGAACACACAGACCTTGAGGACGAGGACGTACGGGTGTCCGTCCGGTCCCTCTCTGCTGCCGTTGACCGTGATGTGTTTGAGCCACTTGATGTGAGGCTGCGGGTCGCTGAACACTCGACACACGAACTCCACGTCGCCGCCGACGACCGCCGTTTGGTTCGCCGGCAGACCCGCCTGCAGGATCGGCCTGTGAGGAGATCGCTCTGCAAGAGAAACACATTAAGATTACCAGGCTGAAAGTGAATCTAAAAGTAAGACCGCTTCTTTAAAAAAACACATATTTTTCTTTCTGTTTCTGTTTGAGTCGATGTTCGTATCATCCAAACACAGAGCTTTCTCTGCAGAGACTGTAAATCTCACAGTACAAGAGTTAGATCAGTCTTTAAGTAATGATTTTAAACCTTCCTGAGCTGATCGCCTGTTTAAATAGAAGGATCCGATCAGACTCAAAACAACTCATAACAAGTCGATGAGATGATTATAGTTTCCCAAATTAAAGGGGAAAAAAGAAGACGAGGTTTTCCTGTCGTTCAGGCGGAGACAGAGATCTGTTTTCTTACCGACCACGTCCAGCATGTAGGTGTGTTTGAGGCTCCCGTGTTCGTTCTCCACCACACAGGTGTAGTTCCCTTTATCAGACGGGACCACCGACTCCATGATGAGAGTCCACATGTGGTCTCTGATCTGAAAGGTTCAGGAGAGGAAATTAAATGAAACAACTGCTTGGACCTGTGCTGATTCCTCTTCATAAGCTCGAGCAGAAACACACCTTGAAGCCTCCGATTCGTTGGTCCTTCCTGAACACGTTGCCATTCTTGTACCAGCGCAGCGAGGGGACGGGGTTTCCTGTCGCCTGGCATCGAAACTTCACTGTCCTGCTGGCGGGAACGGCGTGGAGCTGCTTCTCCATCTTCTCGGGCATCACCCACTGCGGCGCCAACGCTGAGGAGGAGACATCATGATTACAATCATTTGTGTTTGAGCTGATTCATGTTTTTAACACAGAAAAACAAAAGAGAACAAGAGGGAACAAAAGTTTGAGGCTCACGCTGCAGCTTCTCGTTGCTTGTTGACAACTCGTTGGACAGTTTATTTTCCTCTGACGATGACTCATCGTCTTCTTCGTCTTCAGAGGATTTTACTGCGTCGGCTGCAGGAGAAGAAGAAGTTAAATGTTCAGAGGCTGAACCTGTGCTGATGTGTGCAAACAGGAGCCTCAGATGTTCTTTTCTGACAGCGAGAACAGTTTGTGGATTAACCTCTGACCCCCGGCTCCACGAGCGGGGCAGACAGGAGTCGTCGCCACTGCTCAGAGCTTCACCCGACCACTTCCTGAACTTCAGAGACCTCCAGCCTTTCTGCCCGGCCGTTAACAGCATGCAAACAACACACCCAACACGCACACTCCTGCAGCCTGTTCGGGGAAACTAAAGGACACAGCGAGGAAAAAAAACTTTCACTGAGCTGTAAATATTTCCTTTGAACCTTCTTTGACTCAGACTCATTTGTTTTGTATAAACTCAGATGTAAAGACCGCCGAGGCCTCTTTTAATCCATTTCTGTGTGATTTTTGTTTGTACAATATAAATGATCAATCAATCTGCTGATTATTTTCTCTGTTAATTAAGTGTTTAGTGTCTAAAAGTCAGAAAATAGTGAATATATATATATATCTCCAGATATCTTGTTTTCACACACAAACATTCAGCATACAACAATATAAAATACAAAAAACAGCAAATTCTTACATAAAAAAAACTCCAAACTAACTCTCTGAGATTTGACTTATTGATAAGTTGATGAACTGTTTCATCCATATGGCAAACAAAATGCTGAATACTTCCATTTTTCTATTAAATAAATGTGTTTAAAAGTGTTTTCTGTGTTTCTCCAGCTGACATACTGGTCTCATTAGCGAGTTTTGTTTTATGACACTAAAGCCATTTGTAACTGTCTGATCCCTTTTTTAAATATATTTATATCTCTGTGGAGGAGACCCTCCCTTCTTCTCTCTTCAGCACAAACAAACGAACTTCCTCGTAATAATTCGGTGTTTCTTTCTGACAAAGGTGAACAGGAGAAACCGTTCACACAATAAAACAACGCTGAGCCTCACGTAAAGTCGGGAATCCCTGTGAAGCTCTGTGTTGTGGTGCTAGACACACACAACACAACACGGATTATGGCCGACGTGCAGTTTCTGCTGAACACATCAAACAGTTTATAAAAAGAGCAGTTAGACGGGGCTGGGTTTTCAGGGATGCTTTTTTACAGGCACTAGAGGAGAGTCTGTGGTACTTACAGGAATATTTGACATTCAACTGGTTTTATTCTCAGTCTCAGAAAGTGTGGAGAGCGTGAAGGGAGGGAAGCGGTTTGACTTCACAGGCCCAAACCTTCATTTGAGAGACTGCAACGCAGAGCGAGGTGGGAAATTGAAAGCAGGCTTTGTTTGTGAGAGGAGGCTGCAGCAGAGAGGCTAAGTTTGACGTTTTCCTGACGGAGAGGAAAACAAGAATTTTACGGGCCCAAAAAAAAAAAAACACGATAGTCGCATCGACCTGCACTCAGCTGGAGTCCAGATGGTTGGAGCCGAAAAGACAAACACACACACTCAAGGTATATAAAAGCAAATGCACACAAGCACAAACACTGGCAGCGCGGAGAAGGAGTGTTTTCTGAGTTTCTTCTGAGCAGCACCAGACAGACCGAGTGCATCTGTTCCAACGTCTGGACAGGATATACAGACCATAACCGGCACCCCGAGAGCCAAGCCTCAGTCACACTAGGAAAAATCACTCTAACCAGCTTCAGATGCCTCCGAGCCAAAGAAACGGCCAAACCTTGAAAAAGTCACTTTCCTATTAAAGAAATTTGCTCATTGGAAAAGTCTCAAACACCGCAACCACAGACATGAAAGAGCCCTGAAACAAAAGAGAGGAGGAACAACACACACACACACACAGCGCTTTAAAACGAGGCTGAAACACGCCGATAACATCCGCCTGCACACCAAACGTTTACATCTCAACATCAAGATCAGAAACACTTTCAAATCACAAGAGCTGCAATTTTAATCAGAACTTTCATAAGTTCAATAACTGTTTTAAATAGTGAGGATCTCCTGTTTTTCTTTGTCATTCATCATTTACACTGAATATCTTTTAAGTTTTGGACTTTGGGCACCTTTTTTATCAATATCTGAGGCTAATCTGACTAATTATCTAACAAACTCATTGTTAAAAAAAATAACTGGAAGTATATTTCCTCAAGTACAAACTTGAGGTAGTTGTATTTGACGGAAGTGTATTTAAACATGGTGTTTTTACAGTATTTTATACATCAGTACTTTGACTTGAGTAAAGGATCTAAATCCTTCCTCCACCTCAGTCGTTTCACAGCTGCAATAAATTAAAGTTCATTCTGAGAGTTTGCCAAACATGAAACAAAAAGAAAGTCTGTCGTCTGGTTAATAAAAAGCTCTGATGAAATAAAGAGTTATTGTTGAACAGAATATATGTTTTTCTAACAATCCAAAGTGACGTCTATCTTTTTTAATCAGTCCAAAACACAAAGATAGTCAGTTTCAAATCACATTAGACTGAAAAAAGCAGCAGCATTAGAGAAGCTGGAAGCAGAGTTGAATCATTCGTCACCTGTCGATCGACTAATTGATTGATTGTTTCAGCACTAGTTGTTTATGTAGAAACAAGTCATGATTGTGTTTTGGTGAAATTTTGTCTTTTACTAAATAAAAGCCACAATATTAATCAGAAAACCCTCATTTAGACATTTTCCTGAAGTCGTTGAGCTCTTCTGAACAGAGCTGTTCTCAGACATCTGTGAAGTCTCTTACCTGTGTCTGTGTCCTCTGTGGCCGGTCTGGATCGAGCCTGAGGAAACTGGTCCAGCAGAACCAGCAGGATGCAGGACAGCAGCAGCAGCAAGCGGCGGCGGGGAGGAGACATCGTGTCCTAACGCATCGACTTCCTGCGACTTCCAGGCCAGGAACAGGCTGCAGGGAGAGCACAGAGGCAATAAAATCAGATCCGAATGAGGCCGAGACGCTCATCACACTCACTGTTTTTTCCACAGTTCAGCCACTTTACTTCAAACTGTGTTTACTTTACATTTTGACCATTTCCCAAAACATACCATCGATTTCCTGCCTCCAAACAGCCAGCGGTTTGCACTCATTTCACAGAAGATGCAGATAATGATTATCTGCATCGATCAGATTATCATTTCAGTTAAAGGATAAGTCATATTCTGTATTTTTCTTCTTGTCAAACACACACACTATAGTTTATGCTGACTCAATAACACACACCATCCTGCTGCCACAAATGCTAACTAGAAAACCAAATGTGGATTCATCCGCCACTGAAAACAGTCCCAAACAATGTCAGAAAATATCAGAAAATAATATCTCATCTCACATCTTCAAATGTCTAGTTTTGTTCTCAAACCTCACAAATATTCATCAGTGTTGTATTTGACAAAGAAAAACGGAAAAATCAGATTTAAGAAGCTGTAACAATCAAGTGTTTTGGTGTTTTTGCATAAAATAAACTGATTGATTATGAATATATTTGCACAGAGCATCTGTGATTAAATATAACGGTTTATTGTATTAAATAAGAGATTTGAATTGAGATTCCTGCATTCAGTTGAGGTGCCGTATTAGCACTATTTTCTACAGGGATAATCACTGAAAGAAATCCAGAGCTGCTAAAGGAAAGAAAGTTCAGTGTCTGACACCTTTTTAAACTCCAGCTGGACAGCATCAATTAGTTTGACCAATTCATCTCTCATTTCTTAAGGCTCAATCATTCTCTGGTTGCAGCAAGTTGATGATTTTTCTGCTTTTCTCTGTTCTGCGTCATTTCACATTAATTATCTTCATATTTTGGAGAGCAGAGTGAGAGAACTTGTGATTTTTCAACAATTTTCTGGCATTTTAAAGACTAAACAATGACTTAATCAGAAAAAAATGATCTAATCAATAACAAAAGTAATCTTCAGTTGTATCCTCCTGAGCCTCATTATTTGAGGAGGCTTTAACAAAAACAGTCTCTGCTCACTTTGACTGTGACTGAAAAGACGAATAAAAACAACAAAATGTTCTCTGCTCATAATGTCATAAAATTAACAGACACCAGTGGAGAGCTGAGAAAACTGTTGGTCATATAAAACACAAAACCACCGGCGTGGAAACTTGCCTGTAAAACACTCGACGTGCTCTGACACTCCACCGCGTTTTCTCCTCGCACTCTTACAGCTGTTTCTCTGAGCAGGTGAGGACTTGGTGATGTGGACTCATAAACCTTTAACACTCAGAGCCCCCCAGCTCACCTGTGAATACTAAATATCTGTTAAACTCAACAGACTGACACCAACACCATTTGTTGCATGTGTCACCATGAAGGTGTGAAACGCTCCTCCTCCTCATCCTCTGGTAATTACATTACAATCATTACAACCCAAATGCAACAACAATATATCAGTCAAAGTCTTTTCCCATAATCAGTAACTATGGCTGCACTTAATTCATCTGTGGATCATTTCCTCGATTAATTGTTTTACTTTACATTTTGGAAAATCATCTTGACACATTAAGAAATCTTGTTTTGTCCGACCAGCAATCCCAAACCCAGTGTCAAACAGTGTCAGAGGTTCTGCAGCTCCAACAGTTCTGGAAACAATCAGAGATGCTGTATTTAAGTCTGTAAAAGTGAAATATTAGGACATAAACACCTGCAGGGCGACAACAAACTGCAGAGAGTCGACTAAACATTCGTCTCCACGACTGACACAGCAGAAAGGATGGAAATAAAACAGCTGATCACAACCAGCAAAGTCTCTCCTCAAACACTTTCAATCAAGAAAATAATACAACAACAAACTACAGTCGACGTAATTCAACACAGAGGGAGAATGCACGACTACACCAACTAAATGCATGTTCGTCATTTAGCTTTTAAATGGAAAAATGCCCTGCATGATCAATAAAATGTCAACATCATCGATGAATTATTTCTTTAAGATCATTGTTTAGCTGCATACTCTCTGAGGTTTCTGTCATTGTATATCGTTTAATCAGAAGAATGATCAACACAGTAATCATGAGCTGCAGCCAAACTCGAGTATTGAAAAAGGCCATTTATAAGCCATCAGACTTTGTGACATCCTTTGTCCACATTCCTTCAGAAAACAAACGGAAAGCAGCCAAATTCATCAGTCTGGCTTTAGAGACTTTAACCTCAGCTACAAACTGCCTCTGCTGCTGAAGGAACTACAGAGGACGCTCATCATCTGATGAGCCTCGTAAACAGGACGGCCTCCGGTCGGCTGCCACCGCCGAGCCCTCAGCTCGTTCTCTCTGCTCTGATGTTGGAGACGTCGCTGAGGACTTGAGTCGTCCTTCAGCTTGCGAGGACGGCGTCGCCCGAGTATGATGAGCAGAGTAGGTTTATGAGGACATAATTAATGCATTACACACACACACTTGGACGCCAGCAGTCTGTTAAATTAATTAGATTTTCTGTGAGCGTTAAAGAGTTTTATGTGAGAGTCAGGCTGGATGCACTCGAGAGCTCCTTGCCAAAACCTTCGCGTCAACGACTTCTTCTTGTTTTACACGCTGGCTTGAATGTGAGCAGCTCCTCCAAAAGCACTCTGGAAAATCCAGCGGCCTCCCTCCGTCCCTCCCACACATAAACACAAACACACTCAGCAAACACGCTGACAGCCAGCAGAAACTCTGTGGCTGCTCAGAGCCGCCGATTTCAGCTCAGCAAGATGTGACGGTACTGTTGTAAAATATCAGGACAGAAAATATATTTTTACAAACAGTTTGTCCACCAGAGAGCACCAACCAGCCAAACATTCATCCGTCCTGCAAACAACACATCCTGGTCTGAAGATTATTTTCATTATCAACTGACCCAACTTGCTGTCATAGAAGAAAAGAAAAACCAACAAGTATTCACATTTAAAAAGACACAAATTTTTCCTTTAAAAAGTCTTAAAAAGAAAAAAACACATTCAAAATAGCTGTTTTTCTGATTTTAAAGGCTCCTCGTATTAGAAACAGTTGGAACAGTTGGAAACCAACCTGTAGTTACGCTGCGGGAGGGGCAGAGATTGTGAATGCATCATTTACATTCCTGTTCAACATCTGGCTCGAGTGCTTCTCTTTCAGACAATCACGTCTAAATCCGCCTCTCGGATGCATTTACACTCAGCTCTTTCGACATCAGCAGCATTTGGTGCAGCAAAGACACAAAATGGCGGCACTGTTAACCTGTTAAAATTAACAAGTTTGCACCAGTTTTAATAACCAAGAACTCATCATCAATGAAGGACGCTGCAAAACAAGCAAACAGCAGCAGTAAAATCACAGATTACCTGCAAGGTTTTGTTCTGATAGTAAAGGCTGATATAGATGTCTTCTCCACCTTTTCTTTACAACCTGCAGCTTTATTTTTAGTCAAAATGCTTCCAAAGTTTCAAAATAAAGTCCTCAAACTACAACAGATCCAGTTCCATGTTGGAGGGAGAGAAGTTTGATCATACTGAGGCTCTAAATATCATCATTTCTTTCTCTTTCTGCAGATCTTTCAGTCCTCTGTCTATTCTCCTGCTTTTAATAAGTGACTCCTCTCACATTCCTCCCCCCCCGTGCTGAAACTGTCACCTACACACCAGATTCTGCAGCAGGCCGGCAGCTCTGAATGCTTCTCATACTGACACACCAACTGCTGAGGCCGCCCGTCCATCGCAGCTGGAAAACACCCAGACGGCCAAACAGGAAGAGGGGTCGATACAGAGACAGACTGACGGACGGACGGTTGGTTTAACGGAGGACAGAGAAGAAGAAACACATTTAGATTGTGTGTGTGTGTGTGTGGGGGGGGAATCGGTTTGTCCTGCAGGGTGACCTGCTGTGGGGAGGATGAGTCACTCTGCAGGAACAGTCAACATACTTCAGCCTGATGATGAAGGTGAAGATGATGAACTACAGGGCAGAGATGAATCACTGCGACAGTAACTGAATATTACAAACGTTCATCAACCACACGCTGCTGCTGATGGAGAGTCTGAGTCTTTACTACAAAATAAAACTGTTTTATTGAACTAATACCAAATGAAACCACATTTAAAGAGCAAAACTTCACTGTAAAAAACAGTGAAAGAAAAAAAATCAAGTACTGTAACTTAGCAAAACTTTGAGGTACTTCTACTTTACTTGAATATTTAAACTTTACACTACTTTAGTACTCAGATAATTTACTTGAGTAAAAGTAGTAATACTACACTGGAGAAACTTGACTGTATGTTAATGATCCCATAATGTATTTAAACATCACTCACAGGAGTTACACATTCACAGTCACATTAACGTTTGATACTCAGAGTACATTTTGTTGTGAGTACTCGTGTACTTTTACTGAAGTAACACTTGAATGCATGACTGTACACACCACTTTTGATATGTTATTAATAAATACTGCTTACATATTTTTACTTTAGTTAAATGTTAAATGCAATGATTATACTTGTAATGGAGTACTTTTACAGAGCAGTATTGCTGCTGTAGTAAATCTGAATGAACTATTCCTCCCCCAACTGGTTAAAATACTCAAATGAGTACAATAATATAACATATAACAGTATGTTTCACACTCATATGAGTCATTTTTCTTTGTTATACCATCACTTTATATACTTTAAGTACATTTTCTATCAACAATAACGTACTTTTACATGTAATGGAGTACTTTTACAGTGTAAACACATGCAGTATAATACATAAAAGAAGGTGTAACACTTATGAGACATGTTCTGCATGATGTATATTTACTTTCTACTACTTCAAGTACATCTTTGCCAATAATACTTGGGTAGTTTAACCCACACAACAGACTCAAAGCAGTACTTTTACTTCTTTTGAAGTGTTTTTACAGAGTAAAAACTCCCAGTCTAACATATAAGAGTAAGTCCAACATTCATGAGACATGTACCATTACTTTAATTTTTAATACATCAAGTACATTTTATCATCATAACAAACTTTTATGGAGTATTTTTACAGTGTAAAAACTAAAAGTATAATATATAACAGAAGGTAAGATTTTTCTGCATCATGTACGTTTACTTTCAATACTTCAAGTATATTTTGTCAGTAATTATGAAGTACTTCCACCCAAACAACACGATGAACGCAGTACTTTTACTTCTGTGTGTTTTTACAGTGCAGGTTGGTGAGTAATCAGAAAATAATCCAAACTAAATAATCTAACTGCCTTTATGACTCCGACCGTGAAGTTTTTAACGCGATTTCTACTTTAAGGTGTGAAAACCTGATTAGAAAACACAAAAACAAACTGATCCATTAAACCAGCTGCGACAGAGTCCTGAACAACAAAACACTTTAAAGTTCTTCACTTTACATCAAACAGGTAAAAACGGAGAGACTCACCTGAGATTTCTCTCACTTCCTCCGCTGATCCGGATCGGACAGGCCGGACTCTGCTCGGCTCTGCCCGCGGGTCGGCTCCTGGGAGCGGACCCGGCTCCTGCTCACTGTTCTCGGTGTGACTCGGGGCCGCTCCGGCCTGGACTCATCCCTCCAGCGGGATCCGGACCCGGCGGACGCGCCTGGAGACGGAACGGGGGCAAAGACGCAGCTGCGCGCGCCGGCGCGGAGGATCAGGAGGAGGACCGGGACCGGGACCAGGATCAGGAGGAGGAGCCACACACACACACACACACACAGAAACACACCACACTGCAGGTCTCCCCCCACTCAATTAATCCCCCACTAACATCAGTTCATTGACTCCAATCCGGATCCGAGCCGCCCCCCAGGCTTTGTTTGACAGGAAGGGAGGGGAGCTCCTTTAGAGTCCTGCTGTGTCTGACCAGACCAGATCCACATATAGACCAGATCCATAACCACACCAGATCCAGATATAAACCAAATCAGACCTCCTCCACGTATAGCCCAGATCCAGATCCATATACAGTCCATCATCCAGACCCAGACGAGATCTACATCTAGACCAGATCCAGAGCCACACATAAACCAATCCAGACCAGATAAGACCAGATTTGCATATAGACCAGACCAGATAAGACCAGATCCAGACTTAAAGCAAGTCAGACCAGCTCCAGACCACAACCACATCCATGTGATGATCCAGGCTTAGACCAGATCAGACCAGATCCACATATAGACCAGATCCAGGTCTAGAACACATCTACATGTATATTATCAGATCCAGATCAGTCCAGATCCACATCCAGGTCATATCCAGATCTAAACCAGATCAGATCGCCTTCACATACAGACCAGATCCACATCCAGTCAATGCTCCAGTAACATGTAGTTAAAGTAAAAGTACTCAAGTATTAAAACTGGGTAGAATCAGGAAAAAGTATTTTTTAAAGTACTTCAAAGTAGAAGTACAGTATGAATTTGTTAATTACAACTGTTTTAAGGTTCAGACATGTCAATATCTACAAAACCATGCAGTGCAGTAAAAAGCACAATACTGGAAATACTTGAGTAAAAGTACTTAGTTACTGCTGTTTAGGAGTATTGAAGTATTTATGAATGAATGATCGATCGACCGTGTTTCTGAATGTGTCTGTATCACTTTCCTGATCATAATCAGCTGTTCAGACGAACCATGGCTACATCACCGCCCAGCACACACACACAAAGACACACACAAAGGCACACACACAGAGATGGACTCCATTGTGGATTCATTGGCAGATTGGCATAATGTGTGTTTGAGAGTGTCAGGCTGAACAAAGCGTCTGAGTGTTTGGATCTGTGTGTGTGTGTGTGTGTGTGTGTGTGTGTGTGTGTGTGTGTGTGTGTGTGTGTGTGTGTGTGTGTGCGTGTGTGTGTGTGTGCGTGTGTGTGTGTGTGTGGGGGTGTGTGTGTGTGTGTGTGCAGAGCCGAGGCCAGACACAGAGAGTGTATTGTTGGATCTGTTCGACGAAACACACACTTCTGCACGGCCGATTCTTTCAGCACGTCCTCGACATCATTTTATTCATCTGGATGAATTTTAAACATCCAGCGAGTTTACAGTCCAAACTCCAGGAGACAGAAATTTTGGGAAAATTTAGGAATTTTCCCAGGAAACATGCTAATACTTTTACTCAAGTACTGTACTTAGACATTCAAAGTATTTGTCCTTGAGTATTTCCATTTTATTCTACTTCATACTTCTCCTCCAGTCCAGCTCAGAGGTAAATAAAGTATTTTTACTCCATCAGAGGTAAATATAGTATTTTTACTCCATCAGAGGTAAATATAGTATTTTTACTGCATCTGAAACATATAGTAGTTTTGGAGCGATGACATGTGTGAATATTTGGATTAATATCAAAAGAAAGCTGAAATTTAAAGCAGCATCAATATTTTCACTGGACAGTAAAGAACTGTTAATGTCTGGGGGCTTTATTAAAAATATTCTGTGGTTAAATACTGAGGATAAAATGTGCTGCTGAGGATGTGGCTTTGATTCGGATGTCGCTGCGGCTCATGAAATTGAAATGTTACTGTGGATTTTATTATCTGTGTTTTTGTGGTTAAAGTGTGTATTTAAGCTTCTGTGCTGCAGTGATGTGTCTGCACCTGTTAGAGGGGAAATACTGCAGTTTATATACAGAAATACTGGTTTAATCTTTAACAATGTTAACTTTAGAAACATATCACATGTTTTAATATAAAATAACTGACTAACTGAAGTGAAAAATACAACATTTTCCTCTGATGTAGTGGGGGAGAAAATCACATGAAATAAAAAAACTGGAGTAACTCTGTAAAGAAGCACAACATTTATTTAACTTTTTTTTTTGTTTCACATCTTGTCTGAATTCTGGATTTAATAAAGAAAATATAACCCACAAAGTGCATCTCTCCGGCTCAAGGATCTCATTTCTGAAAAGGATCTCTGGGGTGATTGATGAACTGTGAGGCGAGCCACCGACTGTTATTTCCTGTTTTTCCTTAATTAGGCTCCAAAGCATTTTGCAGCAGCCATTAGTAACCTGATGTGAAGTTTCCACATACCTTCATTTACAGGCTGCTGCGGGCCTCACCGCTGTTTATTTGTCTTTGTCTATACACAGCAGAAACACATACATTGGATGTGTCTGTATATATGAGTCAGTGTCGGTGCTAAACTGGGATTCAAGCTAAACAAACAGCAGTGAACTACAACACACATTTTAATGTATAAATGTACATTTAATCTTTGGTCCTGTCTCGATGTTCAGACTAAAATGGAGCTCATTAACATTAATAATGTATCATGTTTATTTGTTTATAATATTTTATATTAATACTCTTAATCTGCAAAGTAAGTAGTTGATTGATTGATTGATTGATTGATTGATTGATTGTACAGTACTGCAACATATTATATGTTTTTATGTAAAACCTCTTAAATCTTTGAAGTGTTATATAAATGTAGTGGAGAAAAAGTTCAATATTTCCTTCTTGATGGTCAAAGCAGCACTTTGCTCATCAAACTTAAAAGACTTGCAGCTTACCTTGATTATTTATATACAGATTTATTGATTGATTGAGTTTTGTTTTCAGTTTTCTCACCTTGTGCGTTTTTTCCAGTGCACGTCTCACTGGTCAGTCCTGCAGGCTTCTCCCAGCAGAGGAGTTATATTCGGTCATTATTTTGGACATTCCCTATGAGCGCATTGAGCAGATGTCTCTGTGAGCTGGTGAGCCACAGTGGCAGCCCCAACCCCAGCCCAGCACTAACTACTGACCCTGCGAAACCACACAGTCAGACCAGTCTGGACCCACCCAGACCTGGAGCCAGAGCCAAACCCCAGACTCTGGAGAGACCAGAGCAGAGCCGGGTCGAGCCAGGCCAATAAAAAGCACATTCCTCATCACCAAACCCGGCCTCAAGGCTTTTTCTTAACTCCTACGGCGTGCAGCGGCAAACACAGGTGCTCTTCTCATCAGACTTCCTCCAACCAGCAGACGTGAGGATGATTTGTGCAGCACTTCTCAAAACAAGTTACAGGAAGAAGAGGAGGGGGAGAGGAGATAGAAAACGAGAGGGAGGAAGGAGTTCACGACCCGCAAAGTAAAAGTTATAAAATCAAGAGAAAACAAACCAGTTTTTAAATTATTTTTAAAGATGTGAACATCAGTTTTCCTGAAGACCTGAGGCCTTCTCTCAGAGGACACAAAACCCCTTGAAAGATGTGAAGACTTTTATTAAAACCAAACCATTAAAGAGAGAGCCAGTTGGAGAGAAATAATATGAGAAAACTGGGATCTCAATAACAGCAGCTCTATGGATCGGTCCAATATGAAACAACTGTTTGAAGGATCATCGTTAAATTTGGTGCAGACCTTCATGTTTCCCAGAGGATGAATCCTGATAGTGCTGGTGATCCTCCGAGCACCACCCACCAGCATGAGATTGACTTTTGTGGTTTTGCGTGACTAAACAATCGCTCATCCCAGCAGCAGTCGGATGGTGAAGTGAAACAGCTATATATTATATATATATTATATATGTGCATGCAGTATTTTTTATTGCACAAACTTCTAACTTAGTCTTTAATTAGTTGTGAAAGATAACTATAAAGATGCTATCCTGTTAAATTCTATGTACTCTGAAAACTACTGCTACATATGCACCATTAATTTCATTCATGTCATTTGTTTTTCGTGTTTTTATCAGGTTTATTACGTGAACTCTTTTAATGAGTTTAAAAAAAGGATTTATTGTTGAATCTACCTGCTGAGCCGCAGCTGTCACAGTTTAGTGCTAATTGGCTGATGTGAGCATGCTAACATGTTAAACTCATTTGGTGAACTGAACATTAACATGTTAGTGATGTTAACAGAATTTAGGTTGGAATAAAAAGTCATTTAGTTGAGTATTGATTGTTTGGGAGCTGATAAAAAGACTTTCTGTTCAGCCCCTCATCCTGTTTATCTCTCCTCCTCAGTCACTCTTGGAAAATCTGGAGTGTTTTGGGGTTTTTTTCCACTTCAGCTGTGGAAAGCCCAAAAAACATTTATGCAAATTGGAAGTGACCTCGGAGGCCGAGCCACATCTGAGTTCAGCGCCTCGCGTCCTCTTTCCATATCAGCGGGCACGTCCTGAAGGCTTTCTGAGGTTCGGCAAGGAAAGTGTGTAATTTAGACGAGCTGTCCAACCCGGCAGAGCTCCTCTCTAATGACAGAGTCCAGGTTCAGGGCTGGGCGACGTGATAGTGCTGCATGTGTGCGAGCGATGGTCTGTATTTACTGAGCTGCCTCGAATCAGGCAGAGAGAGTTTTATACTCTCAGAGTGATAACGCCTTGTGTGGTCTCTCACATACGCCTGTAATTCAGCTGTGTGTGTGTGTGTGTGTGTGTGTGTTTCTTTCGAGGAGTTTGCATGAACACACACACAGCCCCCCCACACAGGTCGATGTGGAGCCTGCAGATTGTTGTGGAGCTGGTGGGACAAAAAGTCTGTTTCCATCTTTGTTCCTCTGAAAGGTAGAACACAGATCTACTTATTGTAAGTAGAAGTACACAAGTACTCTCAGCTTCATATAAGTATCAGTAGTAGTAGCTGTGACTCATTTTAAGTACTTTACATACAGTTAGTTAGTTTAAAGTACTTTATATACAGTTAGTTAGTTAGTTTGAAGTACTTTATATACAGTTAGGTTAGTTTGAAGTACTTTATATACAGTTAGTTAGTTTGGTCCAGTGGTGTCCAACCTAGGGGTCAGGCCCCTTAAAAGGGTCACCAGATTAATCCGAGGGGTTGTCAGATGATTGATGGAGAGGAAAGAAGAAAAAACAAAGTTCTGATTCACACATCTGTTTTCATTTTTTTAAATTATCTTTGCTTTTTTTGTGAAAAACATTTTAACTCGGCCAGCCTCTGTTATTTGATTGAAACCATTTGGTGAAACCACAAACATCTGCAAACATGACAACAGGTTTTTCATCAGAGGTGACAACCAAATGTTGGTAATCACCAGTTTAAACTTTAACAATGTGTTTTATTTTATAAACTTTTACATGTGTTTTATATGAAATCTTAAATCTGCAAATTATTTTTAATTTAATATATAATATATTCAAATATATAATTTAATATAATTACCTAAAAACTATCAGTAAAATGCAGTAAAGTAGAAATTACAGTATTTCCCTCTGAAACGTAGGAGAGAGGAAATGTAAATCCTAAAGTACTTAGTTACTTTGGTTAATGAGGAGCGGAGCAAAAAATACCCAGATTCATGGATGTCTTTCCTGCACAGCCCCGAGGAGTATCTGTGAGCGTTTTTTCATTCACAACACAGCTGCTGAGTGTGTGATATCCCCCGACAGCCATTTTACATTCGGCAGTGTGAAGGTACGACGTGTGCAGCTCAATGCAGGTCAGGACATTTCGCCACAGTAAGCAGAAAGTGTGTGAAACTCAAGGTCACACACACACACACACACACACACAGCCTCCTCCCTCCATATAAGACAGAGAGTTTGAGACAGAAACACCGCAAACTCAGGAATGTGGAGTTTACATGGGCAGCTTTATTTGGCCTGAAGAGAATGTTCCCTCATTGAGCTCAGAAAGCCACATCCCACACACACACACACACACACACACACACACACACACACACATGAAGAATATAGCTGTAAAAACACCCCCACACACACACATAAAGTGAACGTCCAAAATAAAGTCCCATCTGTTATTAGCATTTAATATTTCTCTTCATCATTGAGTCTCTGCAGGTATTCAGCTCAGTTCAGGTTTGAGACTCAGGAAGTTTACTTAATTAATCATTTACTCGGTGAGAAGTTTTCGGCCACAGGTAATCAGTCAGCAGAGGCAAAGTAAGCGGGCGAGAAAGAAACTGGAACGAAGGAAAAGACTGTGCAGCATATTAAACAACCAAACATCTGTGCGTGTGTGTGTGTAGGTGAGCTAACGAAGGGAACAGGTGAGCTGGTGTGACTCAGGTGAGGGGAAACACACTGAGCATTCCCGGAAAGCAGCTGGAATGACGGGAGAGGTTAATGAGAAACCAGGAAACCAGCTAAAGTTTGGTGTTGTGACACAGTGAAGCAGCCTCGTTTGCAGAGGGGAGGCCTGAAGCATTTATAACAGATACAGGCCGGCCGAATGAATTTATGATCTTTGGTGTCATGTGGGATGTGGGAGACACAGCAGATTGAGATCATCCTGATAAATGTGAGCCCGGACGGATCAAACTGCACGTTAGCTGGTGTGCAGCACGTTAAGTGGTACTAAAGGAGCAGGTCAGAGATTTAGTGTTAATAAATCTGTGAAACTCACAAGAGAGTGATTAAAAAATGAAGGATGATGATTAAAGCAGCAGAGACTAAGACACCCTCACATGAGCTCCAAAACTGCTGCATCCTACATTTCCCATAATGCACCTCAACAGAATCTTCTCATTAGACTGGATGTTATCTCTTCGGTGCTTCCTGTATCACTGACATTTAGCCTTCTGATATCTTGCCGCTATTGTTTACTTACAGAACATGAATTCAGACTTTTTACAGCATCATGATGTAGTTGCAAATTCAACTGACACATGACTTGAAACTGCCTCACCAGAGACAGATGAAGAGGCGAATGTTGTCTGTGTGTGTGTTTGTGGTCCTTATTTCTGAGCGTTGTTTAAGTATTGTAAAGACTCAATGCCAGCGACTGCTCCATGTTATTGTTCTGCACATGATAATAAAATCTTGAATACTGACTCTTGTTTAAATGTGATCCTGCAGTTAAAGTTAAGTGAGTGACACAAGGTGAAAATGGACTTGATAAAGTATATTCATCCCGGGCAGGAGCACATCTTCACAAGGAGATCTGGCAAGACTTTGTCAAATAGTGCTCAGCCCACTTACTTTTATTTGCCCTCTATATTGCAGCTCTCCCGAGACTTCTGCAAATGATGCCACTAAAAACACAAGAAAACCCCCTCAGAAGAAAGAGTGATGGTGATGACGGTATCCAGACTGAACACATCAGTTAAGCTGCAAAACAACAAGCTGAAAGATGGTGAAGTTCAACACAGATAATGGTTATAATTCTCTGTGGGTTCAGCCTTCCCCATTCATCTATAATTCACTTAGAAAAAGCAGTTTTATTAAAGCGAGTACAAAGTAAAGATTGTTTGAGAGAGATACTGTGTCTGATCTGAATAGATTCACATGTTTGCTGAGCACATTCATGCTCATGAGAGGATGAACTGTTATAACCGTAATGACCACATGATCTTTCCTAGCAGGACTTTCTTCTTGTTATTTCTGTACAGTGGTATGTTTATATTCATTCACTCATTCATATTATTAAAATGGACAGTATTAGGGACGATAGTTTGTACATGGCAGACAGATGTTCTTGTTCCAGTGATGTCAGTGGAACAGACGTGACGGTGACTCCGTCATTTATTCACATGAGCTCATATCTGAGTGGGCTGCTGTCATTACAGCACCAAGACGGACATGTGGATGGATTAGACTGGATTTAACAAGTTGACATTACTTTGAATAAGCTGTCAGTTTAAGTCATTTTTAGGTTAATTAGAGCTCACAGAGTGGGAGAGTCGAAGGATCAGAACTCACAGTTTGTACGAATCGTCTTTTTATGGCCAAGGACATGGAAATATTATCCATGTAGGACCAAAACAACTTGTTTTTATATGTGGCTTCATGAAAACAGCCATAAAATCTGAGCTGTCTTAAGTAAATGCCTCTTGACTGATTCAACTCAGACTTGTATTTAGTAATACTATATCTTCCTGTTCTAAGGTTAAACACGGTGTCCACAGGGATCAATACTTGGACCACTTTTGTTCTTTGTGTACATTTTTGATCACATTTTCAAAACATATAGCTTAAATATATAAATAACAATAAATGATCATTTCTATGCAGATGACACAGATCTCTCTCTCCATCAGAGCTTGTGCAACTACAGATCTCCTTGTTAGAAGTCCATTATTGGACGTGTAAAAACAATCCTACATTCAACAGAACTTCTATTTGCATGAACATGCTGCAGTAGCTGATGCACAAGCAATGGAGGCAATTTGAGGTTAGCTTAGGACAAAGCTTAAGACTCGATGAAACTTACAAAAACCGGTCAAACCACACATAATGATGGTTTCTACCAACTTGCACAGATTTTTTAAGTCTTAGACAGTCAGGAAGCTCAATGGCTGAATAAACGCACCAGACACGCTGAACCACCGCTCGGTAACCACTGGAGCTCTGGAGGTCGACGATCCCTCAAATCCTGTGAGAACGCCTACTCAACTGTCCTGTGAGCTTGTAAAAAAACAAACATGGACGCCGACCAGCAGCTCTCACTGTTTATATGGAGCAACATTTGGGCTGAAAAGGCCAAAAAAAAGGAGGAAAAAAGCTAAGAGTTTGGTAATGTTTTGGATGGAGAGGACTGACGTTAACGTCATTCAAAGGGAGAAATGATTGCAAAATGAGAGGCAGTGATTGGATCATATCACTAACACTGTCGACTCATCTGTCGACTCTGTGTGACTCACAAACCCAGACTTATCCCAAACCAGAGTCATCACTTTCTCAACCATCCTAATGGGTTTTTCCACCTTTAGCCAGAAGCTTTTTGGCCTTTTTGACCCAGGTTGTGTATTTTGCTGGTTTGAAACTTCCTATAGAACGACACTCTCTCCACGCAGTCCAAACATCCTTCTGCATACACCACATCGTCCTAAAACACACTCAGCCCTGTAAGGTGTGCAGAAAGCAGCCACTTCTACATAAACACTTCCAGCCCACAGTTGTGCATTTTCTTCCCTCTTATGAGCCAAAGAAACCAGGACAGTCTGACCAAACTCAAAGTGAAGCAACACGCTTTTTGTCCGCTGGGCTCAGAATTTACATCCTGAGTGAAAACACGCCCACTGGTTTTCTTTAACACACAGTGGGTAAAGTGTGGGGGAGTGTTGTGTTTGGCAGCTGTCAGGACGGTTTATGCCAGCCGGGCCTCGACGCAACTGATACTGATTAAATACAAAAAACAACATGACATCATATGAATAAGGCTCAGACCTTCAAACAGGCCTCACAGCACAGGCAATATTTGGACTTAAAATATGGAAAGGAGATCAGAAATGTGAATAGAGGGGTGGGGGGGACACAACACAACATTAACATATCATCACATTTTAAGTTGATATGTCGCCTTGTTAGAAAACATTGACTTATTTCCACATCCAGCAGTTCAGAGCAACATTATCCGTTATTTGAAGTCTTTGTGTCCTGATGAATGTGAGTCCAATATTGTCTCTCTTTTAGCTCTGTTTTTGGTCTCCACCACCTCCTGACGCTCCTCTTTAGCTGCTAAATGCTCCGCTTTCATCACTACCAGAGACATGTTTCATATTACAAACACTGCTGATTAAAATCTCAACAACAGTCACTTTAAAGCTGCTCTGATGTGTAATGTGTGAGGTGTGTTGAACCCTCAGATAATTACGGAGAGGTTTAGCCTCTTTTAGCGCATTTGTTTTGGTTTTTAGCTTTCAAACTCTGTTTTTATCAACCTCATTTCAGCTGTTTTTACCCCAACACCTCTAATATACTGAGGCAACAAGTGGCATTGATGCAGGTAAGTATACATTAGTTTAAAATCTGTGACCTCTAAATATGTAACTAACATTTTGACTTTTGTTTTTTTAGTAGTAAACGTTGTGGATCTTTCAGGGGAATTTCTCCAAAACTGAGGTTGCAACCTACAAAGGGGTTATGAGACAAATCTGAGGTGTCACAAGATGAATAATGGTATTAATGGTATAGGAGGCAATTAAAGGGAGACAAGCCAAAAAGGTATGAAACTCCATTGTTTTAGACCACAATTGTTCATGTGTTTTACAAATGATAAATACTTACATTCATCAGGTGGACACAAACACAGCTCTGATGGGTTTATCTTGTTGTGCCATAACTGCTGAAAATGTGCAACTGGTTTCAAAGTTTACCATATAAACATTTAGAAGCTGCTAATCTGTCAGCGTTGTATTTAAAATTAGTTTCGCTGCCCCCGAGTGGCAAAAAATCACATAGTGCACCTTTAAGGAGCTGATTCCTGTAAGTGTTCGTGTGATGGAGCCTCAGATGACAAACGGTGTTTCATGGCTGCGGTTTACAGATGTGTATTGAACTATGATTGGACCGGTTACTCACCGGTGTTGTCTGTCAACCACAAACCACCAATCAGGCCCCTCCACCCACTGCCTCTTTTCCCGGCGTAAACACGTCACCACATTATGCCGCGGAGGTCGGATAAAAGACGGCAGCACAACAGATACAGCGAAGCAAAGAGGGAACGCAGCTCCATCATGTTCCCGCTTCATGGAGAGCTCAGGTCCGGTGTTGATTCCCGGCTCTGTTTTGGGGTCCACCTGTTTACATGTTCCTGTGTTTACACTGAAGAATGCATGTGTACATAATAAACCACAGATGTAAACGGTAACCACCAAATCACCATCTGCACAGGCTGCAGACAAGACAGAAAATAACTGGAGCTGCAGGGCCCGGATCTGGATGTTTTCCATCAACACCACAGAGCGGAAAAGACACTTAAAGGATAAGTGTGGTGATAATCTATATTTTTCTTCACATGCAGGTCAAACTAAAACTGAATGTATCTAGTAGCAGGCAGTGTGTGATTATAAAAGCCTCTCAGCTGTAAAGCTCCCCTGTTGTCCAAAAACTAGTAAAAACCCATGAATGAGTCACACTGTTAATGCTCCATTAATATGAACACACACTGTAGTTTATTTTGACTCAATCACTGACACTCACACCATCCTGCTGCACCAAATACTCAGTAAAGCACCAAATGTGGATTCATCCGCCACTGAAAATAGTCCCAAACAAACACAATTAAACTACAGTGAGCAGCTTTTTGAAAACATTACATGGAAAATACACTTACTTTTACCCGTCAAATTTTAAACTGTGGCATTATTAAAATAAATAATCTCAGCACTTCTGTTACTGAGGTTGGTCAACATTTTGCTGCTGTGATGGAAACACTGACTCTGAAAATTACAGACTGAGCAGTCACTGACACTGAGACAACACTGACACCTGCTGTTTGATCCAGGTACAACAACCAGCAGCTGGAACAGACCGCAAACCTCCCTCTGTACGTACTCCAGATGTTAGACTGGGTTGATGTGGACAAACAATTAAATTCTAAAATAATCTAAGAAAATACAATTAAATAAAAGTAAAAATAGATGTAAAACTATACATCCACAGTACTCATGAACAGTGATGTACTTAAACTAATACTGTAGTACTGATCCCATCTAGTTTAACAGCAACAATTCAATAATACATATTAATAAATAAAAAAACAATATGTCATAAGACAGTATAATATAGTACGAAATAACTAAATATGAGTTGAAATAGAGTAATATAACTTAATATGTAGTATACTAGAGAAATTCAGCAGAGAATATATAATATAGTAGATATTATAGAAGCCTATGAAGTGTGCAAAATAATGGATAATAAATGTAGTATAATGTAAAACAAAATATGTAAGAAACTAAAACAGGAGACAGTTGAAGAAAAACATTTATTAAACATGATAAAATAACCAGCAGAGAAGACGGCATAGCACCTCGAGGTTTCACATTTCACGCACCAGTTTACACGTAACGTGACAAAGACAAAACGGGTACAAAAGCGCTCAGTAGGATCTGACATTTACTAAAATACACATTTTCCTGTTAGCACAGTAAAAACCAAAGCTCATGTAGAAAAACAGCAGTTAAACGAGCAGAACTGTCACCATGATATCCAGACACAGAGAAGATTTTTTTCTTTTCTAAAACACTTCTGACGTTTGATTTTAGTTACATACTGCAGAAAGAAATGTGCACAATCTTTTTCTTTACATTTGAACTGTTGCACGATTTTACTTTTTATCACAAAATAAGTCGACGAGCAGGACAAACATGTTTCAGTCAGCACCGATCAGAGGTAACGTGACGGAGCTGGAGCTTGTTAAACATACTGCCACAAAGTCGGAGTACATTTCATACAGTGTATTTCTTCATACAATCATCCTCTGAAAAAATAAAACACCTTTTTCTCATTAATACCTGGTCAAAAAACAAACCAGCAGCCGGAGGTCACTGAGGCGATGTTGATGAGGAAAGAGAAAAAACTTTATGTAAAAAAACATTTAAAAAAACTAAACCATCTTAGAATCTGAACTCATCATTTCACTACATTTAAGTCTCTAAACTTTAGATTTGCTCCTCTCAACTTGTACTGCAGTTATAAAAAGTACGTTTCCAACTTGTTTTTTCACTGTAAATATTTAAATGATGAATATTTTCACCCTAAAGCTGAAGAAGCATTCAGCGTTGGATTGATTAAATTTAATTAAAAGATTTAAAACAACTGCTCGAGAGGTTTGAAGGCTTATGAATATCATAAACTTCACTGCAGATTCCTTTTATAAACAATTCAAATCTACATTCAAAGCGCGCAGCTGACTTCCTGTCACGGCTCTAACTGATCAGAAGACACACAAACAGGTTTAATTGTGCAGAAGACTGAAGGGGTTTAACATGTCGACGTGCTGGCGTTTGGTTCAGAGCAAAATACAAAGTTTGGCATTCATCGGTCGTCAGTGGGAGACGTGTACGGAGGGAAAACGTGTCAATACTGCAGATAAGAGTGTTTCATGATGCACAGATAAAAACAACACGTGTGATAATTTATGTAAACTGATTGATTGAAATTGAAATTCTGAAGTTCACAAAAGCATCTTCTGATCCATGAACAAATACTCACTCACCCACAGGGACTAAAAAAGTAATTGCTTCATGAAAATTTAAATTAAAAGATTCATTGTTGAAATAATTGTTAATTCCAGCCCTAGATGAACTGTTTTACATTTAAGTCGGATAGTGTTTGTTTGTAGATGGTGGTTTGTATTTGTACATTTCTGAAACACACGTTCATCAGTATTGAGACTAAATGGTCTCTGTTGGGAGTGTGTGTTGTGATTTAAAGCACTCTATGGAAGACAGTGTGTGTTTTACCGCACACTCTGAGACATGTGCAGAGGAGTCAGCATCTCCTCAAAGATGGCCCCCTTCACGTTGGAGCCCCTCAGGTTCGCCTCCTGAAGGTCGCAGCCTGACAAGTCACAGTTCTGGAAAAAACACAGAGCACCTGAATGCATCACAGATTCCTACATTTCTCAGGTATAAGTAATCATGAATGAACTCTGTGTGTGTGTGTGTGTGTGTTCTCACCTCCAGGTCCGT
Organism: Scortum barcoo; assembly: GCA_023238725.1. NCBI lineage: Eukaryota > Metazoa > Chordata > Actinopteri > Centrarchiformes > Terapontidae > Scortum > Scortum barcoo. The sequence continues at coordinate 21,630,284 of CM041545.1, read as the reverse complement.
CCCGGCCAGCGTGGCTCCTCTCAGGTTGCAGTTCTTCAGCTTCGCGTTTTTCAGTGTGGCGACTCTCAGGTTGATCCCCGTCATCTGGCTGCCCTCCATGTCCACACCTTTCAGGTTGGCTCCTGTACACACACACACACACACACACACACACACACACACATCAGATCAGATCACGATACGAACCTGACCTGCTAACATCTTTTCTGAAGTGACCGCTGTCAGTGTGATCGGCTTCTTCACCCTCCAGATTTGCTTTGATTCCAGCAGGATCCTCAAAGTTGCAGCCTCTCAGTGAAGCTCCTTCAGCGTTGGTGCACAACATCTTCACTCCCTGCAGATTGGCAGCCTGGGACGGACACACAGATTTAATATTTAAGATTTACAAATTATCTTTTAATAATTCATTTTAAATTATACATTTGTTTAATTTTCAGTGATTTTCACGATCAAGAATCTGACTGTAACACAATCTGAGACATTTTCTATTTGTTTCTCAACATGGCTGCTGTAAAAAGATTCATTATAAACTGTGTATAGACTCTGTATAGACTTTTTTAATGTTACTGAAGTTAAATTTTACATTGTGGTTAAACTGTAGTGTTGAGTGAGAAAAACTGAATTTGTCTGTGGCTCCATATTTTTGTTTCATTCTCACTTTCCATTAAAAGTCTTAGAAAACATTCATGAAGACACCTTATTTGAATAAGACCAGGTCCTTTTGTGAAAAAAAATCTTTCATGAATAGAAACTACAGTAAATGTAGTTGCCGCCATTTTTAATATTCTATAGAAACACAACTGAATGAACAGATTTTTTAAAATAAAATAATGTGCTTCAAAATTTCGGGACATGTTGCTGTCGGTTCATGTCTTCTCTGCTTTCTCGCCTCCAGATATCAAATATAGTTGAAGAAGTCTCTGACGCTGAACTGAAATGAAAACAAAGCCGACTCACATCCAGACAGGCCATGGACAGGTCGGCCCTCTCCAGGTTGGCCCCGCTCAGGTTGGCGTGAGTCAGGTTGGCCCCCCTCAGGTTGGCCATCTTAAAGTTGATGTAACGCAGATCCAGACGAGACAGATCGGCTCCGTTAAAGTTCAGACCCTGACAGACCACAAACAGAGTTTCTGAGGGACGGTGCAGATGTTCTCAGGATTTACTGCAGCGATAAAATTCGACACCTAAACTGAAATAAAGAGAGCGTCCACTGACAATGGAGGGAAGTGTTGTTGGTCTTTGTGCTGCATCATCAGTCATCAAAACACAAATAGCATCATAAAATATCATAAAACCTCCCTGCGCATACAAGAAAGTGACGTGTGTGCTGACAGTAAAGTCTCTGAGAGTCGACACAAAGTGCAGCTTTCTGTAGAATCACCAAGTTAAATTTAAGACTTTTCTATGACCTGTTTCACTATCATAGCAACTATCATAGCCAATGTTTGAAATGAATAATGATGAACCTGCATGGATGATACTGCCTAGAATTAGTTGCACCGTCGTATGCTCGAAAACAAACTGACAAATGACATAAAGATTATTTTTATTCTTTATCTGAAGAGTGTTTAAACTGTATTTTTCTAGACTTGATGAGGACTATCCTGCCCGGTTACTTTCTTTCCTCAGCATGAAATGCCTTGTCTTGACTCAACAGGTAGAGTAAAAACACTGCAGACCACTGATTGGTCGGAGATAACATCACAGCAGTTTCATCTAATAATCCCGCCTAGACTGAAAGTATCGGCAATGAAAAATGAAATGCAGAAAAGCACCTGGTACGAAAAACAAGTCGAATAGCACCATTTAGTGGACAGGAGGACACACTGAGAATCTGAGCCACGTCATGATTTGACAGTAATAAAAGCTCTGTGTGTGTGTGTGTGTGTCTCTACCTGACAGCGGAGCTCGGCCTTGGTCGTCGTAGCCAGCAGGTATCTGATGAACTCTTTGCGGCTCAGAGGAGAGTGATCATCAGGAGGCTGAGTGGACTGAACAGGAAACACACACACACACACACACACACACGTGGAGGTCAAACACTGCAAACACACTTCATTATACACACACATGGTCTACACACACTCACACACCTTTATCAGGGTCTCCAACTGCTCGGCGAGCTGCTCGATGCCGAAGAAGCGAGCCTCCTCCAGCACACCTGCAGCAGATCGACTGAGGATTAGAAACTCTGACCTAAGACTCACTGGATGCACGTTCAGAAGTCGTTTTACCGAGAGGGTTGATGCCTTCGTTGATGATGAGCTGTCCGTGTCGCAGATAATTCAGAATGGGCTCGAAGTAGTCTGGACTGCGATCTATCAGGTACGCCCCCTGAGAGTCCCGCTTGTTCGCCCAAACATCTGAAAGAGCAGACGTCATGTGACAAACACTGTGAGGTAAAAATAAAAAGGTCAAATGTTTCTTTTCAACATTAAAAGTTTATGTTTATTGAGCGGCGTCACCTTTCTCTCCAAACATGTGGGCCAACATGCTCTCCGGCTCTTTGCTGACCAGCGTGCTCCTGAACACACACACACACACACACACACACACACACACACACACACATTTATATAAAACCACACAGTTCACAGAGGCTAACATGTACCACATATATGGGTAAAGTAAATATGATTATAGCAGCAGGTGACTCATATAGATGGTGTAATATCAGTATAATGTGCAGTGAAATTCATATCTGTTCTGTTTACTTCCAAAATGTGCATTTGTTAATTTTATTTTTTTTAATACTAGCTTTTTACTATTCTTACTGTCTTTATTTATTCTATTTTGTTTTTTCTTACTTCCTTCTTTGCTGCCATTACGCTGTAAACTTATCTTATGATGTCATAAACTGCGTCATATTTACCTGGTGGTGGTGAAGCAGCGTCCGCCCACGTTGAGCGTCAGCCAGTCAGTGTGAGTCTGACCCCTTTCAAAGGCTCGGAGGTCGTCCTGAGGATCTGAACACAGACAGACAGACGGACTGCAAGTAACCGACAATGAAACTGAACAACAACAAACAAGCTGATGTTCTTGTTTTTGTGTTTTTTTCTTTAGTTTTAAAAATAGTGCAGCTTTAATGCTACTTTAATACACTATACTAGTAATATCAAGCAGCGGACAATACTTGTGTACCCGATCTGTATATTTCTCTCTCAAGTGCCTCAAACTCACCTTCAAACGAGTCTCCCTCTGAAACGTACAGCACATCGTCGTCTCTCTGCAGGGACACACACACACACACACACACACACACACACAATCTTTAGCATCTAAAAAACAAACTAACATTTCATTTATGTTGCTGCAGGTCTGAGGTGTTATCAGGTCTAGGTGCAGGTCCCAGGTCCAGGTCTCAAGTCCAAGTCTCTAAGGTGTCTCAGGTTCAGGTCTCAGGCCTCAGTTCAAATCTTCGGACTCTCTAGGTGTCTCATGTAATCTCTATTCTCTCAGGTGTCTCAGGTCCAGAACTCATGTGTCTCAAATCTCATGTCCAGGTCCAGGTCTAGGTCTAAGCTCAGATGGTCTAAGATGTCTCACAACTAGGTGCAGATTTCATGTCCATGTCTCAGGTCCAGGTCTCTAAGGTGTCTGAAGTCCAGGTCCAGGTGTCACAGCTGTTTCATGTCCAGGTCCAGGTGTCTCAGGTCTCAGCTCAAATCTTCAGATCCAGATGTAGGTCTCATGTCTAAGTCTCTCAGCTGTCTCAGGTCCAAGTCTCAGGTCCAGGTCTTAGGTGTCTTAGGTCCAGGTCTCGGGTGTCTCGGGTTTTACCGGATCAGCGTGATGTCGTCTATCAGGCCGCCGCTTCCGTTGTAAACGTTGCAGGCTCTGATTCCGAGCTTGGCGCTGGCCACGGACAGTAAATCCTCCAGAGACCCGAACACGGCCACCACCTGTCCGGTAACACGGGGACACACACGTACACCTGAGCACGTGACAGTTAACAACACTTCTGACGTCACCTCGTAACGGCAGCTAAGCTAAACTAGCTGTTTGAGTTTAGCACAGATGCTAACAGCAGCTCTCTCTCTGTTTTATGTGTCACAGCTCACCTTTCCATTGGTGGAGGTCCCGTTAACAAACAGTGTGACTCTTCTCATGTTCAAATAAAAACGACTGGATCAAATTAATCGACCTATCGATCGACTTTTAGCCATTAAAACGCGTTCTACAGCCACAACCTGTTTCCTTGTTCTCCTCCACTCACATGAAGCCCCAACAGCCAATCAGCTCTTCACATGAAGCCCCAACAGCCAATCAGCTCTTCACATGGAAACACAACAGCCAATCAGGAAGCTGAGTGGGCGGGAAGTCTGCAAATGCTCATAAAACTATTCAATATTTTTATTTTATTTTTTAATTTGTATTCAATAACTTTTTATTTGGCTTTTACTTTTTATCTTATTTATTCTATTTTTTTAAAGATGTTTTTATTTATAACATTTTTTATTCAAATCTTTCAGACACTTAAGTTTAAACTTTCAAAAAATATTTTTCTTTAACTAGTACTGGAAACTGTGACACTGAAAAAGGACTAGAGGGAGAAAAAAGTGTACTCTTCATTACTTCATATTACAGTAAAACATTAATGTTCTTGATTAAACCTCAATGAGAACATACACTAACTACAGTATGAGACTACAGTCAGTGATTACTGCGAAAATTGCACCTAAACCAAACCAAACTTGATGTTTTCAAAAGTTCTTACATGTGGTAGATCTTGGTCTAAACAGCCTGTACACTTTTGGGTCTTTTTTTTATTTGACTAACCTTTACTGTTTTTAGTTTAAGTAAGAAAAAAAAAAGCGACACAGTTATTTTACAAAGAGCTTTATTTAACAAATTATTCACCAAAACATAAAATAAGAGCTCCTCTTAACATACACATAATAACTGCAAGAAAACTGTGCAATTAAAGTCCCAGAGCAAGTTCATTTGGCAAAGCAGAGGACACAATTCCCAAAGAAAACTTCATAAACAGGATTTCTTAGCCTCATGATGACCATGACTTCCTTTAGTCTTTTTAACCCCAATAATCAGCAATTCATTTCTCACATTTACTTTCTTTATTTTTAGGAGAATTCAAAGCTCCAGATCTACAATAAATCCCTAACCTTTTTTTTTAATATATAATATATTCCAGCTGTGCCATCACAAATTGCAACAAGTGAAAACAATTTCCCAAAAACCAGCCTCACCTTGTACATTACAACTGTGAAATGCTTTTGTTCGAGTCTCCTGTAAGTGCTGTGAGCTGTGGGAGCGTTAAACACTTCACAGTGTCCACAGGTGGGATTCAGCAGGTCAAGTTCAAAACACTAAATAAGATCTCCCATAGCAGGCTGTCAGGAAGAACAGAGGACCAGCTGATCTGTGTACAGTGTGTGAACATTTTAAGTCCTTTAAAGCTGAGTCAGTTACTGAAATAAACGGGGGTCGTAGTTCTGAGTGCAGAAGGTTGACTCATTGTTTGTGAACAGCAGCATAACCCTTTTAATAAGTGCCCAACCAAGTGCTGAAACTTCTTTAAAAAGTCATTTTTATCCATCAGATCAAAAATCTTTAATGCAACAAACTAGTTTTAGATGTGCCAAAGAAAACTGAGGATGCTGTGAAGTGGGACATGTCAGCAGATTGTATGTTGTATTATTTTTGTCTCTTGTCTGTTTTAGTTCTGTACTTGGTAGACAAGCGACCTTGTGAAGGTTGTTCTGTTACTGAAAAGTGCTTCAAATAAGGCACATAAAAGGAAGACTTTAACATCCACTGGTTTAAAGCTCAATCAGTGCAGATGATGTGGAGTAAATTTACTGTAGTTACTGTAAATCTGAATACATGCGGCAGACCAGTTATCAGATTTCTTTCCCCAGCCTTATTTTTAAAGAAAGACTTATTTGAACTGTTTTAATGACAAAAAAAAAACCTACTTCCTGATTTTGTTTGTGAATGTCAGAGGACAGAACTTTGTTTTTCCTTACAGTTTCTGTATTTGTGTGAATTTAACATCAAAAGTCTGACTTGGATGGAATCATTTAGAATATCATGATGTTTCTCTACATTAAATGATAATAATGATCTTATCTTTTTTACTGTTATTTCTGCAGTTAGTCATCAGGTAAATACCTGAACTGGCAGTTTAGGTCAAAGTTGTATAAATATCTTCAAGCGCACTTGTCATTGAGATGAGAAATAAAGGCTGAGTTCGACAGAAGTGGGAACCAATATCAAATACAGTGTTCACACAAATAGTGAGAATCAGGCAGTCGATCTGAAGTCTGAGGTTTGGCTGTGTAGATGGGTTGTTCAACCCAGATGTTGGAGACTTTCTAGAAATAAAAAGTTAAAGGTTCCTGGAAACTCCCAATAGTGTTCTGGGTACTGGTAGGTCAAACAAACTCTTTTCCTCATCTACACTCACCTTAATTTAAAAGATCGCTGTTCTGCAATGTGTTTAATGGTAAAATACATTTTGCTTCTCTGGCTGCCTCCCTGCTACAGTTTTCCTTTCTAAATTAATAAAACTATTCATTCCCACTGTCCTCCGTGTCCTCCTCTGCACCTTCACTCTGCCCCTCTCCATTTCGTTCTGGGTAGTTGAGGATTTGGCGGTTGGCCTGAATGACGTACTGCTGCTGCTTGAAATATACCTTCAACACGCCTTTGATCAACACGAACGCGATTCCGCCCTGTAAGGAAAGAAGAGGAGTGAATGTAACAGCCGTACAAAACAAGCGAACTAATGATGTGATGATGGAAATAAGTGACGTGTAGTTCAGATAAAAGGATCAATGCTACATGAGGGGTCCTCACCAGTATAGTTCGCTGAAGATTGGAGGGCATCCGTCCAAACAGCAGCCTTCCGACCAGACTGGCGATGGAGGGAAAGATGAGAGCTCCACACAGAGTCCTGGACACAGAGAGGTGATCTCCTGCACTGGGCCCGTCTACGGGGAGACGGGGCAGATAACGACTGCTACCTGAGGAGGTCATATCAACCAATCACTGTGTAGTCTTTCTGAGCTCAGAGCTTAATGGAGGATTCATCAAAACTACACTGATCTGATTCTCTAATTTTGAATGTATTCAAATTTGACTGTACTGTGTCTTGTCTCATCACTATGTGATGTGACTGGTTGTTCATATTCTGTCCTTATTGACAGTTTATCATTTTATTTCTATCAGTAATTATTTATATTGCCTCTGTGTGTGTCTGTACGTACCTGGCAGGAGCTTCCCTCTGTAGCAGTATTTCTGCCACAGCCTCACTATATAATCCTCCCAGCGGATCATCTTTCCCAGGACCAACACCACGGGGATGGTGGGCAGACCCATCAGCAGGAACAGAGGGTCGGCTCGCTCCATCACATACAGACCCTTCTTATGTCCCACCACCTGCAAATGAACACAAAATAGAGATGTAGGTCAGACACACTGTGGCGCTCTCTGGTTTTTAATTCTGTCTGTGTTACATATATATTTATCTGTGTGGACCTGCATGACAGTCACAGCTCCGTATGTGACAGCTGACCAGTACACCGTCCCGACCACCACACCGACCGCAGCAAAGGGACTGGCCCGGGAAAGAGCTCGGTCTACCTGCTGGAGGAAATACACCAACGGACCTGAGGAGAGGCGGCAAAAACAGACACTTAAAGGAGAAATCCAGTTCTATATTCTAACAAGTATTATGTGTGTGTAACAGCCTGATATTTCTTCTTCCTCTGAGCCATAAAAACCATTAAAACACATCACTGTTGTTCCCTCATCTCCATGCGCACACACACTGTAGTTCATCCGCCACTAAAAATAGTCCCCAACAAATGCTCTATTTCCTCCTGTTTGTTTGATCAAGAACAGATGTTTGAGGAAATTATTGAGACTTTTTTTTTTTAAAAAAAGGAACTTTATATTTGTGTTTTTAGTAGCAGTAGCAGTCTTCAGTAGAAACTGATGGAAGTCAGGAAGTCAGAGAGTGTTGAGAGACAGAATAACACGTGGTTGGTTTTGGTCTTTCATGGTCTTTCAGGATTCATAAACACCAAAAAACAACAAGACAATTAATTCATAATTCATTATGAATTAGGGCAATTCTTAAATTCACATTAAGATGGTAAATTGCACTTTAGACTTCTGAGCTAATCTCAGCTGCAACCATCACGATAAATCTTCCTGTTTATATTGCTGATTTATTCTATATATTTGCACAATAGCAGAAATAATACAAAATAATTTTGTCACAGAAAAAAGATGTTCTACAGGGACTCTTGGGTGCATATATAATCCAAAAATAGCATGGCTGCAGTTCTATTTGTACTACATTGGTCATGTTTACACACATTTGTGACCCCTGTGGACACGTGCAGAAATTTACGTCACACAAACTCTGGTAACTACGTGGAAACTAAAAATTGATCTTCATGAGTTTTTTTACTTTTACTTTCCACCCTGTAAGGTCAAAATAGCCAGGTTTTATTACATCTTTCCCTCTGATGCCTGAAGTCCATGACATTTTGTTTCTATCTTGAAGATCCCCCTAAGGTTCTCTGTACTGACTGAACACATGACCTTGCTGTGAAGTTTCACTGACCCATCTTGGGGAAGGTGATGTGATATTCAGTGCCACATTGAGGGCAGCTGACTGCTCCTCCGCTGTTTCCTTTCTGCTTCTCGTCCAGCCAGCGCTGCAGACAGGACTGATGGATCCATTTAGTGCAGCCTTTACACCTGCAGGGACTCACCCACTCTGCATTGTGGTCGTCTCTCTCGGTGGCAAAACACACCCAACAGTGTCTGGACAACACACACAGAAAAAACACAGTGTTACTCACCGCCTATGAAACACAGTCATTCACAGTGTGAAACATACAGATACAGACTGAGGCCTTGTTTGTGTTAATAACAGGAACATTAATCATCAAAAGCTGTTGTGAGCTTATCCAGGATCCAATCACAGCCACTTCCTTTTCTGTGTTTAAAAATCGTAGAGGTATCATGTAAAAACACACTCTTACATTAGCATGATATAGAGCTGCATACTCAAACATTAAAGATCAGTTTATCCCCTAAAATATGCTACTTCGTGGTTATTATTTTAGATTTGTACTTATGTATTTGTCTTCTCTGTGATGAACGAAACTGCTGAATGCTCCAGACCTGCCGTACTATAATCTGCTTCATTTAAGAATTATAATCCCTCCATCATAAAGACTCTTGGCAGGATGAATTGGAGCAGTAAATCCAACATAACACACTCTCAGGAGATGTGGTCTTACTTCTCAGGCTGCTCCTCAGCGGCCATGGTGCTGATCGGACTCTGGTCTCCAAGATGATATCATGAAGCCATCAGACGGCAGCAAAGACCTGTGAAGTGAACATTTATGGAGACTATAGAGATTCATGCAAAGAGGAAGGCGGCTGGAGACATAGGTGATGACACTGAACCAAAACAGAAACTGCTGTGGACTGTAAAAGCAAAACAAGGAGCTGAAAGACTGAAACTAATTTTGTCCCCAAACAGCTTCCTTCCTTCCAAAGTTTGTGGCCAAATGTGACACAGTGACAGAGCACTTACTACAAACTGAAAGAATACGTATTATTGAGAAATAAGATTTAAAAAACAACATTAAGTTACTGTCGATAAATTTCAATGTATTTGACTATCTTTAGCTTTCTTTAAATGTTTTCTACCTGTTTTTCTGTCTTTATCTGCATTTAAATGTCTTTAAATGAACTTACTTATCTTTACATGTCTTTACTTCTGTTTAAATGTCGTTACCTGTGTATAAATGTATATAATTGTATAGATTTAGTCTTTAGCTGTGTATAATTAAATATATTTTGTGTATAATTATATTAAACTGTACATTATTTATATATGATTTGTGTTTAACCGTGTATAATTGTATGTATTTGGTGTATAAATGTGTTCAAATGTAACGTAAAGCTCGTGTTTACCTGTCTTTACCTGTGTTCGTCTTTACCTATGTGTAACTGTATATATTCTGTGTTTAACTGTATATATTGTGTGTATGGATGTGTTTATATAAATTAAACACCCGTGGTGTATTTGAATGTATTTAATTGTATATAAATGTCTGTAGCAGTCACCTGTCCTGACTGAGAAAACAAACTCTGATGCTAACTCGATGGGTTCTTACTGTCAGATGAAGCTAGCTGAGACATTAATCTGATCTTTAGAGTCTGTCAGTTTATAAATCCTCTGTGTGACACTCATATAAAGACGGCACTTACCTGAACAGCGGGAATGTCTCCTCATATATGATGTTTTTAGATGTTTTCAGGATGTTTTATGGATGTTTTCTGATGTTTTCGATATTTCGCTTACTGACTTTCTGAACAGCAGGCTAGCTAGCCTGTTAGCTACTCTCTGATTGGTCCGCGGCAAGCTCGCTGCATTCAGGAATATCGGAAACTAGAACTTCACACTTGAACGCACCATCCGTAGTAACTGAGTACTTTTATTCAAGTACTTTATTTCATTATGTCAGCATTTAGATTTAGTTACTTTAGTTGAGTATTTTCTCACTTTATTCTACTTCACTGTATTTTTACTTCACTACATTTATCCAGCGGTATAGTTACATTTGCTCAACTACTATATAGTGAACAGTTTTGAAGTATTTGTTCTTCACTTGAGTATTTCCAGAATTTACTGCTTCATACTTCTAATAAACTACACTTTTGTACTGTGAGTGTGTAAAAATTGAATTTATTCATTACTTTTTTCTCTCTGTCTTATGCATGGTATTGTTTTGCCTGTGTATGATGTTGTTGTTTATTTACATAAATAAAAAGATAAATTAATAGATATATAATTAAATACATTATGTCACAAGGAACTGCTGCAGCTTCCAAAATACTTTCAGCGCATTTTGAGTCTAAAACTTTTGCACTTTTGTATTTACTTTAGTATAGATTTGATTTTTTTTTCTTCTCCTATTTATTTTCTCCTTTCCTTTGCATGCTATTGTTTTGCCTGTGTCTATAATGAAAAAACAACAAATAAACTGATAAATAATATAAATAGAAAAATAAAGTGATAACTTAACAAACAAATTCATAAATAAATGTATAAATAAATATGTAATTAAGGACAGTCTTAAAGTAGTTACAGATAAATAATACATAAATAAAGTAAATAAGTTTTAAAGAAAGAAACGAGATAAATAAATAAAGTAAATAAATAAAGTAATTAAGGTCCTTATTGTGACAAAGAGCTGCTGTGGTGACAGAATATATACAACGCATGAAGGGGTGGGCGATATAGCCAGTTAAACGCTATGATTGGATGGTCCTCCCATCAGTCAAGGCTTCAGAGAAGCTGATTGGTCTTCGAAGCCGCCGGTCAGACCGGCTCGGGGCGGAGCATCGCGCAGTGAGGAGCGGCGGTCAGACGGAGTGACGGCGCGGAAAGCTTTACATGATTAAAACGAATAAAAACCGGGACGAAGACTCTCACCGATTAATAGAAACACCTGCGACACGTGCAGTCCGCCATGGAGTCCTATGACATCTTAGCCAATCAGCCCGTGGTGATCGATAATGTGAGTATGATGAGGTCATTGATCCACACCCAAACCGAGGCCTGAGCTAGCTGCTAGCTGCTAGCTTCATTGTGTTTTTATAGGTACAGGTGGCCACCTTCATCGATATCTGCTGATTGACAGCTGATTACCGGCCGTATATCGATCACACACAGGTAGCTAGGCTGTGAGCTCAGGTGGGAAAACACACAGGTGTTAGCAGTGTGTTCACAGCTCGACTCTGCATGCTAAAGAGGCTTTTCTGCAGACAAGTGACATATTTAATGAAGTTGATCTGCTTTGTTTCCACAGATGACTCCTTTTTATTGATACTCAGAGCTGCAGATCGATATTCAGGTGTTTGATAAAGAATGTGCACATTACAGGAGAGAAGTATTCACGTCATAAAGTAGAAGTACCACAGTACAGAGATACTGCAAGGCTGCTGCCGGTCACTGTTTTTGTGATTTCTAATCGACTCATCGTTGCAAATCTAAAACTATTGCCGATTATTTTATCAATAAATCGATTATTTGTTTGGTTTAGAAACGTAAAAAAACAGTGAAATGTCCACCCCAGTATGTGATGACCTCATTAGCTGTCTTGGTTTGCCTGATCAATAACCAAATCTCAAAAATATTCATTTTATTACAGTGCAATGCCAAGAAAAGTGGCAAATTTCCACATTTGAGAACCTGGAGCGATCAAATTTTTTAATTTTTTGCTGAAATTTAACAGAATAGTTGATGCTTAGTGTGCTGTCAGTTAATCAACTAATAGTTGCAACTATCTTCTCTATAAATGTCCATCACAATGTGTTATGACCTTGTCAAATGTCTGATCAATAACCAAATCCTCAAAATATTCAGTTTATTACAACGCAACAAGAAGTCGATTATCAAAATAGTGACTGACGAGTTGGTTGATATCGATTGTAATCGAGATCGTTCGATCTTTAAAACATTAGGAAACATGATATGTGATGACCTCACTAAATGTCTTGATTTATCCAATCAATCAACTAAGTAATCAATCGACTAATTATTGCAGCTCTAAAATGATCACAAATAAAAGTTTACGTTAGAAAACAGTGATAAATGTGAAAAGACATTTGTTGATGTCATTTTGAGCTTTAAGAAACAGTGATCAACGTTTTTTTACTTTTTAGGGACAAAACAACTCCTCGATTAATCGAGAAAATAATCAACAGATTAATCAACAATGAAAATAATCCTTAGTTGTAGGGCTGCATCAAATGATTATTCTGTTATTGATGAATCTGCTGATTATCTTTTTGATTAATCGTTTGGTCTTAAAAACACTGGAAACAGTGAAAACATCCTAATATTCGATGACCTCATCAGGTGTCTTGTTTTGTCCAATCAAAATCCCCAAAATATTCATTTTATTACACACTACAGTCTAAGTGGCAAACTTTCACTTTTGAGAACCTCAAAAAATCTAATTTTTGCAGGAAAACTATCATCATTGATTTTCCAATCAATAAGTTTTTATGTTGATTGATCATCTAATTATTCAGTAAAAGTCCTGCGTTCAAATTGAAGTAAATAATTGGATTAAATAATTATAATCAACAAAGTGTTGTTGAAGTGCAGTTTGGCTTCTGTCAGTGTTACTGATTATTTTATCAATAAATCGATTAATTACTTGATCTATAAAACCATATAGTTTAAACATCCTACAGTCAGTGTTATATTATATAAATGTCTGATTCATTCAAATCTCCTCCAAATATCAAACTTCAGAACTTCAGTTTGTTTCTTCCTCAAAAAGTCTTTTTCCTTCACAGTGACTGAAGATTTTATTACACTCAGTTTTAAGGTCGGGGGTGTTTCTCTCTGAGTTTTAGGATAAAAAGCTTCATTAGAAACAGACTTTATGATATCGTTGTGTCTCGTTCTCCAACACAAAGCAGCTCTTTAGACGGGAGGGAAACCAGGAAAGTGTTTTCAGTGTTTTCACAGAGTGTGACTGCTGGAGGCCTCCGGTGGTGTCTCATGACCTCCCGTCTCTCTCAGATTAAAGCTGCAGCTCTTAGTTCAACCTCGACCCCCCCACGTCAAGCCTAAATGTCACTTCTTCTTTTTTCTTCAGGGTTCGGGGGTCATCAAGGCCGGCTTTGCAGGTGACCAGATCCCCAAATACTGCTTCCCCAACTAGTAAGTGATCCTGCAGCTAAGGCAGATACTCTGTTTCTTCACATGTTCACATTGTTTATTTGGTCTAAATTTAAAGATATTTTATCTATAACGAAGTTAAAGACAGAAAAGTAAAAAAAAAACATTTGTTCATTATTTTTGCTTTAAAAGTGACTCAAACTCTAAATTTACAATCACAAAAAGGTTTTATGTAGATTTTTCTGTCACGCTCTGTCAGATATTTAATGTTTTATTATAATTCTGCATATTCGTCTGTGTTTTGTTTGTTTTTAATACTTTATATCTGTGTGTGTGTGTTTTTCAGTGTGGGGCGTCCCAAACATGTTCGTGTGATGGCTGGAGCTCTGGAGGGAGACCTTTTCATCGGACCCAAGGCAGAGGTGAGACACACATATACACACATACACACACACACACACACACAGTATAAATTCCTCCAGAAACACCTCCAGGACATTTTCAGCTGAGTACAGTTTGTACTTTGATTCAGAAATAAAACTACATGTGAGACTCACTTCTGTTCACATGAATCTGTGATGCAAACACACACACACACACACACACACAGTTCATTACAAACTCCTCTCCATTCATGTTTAAGTTTATTATTAGCATTTAACCACATGAATATTACAGTAACATAAATTCCTTTACCCAGACACTCTCACTTTAATCTCAAACTTAAAATATACAGTAGAATATAAAAACTATAAAAACATTCAGTCTGACGTGTTTAAATCGAACCAGATCAAACATTGAGTGTGAGTTCCTAAAAGCTGCATTTTCATCAGATCACATAAACTTCTTCCACCTCGTCTCCGTGATCCTTCAGGCCAAAACCAGCTGAGTCATGTGAGGATTTTTTTTTCCCACTTTGCCATCAAACTGGTGACTCAGTCTGAGTTCAGTTTATTTGTCAGAGACTAAAAACATCAAAGTGTACCAGTTAATTTCTAGACACAAACAATAATACGACAAAAATGAAATTAATATAAAATACATCTGTGCACACAGAAGCTCAAAGCAAAGAAACACATCAGCAGCAGCGAGGAAACCCACATTTATAACTGTATTTTAGCTTTTAGCAGCTGATAGTGTTGAATTTCTCTAACGTGTCCCGTCTCGGACCATCAGGAGCACCGGGGCTTGTTGTCGGTCCGGTACCCGATGGAGCACGGCATTGTGAAGGACTGGAACGACATGGAGAGGATCTGGCAGTACGTTTACTCCAAGGAGCAGCTACAGACTTTCTCCGAGGAGGTGAGCTCGTCTCCTCCTCCTGTCTCATGTTGTCAGATCTGATATCAGAGCGTTGTTAATCTGTGTGGATCTTTGTGTTTGGCAGCATCCTGTGCTGCTCACTGAAGCTCCGCTCAACCCCAGCAAGAACAGGGAGAAGGCTGCCGAGGTTTTCTTCGAGACCTTCAACGTTCCCGCTCTCTTCATCTCCATGCAGGCTGTCCTCAGCTTGTAAGAAAAACCCGTTAAATGGCTGTGCACTTAAACTTTATTATCTCCTCACTTATGCCTGCAACTCTTTAGTGGTTTGAGAAAAAAAAAGTTTTCAGGCTCACATTACTGCTGACTGAATACTCAAGTGCAGAATGTGTTGGTGTTGTTAACCACACAGCATCGTAAATGCACATTTTTAAGATCTACTTGAGTTAAAAACATCTTTACTTCAGAAAAAACACAAAACCAGCTCTGGTTTCTGAGAATTGCCCGTTTTAGTGGGAGTTTGGTATTAAATCTACTTTACTGAGAATCTCTTGATAACCTCATGCAGTGTCAGAAGTGATGTGAATTTTTAAACCCATCCTGTCTGGTGTCGTCTGTGCTGGTACTCGATGCTCCTCAGTGTCACTGCAACATGTTTCTGAGGTCTAAAGTGAATGTAAACATTGTACTTGACCTGTATCAGACAGAAGCAGAGACGTATGACAGCGACAGTGTGGCTGCTGATTTTCTTTAAATGGGATGTGACTGGTTTCTGTTTCTTCACAGGTACGCCACAGGTCGTACCACCGGTGTGGTGTTGGATTCAGGCGACGGCGTAACTCACGTGGTGCCCATCTACGAGGGCTTCGCCATCCCACACTCCATCATGCGCGTGGACATTGCGGGGAGAGACGTCTCACGGTACCTCCGCCTGCTGCTGCGCAAGGAAGGCTACAATTTCAACACCTCTGCAGAGTTCGAGGTTGTTCGCACCGTCAAAGAGGTGAGGCAGTCGGGCTGATTTGTGAACTGATTTGAAATATGAGTAACGTTTACGTTGGCTGATCAAATGTGTTTCTTTTGCAGAGGGCCTGTTATCTGTCTCTCAACCCGCAAAAGGACGAGACTTTAGAAACAGAGAAGGCTCAGTACGTTCTCCCTGATGGAAGCACTTTAAACGTGAGTCAAACAGACTAAAAAGTGAAAGTAAATATCTCCAAACATCCTTTATTCCGAACACAAACCCTGAAATGTGACTTCCTTTTCAGATCGGCCCGGCCCGGTTCCGCGCTCCAGAGCTGCTGTTCAGACCCGACCTGATCGGAGATGAAAGCTCGGGGATCCACGAGGTCCTGGCTTACGCCATCCAGAAGTCTGACATGGACCTGCGACGCACACTCTTCTCCACCATCGTGCTGTGTGGGGGCTCCACATTGATCAAAGGTTGGTGTTAAGTGTCTGTAGGTGTTAATGCCCCCCCAGTTATTGACAGAAGATGAAGTCGGGTGCTTTAAACATGATATTCGACTTGTTTCCCACATCGTTCGTGGCTGACCTTTGACCCAGCTCTCTCTTCTTTCAGGTTTTGGGGAGAGACTACTAACTGAAGTCAAGAAGCTCGCACCGAAAGACGTGAAGATCAAGGTGGGTCACATCATGTTCCTGCTGACCACAAAGCTCTGCCCCGCTGTCTTTACACTCTTCTTTTTTATTAATTAAAACTTTTAATTCATGTGATGAGATGGAGAAAAAACAAAACTATCACAGCTCCTTTTTACATTTTTTTTGTCTTAAATTGTTTTCACAGCCTTTTATCACATCGAAACGATGTGCAAATGTGTGTTGAGCCAGATTTCATTGTAAAATATTGAACTTGAAGTGCATTAGAAATGAAAGTGTGGTTGTTTGAGATGTGATGGGACACATTTTCTTCTGACCTGCTGTGATTCATTCCTGTCCAGATCTCTGCCCCCCAGGAGAGGCTCTACTCCACATGGATCGGGTAAGATTCAGTCTTTATCAGGATCAGATGTGTTGATTGATCGATTGATTTGATGAGATTTGTTATCTAACCCCCCCGCCCCCCCCCCCCCCCCCCCTCCCCTTTGCAGTGGCTCCATCCTGGCATCGTTGGACACCTTTAAGAAAATGTGGGTGTCAAAGCGGGAATATGAAGAAGACAGAGCGCGTGCCATCCACAGGAAGACCTTCTAAAAGGGGGCCAGCGCCTGCCATGATTGCCTTCCGCCCAGAACTGCCCTCAAACCCCCCCCGCCCCATCATACTGTCGGAGAGCCCCACCCTCCTGCACCTGTTGTCTCCTGGTACCTCTGCATCATCTTTATCCACACAACCGCTTCTAAACCACTATCCCCCCCTTCCTCCTCCTCCTAAAGAAACACACACATTTACGTGTGCTAGTTTCCGTATTTACCTCCTTCTTTACCCCCCCCCTGTTCTTTCTGCTGTAGGGTGAGGGTGACGGCAACCCCCTCCAAACACCCCAAACCTTCACATCCGGAGGGCCGTCAGGGTATGTGAGAGGATTAGCACTGTGGACTTCCTACAGGCCACGCTATAACTATCATTTAGTCCGCATCGAAGTATTGATATCGCTCTCTTGCCTACAAAAGCCCTGCAAGGTGTAGAATATCATGAAATGTCAATAAACATGAATGTTTTGTTTTTTTTGCTACTGTTGAAATTTCCATTCCAAACCGAATATTTAGATTTTTATTTGATGTCCATTTTGTAGACTTTATCTCCGTCTCCGGCATGGATTAGCTCGTACAGAACAAAGGTTTGAAGTAGCAGCAAGTAGTGAGCAGGTTAAAGATGACCACTGTATTAAAACTGCACAGTCACCAGCTCGGACTTAAAGTTAATGCGGTTAATTTATCAACTGAACTGAAGTCACCTCTTTTCTGTCATCATTATTATAATTATTATTATTACCAATGAGATGTTTCTACATGAACATGACATCACGTGTTTGTGACGATGTGGAAACTGTTCAGTCATTTCGTCAGCGTTTTGTCTCAGCTGACAGGATTAAAGCGAAGTGTAGAAAGATGCCTTGCTTTATTATTGCTGTTATTTTTATTTTGAAATCCATCTTTGGGTTCCATGTTTACAGCAGTCGAGATGCACACTCAAAGGAGATTTATAGTCATTTTTCAGCCTTTTCTTCTCGTAAGAAGAAACCAAAACTAGACGTACTTTGGGAGGGAAGCAGCACAAAGCTCCGAAAGCTTAAAACCTTTACAGAAATCATCTCAAAACACTTGACTAAATAAATCAAACTCCAAAATCATCAACTGTAACTAACTGACTGAAAACTGGCTGAAAAAGCCAAAAAAGCTAAAAATGACGAGCTGCTTTTTTGCCGTTTGTCCCAATTTTATTTATTTCTACAAAACTACAACAGAGGAGTTCAAATTTGTTACGACCCAGAGTCGGAACAGAGTCAGAAAAAGGCTGAAAAGGACCGTAAATGTCCTTTAAATGTTTTTTGTTTTAAGTGTAACACTCAGCAGATATGATAAAAGAAATAGTTCCCCCTCTTGTGTATCTGAAGCTTTACTCGGTTGCATGTCAGTTCTTGTTGTCCAGTTAAAGATCTCCACGATCAGCCACAGATTGATGAAGCCGGGCGCTGGAGTGTGGATGCTTAAACACTAAAGAGACCACAGAAAAACAACACAGCAGATGGTTGGTTTTTGTATTCTCCTCCTCCTCCTCCCTCCCTCTCTGTGCTAGTCTTACAATTTCCTGCTTCTCGTGGCAGTGAAGGGGTCGTGTCCGCCTTACTCCAGAGTGTCTGCGCTGCCGGAGCGTCCACGTCGTCTGCTTTTGGGTGTTTTTAAAAAGTGAAAAACAAACAAAAAAAAGAGGAAGAGGTTGTAAGATGCGATCAGCCTCGTGTACAGTGGATTCAGAAAAAACAACCACCACAAAAACCCCATCGGATAACAGACTAAAAATGTACAATACTGTTTATTCAAGTGTTTGCTTTTACTTTTCGTAAATTCAATATAATAAATAAGTTAATGGCTGCTGCTCGGATGTCTCCTCATTGATTTATCAGCTGTTTTTAGACTCAAATACTTTATAGACTTTCCTTTTTTGGCAATTTATTTTACATTAACTCAGAATGACAAAAAGAAACCTTTTTTTTTTAGAATAGCAAAAGAAAAAGACAATTATGTTTTCTTCTTTGTTGAACTGCAGGAAGTTTTGAGACATTTACTCTCCATATTCTCCATTTTACGTATACAGGGAGGCGATGAGGCTTTCACAGTCAGTTTACACATTACTATAACTCTGAAACAAGCCAGACATTATAATACAGTGTACAATGTTAAACAGTAAAGGTGGAAATTGGGAATCTGAGAAAACTCAGTTTCAAGACACTTTTCAGTTCGATTTTTAAATACTTATTAAGTTGAAGTTAAAGAACTTAAATCTGTTTTCTGAGTTCTCGTTGGTTTTTCAGTTCATAAATGTTTGTGGTGTCCAGTTTTAATTTGATTATTTGTTGAGCTGTTATATATATTTTTTAAACATCAGAACTTTTATTTTCTAACCCACAGCAGGAAGTGGATTATTTCAGTGCATGCTGGGAAGCAGTGGTTGAAAGTAACTAAGTACATTTACTCAAGTACTACACTGAAGTACAGTTTTTAAATACTTGTCCTTTACTTGAGATCCTACGTTCTATATCACAGAGACATTTTCTCACTTTTAACTTCATTTAATTTTTAAGTATTTTGTATATATTAGTACATCAATAAACCTGATTCAGTAATATAACGCAATTTATATGCATATAAATAAATCAGTTGGATCAGCTGGACATTTAGTAAACTGAACTTGTGATCAGAATTTTAAATGAGACAAACAGTTTAAACTTGAATCTGACAAACATTTAATCACACTGAGTAAATAAAGCAGTCACTATGAAGTAAACAGTTAACTTGCTTCACAGATTTTGACTCTAAATAATCAAAACTCACTCTTTAAAAACATCTTTTTAATTTTTACACTAAATGCTGATAATTTACAATCAGGTTTCAATAAATAATTACGCCTATTTTTTTACATTCTCACATTTTCACATAAGATAAAGCAATAAGTGGAGAGCTGACACCACAATATATGAAGAAATAAAACACTATTATATGAGCCGTGTTGTCCAGGCGATGGTTTGTGTTCAGGAATTAGTCCCATCCGGTGGGATCAGGGTTTGACAGATTTCACTCATTGTGACTGACAGCGGTGCAGTGTGTTTGTTCTCCACCAGGTGTCAGTCTAACAACACCTGTGGAGATAAACCGACTCAGGAACAGCCAGTCTGTGTCCGCTTTATGAGGAACATCAAAATAAAACTAACACAGATAAAAAAAACAGTGATTTAAACAGTCCTGCAGTGAAGATTTTAAAGTTTCAGAGGCGTCTTCACTCAAGTGTGTTTCATTGTGGAGGCTGCAGACTGAGCTGTGTTGTGTTATATTAACAGGTGTTTCTATTTTTTTTGTCTACCTGAGGTATCAGTTTGGTCTCAGTAGTTACAAAAACACAATGTTCTATATTAATATATATTAGTAATGTTTATATATGTAGAAACATCTGAGATAGACGATTCGTTTTAAACAATAAAACTCTTCTTCACAGTTTTTCGCAGTTTTTCACTCATTCGTGGATCAGGTGTGACATTTATACACATTCATCATTTTATTTTATCCGCTGAGCTTCATCTGACATACAAGACTATAAAAGTCACGATTAAACAAAAATACAACATAATCTGCTGGCTGACTGTCTGCTTTGTTCGACGCTCTGCAGAACTAATCCAGGATCAGTTTGACAGTAAGAAGAAGCAACATTAATCCTCTGAGTCTTTACGTTGTCATTTCTACATCTCACAGCCCCAATGAGCTCTGATACATGAATTTATTCCTTTATATAATAAATTCATGTAATGAGTGAATGTAAAAACTATATATATAACATACAAAACATGCACATTCAGGGGCAGAATATGTTCTTAAAGGTGTTATTTTGTGAGTGAAAATGACTCTTGAACTTGAAAATGTGTTAGAAATAATATTTGAATAAAAAGGTTAAAAGGTTCGTGGAGGGTCGAGGTTTCTTCCTGCACACTGGCAGTGTTGTCGTCGGGCCTCGGAGCACCAAGCTTCGAGTCCAGCTGAAGAAAACTCATATTTACTCTCAGCCACTGAATCAGAAAAGCAAACACGCTCCGGCCAACGGCTCGGAGACTTAATCTAACCTCCGCTTTTATCGCGAGCACAAAGATCCTTCAAACAAACGATGGAGAAGAGTACGTTTATTCAGACTGAACATTTGAATTCAACAGAAACACTGAATGTAAATTTATTCCCAGATTTATTTACCATGATAAAATATTGTCTTGATTGGTTGTCATGAGCTGGAGCTGTCGATGCCATTAAACCACCACAGAAGAAGACTTGCACCTTATTAATATTCATATTTAATTATTGGTACTGAATATTCAGCACTTTACACACTCCTGTCTATATGTTTTACATCTCTTTGTATTATTTACATCTCCAATTACATATAATTTATCACTACTGTTACTCCTCCATTTCACCATTTCATCTGCTTCTCTTTATATAATATATTCTCTTCCTGTATCTTGAGCTTTTAGTATTTTGTTGTGTGATTTTCTACATATTTTTAAGCATTGTTATGTAGGGACTGTGATTTTTGTGCACATGACAAATAAACTCCCAAATGTTGAGATGAGAAAAAATCTCCAGTCAAAACTCAAACAATAGAAAAAACGTTATGACTTTGTTTCTGATCTACTTACTTACTTTCCACCACTGCTTCCCAGCATGCATTGCATTAAGCCACTTCCTGCTGTGTTAGGAAATAAAAGTTCTGATGGTCAAAAAGTATTACAGCTCAAATATGAACTGATATAAAACATGACAATGAACTTGAGAAAGGAAAGAAAGTGATGTCTAACACAAGATTGTTATTGACCTGAAAGAAATGTCATAACACCATAAAAGATTTATTTTATGTTTTGTATGTTATTTGGGTTATACTTTAACAAATACATGCATCTAAATAAATAAATGTCTTTTTTCTTGCAAAAAAGGAAACTTCAGACAAAAGTGCAGATAATAATGTAATATTTGTGTGTAGAGTCATATAACCATGTGATATTGCAAAGGGGATTAGACTCCCTAGACCTGTTAGAAAACAACTTCAACTCCATCAACATGAATCTTGATAGACTTAAGGACATGGGAAAAGGGTAGTGCTCCATAAAAAGCATTGCAAAAATCATCCACAGATGTAAAGCACCTATATTTTGAACAGGTTTCACAGCTGAGGTCTCTTTGGCTCCAAACAGAATTTATGCATTATTTGCATTATTGTCATCAGTTCATTTTTATTAGCAATTTCTTCTGCAAGTGCTGAAAAAAAATCAAATAGTTTTTTGTGACATGCTCCTGATTGTATGTAATGGTTTATGTTGTGTATGATGAGTTCATCACTCAGTTTGCCTTCAGGAAAACATGTTCTACTACACTGGGGAAGGAAATATAGATATAGTTAAGGTTTGGCGTACAGATTAATGTTTTACATAGAAACAACTAAACTTAAACTCAAGAGTTTATGATAAGTCTAAAAAAATTGACATATCCTTAAAGAATATACGAAAAAAGATTCAACTGTTTAGCTTTCTACCCCTTAACAAACAAACAAAAGATCTGCCTATGTTCTTGTTTCAGACTTTAACACTTCTTTATTATTTCACAAACAAGCACATATAAGAGAAAATGGGCCTTGGTTGGAAACTAGTGGACTAAAGAAGCTAACTCGCTCCACCATTCGCCATAACAATCTAATGAAGTATACAATATAAAACGTTTTAATGCAGAATGAGTACCTTTACTTATGATACTTGCACTATTTATTTTTCAGAATATTTAAATACTTCCAGTAAAGTGGGATTTTGAAATGTAACTAGAGAATGCAATTTCTGAAGAAACTGCGGTGTGAATGCTGACTGCTGAAAGGCTGATGCTAAACTGGATAGCTGAAGTTGAATGAAGCCTGAAATGTGTGAAGTATGTGGAATATTTAAAGTTGTGTTGAAATGAAAGGCTTACGCTAAACTGGACGTAGCTGAGTAATGAAGTTGAATGATGCCTGAAATGAAAGGAAAATGTGGAATATTTAAAGCTGTCTTGAACGAAATGCTTACCTTAACCTGGACTGCTGAATGATAAAGATGAATGATACCTAAAATGAAAGAGGAATGTGGAATATTTTAAGGTTTTTGAATGATTATCAAGAAGCAGTTGAAGAAGTATGAATAGATGGAAAAATGATAAAGACTGTAACTAACATGAATGGGATTCAAAAGTTAAATACTATCTATAATACTGCATTAAAAAAGGTCCTGTTTAAAATTTTAAGACTTAAAAAATGCTTGACAAAGTTGGAAGGGGTCTGAGTACTGTATGTGTGTGTGTGTCCGTGTGTGTGTGTGTGTGTGTGTCCGTGTGTGTGTGTGTGTGTGTTGTGTGTGTGTGTGTGTGTGTGTGTTTGTGTGTGTGTGTGTGTGAGAAACCTTCAGTCACTGGTTACCATGGTGACTATATGCACTCTGGCCTCTGACATTCACAGAGATTCAGCTGAGGCGAACCTCTCGAACTCCTGCCTCCTGTAGTCAGACCATAAGTCTTATCCTCAAACTGATGATACCATCAGACAGACAAGAGTCTCATGAACACAGTGATGTAGATTTTATGTGTGTGGGGCTGAAAATGTGGTCATGAGAGCAGTTTGAAAAAGTAGTATACTTCAGCTTTTTTCCATCTTCTCAGGTGTGATTTATAATGGGAGTAGATGGGGCAGTTGGTTGGTGCTCCTCTCGCTTGGAGGGGTCTGGAGCTTTTGCTTAGTTTGCTTAGTCCGTTTGCTTTAAAATGTAAAAATGATCTACATAGTGTCATGACTCGTTCCTTGTCCTGTTGTGTTTTCTGGTGTTCTGTGTTCCTTGTGTTTTTTCATGCCAGGTTATGTCTTGTCAAGTCAGGTTTTCATTTTTGAAATCTACTCTCCCTCATGTTTCAGGTCCCTTTACTTCCTGCCACTGTTTGTCTGATTGTCTGCCCCGCCCTGATTGTGTTCACCTGTTTCCCATTACCTCATGTGTTTATATAGTCCTTGTCTACCCTTGTCTTGTTGCCAGATCGTCGTTTCATGTCAAGCGTGTCATGTCAGGTGTTGCCTCATGCCTCATGTTTCATGTTCCGTGTCAGGTCAAGTGTCTTGTTCACGTTCCTGTCTGCGTCTTATATGTCAAGACTATCGATCCAGCCATCACACCACGTCAGAGAGATACCAAGCTTGTTTTGTAAGACTTTTTCTTTATTAAAACCCTGCAAACTTTTCCCGGAGTCTGTGTCCTGCATGTGGGTCCACCTGCCTTGCCTGGTTCATTAGAATTGTAACACATAGAGTAAACCTTGTGGGAATGAGAGCGAGTTGAAGAGAGAGTTTCACAAGGTTTTCACAGCTCCTCTCCATTCTAGCTGATGGCCTCAAACGAATATTTAGGAAAGTTTGAATTGGATTTGAAAAGTTGAATGATATCCTGAATCCCTGAAAGATGTGGAACATTTTGATGTTTGAATGGACTTTATAACTCAAAGTATGAATGAATGGTGAGGAGCTGAAGATGTGTGAGAAATGTGTGAAAATGTGAACATTTTGAACATTCCACGTCCGTCCATTCATTTGAATGGGAAAAAAAATTCCTGAAAAACCTGGAATATTTCGGAAAGTTTGAATGTTAGGAATGAGAAAAGTAAAAGGAATCATGTTCTAATTGAGCTGAACGTTTTGATGTTTGAATGACATTTCTACGATGAGAAATGTGGAAGAACGTAGGTTTGAATGCTTTCAGCAATAACACCAATTTATTTTGCGATAGTGATCTTTGATTTCACACATAAGATTGTTGTCAAAGTCCTCATTCAGTGCCCAGCAACGGTTACTAGGCAGCAGTCGCTCTTTGAGGGTGGAGTTTATCAGACGTCACTGCCTTTGATCTCTGATTCTCTGATTCTAAAATGTGCTTTGATCTCCAGAAGGTGCTTTTATCTGAAACATATAAATACGACACACGCTCACCTAAAACGTTCATTTACTCTTCGCATCTGGAAGTGTTCAACTGACAGACAACAGCGTGAGAACTAACTCAAACATTGCTTACAATAATCCAACCAACTGCACTACAACAACATCTGCAATGGATTCCAAGCAAACTTCACCAAACTCTCAGGAGATTCTGGAGATCAGAGTGGGAACCATCTGCCCGCTGATCGAATCCTTTTTTGAAGAGATGACAGCGGATCAGTGGACAATGTTGAGAAAAGGAACTCCTGATGACTCAACAAAAATCATGTTGGCAGAGCTGATACTGGACATCATATCTACAGTGTCCACGTCATTACTATCAGCTCTGAAACAACACAACAGCACAGATACAGCCGTGTCGGAGGAGCGTGTTCGGTCCTGCATGGGCCACACGCTTCGCCGCACTTTTGAACAGGTCCTGAACATTGAGGACGAAGTCGACTGCGTTAGCATAGAACAGCTAACGAAATTCATTGGACAAGAAGTTACAGAGAGCGTGAACTCTGCCCTCGCCGCAAGCTTGGACACTCAGGAGCCCGAAATCACTCCGCATGTTACACCCTCTCAGCAGCTCAATGTCATGGTCGGTCATGCCTCCAAAATGCTTAAGGCATTCACCGACAAAATGAAGACTCTGTGGAAACCTAAGCCACAGAAGAAAAGACGTCCCATCATCTTCATTCAAGAGGAGAAAGAAAAGGATGTGGAAGCTCCAGAGGTGGCAGTCAGTGAGGATCACTGTAAAACATCTGCCACCTCTGTTCAGCCAGACACCTCAGAGAAGAGATCCAGCACACTTTTGGACAGCCTGATCACGGAAACCACAAAGGCTGTCCAGAATATCATTGCCAGAGAGGTCAGTAACATCATCGAACCTCTCCTGGATGACCTGACAGACACAGAGTATCAACAGCTGCAAACTGACACTGCAACGGAGATACAGGACGTTGCAAGGGACATCGCTCAGTCAATTATCAAAGAAACCAAGAGCTTTGAACAAATTGCTAGAGCAACGCCAACATCACTGCAAATAAGTGAGCGGCCCCCGAAAGGAGTAGGGGAGAAAATAAATAACTTCTTTGCCAAGTGCTTTGCCAAAACACAAATTCAGCGTATTATGGCACAGCTGAAGAACAAATTCAAGAACGGCTCTGCGGCTGAGTCAGTGAAGTCTCTTGATACTACTGTTGAGTCTCTCCTGGCAAAGGAAACAGATGGAAATGAGGCTTCTGTGATTAGTGTATTGAAGGTAATTTCTAAGGGCAGCGTCGAGTCATTTCCAAAAGCCCTTAGCGGTTATCTCTACAGTCAGCTGGTGCAAGACAACAAGCCAGAACAAAGTCCAAGGGGCCAACAAAGTCCATCTTGCAGGTCTATCACTGTTGCTCCAACCCCCGAGGCTGTATACAAAGACATTCAGAGCAAAATGTGGCGTCTCCTGGGGATGCTGGCGTGGTGGCTGAGCACACAGGCTACCGTGCAAAGCAACAGGGTAACGCTCGCCATAAAGGGCGCAGAGTCAGCGATAGCGACACCAGCTGTCGCTGAGAAGAGTGCAGCCTCACGAGAAGAAGCACAGACAAAAAGAAACGAAGTGTGCCTAAAGATAATGATGGATAAACTTGTTATGAGGATCTACAAGAAAGCAAAAGTGAGTGCCACTTTTGGAAAGACCATCATGAAAAGCCTGTTTGAGAAAATACAGGCTGAAATCAAAGAGGCAGACTTTATTATCACACTAAAAGCCTTAAAAACCATTGACATCATCTTCAATGACCTGTGCAAGCAGTGGGGCAATGCAGAGAACATTCTCGTTTTAGTGTGTCTAGAAGATCCACAAATCGAGAAAAGCATCGTCTCCACTTTCAAAAAACACCTGACAACACCATTAGCAAGGAGGAAAAACAACATCATCCGATTGTTCGCCTCCATTGGTAAAACACTCCACGTAGCCACACCCACTTTCCTCCGTTAAACCAACCCTGGGCCCTCTGAGTTTTCTGCTTTGGTGACGGGGGTTTTCCTCCGGTTCCTCCGGTTTCCCCTAAGTCACATGGCTATTGGACAACCTAAATTTCCCCCAAGAAATTGATTCGGTAATGCGGTTTTCTCCAGGATGCTCCGGGTTTTCCGACCTTCGTCAAGTTTCTTGATGATAAAAAAACCAGCAACGACTTTCACCGATGAAATATAAAAATAAAAAAAAATAAAAAAATTTAAAAAAATAATTGAACTCAGACTGAAACATTGCTAACTCTTTTTCTTTTCAGGTCAAACTTATTTTGTGTAGAAAATATGAAAGGTTAGGCCAAGATTTTGTTCTTTTGCGGCAGTGTCTTGCTCATGTTAAAACAATTTGCTCAGGTAGTCATAAGCATTACCCAAAATAGTTAATACATTAGTAGATCATGTTCAGGGTCTTGTAAGGGGACTATATCCATCTCTGCCGCCATTTAGACGACACTGACGGTAACTTAAGATTCACAGCTTCCAATGCAGCAGTTAAGGGAAAATTAACTGAACGTGCTGATCAGCTGTTTGTCCATTGATTGTCAATTTTTTTGTACCTATTATTGATGTAAAATAATTTTGGGCAAGTCTACGAATAGTGGTTTCAGCAGGAAGACATGGACTACATATACACATGAGGTAATGAAAGCAGGTAGAAACAATCAGGGCAGGGCAGACAAAAAAAAAAAACAGGAAACACAGAAGGGCAGGAAGTAAAGGGACCTGAAACGAAAGGAAAGAGAGTTAGTCTTTCAAAATAAAACATGACACGCCAGGACAGGAAACAGAAACAAGACAGACATGGAAACTTAACAAACAAGATGAAACATAATACGCTTCAGGACATCTCATTTCATTGTGTTAGCCCGTAAGGTTTTGGTGTACGTATGTATGGTAATATTTCTTTGGAGGAAAATAAAACTATATTAAATAAATTATGACCCTGCTCCAGTCAACAGTGCTGTCTGAAAACTCACTAAACAAATATCATATTGATGGCTCACTTTCTTCTTGTTCTGAATCATCCCCGCTGCAAGTTTCAAAGGGCAGATTATTTTTCGGTGTACATAGGTATCTGTAACGAGCGTAAAAACATCCACATCAGTCATTTTTGCACAACACACCTCCCTCATGTGTTGTTGTTTGACACAACTGATGCCATTGTCTTCATGAATATGTAGTAGATTATTCAAAGTCCCTCACTGGCCACATCCAGAAACATGTTAACATATAATTTTTGTGGTGTTAATGTTTAGTAATATAGTGTGTTAATTCTATGTGTTAACGTGCATTTATAAATCTGTAAGATGTTATTTGGCCAAATTGATTTCTGTTGGTGTGTGTTAGATTTTTTTCTCTTCGCACAAGTTAAAATGACGTGCAAATCTGCTGAAACAGAGAACGATGCTTGTCCTTCACGTGAATGAGAAACAGTGAATATTTAGAGGATAAAAATGATGACACCTTAATCCTGAGACTTGTTCCTGGTGCATCATTACCACATCTTTAGAGTTTGTAATTCAAGAAGTAGGTTGTGGAAAGCTTCAGGGAAACAGTCTGGAACGAATACAATCTGCTGTAGGTGAGAATAAGTTGTTTCATCACTGTAGGTTGTTTGTGGGTTTTCGTTTTCTTCCCTGATAAAATATTAAGTCGGCACATTTTTTTTCCCCCCAGTTATTTTACGGAAAACAGCCCCATGAATTATGGATTAGTTATCAGATAAATATCAGAATCCCTGAGAAGGAGACTCGAGGGGGGTGAAGGTGGTGAAGATCTGAGAGCAGGAAGTCAGCAGGTGGGGAGACGAAACAGAGGAAGTCATTTAATCAGTCCTCCGTCATTATTTAGCAGTCTGCTGACACAATCCGGGAGATATGGTGTGGCACAATGACACATAAAATATGCTCTCTTATCTTTTCTCTTGAAATGGGAAAAAGTGAGCGTGCAGGGAAGAAACATCGCCTCGGATAAATGAGTCCTTCATGACGTGTTAACCAAGGTTTTTTCTTCTGCTGAGCGAAGCATTTCTTTGGGACTTTTAATCTCCAGAAAGAAAGAGTGGATGAAGGAGTCGAGGACAAGAGTGTTTTTGGAGTGAATCAGCCCATACAGCTCACACTTGTATTCAAACACAACAATTCTGACGAGTTCAAGCTACAATATAAAACATAAAAAGAAAGCTTAAAGGATATTTCAGCATTATTCAAAGAGTAGCTCAAATATCACAGAAAATAAAGCTTTAAGGTTGTAAAGTAAAAGTCATTATCAGTTTTTACTAAATGACGTTAAAGCAGCTCAGTGGATCTTCTCATTTTGATTTTGGTGCCCCGTGTTCAAAGGTGGTAGTGTTTCTCCAAACCGCGGCAACGATACAAATTCACCTGGAGGAGACGGACCTTCACCCCTCCTTGAACCGCCACCTTACTGTGGTGGAGGGGTTTGTGTGCCAATGCCCGAATGATCCTAGGAGCTATGTTGTCGGGGGCATTACGCCCCTGGTAGGGTCTCCCATGGCAAACAGGTCCTAGGTGACGGGCCAGACTAAGAGCGGTTCACAAGCCCATCATGAACAGAAGAACATCAAGGACCGTTACGTCGCCCGGATTGGCGTTACCGGGGCCCCACCCTGGAGCCAGGCCTGGGGTTGGGGCTCGCAGGCGAGCGCCTGGTGGCCGGGTCTTTGCCCACGGGACCCGGCCGGGCTCAGCCCGAAATGGCGACGTGGGCCCGCCTTCCAGTAGGCTCACCACCCGCAGGAAGGTCCATGAGGGGCCGGTGCAATGTGGTTTGGGTAGCAGTCGTGGCGGGGGGCCTCGACGACCCAATCCCTGGACCAAAACTCTGGCAATAGGGACATGGAATGTCACCTCGCTGGGGGGGAAGGAGCCTGAGCTCAAGTGCGGGGAGGTTGAGAGGTACCGGCTAGAGATAGTCGGGCTCACCTCCACGCATGCAGCTTGGGCTCTGGAACCCAGCTCCTTGAGAGGGGCTGGACCCTCCACTACTCTGGAGTTGCCCAGGGTGAGCGGCGGCGAGCTGGTGTGGGCTTGCTTATAGCTCCCCAGCTCAGCCGCCATGTGTTGGAGTTCACTCCGGTGAACGAGAGGGTCGCTTCCCTGCGCCTTCGGGTTGGGGATAGGTCTCTTGCTGTTGTTTGTGCCTACGGGCCGAACAGCAGTACAGAGTACCCGGCCTTCTTGGAGTCCCTGGGAGGGGTACTTGATAGTGCTCCGACTGGGGACTCCATTGTTCTACTGGGGGACTTCAACGCTCACGTGGGCAACAACAGTGATACCTGGAGGGGCGTGATCGGGAGGAACGGCCTCCCCGATCTGAACCCGAGCGGTGTTCTGTTATTGGACTTCTGTGCTAGTCACAGGTTTGTCCATAACGAACACCATGTTCGAAAGCATAAGGGTGTCCATCAGTGCACGTGGCACCAGGACACCCTAGGCCGGAGGTCGATGATCGACTTTGTTGTCGTTTCATCTGATCTCCGGCCGTATGTCTTGGACACTTTCGGGTAAAGAGAGGGGCTGAGCTTGTCAACCGATCACCACCTGGTGGTGAGTTGGATCCGCTGGCAGAGGAGGAAGTTGGACAGACCTGGCAGACCCAAACGTATTGTGAGGGTCTGTTGGGAACGTCTGGCCGAGCCCTCTGTCAGGGAGGTCTTCAACTCCCACCTCCGGAAGAGCTTCTCACAGATTCCGAGGGAGGCTGGGGAGACATTGAGTCCGAGTGGACCATGTTCTCTGCCTCCATTGTCGACGCGGCAGGTTCGAAGTTGTGGACGCAAGGTCTCTGGTGCCTGTCGTGGCGGCAACCCCTGAACCCGGTGGTGGACACCGGAAGTAAGGGAGGATGCCGTCAGGCTGAAGAAGGAGTCCTATCGGACCATGTTGGCCTGTGGGACTCCTGACGCTTGAGTTGACAGGTACCGGCAGGCCAAGCAAGCCGCAGCCCGGACGGTCCTGGAGGCAAAAACTTCCAGGGTCTGGGAGGAGTTCGGTGAGGCCATGGAGGAGGACTATCGGTCGGCCTCGAAGAGATTCTGGCAAACCGTCCGGCGCCTCAGAAGGGGGAAGCAGTACTCTGCCAACACTGTTTACAGTGCAGGTGGGGAGCTGTTGACCTCGACTGGGGACATTGTCGGACGGTGGAAGAAATACTTCGAGGATCTCCTCAATCCCACCGACTTGCCTTCCAATGAGGAAGCGGAGGCTGGGGTCTCTGAGGTGGACTCGTCCATCACCCAAGCCAGAAGTCACTGAGGTAGTTCATGTAAGCTCCTCAGGTGGCAAGGCGCCGGGGGTGGATGAGATCCGCCCTGAGTACCTCAAATCTCTGGATGTTGTGGGGCTGTCTTGGCTGACACGCCTCTTGCAACATTGCATGGAGGTTGGGGACAG
Source organism: Scortum barcoo (assembly GCA_023238725.1). Lineage (NCBI taxonomy): Eukaryota > Metazoa > Chordata > Actinopteri > Centrarchiformes > Terapontidae > Scortum > Scortum barcoo. The sequence goes on along the minus strand of CM041545.1, from coordinate 21,598,697 downwards.
TGCCTCTGGTGTGGCAAACTGGGGTGGTGGTCCCTCTTTTTAAAAAGGGGGACCGGAGAGTGTGTTCCAACTACAGGGGGATCACACTTCTCAGCCTCCCCGGGAAGGTCTACGCCAGGGTACTGGAGAGGAGAATTCGGCCGATAGTCGACCCTCGGATTCAGGAGGAACAATGCGGTTTTCGTCCTGGTCGTGGAACACTGGACCAGCTCTATACCCTCCACAGGGTGCTTGAGGGTTTATGGGAGTTTGCCCAACCAGTCCACATGTGCTTTGTGGATCTGGAGAAGGCATTCGACCGTGTCCCTCGTGGTATTCTGTGGGGGGTGCTCCATGCGAGTATGGGGTCCGGGAGCCTTTACTTTGCTAAGGGCTGTTCGGTCTCTGTACGACCGGAGCAGGAGCTTGGTTCGCATTGCCGGCAGTAAGTCAGACCTGTTCCCAGTGCATGTTGGACTCCGGCAGGGCTTGCCCTTTGTCACCGGTCCTGTTCATAATCTTTATGGACAGGATTTCTAGGCGTAGCCAGGGGCCGGAGGGAGTCCGGTTTGGGAACCACAGGATTTCATCTCTGCTTTTTGCGGATGATGTTGTCCTGATGGCTTCATCAGGCCAGGACCTTCAGCATGTACTGGAGCGGTTTGCAGCCGAGTGTGAAGCGGCTGGGATGAGAATCAGCACCTCCAAATCCGAGGCCATGGTTCTCGACCGGAAAAGGGTGGCATGCCCTCTCCAGGTGGGTGGAGAGGTCCTGCCTCAAGTGGAGGAGTTCAAGTATCTCGGGGTCTTGTTCACGAGTGAGGGAAAGATCGGAGCGTGAGATTGACAGGCGGATTGGTGCAGCGTCCGCAGTTATGCGGTCGGTGTACCGGACCGTCGTGGTGAAGAAGGAGCTGAGTCGAAAGCGAAAGCGAAGCTCTCGATTTACCGGTCAATCTACGTTCCCACCCTCACCTATGGTCATGAACTTTGGGTAATGACCGAAAGGACAAGATCGCGGATACAAGCGGCCAGAAAATGAGTTTCCTCCGCAGGGTGGCTGGGCGCTCCCTTAGAGATAGGGTGAGAAGCTCGGTCACTCGGGAGGAGCTCGGAGTAGAGCCGCTGCTCCTTCGCACATCGAGAGGAGTCAGCTGAGGTGGCTTGGGCATCTGTTTTCGGATGCCCCCTGGACGCCTCCCTAGGGAGGTGTTCCAGGCATGTCCCACCGGGAGGAGGCCTCGGGGAAGACCCAGGACACGCTGGAGAAACTATGTCTCTCGGCTGGCCTGGGAACGCCTCGGGGTCCCCCCGGAAGAGCTGGAGGAAGTGTCTGGGGTGAGGGAAGTCTGGGCATCTCTGCTCAGACTGCTGCCTCCGCGACCCGGTCCCGGACCAAGCGGATGAAGAAGATGAAGAAGAAGATGAAGAGACGGACCTTCAGTCAGCGGCTGAAGAAAGTTGAATTGATCCAGAACAAACCCAGCACCGTTTAGTCTGATGTGACGGAAACGTGAGCCGGAGGCAGCGTGAAGAACTATTAGAGACTGATAGAAACAGAAAACCTGCTGTCTGCTGGTCTGGTTGCTTCTGTAGCTCATAAAGAGGCAACAGGATTCAATGGAGACTGATTCAGAAACAGTTAAAAACTCCTGAGAGCTGCTTATTGTTTATTAATTTAACCATTCTTATAGATTTTTTAACATTCAAAGTCAATAACCGGCAAGCTGGGAGGCTTTTAATGTGAAAATCTAGGCCTGGTTCTCTCTGCCATCGAGGTATTTAAGTTAGTAAGTAATTTCTGACCCCGGTTTTCGCAGATTTTTAAGTTGATTTATATAGAGATTTATCGTGGATGATCATGATATATAATGATTTAAGTCACACTGAATGTGAACATGTTTCCTGTCTGTGTTCAGAGTTATGAGAAATGAAGTGCAGTTTTTGTCTCACCTCCTGCGGTATCTTTGCCTCCCCTTCAACTCTCCACCGTCCACCCACCCCCGGGAGGTTTTAGTCTCTTTAGTCTTTGTCCTGCTGAATGTCACATCTTGACATTTCACCGCAGTTTAAAAGCCGAGTTAAATTACAGAGGAGTGTGTTTAATATTTTACACCCCGCCTCCCCCGTCTGAATGGAGCTTTTGGAGCATATTAACAAATTATTTTTTGGAATTACTTTCTGAGAGTTTAGCACAGTGATATTTTATCGCTGATCTTGTTAATTGATGGATCATCATGCTGCTGCAGGCGCTCGAGTCTGTTTGGGCCGACCACATTTTGGATCTAATTATCTCAGATCTATTTGGGTCAGGTCCCACTGTGTCTGGGTCTCCTTTGGATCTGGTCTCTCTTTTTTAAAAACCAAAATATTCTGATGCACGTCAGGTTCTGGTGGGTTTTTCACGGCTCTGCTTGGGTTCAACGTTTGGCCTTCATGCAGAGTCAGTGGTTCTTAGTGTTGAATTACTCAGATTTACAGTTCAGTCTGTTGGAAAGCTCATAAAGGTTTCAGCAAACAGCTTTTTATACTGTTGAACAGCAGTCAGTGACCACAGTTTTAATGTTTTTGTGTTCATATCCTGGTGTGTGTGTTTGTGTTGGTGTGACCAGTTGTTATGATGATTACTTGATAAAACTAATGGAGGGTCTGCACACTTTGTACTAATGGAAGCTTAATGTAAGTGCAAATACTCTTATCAGTGATGATCAAGTATTCATGTGATGTATTTGATACTAAATGTAGAAGAAACCTTTTGTAGAGGCTGAACATTGAGGTGAACACCTACTGAAAGCAAACAAATCAAAACATCAGTAAGTCGCGAACTGGAGCAGCCGGCGAGTTTTCTAACTATTTTTGTTTGTAATCTTGAACAAGATGCACAAAAGAAAGATCTTAAAAAACTACAACAAAGATCTTCTCTTCCACAGACTTTCAGCAGCATGTAAACAGTAAATCTGCTAAAACATCACTTTTCTCACTAAATCACCGCTGAGTTTAGTTAAAGCTTCTCAGCATTATAACTGAATGTTTTCCCGTCGCTGGTCTGTCCTGTCATGAATCATCCTTACAGTTCAACTACCTTCTTTAGGTCAACACAATCTGTCCTTCTAACCCTTTCAGAAAAAACGATGAAAGAAACGTTGAAGGACAGATTGTATTGAGTCGAGATCCTGAGCTCTACTTTCCATATTCGAAACAAATCAGCTCCATTACAGCACCGATTATCGGAAACTGAAATCTCTCCGATTTTAACAGTTAACCAACAAAAAACTACAACTCCCATGAAAAAAAGTTTGTGAGCGTGAACACTTCATAACTTGGTTTCTGCCATTTCCATAAAACAAGCAAAATTTTTTCTTCTAAAGTCATTTTCCCAACTTTTCAGCCGTCATCTCTCTGTCCTGCCACAGACAAGCCATCATGTAGGGCTGATGGGAAATAAATGGCTGAATTAAACAGATAAGATGTCAAACTATGGCGACACGCAGTTCATGCCTTTATGATTACTGTGTATATGATTTGATTTTATGATTTTATGTGCTGTTTTATTGTCTTTTTCTGTTTAAGTGAGCTCACTAAGACAAAGTCCAATTAACTACATTGATAAAACATTAATAATAATATCATTGTTCATTCAATAGATTACATTTTTCCAAAAACTAGCGCCCTTATCTAAACATATTAAATGAGCCACACGACATACGACATAAGATGGCAGGCCGAAGAGTCTTTGAAGATCCTGAAAACACACTCGGACCTGATTGTATGTGCATGAATATTTTACGCTGTCATGACAGCATTAGCTCACTGAGCCTGACATGCACTGTGTGTGTGTTTCTGTGTGTGTGTGTGTGTGTGTGTGTGATAATCAAACTACTCTGTCAGGTGTTCAAAGGGCTGCTTTCCAAACATTAGTCCAACACATCTCATGCCAGACTGGTGAAGTGCTTCTTCACTCAATGTGTGAGTGTGTGAGTTTCACAAATAGCAACTGTGTGTGTGTGTGTGTGTGCCACCTCAGGTAACCAAGGAAACGGGGTATATGGGGGAGACGGTGGTGCATCCCGTTTTTTCCGTTCGGCCAAGAGCGGAGACAGAACAAGAAGAGAAATGTGTCAGCGAGCTCTCGGTCTGAAATAAAAACCGTCGAGCTCGGCCTTCTTAACTGTCCTCCTCTCGTCTCCGTGTTTATTCATTTTATAAATCAAACTAATGCTAATGTATGCAAAGTGAGTCACCCGTGCGAAAGCCCAGCAAATCCCTCTGCAGTTCAGAGCTGCTGGAAACACGAAGCTCGATGTTGCTGTGTACAGTGTCAAATCATATTCTGCTGCATTGTGCGAGCTGCCTCTGCCCCCCCACCACCACCCTGCAGCAGCCCCGCACTCAGGGACTCGAACAGCTGGTGGGAAGAAAATCTTATCTTATCTCCGTGTACTTGTCATGTTAAATTACGGGGATTTCTGGAGCATCTTCAACACACAAACAGCAGCTTAAAATAAAACGAGTCCTCGCTCAAAGTGGCCGCCCTGCCCTCATCGGAGCGTTCAAGCGCACAAACGTTCACATTTTTTCTTCAGTGATGGAGGCCCGTCGCTGCAGGACTTCCTCACTGCAGGGGAGCTTCTGTAATTGAGGTTTAAGGCTGTGAGGATGAGTCGCGTCACTGCCGGACAGGATCTGTGGGAAATCAGACTGAGGCCTCGAACAAACCAAATGTTTTAAAATCTGTGAGGTGGACGCAGTTTTTATGCAGCATTTGTGGTGGTGGTGAGATTTTTTAGTATAAAACATCCAAGTCCAGCATTTTAATTCCTTAAATGTGCTGCTAATAGTGAGCTAAAGTTAAAGTTTACAACCTGCAGCTTCAGTTAATGCACTTTTTTTAATTTGGTGTTAAGTTGAGTTCAACTTCAAATGACACCAAGTTGGGCCTTTTTTTAAAGAAAATACAACCATGAAGAGTTTTCCAACTTCCAGCCTCAAAGGTGATGTCTTTGTGGCAGGCGGCGGTGAGGAAGACGTGTGGAGCCCTAATTTAGTTTAAATATAATTATCAATTAGTTGCCAACAACGCCACCCTGGGAATTTCACCCAGGGAATTATTCGTCCTCATACAATGGATCAAGCACACAGGTTCGACGCCACTCAGGCCGGAGACGGTGTCCAAGGTTTAAAAACAAACATTTTATTAAGAGTAAGAAGAAGAGAAAATAGACACAAAACCTACAAAAAAGAAAAGAATGAATAAAACAGCACTGGGGCCAGCCAGTGGGACAAGGGCTCGCGAATAGGGAGAAGGATGCCCACCAAACAAAAACATAAAATGTGAGATCACCTTAATACATGACCGGCACACCCAGTGAGAAAAGGAACCACGCCCTAAGGAAGTACACTGCACACACGAAGGGAGAAAGGGGGACACCGTCACCCAGGTCACCAGCACCACCACCACCGGCCCTCAGCGACTGAAAGGAAAAATAAAGGAATTAGTGGATAACACTGCCCAAAGAAAGAACAAAAACACACAAATCTAACATTAAAAATATTACCTAAACAAATTATAAAACAAAAATATCTCCCAAAATCAAACCAGTTCACATAAACAAAATAACCCAAAACAAATTACAAATAAACCAAAATAACAAACCCGACCTTCATGTACACCATTAAAATGGGTTGACCCCAAATTAAGATTATTCCAACAGCTACCAAACAATGTCCTTTATCACGGTGTATCAACAACAAACCGCGTAGGCTTGCATCTAAAAACAGGCGACGACACAACCGTGTGGACTTGCGTCTGGCGACAAGTGGCAACACAGCCGGGTAGACTTTGCGTCCGGGAAGAAAGCGGCAACCCAGCCGTGTACACTGGCAGCTGGAGACAAGACGGCAATGGTCCAGTTGAGACGGCTACTGTCACCTCCCAGCAGAAGTTATCTCACGAAGAAGGGAGGGGGGGGGAACCCAAGCTGCCATGAATTACCTGTGACCACACCAGAATTAGCAGCCGAAATAGCATGCGCTCAAATGCGGAGAGGAAAGGACACTTACCGGCACAATGACAGAGCCAAACGACACACAGGAGCCGCGGGCACCCAAACAGCGGATCTGCAGCACAAACCACATACTTCAAGAACCAGAAAGAGACCAAATTACCGATTACTGAAGCAGCGGGCGGCCATACCTGCCGAGGGGAGAACACCACCAGCAGTTGGCCGCGTGGAGCCACACAACTAGGGTCAGAACTGGCTAGAGAACCAGCCCCAGCGGCCGATGCTCCAGCCTGGGGAGCTGTCGAAGGGCCACACCCTGGAGACCCTGGGTCCCCTGATGACACTAGTGCTGGGGGTCTCGCGTTGGTCACTACAGAGGATCTGGGAAGCATGGTAGAAGGGGCCACAAGAGTGCGGTTCCAGGACCAGCAAGTCATAGTCACCCATGCACTCATCCTCAGAAGAGGCCTCTTCCACTGGTGGCAATTTTTGAGGGGAAGCACCACCAGGTGGGTCTACACTAACCACGGCCTTCAGCATAGTACGGTGGACCTGTTTAACCTTGGTCTCATCACCTACTGGCACGATAGTGTATACTGAGCCACCTTCCCTTGGGGTCCTCAACACTCGATACTTGACAGAGCTCCACCGATCCTGAGTCTTGTGAGGCCCCCTTGCACTAAAATCACGCACAAACACCAACTGACCTTCGCTCAGTGGCAGGTGTTTCACATGCCTGTCGTGGGCTCGTTTACAGCGGTCTGCAGCATGTTGTAGACGGTTTCTTGCACTTTCAAATGCCAGCTGCAACCGAGCCTGATGCTCCTGAACCCACTCATGGACTGACCCACCAACAGGACTCTCAACTCTACCTAACAGGAAATCTACCGGCAGTCTGGGTTCCTGACCAAACATCAGGAAAAATGGAGACTCTCCAGTAGCCTGATGGGGAGTAGAATTGTAGCAATAAAGGACCTGGGGCAAACACACATTCCAATCCCTCTTACGAGACACCGGCAATGCGCGCAGCAAATTGTGGAGGGTCCGATTGAACCGCTCGCACTGACCATTCCCTGCTGGATGGTAGGGAGTAGTGCGTGACTTCGCAATACCATACAGGTTACAAAGTTGCTGAATGAGAGAGCTTTCAAAGTTACGACCCTGGTCAGAATGTAGTCTGGCAGGGACCCCAAACTTGTAAAACCACTCCGACACTAGAACCATGGCCACAGTAGAGGCACGCTGGTCCCGGGTCGGGACAGCTATCGTGTACTTGCTAAAAACATCAGTCATAACCAAGACATTTTCAATGCCATTCCGGGTAGGCTCTAGAGTGGTGTAATCGATAGCCAAGATTTCATTAGGGCGCGACGCCCACAGATGCCCCATATAGCTAGTCGCCTTTGGGTTAACATCCTTGGCGACCTGACACCTCTCGCATGCCCAACACCACTGGGCCACATTAGAAGACATACCCGGCCAATAGCATCGGGACCGTAATAGCGCCAATGTTCGCTCCACTCCCTGATGCCCATGCTCCTGATGGAGTTGGGTCAAGACCTTACTTGTGAGCGCACCTGGCAACAACGGCTGAAGCACTGCTTCAGCACCGTCTGGGCGGAATACCTGGCGATACAGTACTCCATCCCTTTCGATCAGGCGATCCCACTGCCGAAGCAAAGCCAGTACAGCCTGAGGGAGCTGCGCCCGCTCCTCGTGACTGGGGCACTGTTTGTTCACCCAAAACTCCCACAACTTCTGAACCACCGGATCAGCCTGTTAAAGAGCCCGAAGCTCAGCGGAGGTGTGCTGTGGCATGGCTACAACAACACCTTGGGTTGCCTCAGCTCTCCCCAAAACTTGCTGAAGAGGCTTTGGCAAGGCAGTACCAGGAAGCATAGCTTCCACATCCTGTGGGCCAGGTGGACACTGACGAGAGAGAGCATCGGCATTCTTATTAACTCTCCCCGACCGATACTTAATCTCAAAGTCAAAGGAGGCCAGCTGAGCGGCCCATCTCTGCTCAGTGGCACCCAGTTTCGCAGATGACAAATGACTCAGGGGATTATTGTCCATATAGACAACACACTTATTACCAAGCAGATATTCTCTAAATTTTTCTGTCATGGCCCACTTAAGGGCCAAGAACTCGAGCTTCATGGAGCTGTAATTCACCATGTTCCTCTCGGGGCGCCTCAACCCTCGACTAGCATAGGCGATAGGCCTCACCTTTCCTGCCTGTTCCTGAGAGAGCACTGCCCCCAAACCACCATGGCTTGCATCCACCTCCAGAATAAACGGGAGAGAAAAATCAGCATAGGCTAACACTGGTGCAGTGGTAAGCCTATTCCGTAGTGCTTCAAAGCTCTGTTGGCATTCATCAGACAGACACACACTACCCCCACGTCCAGACCGCTTACCAGTTTTGACACTGCCAAACTCAGCCACAGCCTTATGCAGAGGGGCCGCCAACTTGGCGAAACCCTCTACAAACCGTCGATAATAACTGGCGAAGCCAAGAAAAGACTGCAGCTCCGAGACAGTGGTGGGAATCGGCCAATTGGCAACCACCTCAATTTTACTCGGATCTGTCGAGACTCCTTCTCCAGAAATCACATGGCCCAGGTAGCTTACCTCTTTCTGGAAGAAAGAGCATTTGCTGAGTTTGGCCTTGAGGCCCTCATCCTGAAGCCTGTCTAGCACCACTCCTAGCCGCTCAAGATGTTGCTCCACAGTTGAGGAAAACAACAATATCATCTAAGTACAACAGTAGCGACTGGCACTGCTGATCCCCAAAGATACGATGCATTAATCTCTGGAACGTACTGGGGGCGTTACAGAGCCCAAAGGGCATTCTGTTCCACTCAAACAAGCCAAACGGTGTACAGAATGCGGTCTTCAGCCGGTCTGCCTCAGTAACTGGTACCTGGTTGTAACCACTGGTCAAATCCAGGGTAGAGAACCAACAGGCGCCAGACAGAGCATCAAGGAACTCCTCTACGCGTGGCAGAGGAAAGGCATCCTTTCGGGTTTTGCTGTTGAGCTGTCTATAATCAACACACATCCGTATGCTATTGTCCTTTTTCCTCACCAATACAATGGGGGATGCATAGGGACTGCTACTCTCCCGGATGACTTGTGATGAAAGCAACTGGCTGATGTGTTCCTTTGCGACCTCGTATTCTGAGGGTGGAATACGCCTATAGCGTTGCCGAACTGGAACATCATCAACCAAGGGGATGTCATGGGAGATTAGGCTGGTACAGCCCAAGTCTCCTTCATGAGTGGAAAAGACGGAGGTATACTGCCTAAGCAGAGACCTCACCTGACCCTGTTCCTGAAGGGGCAATGATGACAGGTCAATGTCCTCAACCTGCTGTTGCACACTGGGGAGAACTACCTGAGACGACACGGTCGCTACATCTAATGGCACCTCAGTGACTCCTGAAGGAAGGCTGACAACATTTACAATATTCAAGGTGCCAACCACCGTGCGAGGATACAACACTACGTCGGTGGAGCCAACATTAACTATAGGTATGTAGGCCGTGCCTCGGTTCACTCGAACCAGAGCAGGGGAAGCAAGCAACCCAGCGGGCAAACCAGAGTCCAAGGGCTCAAACAACACTGTAGGGCCTGAAAAATGTACGGAACAAATGGCCGTCACTATCTTCATAACCCCACCAGGAATCCTCCAGGCCTTTTTACCCCTAACCTTGGCCCTCCCTGGATTGTCCTGAGGCGCCTGAGCGCGAATACGGTGACACCACTGCAGTGCCTGCACTACCGGCTTTGGAGCCGGATCACATTCATCCCTAAAACACCAGGCACTTGAGCAGGCAAACCACCAGGAGGGTCTTTTACGACCAACACTCCACAGCGGGGCATCAGTTTGTCGCAAAGCTGAACCTCAAGCTCCAAGTAGCCAAGATAAGGGATGGCCAGACCGTTGGCAGCTCTAAGCTGCAACCAATTACATGAGTGAAGGCGCTCCTGACCCCAAGGCTCGAAATGGTGGCGAAAAAAACTCTCCGAAACAGTAGACACCATAGAACCAGTATCTACCAGACAAGGGACCTTAACTCCACCCATGTCCACATCTAAATGAGGACAAGAAGAAATCAGCTCAGACATGTCTAAGCTACCTGAAACAACCTGTGAGCCAGTACCAGCCCCACCCAAACCATGGCTCTGCAGTTCGGGGGGCACTAGTTTCCCGACACCGAACCTGAGCGAGGCTGCCTACCATGGTTGGATGGGGATCGAGAGAAGGGTTGAGAAGGAGCTACACGCACTCCACACTCTCTTGCAAAATGGCCGGGTTGATTACAGCGCCTACAGATTATAGGACCAGTACGAGGTGGACGACCGTGCTGATGGGGGTTCTGCAGCCGAGCAATGCTTTCAGTAAGCTGATTAAGCTGCTCTTGCTGCCGCTTTAGCAATTCCCTCAACTCTTCTATCTCAGATACTGGGGATGAAGGGACGGCTTGAGAGCCACCTTGAACACCATACTGAACACCAAACACAGAAGGGACAGAATGACTCCGACCCCTCATTCTACCAGGTGAACCCTCATGCTCCCAACGGATCACCTCTGCCCTAACATCAAGCAAAGTGTAATTAGGCTGCCTACGCACCAACTGCTTCAACTCACGACGCAGGGAACTATCCAACACATGCTCAACAAATTGATCTCTCAGTAGAGCCTCAGCATCCAGGCTGTAGGCCAGGTGCCTGCTGCTTCACCTTCTCCATGAGGCCCATCAAAGAGAGGGAGAACTCCTGAAGAGTTTCTCCTTCTTGCTGCCTCCTGGAAAAGAAGGCCTCTTGCAAAACAACAAAAGAATCTGAGCACCCGTACAACTCCCGTAAAATGGCCAATATTTTGTCAGGGTCCTCCCTCTCAGCGCTCGAGCGATACTTGATCTCATCACTGGCTTCACCTTCTAGGTGGTCAAACAGAAAAAATATATACCTGCCCTTCCCCTAAAGATGGGACACTTCCTATCTCTGGGCACAAAAATTAGTCTCTCTGCTACCGGGGCACTGGAAATGGAAGGGGTAGTAGATGGTACCAAAGAAGTAGATGGTATGACACTAGGGGTAGCCTGTCCCTGCTGCAACCGCTCATTATCAGCTTTTAATTGTGCAACTAAAAGTCTGAGTTCCTGTATTTCGTCCTCCATGACTAGAAAGGGAAGCTACAAGTAATTACAAGGGTGCAATGGCACCACGAAAAGCCAAACCTGCAGTAGACAATCTCAAACTTCCGTTAAAGAACCGCTGCCGCCCTGTCTCCCATCCTCAATATGCCTTCAAGAAAAAAAAAAATTAGTGCACACAAAGAAAACCAAAAGGAACACACGTCTCGGCCGTTTAAAGAGTGGAGTCCTGCCAACAACGCCAAGTTTGTGGCAGGCGGCGGTGAGGAAGACGTGTGGAGCCCTAATTTAGTTTAAATATAATTATCAATTAGTTGCCAACAACGCCACCCTGGGAATTTCACCCAGGGAATTATTCGTCCTCGTACAATGGATCAAGCACACAGGTTCGACGCCACTCAGGCCGGAGACGGTGTCCAAGGTTTAAAAACAAACATTTTATTAAGAGTAAGAAAAAGAGAAAATAGACACAAAACCTACAAAAAAGAAAAGAATGAATAAAACAGCGCTGGGGCCAGCCAGAGGGACAAGGGCTCGCGAATAGGGAGAAGGATGCCCACCAAACAAAAACATAAAATGTGAGATCACCTTAATACATGACCGGCACACCCAGTGAGAAAAGGAACCACGCCCTAAGGAAGCACTGCACACACGAAGGGAGAAAGGGGGAGGACACCGTCACCCAGGTCACCAGCACCACCACCACCGGCCCTCAGCGACTGAAAGGAAAAATAAAGGAATTAGTGGAATAACACTGCCCAAAGAAAGAACAAAAACACACAAATCTAACATTAAAAATATTACCTAAACAAATTATAAAACAAAAATATCTCCAAAATCAAACCAGTTCACATAAACAAAATAACCCAAAACAAATTAAAAATAAACCAAAATAACAAACCCGACCTTCATGTACACCATTAAAATAGGGTTGACCCCAAATTAAGATTATTCCAACAGCTACCAAACAATGTCCTTTATCACGGTGTATCAACAACAAACCGCGTAGGCTTGCATCTAAAAACAGGGTGGCGACACAACCGTGTGGACTTGCGTCTGGCGACAAGCGGCAACACAGCCGGGTAGACTTGCGTCCGGGAAGAAAACGGCAACCCAGCCGTGTACACTGGCGGCTGGAGACAAGACGGCAATGGTCCAGTTGAGACGGCTACTGTCACCTCCCAGCAGAAGTTAACTCACGAAGAAGGGAGGGGGGGGGGGGGGAACCCAAGCTGCCATGAATTACCTGTGACCACACCAGAATTAGCAATTAGCAGCCAAATAGCATATGCGCTCAAATGCGGAGAGGAGAGGACACTTACCGGCACAATGACAGAGCCAAACAACGACACACAGGAGCCGCGGGCACCCAAACAGCGGATCTGCAGCACAAACCACATACTTCAAGAACCAGAAAGAGACCAAATTACCGATTAATGAAGCAGCGGGCGGCCATACCTGCCGAGGGGAGAACACCTCTGACCCGGAAGTAACGTCAGTCAGGAACGCAAGAGGAAGAGGCAGGTGGAGGACCAAGACTTTTATACCCCGCCTCCCCTCACTGATTGGCTGACAACACTCCCAGCAGCAAACATTTCTATGCTGCTACATCTTCAAATTGTCTCATTTTGTTCTGATCAAAAATTCAAACGCACCGAAAATTCAAACCACAATATAAACCAGAGAAAGTCTGCTGGTTGAACTGATGTTTGAAAAATGATGAAGTGATGATTTATTTATTGATAAGAAATGATTATGGACGGGTATGCAGGATAAGGTTCAGGTAGCCAAATCTCAAAAGCAAAAAAGCAGGCAATAAATCAGCAGGTGAGGAGGAGGTGGACGGGCGAGCAGGTGATGGGAAGAGGAGGAAAAACTTCAAAGGCATCTGATCCTGTGGGCGGATGGAAAATGTTTGATAAAGCAGACAGACTGTGACGCTGCAAAAATGTCTGAGTGCTGTTAGGAAGATAAGATTATCCTTCATTATTCCCTCAGCAGGGAGTGTTAAAAGAGAATAGAGGAGAGGTATTAGTAAGAAAAATGAAATAAAAACAACAACTATAATTTACTTTGAATTGAATTTCACAGGCTGCTCCAGCTCCGCTGTCGAAAGGACAGATACAGGAAATCTTTCCTGCCACATGCCATCTCACTGTACAATAACAGCTAATAATCTGGTCATAACACAGTCTATATGCACTTTAGAGTTTTTGTTTAATACACACTGTTCATTGTAGCATATCTGTTCACTGCACCTTATATTTATTTTGCACTACAAACAGTGCTGCTATTTATACATTTCTATACATTTTGTTATTGCATTTTTATATTGTGTGGAGATGTCTAGGTTTTTCTTCTTTCTTTTTCTCTTTATCTCTTGTATTGTTATTGTGTAATGCTGCTGCTACACGGTAATTTCCCAGCTTGGGATTAATAAAGTATATCTATCTATCTATCTATCTATTGCACACAGATTAATGATGAGATTTTTCATTCATGTTGTATATTTTACTTTAGTGCTGGTATTCAAAACATTAATGTGTGCTCAGAGATTTTTACTATTTTAGTACAGTAGATATTTCGCAGGAGAGCTGCACACACTGTGATGGCTGTATTATTATATGTGCTTATCTCGATAATTCACTTATTACACAGCATGATATGAGGAACGTTTCCATCCTTTTTTCAGCGCTTCACCTGCGCCTCAGCAGCAGTGTTGCAGGGTTGATTAGACTGACAGGTAATTCAATCTGTGTGCAATGAGGAAGCAGCAAGGCCTGGATTCAATCAGCGTCACTGCCTAACTCATGATATGTTGTCGCGGCACACAAACGTACACAAAGCTAATCATGTTTAGACTGCATACGATGAGAAACAACAGACCTGCTGCAGGCTTCGTGCTGAATGAGCTTATAATGAGTGTTTAAAGCTTCACAGATTCACGTCTGTGGTGGAGGAGATTGTTTCACCTGCACTAGTCAGTGATTTTTAGTCCATCTGCAGAGAGTGTGGGTCATTTTTAACCTCCACCTCTGTTGTGAATTATTAAGGCTAAAATAATTCAATAAGCAGTTCATTATATTCAGTTGTATAAAATGTGTTACATGGAAACAGTAATTGCAATAGAAAATATGTATATGAATAAGTTAGTTTATTTCTGACTAATAATTTGTATTATTGATGTGAGCAGGAAGTGCTCTTATTTTGAAGCCCAATTTAGAGGAAGTGGCTTGCTTGTGTTGACAGGTAGTTTTGTTTTTAAGAAATGAATCTCCGGTGAAGAGATGCAGATGTGGTTTTGTTTTGCATTACCTTTTTATTCTTTTTTCTCTTTGTAATACTGCAGCATATAGTTAGTAAAAGTTCACAAAGACAGATACATGGTGGTCATTAATTGAAGCTTCCGTGACACTACATTTTTTAGTGCCGAAACCCGGGAATCAATTTTTTCAGACTTTGAGTTTTATTGAAGTGGGAGGCTAACGCTAGCTTGATGCAGAAATGACCGAGCACATGGAACGGATGAAGAAGAAGCGGGGGACAATCCGCGCCTCGACAACAAAGCTGTTGACTTGCATTGAGGAGGAGGTGAGCAAGGATGTACCCGACTGTGATAAACTTCGTGAAATGCTGTCATTACTGTCAACCAAGGAGGAAAGTTTAATAGACTTGGACAAAGGCATTGAGGACGAAACGGCTACCGACGAACTGGAGACGGAGGTTGCAAACACTCAGGAGTACCGGGACCGGATTCTCACATGGAAGGCTCGCGCCACCAGACTGATTCAGAGGGCACGTGACCCAGTGAGTGTGCGGGTGAGTGATGCAAGTATCAGTTCAAGTCAAATTGCCGGGTACGCAGACCGTTAAACTGCCCAAGCTAGTCATAGAGAAATACAGTGGAGAAATAAGCCAGTGGCAAGAATTCTGGTCTCAATATGAAACAGCGGTTCATAACAATGATGCCCTGTCTAAGAGACAAAAGTTCACTTACCTGAAGTCCTATTTGACTGGAGCAGCAGCAAGAGCTGTAGCAGGACTTACTATGACTGATGGAAATTATGATGCGGCAGTGGAATTGCTTGAGAACCGTTTTGGAAGAAAGGACATTGTAATCAGTGCACACATGTCAAAACTGCTGAACCTGGCTCCAGTGAAGAGATCATCAGATGTAGTAGCTCTCAGACACCTCTATGATGAATGTGAAATACAAATTCGCAGTCTAGAATCATTAGGAGTTCATAGTGACAAATATGGCTGTTTATTATGCCCAGTGCTACTACAGCTTATACCTGAAGATATAGCATTGGCTTACACCCGCCAGACAGCCTCCAGTGGTGAATGGAAAGTGTTTGAGCTCATCCGGTTCCTGAAAAATGAGGTCCAAAGCAGAGAGAGAGCACTGCAACTTACAAGACCAGGCATCACACAAAAGGACATTCAGACCAATAACAGATCGCTTGGTAAAGCAGCCCTTTTCTGTGAAAACAAACCAAAGAAGTGGAGTGTACCTTCAGCAACGGCATTGCACACAGCTAGTAACGCCTCCTCAGACCTGTGTGTATTGTGACAGTGAGAACCACAAACCAGAACATTGTCCAGATAAGTCTGCGTCTGCTCGCAAAGAGAAACTGAGGAAGATGGGAAGATGTTATGTTTGCCTTGGCCCAAAACACATAGCCAAATTTTGTAGAGCTAAAGGTGTTTCATGTGCTCTGTGTGGTCACAGACATCATCAGTCAGTTTGTGAGCTAAATGAAGCTAAGACAGACACTAACAATAGCAATACAGAGACTGTTGTGTCATCGGTGTCCAGTACAGCAAAACTGAAAGCTGACATGCGGAACACAGTGTTGCTCCAAACTGTGAAGGCATGGGCAGGCGGTCCAGCAGGGAGAAAGATCGTGCACTGCCTGTTAGACGGAGGAAGCCAGAGAAGCTTCATTCATGAGGATGTGGCAAAAGCACTAAGATTACCAGTGATGAGACAGGAGACACTAAATCTACATACCTTTGGATCCACAACACCTGCAACAGTACAGCGCAACATCGTGAAGGTATGGATGGAAAATGTGTGGGATTCACAGCAAAGAATTGAGATTGAAGCAGTGGAAACCCCTCAAGTGTGCAGTGCTGTGATAAAGGTCCCTGGCAAACCCTTACAAGAAGAGTTGGAGAGAAAGTGTCTACAACTCACTGATTTCTCACTAGATGGTTCTGATGATCCAGAACTCTCAGTGTTTATAGGCGGAGACTTCTACTGGCAAGTCGTGTCAGGCAAGGTCCAAAAACGCTAGTGGCCATAGAGAGCAGCTTTGGGTGGGCTTTGCAAGGACCAGTATCAACATCCAGTGTAACTGATGCAACTTGTATGCACATCAGTATAGAAGAGGACACTCAGATTGCGAAACAGTTGCATGCCTTTTGGGAGGTGGAGTCTCTGGGCATCGTCCAAGAGAAAGCAAAGAGCCCAGAGGAAACAAAGGCACTTCAGAACTTCGAACAGACTGTAACTTACAACAATGGTCGCTACCAAGTGGAGTTACCATGGTGACCTGATAAACCAGATCTCCCAGACAACTTCAGGGTCGCAAAGGGAAGGTTTGAAGGCCTCAAGAGGAGACTAAAGACGGACACGACCCTGTACAAAGGGTACAGCGACGTCATTAAGGATTACCTGCAGCAAGGCATCTGTGAGGATGTACCAGCGAACACTTTACAACAAGAAAATCCATCCATCCATCCATCCATTTTCAACCGCTTGATCCGGGACCGGGTCGCGGAGGCAGCAGTCTGAGCAGAGATGCCCAGACTTCCCTCACCCCAGACACTTCCTCCAGCGCTCTTCCAGGGGGACCCCGAGGCGTTCCCAGGCCAGCCGAGAGACAGACATAGTCTCTCCAGCGTGTCCTGGGTCTTCCCCGAGGCCTCCTCCCGGTGGGACATGCCTGGAACACCTCCCTAGGGAGGTGACCTAGCTTCTCACCCTATCTCTAAGGGAGCGCCCAGCCACCCTGCGGAGGAAACTCATTTTGGCCGCTTGTATCCGCGATCTTGTCCTTTCGGTCATTACCCAAAGTTCATGACCATAGGTGAGGGTGAGGAGGGCGTAGATTGACCGGTAATCCAGAATCGAGCTTCCTTCGCCTTTCGACTCAGCTCCTTCTTCACCACGACGGTCCGGTACACACCGACCGCATGCCCAACTGCGGACGCTGCACCAATCACGCTGTCAATCTCACGCTCCATCTTTCCCTCACTTTCGTGAACAAGACCCCGAGATACTTGAACTCTTCCACTTGAGGCAGGACCTCTCCACCCACCCGGAGAGGGCACGCCACCCTTTTTCCGGTCGAGAACCATGGCCTCGGATTTGGAGGTGCTGATTCTCATCCCAGCCGCTTCACACTCGGCTGCAAACCGCTCCAGTACATGCTGAAGGTCCTGGCCTTGATGAAGCCAACAGGACAACATCATCCGCAAAAAGCAGAGATGAAATCCTGTGGTTCCCAAACCGGACTCCCTCCGGCCCCTGGCTACGCCTAGAAATCCTGTCCATAAAGATTATGAACAGGACCGGTGACAAAAGGGCAACCCTGCCGGAGTCCAACATGCACTGGGAACAGGTCTGACTTACTGCCGGCAATGCGAACCAAGCTCCTGCTCCGGTCGTACAGAGACCGAACAGCCCTTAGCAAAGGCCCCCGGACCCCATACTCGCGGAGCACTCCCCACAGAATACCACATGAAGGACACGGTTGAATGCCTTCTCCAGATCCACAAAGCACATGTGGACTGGTTGGGCAAACTCCCATAAACCCTCAAGCACCCTGTGGAGGGTATAGAGCTGGTCCAGTGTTCCACGAACCAGGACGAAAACCGCATTGTTCCTCCTGAATCCGAGGGTTCGACTATCGGCCGAATTCTCCTCTCCAGTACCCTGGCGTAGACCTTCCCGGGGAGGCTGAGAAGTGTGATCCCCCTGTAGTTGGAACACACTCTCCGGTCCCCCTTTTTAAAAAGAGGGACCACCACCCCAGTTTGCCACTCCAGAGGCACTGTCCCCAACCTCCATGCAATGTTGCAAAGGCGTGTCAGCCAAGACAGCCCCACAACATCCAGAGACTTTGAGGTACTCAGGGCGGATCTCATCCACCCCCTGGCGCCTTGCCACCGAGGAGCTTACGAACTACCTCAGTGACTTCGGCTTGGGTGATGGACGAGTCCACCTCAGAGACCCCAGCCTCTGCGCTTCCTCATTGGAAGGCAAGTCGGTGGGAATTGAGGAGATCCTCGAAGTATTTCTTCCACCGTCCGACAATGTCCCCAGTCGAGGTCAACAGCTCCCCACCTGCACTGTAAACAGTGTTGGCAGAGTACTGCTTCCCCCTTCTGAGGCGCCGGACGGTTTGCCAGAATCTCTTCGAGGCCGACCGATAGTCCTCATCCATGGCCTCACCGAACTCCTCCCAGACCCGAGTTTTTGCCTCCAGGACCGTCTGGGCTGCGGCTTGCTTGGCCTGCAGGCCTGCCGGTATTGTCACCTGTCAACTGCAAATCAGGAGTCCCACAGGCCAACATGGTCCGATAGGACTCCTTCTTCATCCTGACGGCATCCCTTACTTCCGGTGTCCACCACTGGGTTCGGGGGTTGCCGCCACGACAGGCACCAGAGACCTTGCGTCCACACAACTTCGAACCGCCAGCGTCGACAATGGAGGCAGAGAACATGGTCCACTCGGACTCAATGTCCCCAGCATCCCTCGGAATCTGTGAGAAGAATGAGTTGAAGACCTCCCTGACAGAGGGCTCAACCAGATGTTCCCAACAGACCCTCACAATACGTTTGGGTCTGCCAGCGGATCCAACTCACCACCAGGTGGTGATCGGTTGACAGCTCAGCCCTCTCTTTACCCGAAAGTGTGTCCAAGACATACGGCCGGAGATCAGATGAAACGACAACAAAGTCGATCATCGACCTCCGGCCTAGGGCATGTCCCCTGGTGCCACGTGCACTGATGGACACCCTTATACCGATGCTCGCAACGTGGTGTTGCGTTCGTTATGGACAAACTGTGACTAGCACAGAAGTCCAATAACAGAACACCGCTCGGGTTCAGATCGGGGAGGCCGTTCCTCCCGATCACGCCCCTCCAGGTATCACTGTTGTTGCCCACGTGAGCGTTGAAGTCCCCCAGTAGAACAATGGAGTCCCCAGTCGGAGCACTATCAAGTACCCCTCCCAGGGACTCCAAGAAGGCCAGGGTACTCTGTACTGCTGTTCGGCCCGTAGGCACAAACAACAGCAAGAGACCTATCCCCAACCCGAAGGCGCAGGGAAGCGACCCTCTCGTTCACCGGGGTGAACTCCAACACATGGCGGCTGAGCTGGGGAGCTATAAGCAAGCCCACACCAGCTCGCCGCCGCTCACCCTGGGCAACTCCAGAGTAGTGGAGGGTCCAGCCCCTCTCAAGGAGCTGGGTTCCAGAGCCCAAGCTATGCGTGGAGGTGAGCCCGACTATCTCTAGCCGGTACCTCTCAACCTCCCGCACGAGCTCAGGCTCCTTCCCCCCCAGCGAGGTGACATTCCATGTCCCTACTGCCAGAGTTTTGGTCCAGGGATTGGGTCGTCGAGGCCCCCCATGCCATGACTGCTACCCAAACCACATTGCACTGGCCCCTCATGGACCTTCCTGCGGGTGGTGAGCCTACTGGAAGGCGGGCCCATGTCGCCATTTCGGGCTGAGCCCGGGTCCCGTGGGCAAAGACCCAAAGGCCACCAGGCGCTCGCCTGCCATGAGCCCCAACCCCAGGCCTGGCTCCAGGGTGGGGCCCCGGGCGACGTAATGGTCCTTGATGTTCTTCTGTTCATGATGGGCTTGTGAACCGCTCTTAGTCTGGCCCGTCACCTAGGACCTGTTTGCCATGGGAGACCCTACCAGGGGCGTAATGCCCCTCGACAACATAGCTCCTAGGATCATTCGGGCACACAAACCCCTCCACCACTGTAAGGTGGCGGTTCAAGGAGGGGAAGAAAATCCAGAGTCTGTAAAATATTACATGCCACATCATGCTGTTCTTCGAGAAGATAAGATAACTACTAAACTGAGAGTGGTTTTTGATGCATCATCACATGAAGATGGTAGCCCATCGCTCAATGACTGTCTACTGACTGGGCCAAACCTTAACCCAAACCTGCTAGATGTGCTAATCAAGTTCAGACTTCACCAGATAGCCTTTACTGCTGACATTACCAAAGGCCTTCCTGCAGATAGCTTTAGCAGAGAAGGATAAAGATGCTGTGAGGTTCCTGTGGCTGCAGGGGCCCCCAACCAAAGACTGTGAAAATGATCCTGCGCATTTTGAGGATGAGTAGAGTAGTATTTGGAGTGTCACCCAGCCCTTTCTTGTTGCAACAATCAGAAAACATATCAAGCAGTATGAAACAGAGCAGCCCAAGACAGTGGAGGCACTGAGAGAGTGTCTTTATGTAGATGATTTCATCACCAGCACAAGTGATGTGGATGAAGCACTTTCAGTCACTACAAAGGCAAAAGAGATTCTGTCCCATGCCGGCATGAACCTATGCAAATGGATAACTAACTCACCAGAACTGAGAGCTAAGTGGACAGAAAGAGGAATGGAGCACACAACAGAAACAGCCACTTGTGTAAATGTACTGAAGGTGTTGGGATTAGTATGGAGATCAGAGAAGGATGACTTTGTGTTCGACCTAAAGGGACTGCTAGATATCATGAAAGGCAAGGAAAACACAAAGAGAAATATACTACAGACATCAGCTCGCATCTTTGACCCCATCGGGTTTCTCACCCCCTTCACCATCAGAGTAAAGTGCCTGTTCCAAGAACTGTGGGAGAGGGGAGTCGGTTGGGATGATCAGCTACCTTCAGACCTGGCTGAAAAATGGGACTGGTGGTGTGCAGAGTTGCCACAGCTCCACCAGTTGGAAATTCCTAGATGGTACCAAATTGACAATAAACCAGATTCACAGACTGTCAAGCTGCATGTTTTCTGTGATGCCAGCGAAAGGGCATACAGTGCTGTTGCCTATCTGCAAGGAGAGAACAAAGAAAAGGAGATTGTGACAAGTTTTGTGGCATCCAAGTCAAAGGTAGCTCCCTTAAAGAAAATGACGTTACCACGCTTGGAACTTATGGGAGCACTGATTGGGGCAAGGCTAGGCAATAATCTTCTCAAGCCACTCAACATGGAAATAAATCAGTTGAACATGTGGACAGATTCAATGATTGTTCTTCACTGGATACGCAGCACAGCACAAAGGTGGAAGCCGTTTGTGGCTAACAGAGTGGCTGAGATACAAGGTCTCACAAACCCTGAACTGTGATCTCACTGCAATGGCAAAAACAATCCTGCTGACTTACCCACCAGAGGGCAGAGTGTGGAGAACCTCGTGCAAAGCCAGCTTGTGGTGGAGTGGACCCATCTCACTGTCATCCGCAGAAGAAGTAGAGAGCATTGATGAGGACTGCATTGCAGATGAGGTAAGCTGGGAGCTTAGGTCTAAGTTTCAGACAGTAGTACAGCTTAGCACCACTGAGCAGGCTGAACCATTGTTAGACCTAGAAAAATACAGCAGGTTGAAAACAGTACTGAGAATAACTGCATGGGTGCGAAGGTTCATAACTAATACCCGCTCCTCTCCAAGAACTCAAGGAGAGCCAACTTCTGAGGAGCTCACCGCAGCAGAAGTGTACTGGGTAAAAGTGACACAGAACCAGAGTTTCAGTCAAGAAATCTGTCAGCTGAAGTCTGGACAAGATATCAAGAAAGACTCAAAAATCAGAGACTTGAAGCCATTTTTTGATGAAAACAGCCTTGTTAGTGTAGGAGGCAGGCTACAGCACACTGATTTCAGCTTCAGGGAGCAACACCCATGGGTGCTGCCTGCAAATCACAAATTCTCTGAGTTGTTAGCTCAGGACTGTCATGAGAGAGTGATGCATTCTGGGATTAGAGACACTCTGGTGCAAATGAGGGAAAGATACTGGGTTTTGAGGGGGAGACAGCTGGTTAAGCGAGTGGTAGCACATTGTCGCATATGCAAGTGACTTAAGCTTAAGCCAGTGCAGCAAGTTACAGCTCCATTACCCAGAGACAGAGTCATAGAGTCCCCGCCCTTTAAAGTAACTGGGATAGATTTCGCAGGGCCACTCTATGTTAAATCTAGTGGTCAGCCTAAGAAGGCATATGCTGCACTATTTACTTGTGCTGTTACCAGAGCAGTGCATTTAGAGCTAGTTTAAGATCAGACTACTGAAAACTTTCTATTAGCCTTAAGAAGATTTATTGCAAGGCGAGGGTTGTGTAAAGTTATTTACTCAGACAATGCCAAAACGTTCAAAAGAGCAGATCAAGATCTGAAGGAACTGTGGAGGTCATTCAGAAGATCAGAGCTCACTGAGTTTTTCACAGACAAGGGGATCACCTGGAAGTTTATTGTGGAGAGAACTGCTTGGTGGGGCGGCTTCTGGGAAAGACTTGTGAGATCTGTAAAAACATGTTTGAAGAGGGTCCTAGGGAAAGCTTCACTCACCTTTGAGGAGCTGACAACCATGCTTGCAGAGGTAGAGGCTGTGCTGAATTCCCGGCCTCTCTCCTATGTCCATAATGACGCATCAGAGCCCCACCCGCTTTTGCCCTAGCATTTCCTGGTTGGGAAAAGACTTACTTCTCTGCCACCACAGACTATGATATCTCCATCTAAGGCAACCAATGTAAGCAGAGAGGACATGGGCAAGAGATGGAGATACCGACAGAGGCTGTTAACCAGCTTTTGGAACAGCTGGCGGAAGGACTACCTGATGGACTTAAAATCAGCTCACCAGTGTGACACACCCACACCCACTACGCTGAAGGTGGGAGATGTCATCCTGATCGGAGAGGACAATATGCCCAGGCAGACCTGGAAAATGGGCAGGATAGTTGAGTTGTTTACAGGAAGAGATGGACTTGTTCGTTCCTGTACTGTTCGTACTTCTACAGGCAGCCTGTTGAGGAGGCCTGTTCAGTTGATATATCCATTAGAGATAAGTTAAATGATAAGTGAATAGTTATGAACAACTGTTCATCGGGCAGGAGAATGTTGTGAATTATTAAGGCTAAAATAATTCAATAAGCAGTTCATTATATTCAGTTGTATAAAATGTGTTACATGAAAACAGTAATTGCAATAGAAAATATGTATATGAATAAGTTAGTTTATTTCTGACTAATATTTTGTATTATTGATGTGAGCAGGAAGTGCTCTTATTTTGAAGCCCAATTTAGAGGAAGTGGCTTGCTTGTGTTGACAGGTAGTTTTGTTTTTAAGAAATGAATCTCCGTGAAGAGATGCAGATGTGGTTTTGTTTTGCATTACCTTTTTATTCTTTTTTCTCTTTGTAATACTGCAGCATATATTTAGTAAAAGTTCACAAAGACAGATACATGGTGGTCATTAATTGAAGCTTCCGTGACACTACAACCTCAGTTATAATTACAGCTGCAGCAACATTTCAGGATCTCTACTGTTCTTTTATCCACTCAGCTGCTAATCTGGTGGATGGAGACATGCAAACACAAACGCATCGGCCTGTTTGGGAGCTAATGTGATGACAGAAAAATATTAAAGCCCCCAGGAAGCACAAATATGTCGTCCACAGGAAGGTGCTGCTATTCTCCCTCTTCCTCCTTTTATTTTAGCAAACACTGTAAACATTTTGGCAAATTAGCGCATTTAAAAGTACACAAAATCAGCTCTTACAAAAATGATAATGATTGTCAGTGATGTTCTGAAGCTTCTTTATTTTTGTGATTTCTGATCACAATCACACGACTCGCCTCTTCTGTCGAGCTGTGATGTTCACTCCACAAAGGTCTGGGGCTTCTGGAAAATGCTGTTTTCAGTGAGGTTTTCTGGCTTCTGACTTAAGATCTGTATTATAGCCATTATTGCCTTCAACCCCCTTGATGAGCCGCTGAGCTACCAACCTCTGAGCCATCGTTAACCATAAAGGCCACGCAGAGTCGTAAACTCCATGAGGAAATCTCCACCTGAGACGTCTCTTCCCTCCCGGCCTCAGTCTGAGCAGAGAAACTCATTTGTTTTCTCTCCAGGCTTCCTCCTCTGTTGACACCAGCACTCGGCAGAATCAACGCTGCCTTTCACGTCTGGTCACGTCCCCCCAAATTGATTGGGGCCGCTTTGTCACCTCCAAATTTAAAACGTGTCCCCGTGTCGGCCCCCGCTGGGCGGCATGGCTCTGCAGATTCATTTCTGTCCTCAGCTCCTCGGCTGCTCCTCTCACAGTTTCATCAAGAAAAAGATAAACCGAACTGTGAAGAACCTCTGCCAGACGAGTCAGAGATTGAAATAATTCAGATTTACATCCTCTGGATTTACAAACTTCTGCCCGGAAAAGGAAAAGAAACAGATGATAATAAGTTCAGTATGATAAAGTTTTAAGTTAAAGTTTTAAGTTAAAATCTCACAGTTTAAAGTTCAAACTTTTCCTCATGTGTTATCACAAAGTGAAGTGAAATTTAGCATCACTTACAATATTTTATTCATAAAAATACGCTTCAGATCCTCCATACAGTCTGTGCAGACGGCTGTACTGATTAAAATAAAAGTGTAGCTGACAGACAGCTGAAAAATAAAACTTCCTCTGTAGACAAGCCTGTAGAGTGAAACATATCTGGAAAACCTGCAACAGAAGCACATATTGAAGCACATATTACAAAGATGTACGAGCATCCAGGCTGAAGAAGTAAATCTGAAAATGTCTTCAGTGGCTACAACCTTTTTCTTACCAGCTGTATTTGTTGTGAAGTTTCAGGTTATACATACTCAGGTTATTGCAAGAGTAACTTGGCTCAATGAAGGCAATTTGACCAAATAACCCACTTTACTGTTTAAAATCTTGTTCTGAACTCAGTATGGTGTTTTCACCTCACGTTTGGATGAAAGCTGCTAGAGGCTGTTTAAAACTTTGAGTTCAAGGTTGTTTTGATGCAGAACATTTTTTGTGATAATACCCTTCCTGAAAATGGGTCATTTATAAATCTATTACCTGGAAAGGAGCCCTTTCATCCCCTCATTAGTCTGCGAGGTCCAAACAGATGCAGCCGTAAGTCAAGCCAGGCGTTCATCTGCCGCCCCAGGAGACGCCATTGACCACCGCACACAGCTGCAGGAGTCAGTTCGTCCATATGTTACAGGCAGTCTGCTGGAGATGAGAGGACCATTGACCGCCGTGGCTGATGAGAGAGTCTCTGACATTCGTTAATGGCAGCCGTGACTCTGAGGACACAAGCCGAGCTGAAGTAAAACCAGCGTGTCAACAATCTGAAACAAAGGCTGTTACTGTACTCATCCAACAAAATAAAAAAGAGCACAAATATCTGAATAAATATATAAAAGAGACTCTTATTGTTCCAGGAATATTATTAGTCATGAAGAAGAATAAAGTAAAAAACTACACACAAATATTCCCTTTATCTTAATGATGCTTCAAGTTTAGACCAACACATCCACAGTTTTCACACTTTTAATGACATGGCCACAATGAACCGACAAACTTGACAGAGACAAAAATGCTGAAAACTTCTTTACTGTTGGTGAGTTAAAGATCATCGCCCTGATGGTGCCCCGTGTCCCAGAAACCTCCCAGTTTACAGAGGATAAATTAAACCAGAAACAAAACCTAATGTGAAAATGTTAAATAAATCATTATTCTGCTCCTCTACTAAGAAAAAAAAGGCGTGATTTGGAAATTTGGAGTTGAAAGCACAATTGGATGTTGTTAAATATCAATTTGAATAGGGGAAGTAAAGATTAAAATTTTGAAATTGAGAAGTTTAACTTGAAATCTGTTAAACATTTAAACAATAAAAAAATATATATACATCAAAATTGCAGTGAAGAGAGCTGGGAGACAATTCTGGGATTTGGGAGCACCACTGAGCGCTTTAATAAAACAAAAAAAATCAGAGATTATATCTTGAAAATGACTCTTGGTGGTCATTTTTTTAATTCATAGCGTGGTGTCGAGTCCGATAGCTGCTACAAAACGAGCCGAGCTCTCAGTATTTGAACATTCCTACAAAGTTTCTTCGCATTCAGAAAAATGTAAGGCTGAGTGGCATCAATAACAACTACACCTCTCTTGGACATTATTGTATTTATAATTCATCTACTGAAGACAAAATCCATTCAAGTTTCTAAATGCTTATCACAGCATGTCCAACACTTGTTCAGTGGTTTGAAATGAAACTTTCATCATTTATGAGTTATATAATACACTAATATTAAGCAGCCTCACGTCCACCACCGTTTTAAATGCTCACTAAGGCATGCTCATTAACAGTTCATATCATAAGGATTTCATTTACACTTTGCAAAGTTACATATAAAAAAACATGAATATTGGTGACTGATTTCCATTTGTTCTCTGTTTAAAACATTCTTTCAGATTCTCAAGTTCTTTGCTGATGATACTGTTGTCTTCCTCACTCCTGCAAAAGTTTCCATATTTTGTTGTCCATCAGTGTTCAAATTGACTTCTCACTAAATCCACCAAATGGTAATAGTCCAAAAACATCTTTGTGACTTGTCCATGTAGGCCTGGCTCTTAAAAAAGAGATGCTCTGAAGAGGGCGAGTCTTTTTTCAATCGCCTTACCAAAAAACAAACAAAACTGTAAAGAATTACTAAAACTGTGTGTTTTTATGACACAGTCTCTTCAATATGTGTACAAATAACACTTTGACACCAAAGTCAAATTTGATGATGAGACAATTTTTACCGTTTATTTGTCCAGACACCGTGTGTTTTAGGCACGCAGGAAAACATCATGGTTTGGATGTAAATACCATGAAAATAAATAACTCCTGCATTCGTTTAACTTATCTGTCCATCCCAATTCAAATTTGACTTTGCAGGTTTTTCCAGATTGTAAAAAAACATGTTATTAGTACACCTTTGGGTGAGAATGGGTACATTTTACCACCCGGGAAATGGACTGTTTGTACCGCTTCCATCTGGAAAATGGTACAGAAACATAAAGACGACAACTAGCAGAGCTGTACAATGCATTTCCCCCTATTGACTGCACTTGAACAACTGACCCACCCCCCTACTGTGCATTACGGCTGCAACTTTGGACTTTAGTTAGTGTGTACATAGTATTATTATTATTATTGATTATTATTATTATTATTATTATTATTATTATTGTAATTATTATTATTACTTACTTACTTATTACTTATTATTATTACTTTTTACTATATTTACATTTAAAGCTCACCAAGTCACCAATGCCAATTTAGTCATGTGAAAACATGATGACAATAAATGATTCTTGATTCTTGATTTTCCTAAAGGATGCATCAAACAGCGTTACGTTACAACAATATAACATTATCCTTTTCTGTACAATACTTTACCGTATCTTTCATCACACTGTACTGTAATACCGGAGCTCTACCTGCAATACAAGAACAATAACGTTCCTCGTTTTCCACATGTTCTATAACGATCATCAACAGAAGACGATGAATCTTTTGTTCGCATCTTATCACGTATGTCTCCATGAAGTGCTTATTTACCTCTTTACATGGTTCATGCTTATGATGAGGGACCTTTTTTCTTTTACATTCAAGATAAAAACCTCATACAAAGCTGATTAAGCCTCTAAATCTTTCTGTTTTTCACAGTATACTGTTTTTAAATCTGCCGTCTGTGGTGACATTCCCGCTCTGGAGCAGTGATGTGTTTTTTTGTCATCCAGCAATGTTTTGTTTGCCAAAAGCTGAAGCAGGGGAGCGATGGAGTACAATGAAAAAATCTAAGAAGCATCCAAGAAAAGTTTCTGATGCTTCAGATAAAGAAAAAAATGACGGTGAGGACAAATATCCATTGGTGTAGCTTTCTGTGGTTGGAGAGTGCTGAAAGGAGAGTTGGTGTGAAAACTTCACATTATTTTTGTGACTGTTTCTCAACACAAGCCGGCAGGGAAACATTAAACGTGACGACAGTGCAGGTTTAAAACTGGTCAGTCTGCTCCTGAACCAGATTTAACGTCTTTTAGCTGCCATTAGCTGGAGCGACTGAACGTTGTGATTACAGACGACAAATAAAGAGCTAAAAAAAGAGAAGCTGTTTTTGTTTACTTCTGTGTGAAATCACAGATGCATTGTTTCAAAAATGACCTTGAATTTCATGAACTGCTCGTTCTCCAAAGCAAAGACTAACAGACTTAGCCGATGGTCAGTCCTAACAGCTCCTCTGATTTCTCTCCTCGTGTCTCAACAAACTCCATTTTACAAGTTTTTTGCTTCTCACGTTCTGGACTTTGATCAGCCGACCTCCCTCCTCATCCTTTCCAGCGCTTGCAGTCGGGGTGGAAAAAGCTGTTTAACTCTGGCAGGAAAGTTATGGAAATGAAGTAAAGTTGAAGTATTTGACTTCCTCAGAGGTCTGTTCCAGCTGTTTCGCCACCAACAAGCCATTTTCCCGCCCAGCCTCCCTTCAGACAGGACTCTGGTCTTCATTAGGTGTTAGCTGGTATTGCTTTCGCTGTTATCGCCGAGCTGTACTCAGCTCTGGGTGAGGGGACGCACACTGACCCCATCCTGTTGAGGGAGGTGGCTTTCGTCATGCCCTCGCTGCCCACAGTGGACAGGGGGAAGCTCTCGTAGCTCTCCGCCGCCCGGTTGCCACACTGGCAGCGCTGCAGCGTCGCCTTTAGCTCCCTCTGGAAGTTGCTGTTGAGGAAGCCGTACACCACCGGGTTGATGCAGGTGGAGGCCATCGCTGTGAGGTGGCAGGCGGAGAAGATGGCGTCGTGCTGGCAGTCGGGCAGGGCCTGGTGGTGCCAGTCGAACAGCGTGTTGAAGACGTTCAGCGGCAGCCAGCACAGAGCGAAGGCTACGACGATGGCCAGCAGCATGGCGTTAATCCTCTGAGCTCCCCGAGTCCTCCTGCTGCGCTCCAGCATGTCCCTGCACAACACAGCATGACACCTATTGTCAGACAATACGCCGTGAAATATCACACCAAACCTAAGGCAGCAGCCCAAACACAATGACACAAGCAAGAGCTGGTGATACGAAAAGAAGCTGGCTTTTAAGAAGAGAAGCTCGGCGGCGTGACCTGCGTCGTCTGAGGCGGAGGAAGATCCTGAGGTAGCAGAGCAGCACCAGCAGGAGAGGCAGGCAGTACTGGAAGAGCAGCAGCGAGGTGGTGTAGGCAAGACGATGCTTATCCGACGGCCACAGCTCCATGCAGATCAGATGGTCCCTCAAAGCAGACAGAAGAAGTGCAGTGTAAAAGAGGACAGAACAGGACATTCATTTTGGACGGCATTGCTTCTGAAAAAAAATTAAATGTTGGTCTATCGATAACAGAAAAAGCATGTGACTTAAAGTGAAGAGATAAAAAAACACGGGGAGGCTGTAACCTTCCTTAAAATTAAATGCATGAATCTGACAGAAATGTCAGATTTGCATCATGTTCTGTTCTCCACATTATTTTCCACTGTCACCCTTTTTCTCGGCTGACTGGAGAGCCGGCCGTTAATCTCATTGTGTAATCTCAACTTCTAATATCTGCAGTAGTGGAAGAAAAATGCACATTCACTTGCACTTTCTTTTGCTGATTTTCTGTAAATTGGGTTGAAATCTGCCCCACATTTTATAAGGAAATGTGTCAGTAGAACATTTCTTTCATCGCTTTTGGGTTCAATCCAGAAATCTGCTTCAACAATTGATACTGAAATATGATTCCTTTAAATCTTTTTAACAAATTTAAAAATCCAGCTCACATTAAAATGTACCAGCGCAGAAGAAAACTATCTACAGAAATATCTTTTTAGACACCTTCATCTTTTGGTATTCTCTGTCGCTGTCTGAACTTGTCAGATTTAATAACTCAATAATCAACAACAGCTCAATAATCAGCTTAGCAAGACAAAGTGGAGTATTTTGTTAAAGCCCAGAGACTGAAAATAACTCTGTTTTTCATCTCTGCAGAGAAATGGGTGATGCTCAGTTTCAGTGTTACTGAACAGAAAACTCTGTTTCGAGCTATATTTATCCAGTGATGTTGGACGGTAAATTTCACTTTAATTTCATTATTCTCAAACAGGAGGAGGACTGTAACATGCTGCCAGATGAATGCCGTTAACTGCTGTAAATAAAATGTGTTTAATCAAGAGAATTAGCTTAACTGCCAGTTACGTTTCACATTCAGTGGATACCATCGCATTGTTTGGCACACAGAGAAGAGGAAAAAAACAAGAGCTTCATTGAATAAGGATTTGGTTTTGAATCAAGAATCGATTCTGAACTCAAGCCAGCGTCCTTCACGTTCACATTATTCATTTTTTAAGGCTTCAACAGGAAAAAAACATTTTAAAATGCAGCAGCGATGGCCATGTCATGTTTGCAGCGAAGCTGAAAAGAACATTTACATAATGAACGCATCTGAATGACACTTTAATATAGTCAGAGCAGCAATTTTATGTATTTTGAAAAGAGCTTTAGACAAGTGAAGGTTCCCTCTGCACACAGTCGCACCGCAGCGCGTCAAACATTTCCAATCAGGCGCAGCGACGTGTGAAAACACCGACATGTTCGCTGAGTACTGTAAAAGAGCGAGGAGTGACCACGAGTAAACAATGAATTCACTGTTCCTCGGCCGCCAAGAGCTTAGAAGTATCAGAGGGATTAAAAGCTTCAAAACATGTAATTACACATTTCTGCTCCTGTTGGTGTTTTATTCTCACTGAGGAAATAACATTGCAGTATCCAAGACAAACATATATACATGTATACATGTATTTCTGCAAATATAATAATCAGCTTTCTACTTTGCTCACTAAATCTGCATCTCTCCAACTAATGATGCAGCTGCTCATAAAAGGGATTTTACTTTATTTATATGAATGTTGCATTTATTCTTTGCGTATTGATGCTCAAAGGATATTTACTTGTCTTATCACTGTTTATCAAGAGCCAGGAAAGACCCTCAAGGTCTCAAGACAATTATCCTGCACTCAAGTCAGCAAGGGTATTTCCACCGAGTCACAATCACTCTCCAAGCTTTCCTTCAGTTTTATTCTGAGGATTTTACATCATTTCATTCAATTAAGAGTTTAACTGAAGAGGGAAAAAAGCTCCTGACGCTAACAAGCTTCCCAACTGTCAGTTAGTACGTAAAGGTGGACGGTGCAACACAGCTAAAGGTCGGGACTGTCAAGATGCCCATTGGTCAGTGCTGCTGGAAATTTCACTTAAATACGCTGATTTAACAGTGGACTGAACTGTTGGTGTGGCCTTTATCCCAAATCTGAGCTCACCTGAAGGGGTTGGCGGGCAGGCTGATGTTCTGGAAGGGGTCATTAGTGAGGATGTTGAAGGAGAGGAAGGGCAGGGAGATGAAGCAAGCGACCAGCCACGTGAGCCCGACGGCCAGGTACGAGTGTCCGGCGGCGGGCGACCAGCCGGTGGGATGGAGGATCAGCTGGTGACGCTCCAGAGCGATCAGCACCAGGGAGAAGACGGAGACCGTCACTGACATGCACTGAACGAAGGGGGTCACCTGAGACAGGTAGAGATGGGATGATGGGATGTTTTTAATACTCTGTGTGTGTGTGTGTGTGTGTGTGTGTGTGGTGCACTGACCTTGCACAGGGCCTCTCCCAGCACCCAGCGGTCCATCAGTGTGTATATGACGGTGACGGGCAGACACACCACACACATGAGGATGTCGGAGCAGGACAGGTTGGCGATCAGGATGTTGGTGACGTTGCGCAACTCCTGTTGCCGGGCAATGATGAACACCAGGCCCGCGTTGCCTAGCAACCCGATGGCTATGACGGCGCTGTACGCCACGATCAGGAAAGTGGCCCCGCCTACCGAGGGCGGGCACTGAGAGGTGTCTGCCCAATCAGAGGCCTCCCAGACGCTGAGGAGGCTGCTGTCGTTGGACATGGCAGGAGGAGGGGGGGGAAGGGGTGAGGGGGGGCGGTGTGTCAGGGATCAGGGTTCGACAGGACCAAAGCCCCGAGGCTGCTATTAAACTTCTCTTCCCTGAAAAAATGAAAGATCAAAGGAGAGATGGCAGCATGAGGGAGAGCAGCTGCTTCACTGTTTTCACTGATGTGTTGTGAGTAGTTTCCTAAATAAGCTGCACATGCGGGACCGAGACCGGAGAGACTCAAATATAGACGTCGTCCTCTTTTTCCTTCACTGTCGGCATCTCGGTGGATCGGCTCAGCATCAGCGTTTCCCTGTGAAGGACAGAAAAACAAAACAAAGCTGAGGATAATGAAAGACAGACGGGTAGGTGAGGGGCTCTCAGCGGAGAGCAGACAGAGGTGAAGACAGAAACTGAAGAGAGGCTGTGAGGGGGGAGGACTGTTACAGGAAAGTGGGACCAAAACAAAAGAAAACTGAGCATCACCACCTCCTGCTCTTCCTCTAAAAACTGCCCCGTCTGTTTTTTCCTCTGCTGAACCTCACCGCAACATCATTAACATAAAGTGTTGTTGTTTTAATGTCACATTATGCGGCCCGGATCACCAGGGACAGACTCAACATTTGTGCTTTCCTGTGCTGAGACTTCATCGACTGCACTGAGTGTCGCACTTCCAGCAGAGAATCTGAAACAGCCCTTCAGAGAGCACTTAGTTCAAAGCGGCTGAACATTCACGTTGTCTGGTGGACAGACAGCAGGCAGAGGAGCTGAAATAGATCCACCAAAAATACCACCACACTTCTTTAAAGGCCCACAA
The DNA here is from genome assembly GCA_023238725.1 of Scortum barcoo. Taxonomy (NCBI): domain Eukaryota; kingdom Metazoa; phylum Chordata; class Actinopteri; order Centrarchiformes; family Terapontidae; genus Scortum; species Scortum barcoo. The sequence continues at coordinate 21,565,726 of CM041545.1, read as the reverse complement.
AGACATCTGGACAGAGTAATTCAAAATCCCATTGACGTTTATAATATATATATATATATATATATATATATATATATATATATATATATATATATATATATATATATATATATATTATAATAGAGAGACAGCAGAGACTGCAGCTAGCAAACTGCTGAAAAGTGGATGTAAAGGAGACTGTGATTATATTATACTGTATTATAGATTTTACTGTACATTTAGCTGGATTGGGAACCTCTCATGATCTAACAATGGGAGGATATTCTGCACAACACATCAATGTAAACATAACTGTACACACACACACACACACACACATTACCCTATGAATGTTATACAGTATATATGGTCCTGTATTTCTGCTGGTTATGTTTTATTGGCAAACTGACGTGGAAAAATCTTTATCCACCTGCCTGCCCTTCCTTCACATTACAAGATCACTTTACAGTCAGTTCATTTTACAAGTTAGCCACACAGATAGAAAGAAAATGAGGACTCAGATATTTATTGTGGAAAAGAGAAGCAGAAGAGATGAAGAGTAAGATGTTTTAGTGAGCTGCAACTTTCTAAAAACACAAATGATCTTTGGCAGTGTGTTTCCAGCACTTTTGGTGGCACCTTCCTAAGAAATCTTTGTATTTATTGTCCCCTCCCAGCAACAAAATGAAATATCTGTCTTTCAGATCCAGCAGAAGGAGTTAGTCAGCTAAATGTCAGTTATCAGGTTCAGTGTGTTCGGCAGAGTTTTCTGCATTAAACAGAGGTTAATGATGGCTGTAAAACTACAACAACAATCTCATGTCAGAAAGGCTGAACAGCTTCGTGGAGCTGCAGGATCGAGTGTGTATTTCCTCGTGAGTTCATTATTATAAGTGTCTCTTTTAACCACCAACTACAAATGACTCTATTATGAAAAAAAACTTTGATAAGTGAAGCCAAAATTCAATCATTACTGTTATGGACTTGGCACATATGTATGCATAAAAATGAAATATACACACAGACACACAGATATCGGTCACGTCTTTTAGAGACATTACAAAGAGATATATGCATGCTAATAAAAAGCTCCTGCTGTGTGATTTCCTTTAACTTTCCTCTCTTATCTGCGAACGTGCTTTCTCCTGGAGGCAAAGTGATTTAGGATGTAGGAGTGAACTGTTTGATTAAGATACAGCTTATTATCAGCCGGCCTCTCCGGAGCACCACATCTCATCCTGCTGGCACAACACACACACCCACACACACACCCAGCGATGACGCCATTGATCAAATCCTCCTCACACACACACACGCGCATGCACGCGGATACAATCGGTTGACAGCCGCCCATTCACTCTGCCAGCCTCTCTCCGAGCTCTGTCTGTCTCTCCCACTCCTTTGACAGCCTTCATGGGGCCCGAGGGATCGAGCTGCCAGAGGATGAGACACACTCACAGGTGGTGCTGCACATCCACACTGACTCACATGCACCATCCATCCACCCGCTCGAGATAACACTCATCAAAAAACACTCTCTATTTCCCGCTCTGTCTCTTTTTCACACGCATGCACACATATTTTAAAATTGGCTGTTTACCTGAATCGTGCAGCTCTCAAATCAGGACAACAATCATACAGGTGTTACGAAAAAAACACACCCTGAAAGCTGTGACATCCGTGTGTCTGCGCCTGTCTCTTATGTGAAGGCATCACATATTTAATGCTAAATCTCCCTTAAGTGAACGCTCTCTGTGCAGACAGCGAGAGAAGCATCAGATTTATCTTCTTTGGAAAATTCAATCTCTGTCACCTGCACGTTGGATTCAGCAGTGTGTGCAGACATACGCGAGTGAGATTAGAGGGAAGAAATGCAGCATCCTGCAGAAATGACACAAACCTCAGAGAGGACCGTTTGAAAAAAGTTTCCTCAGGAGACTTTTTCACATTTTCACAGACTTTTATTGGTGAACTGAGCGAACTCTGGAGATAAGAGAAGGGGCAGGATGGATGGAGGGATAGATGGATAGATAGATAGATAGATAGATAGATAGATAGATAGATAGATAGATAGATAGATAGATAGATAGATAGATAGATAGATAGATAGATAGATAGATAGATAACAAGGAAGAACTTCATCATTTTGACTTTTAACTTCCTGTCCCCACAGGAAGTGTGAATGCTTTGCATTGCATAGATGGACATCTGCTGCTTCTGATCACCTCCCACTCACATTTGATCAAATATCTGATCAGTTTTATAATCTAACGTCCACCAACTTTTCTTCTGTCTTCCACTGATTATTAGATGAGGGCTTCATAATGTGTTATTACATAACACACTGTACACAACAATAAGTTGTCAGAGTGGACCTTAAAATGTGTGTTAATACGATATAACTTCATCAAAACAAAAAGTCATAGTTTTACTGTCACTCACATCCAGGTTTTCATCACATGAGCTTTTTATTGTGTAAAATTAATATTTAATGAGCTCCCAGACCAACATAGTAATAATCTTCTTGTTTAGTGATTGTGAAGAATGCAATTATGTCAGTAACTCGATAATCACCTGCATCACTGCACTGATAAGTTAAACATCAGAGATTTTGAACATTTTCACCACAGAAACATCAAACTAATTTACTGCTGAACACACAGTCAGCTGGTTTTTATCAGATATCTGTGTGGTTCTGACCTCCTCAAAAACATGCAGACTGCACATTAGAAGACAAAACAGGGAATGGAACAAACAGAAAAGGCTGTTGACCTGCATGAATATGATGTTACAGCTGTGAAAGACCCAATGAATCGAATAAATGTGTCTTAGGACAAACTGCAGAGATCTGTCCAGCACCCTGAACGCATCACGACAGCGTTAAAATCATGAAGATAGTGACATTTTTCACATAATTATCACTCAGTTCTGTCAAAGGTTTGTGTTAAATGTCCATGTGGACACGATCTGAATGAGTGACGATGAGAATAATCAACTGGACTGTTTTTGTTAAATGCACTGTTGACACTCTGCTGTGAGGCCGGAGACAAACACACGAGCTTCGATCTGACGTATTAATTCAAAACAGGACTCAAGGACGTTCAAGGACTTTTTGTTCTGCTGTAAAACCAGAATGAACTCATTTATTAATCAATAAGTGTTTGCTGGCATTAGTATAAAACTCATAATCACAAAATGACAGATTTACATAAGAGAATTATTTGCAGTACATACAATTTGTTTTCAGTGACATTATTTAATCTGTGACATGACTTTGTATGGATGTGAGGGCGGGGCGCCCTGGGTTGTGCCGTTTATCCCTCAATGACGACAGTGCCCTTTTGTTTTTATTATTTTATTTTTTTTTTTGACGACACGCCGTCACATCACGTCACCTGACCTGACACGGCTGTGACGCTGCATTTCTACTGAGATGATGCGTTTAAAGTCATTCTAGGAGTTTTTTTTAAGGCTCTGATGAAAAGGTAAAAGCCTGTGCACATAAAGATTTTAGGTCTATTCTATTGATACCTCATATGCACAGTATGTACAGCCTAGTTTGTGGGCTTTCTAAATCATTAAATAATATTATTAATAACATCTAATTCTTCATCATTAAAAGTCGCTCTGCTTGTTTAGATAAATCCAGTGTCCTGTTCTGTGGTATTTTATCATTATATGAATATACAATGAAAATCAATGTACTCCTGCTTTGTTACGCCCATATAAACTTTGTAGTTAGACTAATTGACTTTTGTAAATGGCAGTCAATTTAAAATATCTCCTTTCATTAAGCTTCTCTCAAATGAATCATAAAACAGTTAAACAGTATTTCTAAACACGTCATCCTTAAAAAAACCAGCAGATAAACACAATGCACAGAAAAGAAACTTCAACATGTTCATTATCTGTGAACCATTAAAAATTCATCGTTTACACTGCATGGATAATTAAATCATCTATTTTCATAAAGAGTCACTCAAGGCTAATAGAGGGGATCATGACAAATCTTCACTACAAAGTCTAACAAAAAAAAAGAAAGACTGATATCTGCACCGCCTCAGACCCCCCCACATGAATTAATCTCAGTCGAGTCCTTTGTAGCCTGAATCTTCGGTTCAGTCTTTATTTATTTAATTATATTTCTCAATGAGAATCATGCCCCAGTTTTTTCTCCAGTTCTGAAGTTCAAAGACGACGTACTGTAAATGAGAGCTGTAACCTGATGAAGAGGTGATGAAACAGAGAGACGTTTGAGCTGCTCTGCACACTCTTAAACTTTCTCTCTACTGACAATTTACAGTGACAGCAGTGGAGGAGTTATCACAGAAATGCAACCACGGCTCCTCGATTCACGACAGGAAAAGACAAAAGCAGCCCTCACCCAAAATAACTGAGTTAGCTCATGTTATGTTCCTTTACTTCAGAAGAAAGACGGGTTTACTATTGTAGGAAGTAAGCAAGTACTCTGCAATGCACCGCGTGTTCATCCACACACGTATGCACACATTGTGCACACACAATAAATGTTGGGGATGGGGGACAGTTAGCACACCTACAGAGTTCACCTCGGGAGCCATGAACGCATCATTTTCGTTGCCTCTGTGCATTTTTTAGCTCAGCGTTTTTATATTCGGTAGGACAGAAGATGATAACTACGTGGACTCGGGACACCCGGCTTAAAACCCAGACAGTCCTGGACAAAGCAGGACATCTGTTCTGCGGACAAACATGTTTATTTCTAACCCTAGCGCACAAGAATTTCTCTTCTGGATTAATAAAGTTTTGTCTTGTCTTATTCCATTTCTTTTTGAGTTTCATAAAAATGATAAAGACCCTGCTGTATCTCTCTTATCATCATCATCCTCTGTGGGGCGACGTCGAGATACCTCATCATATTTGAGGTCAAACTGTGTGAGGTTTTTATGTATTACAGGTTTTTGCCTTGAGACAGAGCGCTTAATGCTTTGTACGTTCAAATGTTGCCATCACCTTCTCATTTACAGGCGATGGACGAGGGCGCTGTAATAATGTTTTCTGGTTAGTGAGGCTGTTCTGGCTGCAGAGATAAAAATAACTTCAGTGTTTTGTGAGTGTGGAACTGGGACAGCCAAGATAGTAGTGATGTTTAATCCGTTTTGGATTAAACTTCATCGTGGTTTAGTTTATGTTGAAAGGGTTGGAAGAAGAAGAAAGTGTCGAGTCATAGAGGCGTCTCTGAGGTTACACTTTAAATGAAGCTTTGATATTTGAACGTGCCAGAAAAGTGATGTTTGTGATCAGAGTACTGCAGATGATCCTTGAGTCTTCTTACTGATCATAGTTTTGTCTTTGAGTTTTTCACATGTTCACACAGCTCTGCCCAAGGACTCATGAGTTGCTCCGTGACATCTTTCATCTTTGCCAGACTGTCGCGATGTCCGGTCAGTCGGCTCGGGTGAAACGATCCTTCAGGTTTAACGTCTTCTCGGGCTCGAGGGAGAAAAACTTCACACGACGAATTTGCAGCCGGGAGGGCCGAGAGAGCAGCTTCAGCAAAAAAAAAAAAAAAAGAGAGAAAGGGGAGGACGAACTCAAGGACGAGACGCCACAAAGAGCAGGGAAATCTCTGTTTGTGTGCTTGTCACATCGATGCAGATGGCTTATTCACACTTCTTCTCCTGATTGAATTTGACTGTCACTTTTTGTCACACTGGACAGACTGTTGTGTTCCTGAAACACTGAACAAGTACAGAGCTGCACCTCTTCATAAATTATTGAAGCAGATTTTGGTTATGTACTCTGTTGAGCTTCGCTGAAATTGGAAACCTTATTAAATTAAAATATCCACCCTTGAAGGAGAGATGAAGGTTCGTCTAACATCTTCATCAATCACAGCGGCGGCAGCAGGAGGAAACAGCAGATTATTTCTTCAATAAACAATATTCAGCACACACACAAACACACATTATCTCTTTCTCCTTTTTTTTTTTGGTCTTACACAATCCCACACAGCAGAAGACCGGCTCCCGGAGATCAAACAAGATACTCGTCAACAACCTCATCCTCTCTGGTTACAACAATCCCCACCTCCTCTGATGCTACTTCAAAGTTTCCCAGAGTCACAGTCTTATCTAAATAAGGTCTGCCGGCTGCCTGATCTGCTTTTAAAATGAGCCTGTGATATTAATCCCTCGAAAAGAAGGAGCTTTTTTTTTTTTTATCGAGCCCATCTCGACCTCGCCACCGTTAAATATCACATCCAGTCGCGGTGAGATTTCTGCTCTGATGACAAAATAATTACAAATACTGAAGCCTCTCAATCCAATTTCTTTGAGCCTTTTATTTTAAAAACCGTTTAGTCTGACAAGCACAAACAATAATGCTGCTTTAATGCTCATTGATGTAATTATTGTTTTGTTTTGGGTGAAGGAGGATTATAAAGGAAGCTGCAAGGTGTTAATCTGTGTTCAGTTTTCCCAACAGCGGAGAGATAAACATAATTAGCATGCAAATAGATCTGGAAGTGTACTTTTTCTTTTTTTTCAGGTGAAGAGGAAGCTCAGATTCTGTGTTTGAGAGCACCTTTCATGTCGGACCTTGAGTTCATTCCTGCAAAGTTTCATAAATCAGTTTGCAGCGTTCGTCTCGGCTCTTCCTGTCGTGTTAGTTGCCATGACGGCGTGATGAACGAGGGCCAGCGTTCTCCCGGTTATGCAGGGGAGGGGGGCGGGATGATTAATGATGTTTCCATCGAACGCGGCGCCACGTTCGACCAACTTGTATCATGTCATCGTGGTGAGGTAACAGACTCGATCGTCGTCACATCACCCGACAGAGGGAGTGCGGCGACGCAGACGGGGGGAATCAGCTCGACCATACATCCAGCAGACAGCGGCCCCTCGAGCGCCCTTTGCTCCGGGTTATAATCCTATTCAAACATTAAATACATCCCAACATATAAAAGGAGACAGACGCAGGAGTTAGGGAGAGAGGAGAGATAACAGAGGAGTATAAAATAATCCTCTTTAAGACTTTGATATTGTCTGTGACCCTCACTTCTACTAATTTACAGGGTATTAAGCCGCAGCTGTAGGTAAATGGCAAAGTGTGGGAATACATGTGAAAGTGGGGATATAAACACACACAGATCTGATATAACTGCTCCATATTCATAATTAAAATGTTTATTGATGAGCTAAATGCCCTGAAGGCCAGCAAGAGAGAGAGACTACAGATATTAAATTCATTTTACAAAGTCGATCCAGCGGCGTGTTCACACTCTGAAGCTCGGCCTTGGCACTTTTAGCTGTGCCATTCACTCTTGCATGCATCCTTCCCCTCCTTATAAATAGAGTGGAAATGAGTAGATGAATAAGTAGAACAATCCTCCCACACTCCGCTGATTATCACAAAGAAGCGTGAAGAGCCTTTCCCAAAAGCTCCTGACAGCCGCTGTAACTCTCAGTCAGCGATCAATCTGCAAAATGAAGATATGCTTTGACAATTGAGTCACTTTTTTTTCATCTACGAATTTACGAGAAAATATGACTGCTGGATCACTTCGAGTTGAGCCGATCCATCTGATGTTCACTCAGAGAATCAGCGTCACACTACAGGTCTACGATAAAAATTTGTCTCTTTGCGAAGTTTAAACACGATCTTTCTCTCATTTTAACCGAGTGTTTCAGCTGACTTATCCTGAATCATCCTGTACTAATGTTCTCATCTGGTGATGGGGTTTCATCTTCTATTCATGGAGACACGAGGAGCCTTGTTACAGGTCTGGGAAATATTTCACACATTTCTGGTTAGTAAAAAAGAAAACTACAGTTCTTATTCATTTCATTTCCATAGCTTGGTCTCCATAGCTTGCTGAGACCAGTCAATGTAGTGACATCTGCAGTGATTATCCAAACCACTTTATTTAGAGGTAACACTGCAAGTAAGCACACCAATAGTTACTAAAGCCTCACTGCAGAGAAACCAGCAGCTCACACGTCAGACTGCTCGTATTTGTTGCTCGTTTTTAGTGACGACTAAGTTACTAAACATCCAGCCCTGCATCCAACATCTCCTCGCACTTCTTTCATATCATGCTGTGTGCTTCCACTTCCAATTTTCATTCGCTCAGTCCAATAGAGATATTTTGCTCAAAACCTCTAAAGTGAACCTGATGATGGCTAAGGATCACAAAGTTAGTAGGATTCATCTTCTGGGGAACATATCTGATCTGATCCAAATTTCATGACAATCAAATAGTTGTTGACTTTGGATTTGATTTGGATCAGTAGAAATATTGATTTTTGCATCTTTATGTTAAGTTAACAATGGAGTTTCTGCCAGCGACCAGGGATGGTCGACAGACACGTTTACGTCAAACCTCGAGGGTGTTCAGCCTTTCCACTTCACTTGACCTGTATACAGTCAGAGAGGAAACAGCCTCATTAACATGTGGAAACCATGCAGACCCCGTCAGAGGAAGAACCATTCAGCACCAAACCGATCGTATCTGAGAGCAAATTACACGCTTGTTGTTCCTGTATTATCCGCTGACCAGTGTATAATTACAATCCAACATACGTATTAGAGTCAGACACAGCAGAAACTAATGTTAGCTGACAGACCAGATTCAGCTCCTCCTTTATTTACAGAGATCCAGCACCGTTCAAGGCCAGAATAAATCTCTGGAGACAAACTCACGGTGAATGCCTTAATAAGTGCTGGATATAAATTTTATCACACAGACTATAAAAACAGTCAGAACATGTTGATTAGCGCCTGAAGGACGTAGTTACTTTACTCACGCTGTTTTCACAACACAATGCTCATCTTGGCCTTTCCTTCTCAAGATTTGATCAAGAATTTCTCCAAAGCTTATTAAATTAATGTGCAGAAGTGAAACCTCTGATAAAACTATTGATGCCCCTCACTCAGACTCAGACACTGTTTTGTAATGTCCTTCCCTTTAGGCTTAATTAAATGCATAACCTCCCACTTGTCAGTCTCCATCAAAAGGGTGCAGCCTTGACACAAACACAGTGTGATGCTATTTTCGTTGTTGACGACTGCTGACGGACGAAAGCATAATCTGAGTGAGAAAACTTAACGGATGTATTTTATTGCTTTAGAAGAGCGACAGCTAATAATAATCAGATAATTCATTCTGGATAAATCTGTACATTATTTCCTCCATTAAGCAATAAATCATCCTGTCCTTAAAGGCAGCAGGCTCACAAATATCATGAAGTACTTGGCAGTTAGCAGTTTGTCTCCTCATCCAAAGGGAATGATTTCCACTTGACTTTCTTATTAAAATCTCCCTGAACATTGTCCTCCCCAGCCACCATAATCCAGACGAGAGAAGATTTATGTTGTCATTTGAGTTACAGCGACTTTATTGGTGATGGTTGGATGCAGTTTGAAGGAATATCTGCAGAAAGTGTTTATAGGTCATTTGATCTACTTAATATCTTTATTCTCAGCTAATGTTCTCCTAAAAATGATGCTAGAAATGGACATCAGTGGAAGTTAAGATAGTAAATCTCAGTGCACTTTGCAGAAAAGGTGCATATATTATTACTAATAATAAAAATAAAGGTCATTTAAAAGGTCCCTGTACATGAAACTGTTGGACTTCTTTGCAATAAATGATAGTAAATTGATTATTTTTGTGTTTTGGACTGTTGATTGGACGAAATAAGATATATGAAGATGAGACTGCGTTAAATTTAAACAGGCATTTTTCAAAATCTTACAGATAAACCGATTCATAGTGAAAAAATAGCAGTAATAGGAAATATTCACATTATTTCTTCAGCTCTGTTCTTGAATAATTCAGCTCTGTAATATGCATTTTTTTCAGAGTAAAACTTCCTCTTCTAATGAAAGTTGGGTAAGCAGAAAAAGTCACACGATGATGAAAAAACCTCGTCATCCTGTGAGATGGGATTTCAGGTTTTGACGTTGGGAGAGATAAATGAGGGCAAAATTAGTGTGAGCTGTAACAGGATGAAATGAAAGAGATTTAAAATGCTTGACCGGGGTGGTTTCTGAACAGCCGGGATGAAAACTGCTGAAATGTTGTCATTTTAAACTGACATCTCCTTGTCGTCATTGAGCAAAGCCCAGCAGGCGTATGACTCATGCTGCCAGCTTCTTTCTCACAGTGTGTTAGATGCCATGAAATAAAATAAAATCAGTGCCCAGCTCCTGTGGTTTTTATCTGCTTTCTTTACATTTTTAACAATCAACTCTCATCTCTGCATCATCGCATCAAAATGTGTCACTACATGTGACATTTCTATGAATGGCTACATGGTGAGATTTGGGATTTTGTATTTCTTGGCAGTAAAAGACTTTTGTTTTGTGCTTCTCTGTGGTGTGTTGGAGTGAAAAAAAGCTGCATAATGTAGATTTTGTGTTGAAGTGACAGATGTGCTTTTCATATTAAAGGTACCCTGTGAAGTTTCTCACCACAAGAGGCACTGTGGAGCGTTTTTCTCACAAGCATGTCGCGGTTTTTGTGTGTTTCTAGCATGCACATGAACAAACAAACATAACATGCAAAGAAAACCTCCACCCCTGTATGAAGCTAACACATCCTGATCAGGTGTTTCTACCAAACGAGACTAACTCTTGGTACGACAGCGACCCACCCTCACGTTCACGGTTCAAAAAGATTTTATTATCATGTGCAACAACTATTACACGGAGTAGTCACTGGCAATGAAATTCTTGAGTGTCTGGCTCCCTAAAACAATGTATTTTGGAAAGAAAAATAGATATAGAACTAAAATAAATAATTAGTAATATAGACCTTAAAAACAAATAATACACCTAAATAAAATATATAAGTAAAGATAATATACAACAGAATATGGAAAATACTGTTTAAAAGTATTGAATTAGTGCAATTAAGTGGAGTTTAACATAACGTCAAGGTAATGGCGTGTTACATTGATTAGTATCTATAACTTCTGTAATCACATTACTGTGATGCATCTGCACAGAAATGCGAAAAATGCAAAGACACTGGGTGACTGTGAAAAACAACAAGCAATAGCATTAAAAATGGGGATTAATACAATGAAAATCTTTTACCTATTGAGCTCTTTTGTTATCCGGAGCTGGGATGAAATATGATCTGGATAATATCTTCACATCACAGTCGGACACAGCTTTTTTAATGAGAATAAACACTCCCCGAGGCTGCTTCTGTTGAATCCATGTTTCCTGTGTATCTTTTACTCTCTCTTCCAAATTAAAAGTTTCCTTATTATCCGAGTCGAGCAAAATCATTCCTCTTTGACGAGCTCTGGTTAGTTAAATGCCACCGAGGAATCCAGATGGAAGAAATCATCAGAGGTATTCTCATTAAAATCTTTATTATATTGATTATTATTCAGCGCTTTGCATGTGAAAGGTGAGTCCGTGCACTGAAACTGTGATTAGATGTCCACTGTGTGCAGACGCATATCTTATTAATTATGCTCTTCATAAAGACGAATGTGGATTTTCAGAGGACGTAGACCTGAATTAATGCAGACCTGGATGTTTATCTGCACAACAACATTTTCTGTATAAACCCTCTTAACTGCACAGACCTGTTGGTAATTGCTCGTATCAACTTTATGAATGCCACCTGTTCATGTCCACGCATCTACCTGTGTTATCATCACATGCTTTTTTCCCCACGTGAAAGCTCCCTTATCTTCTTTATCAGCAGTAGTTGTGCTTTTTTAATGCCAAAAGTGGAAGCAAGTAAACGAGCCGGGAAAGACAAACTGATAACAACCAGAGTCCAGATTACAGAGTTCAGTTTCCGTGACAAACCTCCTCTGATTACACCGTTCAGCACTTGACTTAATTTATTTATGCAAGCAGCTGCTCAAAGTGTCGCTGATTTGTATTTATTTACTCATTTACATGTTTTTTTTTTGTAGAAGTAAAGCACACAGACCAGAATCAGTGAATGCAGATGTTTTAGTTTGAAAGGACAAGCATCTTATTGTCAACAAATCTCTTCTGCAACCAATGACACACTGTCCTGCTGCCACAAACACTCACTAGAGCACCAAATGTGGATTCATCCGCCGCTGAAAATTAGTCCCCAACAAATGCACTTTTCCCTCCCAACATGCTGCTTAACGTCTGTTATTTGTTGGCAATAAAATAAGTATAGAATAACACCAGCCTCTGCATGTAAGATTGTGGTTTTGATACATAAAATAGCTCAGATTTGAATGTGTCCGGACTAAAATAATCAAGAAAAAAGCAAAAAAAACGAGATAATAAACAAACATTATGAGAAAGTAAGTACATTTTTGAGATAGCAAACAGATTTTTTACTTATTAAGTCAAAATTGAGACAATAATTCAAAATCATGAGAACATATGTTGAAATATTGACATTATTTTATTTACCTGATTTATTTATTTCTGTTTTTATCATCCCTAATTTTCATCGTTAATTTTTGGCAGAAATAGGCCTCCACAGAAAGAGGCGTAGAAACAAGCAGTAATCTGCATCTGAGTTGACACGATGATGGATTCGCTCTAAAGTGGCTGATCGTCCTCAGTCAATCTGTTCGATGACAGTAAGTGGTACATGAAGGTCTCATTCACTTTGACTCTTCAAAGCTGTAAGTTTGATTTGTCATACACATGCTGGACCTGCTGGACTGGGACTTACTAATGATTTCATCTTCATTATAATGAGACTGAAAGATTTAATGACAATAAGGCTGCTCTTTGGTGACGCCCTGCAAACTGAGAATTTATAGTGGGTCAGAGGTTCTTTACCAAAAAACTGTAAAGATCGAGTGATGTTAGCAGATTTCAGATACATCAGTGAGAAATGTTTAAGATGTGTTTGAGGTTGTTGTTGTCACAGTTTATTCACCGGGTGTATTTTCCCACTTTGAAATGTTTCACTCGCTCTCTACGTGATCTAGTTATGGTTTTATAAACAAAACGTGCCGGGCAACATGGTGGCCATTAGGGGAGGAAGAAATAATCGATTCTCAGATGCATCGTGATGTTTTGTTGAATGATTCCTCATCGATGCAGTGAAAGTCTATAATCGATTATCAGATCAGTTTTCTGTCTGAGTTTGGTGCTGCTGCTACGTAGAATGTGTCGCCATGTTTCCATTTTAAAACCGAGACAACATGTCAGAGCAGCTGTAAGAGACAAAAGAAATCAAACCTTTTTTAAAAGACGATGTTTGGACACACTCGTTTGTACTGATGGAGAAAAATAAACCATGGAGAGAAATCTGAAACTGAGAAGATGGAGAGTCGATTGATAATTAAATGGTGATGTGTGGTTGTATGTGTGGCTGATGGGAATGTCTGTGGTTCAGCAGGTATTAAATAAATTCAGATAATGGCGCTGGATGAAGAGTCAAAGGATCAATAATAATAAGTCAGTGGGACTGATCCTCTGAGAACATGAATGTCTTTATGAAATTTCATGACAATCCCTGCGATATTTTTTCAGATATTTCAGTCTGAACTGAACTCAGATGCAGAACAAAGTCAACAGCATCAGGCTCACACTGACTATAATAACTTTATCATATACTAACAATAGCTAACTATATAATAACTATAATAATAACTTTAACTTTTTAAAGTCAACAGAACAAATTTAAAAAAAGGCGATGAAGACGTCAGACAGATTTTCAGCGTCATCTATCACCTCTGAAGTTATTTCACACAGTCTCTCACTGGAAAGATGTGAAAAGTGTGACAACACCTGTTTGTTTCACACACACACACACACACACACAGAGGCTGTCTGGTATTGATCTCACAGGAGCTGCCAGCAAAATATACTGTGACGTATTATTAGAGCCCATTAAAACCATTTCAGCTGTGATGGCCCCAAAAAAACATTTCAAACCTCCTTTTATTGCTGCATGATTCTTCATAAATCGTTTGATAACAGCGTAAATTAAACAGTCATGTGAATCCTAATCAATATGATCTTCTGTCAAACATAAATATGAAGCAGCTGGTGAAGAAAATGATCCCGAATGCAGCAGGAACAAACAGTAAATCCAAACACAGATGACTCAGGCCTCGTGTGTGAATCGATTATACTTCAGGTCTCTCAGTGCAACACAAAGCACACGTCTGAGTGAGAGTCTTATTATTGTACGCTGCTGTAACCTCAAATGCACTGATGGAGGAAGAAAATAAGCCCTCAGATCCAAAACTCAGACTCTGTTGACAATATGGAAAAGCTGCAGATCTTTACGGATCCAGAGAAAGATAACTTCTAATCGATAACGAGTGCCAGCCTCATAATTTATCCTCAGATCATCACCAAGCACATCAAGCATGCCTCTGCCACTGATTCTTCCATAAAAATCAGTCATTTAAAGTCTAAATGAGCAAATATATGTATATATACACACTGATTTCATGGAGGAAGTGTCAGTCTGTGGAAATAAATAAGCGTGAGTTTGTCTGTGTGACTAAAAAACAACCTAATATTTTCCATTTGAGCAGAATAAACATCATTAATCAGGGAACTTTGTGCACATTCAACCAACCAGCAATCCCAGTCAGGACCAATTAAGAAGCAACAATCATCCAATTAAAGGCAGTGGATCCACCATCTGATGCTGCTGCAGGTAAACTGAAGCTGGATGAAGGTGGATCAACTTGTTTCTGCATCACGATCACAGAAGTTAACTGAGCATCTTCTGCAGCCTCTCTGCGTGAGTCTGCACTAACATCTGCTGTCTGTCTCCTCTTAACGAACAGCTGGAGCATTTATCTGACTGTGTGCAGGATAACAGAAATGAAAAGGAAGCAGCAGAGAGCGATAAAAAGCAGAGGAGGAGGCTGAGCTGCTCTCACCTGTCCGGGCTGTCGGTGCTCCGTCTGCGTCCGGAGACGGTGGATGAGTCTGCTGCTGCTCACAGCTCTGCACGGAGAGTGTGTGTGTGTGTGTGTGTGAATGTGTGTGTGTGTGTGTGTGTGTGTGTGCAGGATAAATCAGCTCTGCTCTGCAGCGCCGGGAGGTCCGTGCGGAGACAAACTGCGCAGTGAGAAGACGCTCCGATGTGATCCAGCTTTTTATGATCCACAAAGGTTGGCTCCTCCGGGATCAGGTCTGCAGACGCATCCAGGGAGGAGAGAGGCTGCAGGGCCGGAGCCAGGTGATGGGAGGCACCGAGGGGGGAGGCAGCTGTATTTATGTAACAAGGATTTATATATTTATATTTCAGCACAGAGGCAGCAGAGAGACATTAAAAACAATAATTAAGAAAAACACAAGAAGTAATCGAGTATTTTAATAAAGTAAAAGTAGAAATACTGTTACAGGTAAAAGTATTAACATTAAAATATACTTAAAGCATCAAAAGATCCTATATAAGTATAATGTTTGCTATATATTTGATAGGAATATAATTATTGATTATGGTATAATTATTGAAAGATGAAGCTCATTGTAATGACTTTATGTTCTGCTGCATAGCTTTATTTGTAATTATTTATTAATTAATTAGGTTTGATTTTTTTGTTTTAATATATAAATATGAGGAGTAAAATTTATAATATCTGCCTACAGAGTATCAGAAAATGGAAATACTTGAGTACAGTAAAATATGTCCGCCTGCCTGAACGTGGAGCTGCAGCGTCGTTTATCTTTGATGATTCAACAGGAGAGTTTGATGTTCATCCTGCTGTGAATCAGCTGGAAAAGGAATCAGAAACTCTTCTGATGATGTTTGAACTGATTTTTCCTGTCAAATCATTCAATCTTCTCAGATGTTTCAGATTTTCTTCTTCCTCCTCTGAATAATGTGAATGATTGTAATGTATGTGAATAATGTGAATGATTGTAATGTGTGTGAATAATTGTGTGTGAGGTTTGAGCATTGTGAAGGTGTCACTTTGGGCTCTGGGTCATTGTGACGGCATTTCTCACTATTTTCACTCTTTTTACAAAGCAAACAATCAATCAATGGATCAATGGAGAAAAAAGAATCAGCAGATTGATCCAGAAATGAAAAGAATCATTAGCTGCAGTCCCAAAATACAAACTAGTTGAAAATGATCCACCTCAACCAACTCCAACAGTAAAATCCTGCTTTTACATTAATGAGGAGGAAGAATCATCTAATGAGAGAACAGACAACAGGACAACAGACACAGGGGACACTTTACTGACACAGACTGACTTTACTTTATGGACTTTAACTCCACTTTACTGACACAGGACTTTACTTTATGGACTTTAACTCCACTTTACTGACACAGGACTTTACTTTATGGACTTTAACTCCACTTACTGGACTTTACTTTATGGACTCCACTTTACTGACACAGGACTTTACTTTATGGACTTTACTCCACTTTACTGAGCAGGACTTTATGGACTTTAACTACTTGTACTTTTACTTCAGTAAAAGATGTGAATACTTCCTCCACCACTTGCTTGGAGTCATGACGCTTCAGTAGCTCTTATGTGGTGTTAATGTGTGATCTAACCATATCATTTATTATACATTTTTCTAACCATAACCAGAGATTTCAGAAAGCGTCACCTTTAAAGGCTCGTTTTCGGATAAACAAAGTCGTTGAACATAATCGAGGGTTTTGTAGAATATCAAAGCTCCTCTCTGGTGACAGGATGCATCGCTCTGTGTGTAAAACAACCACATTTAACCTTTAGTTCGTCTCCACGTCCTCGTCACTTGATTGTCTCGTCATCATCTCACACTGCCTCCGGCATGTCGTCGAATGAACCTGATCACTGGTTTGTTTTCGGAGTCTAATTGGTATGAAAACGGCCTCTTTGTGTCGTTCTGCCGCCGAGAGACGAGCTGCCCTTTAACTTCTGTCCTGTCAGAGAAAACGCAGGTAGGAGACAGTCAGACCGTCGCTTAGCAACAGAGTTTGTTTTGTTTTGTTTTTTTTAAAGATACACCTGTGAGGAGGTGTGATGACGTCTAACTTCAGATATGTTTTAGGTCTTTATCTCCTTTCCTCTATCTCATGGTCTCCTCTCTTATTTCCTCCTTTCCTCTCCTTTCACGCCCTTAATCTCCCTGTTTCCTCGTCTCCTCTTTCCCCTTGTCGTCCTTCCTCTTCTCCAACCTCGTGTCCTCTCCTCTTGGTTCCTCAACCATCTCCTCTCCTTGCCACCTCTTATCTTGCCTCGCCTCCTCTCTTACTATAATCTATCCTTGGCTTCTTTCTTCTCTTTTCCTTCTTTCTTTCCCTTCCCTTCCTTTTCTTTCCTTTATCTCCTCACTTCCTCTCTCATCTTCTCTCTTCTCCTCCCTTCCCTTCTCCTCTCCTCTCATTGTAATCCATCCTTGTCCTGTTTATCTCTCCTCTTTTTTACTTTCCTTCATTCATCTCCTTGTGTCCTTTCCCCTTCTTCTTCTTCCTTCTCCTCCCTTTCCTCCTCTATCATAACTTTCCCTTTTCTCTCCTCTCCTTCTTTCTTCTCCTCGTCTCCTCTCCTCCTCTGTCCTCATCTCTTCATTACACATTCTTGTGTTCTCTTGGTCTTTATTTATTTAAGAGTATTGCGGCCTTTTTCCCCCTGCCTGACAATTACCCACAACACACCTGGGACTCTTATCTCGCTAGCTAATCAATTCCTCCGGAGCGCCAGCCGCTGACACCAACCTAACAATAATATGAACGCAAACCTGCTGCGTGCAAAAAGGACTTCGATATTAGATATTACATCAGAATGTCAAACCGTCCTGTCTCTCACTAATCCGCCCACGAACTTCCCGCTGCAAACTCAGCAAGGGGCGAAAAAAAAACAAAAAACTTTAGAGTGACTTTGGTTTGAAACTTTAGTTTTTGTTTCATAAAATATGGTCAGAACTGGAAATATTCAGCTGTCTAAAAGTATTCTGGTTTCCATCCAACTTTAGTGCAAATTTTAATCCAATTTAGAGAAAAACTGTAGATGAAAATGGTTATAAATCCACGTCCGTCCATTAAAAAGAGCTCCAGTCGAAGCTCAAATGATGGAAAACCACCTGACATATCTGTTAGTGTTCATGTGTTCACGTGAGGAAGGTTACAGCCTCCTCATCCTCCTCATGATCCATGTACATCATTTACTCAGTCTGTTTCCATTTGCATGTTTTTGCATTTTGCTTTCATCAATACTCAAACTTTTACACCTCAAGCAAGATGGAAACCTTATTTGTGATATTTTGAGGGGTTTTTTTGGCTTTTCCCTGCAGATTTTGTTGTTATGCACATACAAACGTGGAGGGAAACACTCATGTTGTCACCAGCAGCATGAAGGGAGGAGAAAACAACAACTTATGTCAGTTTTAGGAAGCCCAACGTTGACCTAACACAGCGGAGAAGATGCTTTTTTGTTCAATCAACCATCACAGCCACAGCAGATAATTAATATTAGAGGAAGAACACAAGTCCACTTTTAAATTTATCATCTTTCTCTCCATCCCTTCATTTCTTCTCATTTTCTTTTCCTTCCTTCCTTTATTCTCCTTTCCCCTCTCCTTCCCCTCCCTGTTGATAGCAGCTATTAAATGAATGTGGTTGTCATTTCTCAGAGTGCCCCACCTGAGCCAAACTCTCAGGTTACAGCTGCCCTGTGTGAAAACTAATTAAATACAGATATAAAAACAGCTCTGCTCCACTATAAGTAATGTGTCCGCTGGAGAGAGAGGCTGTTAGTTTTGAATCTGTTTTGATGTGATAATAAAGCTCATGCATGGTCACTCTCTGCAGGCTGTGTGTGTGTGAGGAGGAATGCCATTTGTTATCCTCCTCTAACGTAAAGCTCCCATTCAGCCGCTCCAATCAGCCAACACAAATGAAACGAAAGCCGCCACGTCAGAGGCTCGCTCGCTGCGAAATAATACAGGGGAAGATTGCAACGCTGCGACGCTGGTGACTGACTCAAAGCAATTTGCTGCCATAATGAGTTTCAAAATCTCTCAGATGGACTTTGTGGAGAGAAAAAGAAGTAAAATGAAACCAAGAGAGAGAGAGAGAGGAAAGATGGAGGCAGGACTGCGGGACAGAGGGATTATACGTTGTGTTTGTAGAGAGTTTTCCTCAGGTTCTCCTCTCTGCAGTAATGAAATGTTATCTGCGATCTGACCCCGGGAATTTGTTCAGGATGATATCATTAATGTGTGTCTGAGCCTTGAGCCAAACACAAGGACAGACGAGAGGAACGAGACACAGTCCAATCTTTGGCTGATAATTGCTTTCAAGCTGCACAACCAGCTCGCCCAGTCTTCTTCTTCTTCTAACCCTCTCTGTGTCTGCATGTAAAGGTGACGTGCTTTAACGGACAGGTTGAATAATCAGGATTCAACACGACACCTGAGTTTGTGGGACTGAAAAAAACTGCTTATCTCAGCCATCTCTGTAATAGGAAAACCTCGCTGCTCTCTTATCAAGGCCGAGCAGTGCTTTGGTGTCTGAAGTGCAACAGTGGAGAAAGTAAAAGTACTGATACTAACCTGTGAAAATACTCTGTTACAAGTTAAGTAAAAGACAGTATACTCATTGAAGTGTAGTTAAAGCCCATAAAGTAAAGTCCTGTGCTCAGTATTTTACTACGACATTTTGGAGGTAAATATTCTACATTTTCTCTGCATATTTATATTAATAAAACAAAATATGAATCAGCTATTAAATTATTAAATCTTTTCCAGCTGTAACATTAAAGTGATGATCAATAATTATATTCTAATCGATAACATAACAAACATTATTCTGAAATGGGTCTATAGGCTACTTAAAGTATATTTTAATGTGAATACTTCTGTACTTAATTTTCTGTCAGCAGTCATTTAATTTACAACAAAACATCAGAATTTATAGGCTTGTTGATGTTTTGAACGAATATCTTAATGTGTAAAATAACTAAAGCTGTCAGATAAATGTAATGAAGTCAGAAGTACAGTATTTCCCTCTGAGACGTGGTGGAGTCGAAGTGGAAAATGGCGTGAAAAGAAAAGACTCGAGTCAGAATAAAGTGGACGTGAGTGAGGAACGAGCTCACTCTCCTCTCTGGTCATCTGCTCTAATATTAGCTGTCCTTTTAAAAAAACGATTCTCCACAGCAAGGCCAGAAGAAAGGGGGTGGAATTAATTCGCCCTAAGTCGCTTCATTCACATTCACCCCGCTCCTGTCCACCTCTTCACTCCGTCCTCCACCCCGCCGAACATCTTCTCAGAGATGATTTGATTTAAACCTCAAGCAGCTTTTATGTCATTTGATCAGTGACATTATTCTAATGAATTCTAATGTTATAAGAAGAAAGCGCATCATTTCAGTGAGTCATCAAAGACACGCTGCAGTAATAATTTGCATTCTGGTAGCAAATAAAAGATGTTTTTTTAATTAAATGCATGGTGCCAAAGGTCTGTTTTTGGAGGTGAAGAACAATATTACAGGAGCTGTGAGATTACAAAGCTTTTTGCTGTAGAGTTGCATCAGACTCGGTTAAAAGGCTCCCGTGTGCCTTAAAGCGCAGAATAATTGGAGCTCGTCGGTGGCCTGGCACAGGAGAGCACATAGCCTTGATCCAAGACCATTAAAGTGCTGAAAACTTAAAAATGTGATTATGCTCAGGCGCGCTCTGCAGAGATAATGACGACCTCGGGAAGCGGACGACTCGATGTGTGTTTTCAAATCTGTGCGTTCAGATTTGAGTTAAGATCATTTCTGACTCTTGTTCACCTCCTGCAGAGTCTTTGCCTCCCCGTTAACTCTCCTGAACGTCCGTCACCTCACAGATTTAAAATTCATCCTGCTAGATGTGAATTACAGTTAAATTATAGTTTCTCTGCATCTTCTTCTGTTAATCCTGTCTTAGTGGGGCTTTTGCATGAATATTAAACTTTGTTTTTGTCAGATTTTAGGTTTTGCTCGGCTTAACTTCTCTTTAAGCTGGTCTCTTAATTTATCAGTCCGCTACGCCTGCAGAGGAAGTCGCGGTTTTGTTCCTTGTTATTTCAACAATTTTACCTTCCTAGTTCGCTCTAATTAGTGCCAGAATCAGGTGATTTTCCTCAGACAGCACAAACAGAAAGTTAACTTACTCGTTAAGAACAACAGATATCCTGCCCGGGGATTTAAATATGAAAGTATTTTTCCACCTGTGCTCCTTCAGAAAGCTGTTTTAAGTGACAAATTTCATCCTGATCAAAGAGACGATTGGTTCTCAGAGCGGTGGCTAGTCCGCCGTCTTGGCAAGACAACAACATCCTTAAGTCTCAACAAATCATCGAGATAAAGGGTTGAATTTTAACGAGAGCCCGCGTGTCTGCCTCCCTCGGGTAATCAGCGGTGCTACTGTAAACACATCAGGCACTGAAACCATCTGCAGCGGCCTCGAATGGGATAAAAACATCTTCAGTGTAATTGAGAGGCGAGTCACAAACCGTCGAGTCACAAACTGTCCCGGTTCTTTTACACATCAGAAGTGAAAGCGTTCACACACCGAGCCTGCTGTGCTTCGTTTCATCTCCTCCAAGACAGAACTGTAACATCTGAAGGGTGAGATGATGTGTTTGTTAGCCAGCTGCCCTGCTATCAAAGACCTACACAGAGCCGAAGGGGAGGGGGGCGGAGGAAAAGGTCCACACAGATACCTGTTTGACTCTCTGCCCTCTGGAAAATGACCTGAACGCATCAGTGAGGCACCATCTGCCCCCGCAAAGGCTCTGTGCCGACATCAGCCGCCATCCGTAACCGGCCATCCTCAACAACACACACACACACACCAGCACGAACCCTGATAGCCATCACACACACTCAAATTAAAATGATATATATTTCACCGTCAGTTTATTTCCCACTGACATATTTCTGGTGTGGACATTAAAGGAACAGTTCAACATTTGAACAAGTATGCATATTTGTTTTCTCTCTGAGTGAGATGTGACACGTCCGAGCTCAGAAATGACTGAAAACAGGTGAAAACAGCTAAACTGGCTCGGACCAGATTAAAAAAAAAATACACCATCAAGCGCCTTTAAAACTCACTGATTAACATGGACGTATTACTTCAAGAACAAAAGCTAAAAAAATAGATAACAAAAATCTCTGTTCCACTTCAAATGTTTACACACAACTTTCATTACTCGCTCACAAGATTTGGAGTGTTTTCTCTCATAGGAACCTTTTTTGCATTCAGATGAATGAGACCCGTCCTCTGGCTGAGGTCACAGGTCACAGTGTTGGTCTCTGTACAGGTGTGATGGTGCCAAACCTGGCAACCGCACTGTGATGAGAAAATTTCAGGAAGCTGCACAGGCGCTCCACTGACTGCTGTTTGATAAGAAAGATAAGAAATATCTGCTGCACATAACTCTGAAACCACAAACAGCTTCTTTTTTTTTACTTTTCTTTTATGTTCAGATTAAACAAACATGTGCAATGTGACATGAGTGCAATGACACTTACAAACTTTATTATTATTATTTAATATTACATCATCAAGTATTTGTTCATTTAAATTTGTATTATTAATATAAACATGCAAAACACCTAATAACAGGAGTAAATATACTCTGTTATTATTCATTATTATATATTATTATTAAATTGCATTTCACCAAATGAAACAGTGCAGCTCATTGATGTGTTTTTAGTAGTTTTTGGACAACAGCTGAGTTATATCAGGCTTTGATACACACAGTAATAATTGTTCAGTTTTACAGATTATGGATAAATTTGTGGTTTTCTCTTCATCAGGAATGCAAACAGGTGTAAGGGGTAAAAAAGGTGAAAACATTGCGTGGATAGAGAAAAACCCGCCACGTGGGCACGCTCCCCTGGGAGGACATTTGGAAAGATATTCACTTCACACGCTCGTTTTCAAGTTATTTTTAAGTATATTTGCATGTGCCTGAAAATTAATTCTAACAGCTGTTATGAGGTAAAAACAGCCCTACACAAAACACATAAAAGAAATCAATAGATGTGGTTGAATATAGCTGAATAATGAGCTGAATATATCAACAAGACAAAAACAAGAAGACGAAACAAGATTAAAAAAGTGTGTTGGAAATGAGCTTTTAGGAGCTTCTTCATGAACACTCCTCCACGATCAGGCAGGTGATGGTGAAACTCATAAAAAGAAAAAGTGTTTCTCTTCGATGTCTGCAGTCACGTCCAGTTACACTTCAACCCTTCATCCACTTCACCTGCAAACCTTCACGCTCCTTTAATTCTTTTATTCTGAAAATAACTTGAGAGGCAGCACGAAGCACGATAAGGCGAGCAGTTTGCTTCAGATATTAAATATTTTCTCAAAGCTGTGATGTGGATTTCATGACTACAGCAGCCACGTTAATACCTTTTCAGCACTCAGTTCTTATTAATAGTGTTAATGAGTGTAATCATGCAATATGGCCATTAATGAATCAAGCCCCCCGTAATTATGTGCTGTAATCCCCCGCCCACTCCGCTCACCTCCACTTTAATAATGCAGATCCGTCAACCACCACCTTCCCCTCCTACTTCTTCCATTATCCTCTTGAACGTTTCTTCTTCTCTCCCTCATTTCTGAGAATAACCAGAGCCAGCTTTGCTTTGATGGACGGTTTCTAATATTTGTTGTATTTTCAGCAGTCAGAATTATTAATGTGCTTTAGTGGACGTGAACCTTTTCATACAGAGTTTCTGCAGCCACAGTCATGTTGTGTGTGTGTGTCTTTCCTAATTATGTCCAGTGAATTTAATTAGGCACAGGTGGACTGCAGTCAAGTTGTTGAAGCATTTCAAGGACCACTGATAGAAGTAGGATGAACCAGAGTGTCGTAACAAAGGGTCTGAATACTTGTGTAAATGGGTTATTTCACTCTTTTATTTTAAATACATTTACAAAACACCTGTTTTTGCTTTGTCATTGTGGCGTTTTGTATGAGAAAAAAATAACCATGAATCCATTTTAAGGTGAATCTGAAACATAACAAAATGTGGAAAGTTTCTGAAAGTTTTATTACAGCAGAATAATCTCTGATCCAACAAGCTCAGCTGCTGCTTCGCTCAATAAAACCTGAAAAGAACAAACGCTTAACTGCAGGGGAATTTATTCATTCGTTTCACAGCTAAAGGTTAATGTGGGAACAGTTCATCAAAAGGTACTAACAGCTTTTTGTTGACCGCCGTGTGAAATACGTTTGCCTGTCTTATGTTAACAAAATGATCAAACTTGTTTGTCCTGCAGAGAGAAGACAGAGTGCGGACATTATTATTATAACAAGTCCAAAATCCAGCATGAGAAAGGAGACTTAGTCTGGATAAAAATCACTTTTATTATTTAGTATAACGACAGATGAGATTGTGGGCAGATGGACACTCAAACAGCTCGATTGCTGTTTTTCATTCTCTCCCAGTACACGAATGAAAAATTGTATTTATAGTCACAATGATTTTGGCTTTAGAGTATTTGTTTTATCTCGTCACCTCCACAAGCGGACGGAGGTTCGTTTCTGCTCTGTGAGATTCAACTAAATGAGAAAATACTGAGTTTACAGGCTGCAAACAGACAGACAGAGTAAGAAACATAAATGCATCTTGGAGCGTATTTTAGTATTTGCAGTAAAGAAATGTGCTATTTTATGTTGTTTTCTGCACCATTAATTTGCTATGGCCAGTGTGGTCGTGCTGCTGCTGGGCCTTTCCTGTCCATAACAGTCTGGAGGACAAAATCTCTCCTGGTGAACTTTCTGGAAACAACATTTCTACGTCTGATTGCAGCTGAGGCATCAGAGCAAAACTGTCCCAGTTAGCAGCATGTCGAGATTTCTAATTGAATTTATTTGAAGGACACTTTGAGTGGAAGCTTTACACTATCAGGGAGCAGTGATGTGCAAACTGTGTCACCTACAACACGCATGCTGTCAGAATCAGCTGAGCGACGGGAGATGTGCAGCAAACTGGGAACAAGACGTTCTGATCGGCACAGCCAATGAATCAATACAGTCTTATTAGTCTAATTTAACTAATTACACTTCATTGCATTGCATTTGCATGACTGAAATTCATAATAACCTGGAAAGATTTGGCATTTTATCAGCTGTGGACAATTTAATGTTGACACTGAATCTGTGGCCGATAAGTCAGCTCATATAATCATCCATCATTCTCGCAAATCATTTTAGTCTTTGTTTGGAGGCTGTAAATTACAGAAACATTGTTCAGCAGTAACAAATCAGAAAAACTACGTCAACACTGTTCAACCAAAATCAGGTCACTTTACATTATATGTCATGTGTGTGTGAGACTGTGTCACATTAAGCTGGCATGCTTTGTGTTACGCTGTTTTAAGAGGTTTGTTTGTAATTTGTTTTACGTTGCAGTATATCATCTTATATTGTGTTACATGACATGAATGCCTCACTTGCGGTGAACTCTTTGGCCATCAGATCACACACACACTACAGGCCAAAAGTTTGGAAGCAACTTCAAGTTTCTGTTCACAATTCCTTTCTTAAAAACCAGCATGAGTTACATGTATTTTGGGATGTATTTACTGCATGATCAGACTTTGCATTCTGCCAAGCTCTGTCGGAGTTACCTAGACAAAAAAGAAGAGCGAAGGTGTTCTTCAAAAGATGGTTTGGCCTCCTCAGTCTCCAGACCTCTCTCCAACTGAGCTTGTGTGGGATGAATTGGATCGATCAGTCAGAAAAGCGTGTCCCACAAATCAGCAGTCTCTTATTGATGAACTTAAGAAAGCTTGGAAAGCAATTCCTGGCACATACCTTAAAAAACTTGTGGAACGAATGCCTCGTATATGCCATGCTGTTGTTAAAGCCAGAGGAAGTTAGTTACTTTGAAGAAAGAAGTTTGAAGCAAAGCAAGTCTAAGCAAGAAAAACTCAAATACCTGATAATTATAGTAAAAATGTCTTCTGATAAGTTACTCTTTATGTAATAATCATGTTTATTTTGTTGCAAAGTATACCAATGAAACTATGATCTTTTTTTGTACAAATTTGATCTTGCTTCCAAACTTTTGGCCTGTAGTGCTTGTTAGTAGACTCCATTTCGACAAATGAAAATGTAACATTACAAAGCAATGAGTAGTAGCTACACCAAAAACAGTAATTACACTGATAACTAATTGAGCTGGTATCATCCAAGAAAATTAGCAGGGTAAAGCTGTGTTGGAACAACACTGAAAATGGCCTTTTTGTTTTTGCAGTTGGCCAGAGGCAAATGTTTGGGTGGTGCTATTACTTCACTGCTGACATCTTTCAAAATAAATGCAATGACATTTTATATTTTGTTTCCCCCCCCTGCAGCTGTGACCCCAAAACTGCATCCAGGATCAAGACTTTTTTTCCAGCCTTTCCTCTTCTCGTCTGTAGTTCTTCACCTTCACTTATACTTTGCGTAATGCCTTCTTCTTAAAATGCCACACTAACAGTTCCCACGGGCACATCGCTTGACGTACAGCATCTTAAGATGAGCGACGTCCGCATCAAAGCACTTTATCTTGACAACAATAACAACATATTACAGAAATCCTCACAAGTATTGCCCTTTCAGATACAGGTTTTGAGTGACACTGCCACAAATGAATGTCTGTAACGGCTTCGTCTACATTGAGCGACCTTAAGTCTGCGCCGCAGGGGAGCAGCTCTTATTCCACGTGGAGGGGGGGTCTGAGATTATCTTTTGAACCAATGGGCCAACTGAATATTTAAAGACGGCCTGAAGGGATGGATGCTCTTTAACTCCCATGATCTTAAGTGCTGCTTCTCACAGGCAACTAAATTTGGATGCAAAAGTCAGATTAGCAAACGGAGCAGTTACACCACGTTTTATAATGTTCTCTGAAATTACATAATAAAAAGCAAGAAGCAGTGTGCTGATGTTTTGAAGGAGTCTGAACCTTTGGAAATCAGAGTGAAACATTTTCATGCAGTTTGAGTGTTTGAAATTGAATTTCATCAGTGTTGAAAAGAGCCCAGAACAAATTATAACACCAATTAGTTCATTTACGCTCTTGAATTCATTATTTGTGCACTGATTCATGCGACAAATTTAATAATTACTGCGGACAAAGTACTTATCTGTGCTCTTAGATCAATAATCAATGATTAGTGCACACTTACTTTCAAATTACTCTCGAATGATGCGAATGTTTCCGTTTACCAGGCTGTTTGTGGATTTCCAGTTACAGGTTGGAGACACACAAAAACCCACAAGGAGGTAGGGGATTATGGGATTAACACACAGCTGGTGTGTTTTGAAGATTCAGAGCAAAATGTCATGATTTTGTATTTTCTCATAAAAAAAAAAAACTTTCTTTACATGTAAGTATGTTTATTTGAAAATGGTCATCAACTTGGTGCTTTAAAATCTTTATCCTTTAATGAAAGCTCTCAGATATTATTTCTTTTTAATGAACTTTGGGGATTAATTTCCTCGCCTGCCCCTGCGTGACCCTTATGGACTGAGAGTAATTGCTTGTTCTCAGGATAATAATAAATAATGCATCACCATCATCAGTCACCATTTTTCTTTCCTCACCGATTGCTGCGGTGTTATCATTGCATGTCGGCTGATTATAAATGATAGTATCCTGACATTTGCAGCACAGAGGTTGTTCAGTGACCCGTCCTTTAAGCAGAAATCAACCTGTGTGTCTTTAGTTTCACACCGCAGAGTAAAACTGTGAGCACAATCACCCTCCTATTATTTTAGAAACTATAAACACACTAAATGAATTTAATGGAAGTCGGGCCCTTTTGTTTTGAGGTACCAAATTATGTGAAAAATTACAGCTTGATTACGCTGCTAAATGTAACATCAGCGGCTCACCAAATGTTCAGATTCATCCTCTGAGGCGCCTGATTATCCACAGCAAATGTCATGTCAATCTGTCCGGTAGGTGTTGAATTATTTGGACCGTGTTGGACTGATGGACAGATGGACAGACAGACATCTCCTTTCAATTTGTATGGTCCATTTTGCAGCAAATTTGCAGCAGATGGCTCAAATATTACATGAGACAAAAGCTGTACAACCTTGGAGCCAAATGATCAGGACTGAGTGTTTATTCCTGCTCCGTGGAAGGACACAGTTATCAGAGGGCAGTGACATGGCAGTGATCTCCTGCTGATCTCATCATTACATGCTACGTGCATGCAGTTTCAGTGTGGGTATTCATTAAAAATGGCAGCTGTTTGGCAGCGCCGGCTTGGTGCTAAAATACACCAACTGACAAAATTTGCATGACATCCTACTCCAACTGCTGCCAATTACCCTGTAACACAACCTGCTGTGGAGATTCAGGTCCATCTGTTCACTAGTTGGTGTTTCCATTTATGTATTCGAGAGGCTGAGACGCTCTTCCCTGTTTTAACTTTGAGATTAGTCGCATTACAGTTTCTTTGTTGGAATATATCCTGATGTTTTCACACTGAATTAAATGCAAACTATATGCATAAAGAGTTTGGTACAAAGGAATCTTATAGATTAGATTGAGCTGCAGTTATTTTTCAGATTCAGATTTTACATTTAAAAACTAAACATACAAGGAATTTGGTTTTAATGATGCTTTCTCTGTACGTACACAAAAATACAAAATGAAGACAACAGCTTGATTAGGTGAAAATAAACATTAACATGAAGTACCATGTACAAGTATGAATATATATAAAAGTGTGTGTGTAAATATATACGTACATATATAAAAAACAGTAACATATAGACAGTCTGACAATAGTACAATGGCAAGAGTGCAATAGAGAAAGAAAATGAAATAAATATGATTATTACAACACATAGCTTATAAACAAGAGATAGGTGGATATGACAGAATAGTATATGCATTGTTAAAAATTAAATCAGTGATTCCCATTTTTTTCCACTTTTGTCCTTTTACAGTAAAGTTGTGTGTAAGTTGTGTGTATGCATTACAGTCAGGGCATCTGAAGGTGGCAATGCCTTGAACTGGTAACAGTCTGTGGTTGTTTTCACTCCAAAAGCAACTTGTTGAAACTTTTAATAATTTCTTGTACAAAAATGGATAACAAACACTGACAACTGTTCTATAATTCCTATTAAACTCATAAAAAGAAGTAAAAGTTATAGGAAATACCCATAAAAGGGTCAACAGTGATGATATATTTGGAAAAAAGCTGTTATAAAGGATAAGTCTTGTGTTTTTGTTTTTCTTAATTGAACGAAAGTATCTCAGATGTCTCATGTCAGAGCAAAATTTTCATGTGTTTTGGATTTTTCAGCTGCAGGTTTGTGAGCTGTTAACCGCCAAAAGGCACAAAACCCCACAAGGAGGTAGAGGATTATGGGATTAAAACACAGCTGGTGTGTTTTGAAGAATCACTGCAAAATGTCAGTGATTCTTTTATATGTGGATAAAACCTTTTTTTACATTGAAGTCAGTCTGTTTTAGCAATTTACTTGAAGCTGTCATTGAACTTTAAAATCATTATTCTCTGATGAAAAAGAAAATTACTTTTTTTATGGAGATTATGGCCCTTTAGTACATTTCCTGCGCTGTCCCTGTGTGCCCGTGAAGACTGAGAGATGAGTAATCACTTATTCTGAAGATAACACGACGCATCACAACAGCAACAAAGGTTAATACCATCTGTAGATAAACAAAAGCTTCCTCGTACTCTGCTCTGTTGTTTCTCATTCAGACCTGTAATTTCATCCAAAGTTTGTTGTTCCAGACGTCTAACGTTGTCTGCATACAATACATGTCTTTACTCAATATACGTTTTCTTTCCAAAACCAACTAAGTTTGTCTCTGAATACTTTCCTGAACAGTCTCTCATCTCAGATCTCATTGAGAGATGTAGAGTCTGAAATCAAGTCCATCCACTTTAAAGTCGATCAAATCGAAGTCCCAAATCAATCCCTGAATCAAGACCAACAAGTTCTAGGTCAAGTCCCAAATCAAGTCCCGAGTCAAGACCACTAACTTCTAAGTTAAGTTCCAATTTAATCCCTAAATTAAGACCGACAAGTTCCAAGTCATGTCCAAAATGAAGACTAACAAGTCTTATGTCAGGACCAGGAAGTCCTAAATCAAATTTGAACTCAAAATAAAATCCTAAGTCCAATAAGTCCCAAGTAAAGCTCAAAGTTAATACTGGCAAACCCTGAGTCAAGTCATTAGTCACGTCCCAAATCAAGTCCAACAACTCCCAACATAAGTCAGAATTAGATAAATCAAGCCTTAGATACACAGACAGCACATGTTAGAGGACTCAATTCATTAATGAATCTGCTAGAGATTTGTTGACTATAAGAAAATTATAGAATATCACCATTCTTACACTTCATCTTAAAAACTTTGCTTCTGTTTCCTCTCATACAATAACAGGTCGACCTGTACTTCCATCTCGCCGAACAGATCCTGCTGCTGTCTCTTCCCTGTCTCCTTGGTTACAAGAGATGCAGAGTGCTAAAATAAGAGACCAATTACTCAGACAGATGCTGATACAGTAGATGTTTGTTATCCTTTTCCTGAAGAGCTAACCTTCATTCTGATGCTGTGTCCTGATAGCTAATGTGATGCTTCACCCAGCGTGACCCCGGACAGCCGGGCACAGTAATCCAGCCCCGAGGCAGCACCAAGCTTTTCTGCCACAACAGCTCAGTTTATATCAGAGTCGCCTATTCAAGCAGGGAAATGACGGCAATGTAGCAATTCATGTCTGCAAAGTGTGAAAAAATCTCTTCATTCATCACACAGACCAGCTGACTTCCAGTGATTGTTGTGTGGATGCTTTCCATTCAGCTAATTCTTCTTCCTCCTCATCCTCACCCCTCCGCCCTCCAGTCACTCCAGTCCCAAGTCGGGTCCCAGTTCAATATCAACATTTCCCAGGTCAAGTCCCAAACCAGGTCCAGCAAGTCCCAAGTCAAGAAAAACAAATCCCAAATACATTTTAAAATCAAGTCTCAAGTCAGGTCCCAAATCCAGAACAAGTCCCTAATCAAGTCAGAGTCAAATCCCAAATCAAAACCAGCAAATCCCAGGTCAACTCCAAAGTCAGGTCCCACATCAAGACCTACAAGTCCCAAGGTAAGTCTCAAATTAAGACCAATAAGTCTCAAGTCAACCCCAAAATCAGGTTCCACTTCAAGGTCTACGAGTCCCAGGTCAAATACCAAGTCAAGTCCCAAGTTAGTTCTAACATCAAAACCAACAAAGTCCCAAATTAAGACCAATAAGGTCTAAGTCATGATCAATGTTCATGTTCAAGTTAAATCCAAAATCAAGTCCCAAGTCGAGGCCAATGGGGGAAGCTGCAGATTCAGCTGATAATTTGTGCAGGTTCATCACTACGAGCGACAACTTTCACATTGTCACAGTGTTTTCACATTGTCATTTCATACATTGTTGTAATAAAAATATTAATTATAGCTGCTCTAAGTGAATGGAACATCCTCTACGACAGCAGACCTCGATCCATTTCTGGGTCTTCGGCTGGAGGGAACAGAAGAGCGAGGAGCCCGTGAGGGTTGTGTATCCTTAGTGATCTATAATTACTAGATATGACAAAGATGATGTGGTGAAATGCATTTCACTTCCTTTTCTTCCTTGTTAACTTTGCTCTCAAACACCTCCACACTCTCACAGCCACCTGCAGCTACATGCACACGAGACAAACAGAATGTCATCACCATTAACGAAAATGTCATGGCCAATCAATGGCAGCCTTTGGTGTCTCGGCAAAGAGCCCTGAGTGTTTTACACTCTCACACAGATCAGCATGCTGTGCTTCCACACTGATGAATGACTCACAGCCGCAATGACAAAGATTTTCTCTTTCCTGAAGCCTAACACAGGTTTCCACTGAGCCCACAGACTGACAGCAAATTGAAATTCTGGGATCAAAAAGACAAAAATTGCCAAAAAAGGGCCACTTTGATAATGTCAGAGCTGTTGAAGGTAAAAGCACCCTGAGAGAGAGAGATAATAATGAGTCTGGGAGTAGAGGATGATGGAAGAAATAGTTGCAGTGGTTTTATGGCTTGCAGCTCTGTAAATGTAACATTAATCAACTTTAATGAATAAGACTTTTTTTATAATAAATTATTTTCTTTGTCCTCCAAATAAAGTGAGTTGGATCTGTGGTTCCTAATCCCCGGACAGTGGACCTGTAACAGGCCGAAAAATATTTAAAACTGGACCAAGAGGAAAAACACGACAAGTTTCCATCCAAATGTAAATTAGAGAGTGTTTATATCCATTGCTGTCATTTTACTATTAGGAGCTGCTGGTGGAGCTACTTCTCCATCAAATCACCACAGAAGAGGTGAACACAAGATGACGGCATTAAAAAAGCTCCAGTCAAAGTTGTGTATTGATGGTTATCAATACACAAACTTTTTCACCTCAGCCAAGAACAACCCTAACCCTAACCCCTAACCCCCCTAACCCTAACCCTTTTTATTTCAGTTCCTTTTATTTCTTTTTTTCTTTTTATTTTAATTCCTCTTGGGGTGACCTACAAGAGCATACACACAGCAAAGTAAGAACATACATGCAAATATGAATCCAAGCAAATTAATAAAACCTCATCAATTTGACAACACAAGCATTTAGAAAACACAACACTGCTGCTCTACTCTGCACTGAGCGTTGTACATGTAAATCAGAATCATCATCAGTGAAGGTTATCTCATTATTTATCTCATTTCAATAATCGACCTTGTGTAGGTTATACCTTTTATAGTGTTCATATTCTTATTATGCAAACTCCTGAGAAATCATTACAATAACTGATTCAACAATTCAACTTTTTCACTGTGCAAGGTCCCGCAACGTTCACGGTAGATGAAGACAGAAATGAAGATGATGCACAAACCCAACTTCAGTACTACAATAATAA
Organism: Scortum barcoo; assembly: GCA_023238725.1. Taxonomy (NCBI): domain Eukaryota; kingdom Metazoa; phylum Chordata; class Actinopteri; order Centrarchiformes; family Terapontidae; genus Scortum; species Scortum barcoo. The sequence continues at coordinate 21,532,890 of CM041545.1, read as the reverse complement.
TCACAATAATACACAGTGACTATAGTGATATGGTCACATGCCATCCGAGCCATGTTCAGTCCTTTTTAGTGTCCTCAAGCACAATACACTGAATTTGAAATGAAGAAGATCATCAGTATGAGAGGAAACCGGTCCGTCATCAGCACCAGAACATGAAATCTGTGTGAGACTCCAACCTGGTACTGAAACATCTATCTGTTTATATCAAGTTACCACAAAGAAACAGAGAGCCATCATCAGCATAAAGATGGTGGATGAATGAGTCAGCAAAACATCAGACTTTAACACAGGAGACTTCCTGACCCTTAACCACGTGGTTGTTATTGTCACCATGACGACAAAGGTCATGTGACCTGAACAAAGTCACTTAAACTCAAACTGTGATCTTTCTTACTAACTAGCTAACCAAGACGGTTTTGTGCCTAACTAACTGAACCTTAACCACACTGTTCTCACATAATAAGAGATTTATTCTCCTACCATAGTTAATCACAGTTTTGAAGGTGCAGACAAATGATGTCATCTAATCAGTAAATGATGTATTTAGGCATTTCATTTCGATTGCCAGAATGGTTGCAGATCACTTTTCTGTTAATCGACTGAACGTTTCAGCGTCAGTAAAAAGGTCACCAAATCCGTCTATCAGCACCTCAGGCTTATAGAGTAATGCACATGTGAATTGCTTATTGATTAATTTGGGGGTGTTTGACTTATTCACAGTCACGTCTGCCAGCTGCCTGGCAACCACACGTTGACGACAAAGCCAGGAAGTCAGCGCTGCTTTTAACTAGAAGGCTGAAGGCTCCGTCAGTAATTGAGTGAATCAAGCTTAAAGTCAGAAATCCCCACGTGTTCATCCTGCATGACGGGGAAGTGGTGATGTTCACAGTTTGATCGATATCACACAGCTGTTGCTGTTAGAAAGACGCCACTTTTATGGCACTCATCTTCTCCTGCGTGCCCGGCTGTGGAAATGATATGCTCTTGACTTTTTAAGATGCATTGTAATGTGAGCTACTTTTCTCACACAATAATTTGTTCATTTACTGGTAGACAGCAGCCGCTGTCTGTCAGTGAGCACAAACACACAAACACACACAGAAAACAACACGATTCTTAGAAAGTCAATTTCAACCCGGAGCTGCAGACTGTAATGACTAGCAATAATCGGAGGCAGCTCCCATAAGACTATCTGCTGGTTGAATTTCTCATTGAATTACATGGCCTGTCATGCATCCAACCCACCAGAGAATATCCAGAAATACACTTCTGGGGTGAACATCAAATTGATGCTGTGAAGTGTTAAATTAAAAAGGGGCTTGTGAACTATTACTCGTCAAATCACAAACATTCAATGCATCATTAATTAGCTGTGAAATAGATAGATAGATAGAGATAGATAGATAGATAGATAGATAGATAGATAGATAGATAGATAGATAGATAGATAGATAGATAGATAGATAGATAGATAGATAGATAGATAGATAGATAGATAGATACTTTATCTAATAAAATAGGAGATAAAAATACAATATAAAATAACTGGCTTTTGTACACACTTGAGTCCAACATATAGGGTGTGTGTGTGTGTGTGTGTGTGTGTGTGTGTGTGTGTGTGTGTGTGTGTGTGTGTGTGTGTGTGTGTGTGTGTGATAAAGTGCGTGTGTGTTCAAGGTGCGTGGTGTGAGTGTGTAGTGAGTCCGGAGCTGTTTGGTTTATCGCTCTCCCCGAGAGGTGTTGAAGAGCCGCATGGCGTGGGGGAGGAACAGACAAATAGGAGACAGACAAATAAACAAATGAGAAGCAAAGAAACATGACAATATAACTTTATATTTATATAACTGATTTGTATCTTTAAGGATATGACAAACAGAGCTCTTCCTTGTTTTCACACAGTAGAAAATAAGCAAGCAAAAGAAAATGTCTCTGCCTAAAAGAAAGTGCAGGTTCACTTGACCTCCTCTTGAGATTTGTCATTAACTCAACCAGCAGCATCACATCGGTGTATTCTGTTGGCGTCCTGCTGCTGAGTTTAATAGTTTTACCTCAGCAGTCTTGTTTAGTTTGCACAATAACATTTTCCTGTGTGAGCTAGCATGCTGTGACTCTCATGGTGATATGAGGAAATTGGAAAACTGACGGAAAACTCACATTTTCTAGTGAGGTGCTGACTTGCATGCATAACTCTGATGTATTTAAGATCAGATTTTTAGGCAAATGCCAAATGGCGAGGGAAGTATTCAGATTGTTTACTTCAGTAATAGTACTAATACCACTGCAAAAGTACTCTTTTTTTGGACCTTTTAACTGCTTCCCATTTCCTCCGATTACCTCAGCAGTATATATACCAGCCCACTTTCACTAATTCTTTAACAGACTGGCTTTGCACTGAGATGAGCTTTTCCTGCAGTTCTGTCTTGATCTTACTGACCTGGTTTCCCAGACTTTTATTCTTTGCCTCTTACCTGGTTAAGTTTCTCTGCCTGTTTTTCTTTTTTTTTTTCTATTAAAGCTATTGGACTTGATCTTAAAAACAAAACAATAAAAAGGTCACAGTCATGCAGGAAATTGTGATTTATTTAAGGTGATTAAGGTCCAAACAAACCCTGGTTAAGATCCAGATAGTTTTATGGTGTGACCCAGATTTAAAGAACAACTCTGTCATAACAACGCACAGAAAATTTTGGCGATTTATCCATTTAAAAGCCAAGTAATTTTCTAGCATCTATGGCAGCCTGGAGGGTCCTTCATCATTTTTATCTACCACAGCAGCATCTAGCAGGGCTCTTCTGCTGTGTTTTTTCCAAACATAGGGCCACCAGCCCCCCTCGAGTCCTTCAATGTGCCCACATACGTCGGATACAACTTCAGTCTCATTATTCTCCTTCCAGCTCTTTGTGTGATTCCTTAACAGCACTGATCTCACTTTTAATTGCTTTCAGTATCACCGACCAAACCCAACAGAGAAATGCGTCTCTTGTGGTGGGAAATTTGTAGATGCAGCTTTTCTACCATGTAATCAGTTCTTTCCAGGATAAAATGAGATAATTACAAAGCTTTTATTCTCATAACATTAGTCTTCATGGGCCAGAGGTCCGACACTGTAGCTTGCAGCAACTGTTTTTGATTTTCCGATGTACCCGGCGAGAATATGCTATCAATAACTTTGGCTCTGGATCCAAATTTATGATCAATTATTCATGTTCAGTCAGCCAAACAAACTTGTGTATTGTTGACATTATCTCTTGTTAGCTCTCTGTGAGCTCGATGCTCCTTCAGCAGAGAAGACGTCAGAAAGAGGGAGTAGGAAGAACAAAAGAGACGAGGGGGGGAGAGAGAACGAGACAAGTTGTTGCTGGCAGTGAACCCACTTTTCTACTTTTATCTCACTTTACAATCCCCCACTGTGCGCGCGCCCACACACACACACACACACACCCAGACACACACACACACACACACACACACACACACACACACACACACACACACACCAGACACACACACACACACACAACACACACACACACACAGACACACACACACACACACACACACACACACACACACAGACACACACACACACACACACACACACACACACACACACACACAGACACACAGACACACACACACACACACAGAACACACACACACACAGGGACACACACTGAAACTTCAACGATATTGTCTTGTTAGCAGGAGCACTGAGGCGGCCCCGATGATCACTTTGATGCATCAAAGTTGGGACCTGTCAGGGAAAAAAGCTGTTGTCATGGCGACCGAGTACATTTTCAGTAATTGCAGGCCGACCTGCTTGTCAGCGGTAACTGTGTGTGTGTGTGTGTAGATTTGTATGCATGTGTATTTCCATGCATTTGTCAGACTCACAGATGTGTACAGGCTTAGTTTTTTTTTTGGTTTTCTATCTCACTTCACCTACCTCAGTCAGTTCTTATGTTAATACAGTGACGTCTAATGGTGAACACGCAACACTCGTTAGTGAGATAAGTGAATATATCTACGTCATGACCAACAAATAAGATCTGGGCTGCTTTTACTGTATCACAGTTAAATCAGGACGAACACCAGTTCTACCTTGAAGTAGGAATTTTAACAGTTTGCTCAATGAAACCTGTGCTGAAAGATATTTCATGACAAAAACAAGAATAAAACTGAATAAAAAGTCACCCTTTTGGAAACAAGAACTATGATAATGTGTGACATTTTTCATCCAAGATAAAAAAAAAAACTAAATGATGACATGAAAGATGAACGAATAGACAAATAAAGTCTTTTTTAGCAAACTGCAGGATCTCGTTCAGAAGTGGATTCAGCTGTTTGACCTGCTGCGGTTAATAAGAAACATCGAACGCTCAGTAATGCTGCGTCCGTGATACCACTAACCTCTGTAACCATGGTAAGTGTGCACAACAAAGATGGTGGCAGCTGTTTCCTAAAAATCCTTAAAAAAAGGGGACATAAAAATAAAAAAATGCATGAAAAGAATGAGATTCCAATTTAACTGATTAAAACCATTCTTTATTTTTTTTATTAAAACTAACAAAAAAATATTAAAATTGTATTAAAGCTAAATTAAAATCAGGTCTATTTCTCCACATTTAATAGTCCAAAACCAACAAAAAAATAGGAAAAAAGAGACAATAGCCAGTAGTGAGATTGAGGCTGCAGCTTATCTGAACACCTACAGGTGAATTTATGCAGAATTTACTCTGGTTTTTACCCCGCCTGCAGGCTTTTTACATTTGAATCCAGTGTTTTCTGATTTTGTTTCAAGAGAATATTCAACTCCTGATGAACAATGAATGTACCATCGACTCATGGAGGCAAGAAATACAAACACAAACATTGTGTTGAAAGAAAATACTGACGTCTGCTGATTCAGAGGACACACAGGATGGACGTCCAACTGAACCGTGATCAATAACATTGAATAAAACACCACACAGAAAGTGATAATCAGCTCGAAACATGTTCAGTCTGTATGTTCTTTTTTATTCCCAGCTGAGCTTGTTGCAGGTTTAAATCTCCTCCATCTCACAGATCAAATCATTTATCCTGCTCTAATAATACTTCCACATAATCTTCAGATTTATCCAGGATGGCCTCCTCTTCTGAAACTGTTGAGAAAAAATGAATTTGAAAATTAATGAATCTGAACAGTATCTGAGCTGAACGAGCGATCAAAGTTTGATTTATTACTGCAGAGATTTTTGGTCGTGACAGAGTCATCAGAGCTAGATTTTCTCGGCTTTGGTTTTGAGGTTTTGAGGACGTCGGTTACTGTGAAAAGAGCTTGACTATGTTTGGCGGAAAACCTTTTTAAACAATTAAAGGCCCATCTCCAAACTTTCTGTCATAACTAAGATTTTGTAATCCCTCCTAAGTGAGCAACTTATGGATATTTTACTTAGAAACAATACTTTATCTGAATATCAGTCAGGTTTTATGAAAAGTACAACCACAGCAGCGAGAGTAGAGTAGTTCATGACTTTGTGTTTGACATATCTAAACTTTTGATGCTGTTCATATTTTAATAACGAAGTGTAGATTTCCCAGTATATGGCTGTCAGGACAAACTGTCCATTGGTTTGAAAACGATTTATCAAACAGATCTCAGCAAGTGCAGCCTGAGGGCATCAGCATTAGCTCTCTTAAATATTCAAAGGGAGTGCCCCAGGGTTCAGTTTTAGGACCACTGTTATTCACAGATTATATAAACTGGTTTGGTCAAGTTGTGACCAATGTTAAATTTCTTTTTTATGCTGATGATACTGTCATTTAACTTGTGACATTTAAAAGCACTAAGAAAAAACAGAAAACATTTCATAACCGCTTTACATTTCAGGACAATACAATTAAATCTGTATCCTTGTACAAATACTGAGGACTCTTAATTGATCATTCTCCCTCCTTTAGGCTTCACATTTAGCAACCTTTGACGATGTTGAAGCTGAGGCTGGGTATTTATTCTCAGAAATAAGTCTTGCTTTTCTTTTGAGGCAAAAATGAGACTTGTTGCTTCTACTTTTATGTCTGTAATTGACTATATTATATTGTTATAATCAAGCATGCATCTTCTCAAAGCCTTAGATTCTGTCTACCATGAAGCACTGAAGTTAACTACAAATCTTAAGCGCTCAATCACCATTGTTCCTTGTATGCAAAGGTTGGTTAGCCTAATGAATGTTTGAAGTAACATCTCCGCCCTGAGACATATTCGACTTTCTCTCGCTGTCTGTCCCCAGTTAGAAGTGGTTGTCTCGATAAATGGAGGATCTGTAATGTTTTGCTGCCATGTCACTGTTTGCAATAACTGAGCATGACGAACAATCCCTCTCTTAGTGGGTGGTTTTGTCCTTCGTCCACACTGTGACCTTCAGTGTGTAGCGGCGAGGTTTCCAGTTCAGTGTGACACAGTCGAGATGAGGATCAGCGCCTCCGAGTCAGAGATTGAGGCTCCGTCTCAGAAAAAGATGGATTGCTTTTTCTGTCTTCTCCGACTCGAAGAGTTGAGCGTCTTCATGTCTTATTTTCAGGCACAGGGACAGCAAGACTGTTAAAGACAACATCTGCAGCAACATCTGGACCAAACATCACCAAACAATGAATGAATTTAAACTCTGTGAGAAGTAGTCACACCTTTGCATATTTATTAATGTTTCCTATTCAGATAGCTTTGGTTTGATTTGAAACAACAATTTTTTTTATTGTTTGGCAGATGTAATATTTTGTCATCCAGATGTTTAAAAGAGGTTCCAAGGATTCTGAAAATACCATCAAAACATCAGTAAACCTCTTTTAAAGACCTTCTGGGTTTTTTAAACAGTGCAGGTTAATGGTCTTTTACTGAAATGGATGGTTTCCTCCGTGACCAGAATATATATGCTGACACAAGCGAGGCACAAACTGGGGATCTTGCTGTCCACACTCCACTGAGCTGTGGTCCCCTCCATCACTCTGCTGCATCTTTAAAATAGTCTGAGAGGAAAAGGTCGGAGCTGAAGCTGTAGTTACTGAGCTGGGCTGAGCTCTACAGCAAAGCCTTAATGCAGATCAGCCCTGATATTTGTAGCAGACTTTGTGCTCATTAGCCCCACGGCCATTTACACTGAAAGATGTAATATTAATTTAGTGCTGACAAGTTCCAGAAAAACCAATTAAAACAGTAAAGAGGAGTTTCTGCCGGAGCTCTGAAAGCAGCTTTGTAGTATTACAGTCGTCCGTGTGGAACTGCAGCAGAGCTTCGCTGTCGGGAGGAACATTGTGAAGTCTGGGGTCCAGGTGGAGTTAAACTTTCAGAAAATCCTTGAAGCAAGATGTGTGGAGAAGGAAAAGAAAAGGGGAGAGGAAAAAGCCCTCCCACAGTATTTGCTGCTATTCTTCTGTAGCCAGGGGCTCTTCCCCCAACTCAAACTGAATGAAAGATGAAGGCTCACCATGCTGCGCTGCTGCTCTCCGAGCACTGCGTGGAGGTATACATATTCCTCCAAGTGTATATCTGTGTAATTTCCCAGGTACTGTATGAATCCTGATGGATTTTATTTTATTTTATGGACAGCCTATAAATTGGCTATTTCAGCCTCATGAGAAATGTGTCCTACTCACTCCTGCAGGTCCATTTAGCAGGATCTCAGGCTTCCAGCAGTACTGTGGCACGAAGTAAAGCGTAAATAAGAGAAGCGACATAAATTCTTCTTCCGCTCCACTTTGGCCCCAGGAGCTTTACGTTAAGCGGTGGTAATGATCAATTCTCTAAAAGGTCATCCTTTTGCACAAAGATTTACTTCAGAGGACTCATAAAATATTAAAGCTGTGCATATATATACAGTCACATTGTCATATAACAGCTGTATTTTCATATCATCCGCAAAATGTCTGTAGATGCCCTTTAGTTAAGATGCTTTTCAGCCACTATTTGACACTTGCTTCTGTATTTTTATAATCCAGTGTATATAAATAAGTATATTGTACTCGTAACACAGGTTTGATTTTTTTGTTTCCCGTAGGATGCAAATACTTTTTACTTTTGATTTTTATAGCTTTAAACATATCAGAGAAGCAGAGGCAAAGAAATAATATCAGAGAAGAAAATTTATTTTATTTTAAGTTTTGCGTCAAAATGTGCTAATATCTGAATTATTATTAATATCATTCAATCAATGTAAGAAACTGGACATGATTAAAATGCCAATAACAACAAGTGAAGTGAGGAACTTTCTGTCCATTTTTCTTAAAAAGAAGATAAAATAAATTCAGTGTACATGTGGGATGCTCACTGTTTTGGCTGACTGGTGATCCAGATTCATGTTTTTATTCTCTGCAGGGAGCTGTGAACCAAGAGGATCCATATCCAGTTCTCATACAGAGGTACAGGACCCGAGTCTGTTTTCCGTAAGCGCTCATCTCCCCGTCTGTGTCTGAAGACCCTTCAACACAAATGTTTTCCACCAAGACTTGATTTGCCGGCTCCATTTCGCACCCCGAGAATCAATACGCCTCATACACAAGTGACAGCTTGCAATAATACCCAATATATGGAGTAATTCAACGTAGACAGACACTTTAAAACTCCAATATTACAGCCAATACATTTCGCAATAAACTTTTATGTCTGGCTGAAGTGAACGCAAAGTGTCAGGCTTGCAGTTTATTTACTGAGCCATGTGTGTGAAACTGAGGAAAGGCAAAGACGTCAGCTGGACAATGAATACAGCTGTTATGAATGGCCTCACTCAACCCATCACAAGTTTCATCCAAACGTATCGCACATTTGAACCAAATCTACATGAAACTGGCACAAAAATGAATAATACGGGATTTTAGGTGTTCAAGTGTAAGTTCATCGCTGGTGATGCTAATTCACCTGTTCGGTACCTCAAATGATGGAAAACCACGTGGAAAAAAAAGGTTACAGCCTCCTTGTCCTTCACAAAGATCTGATGTTTTCAGTGCTTCACTTTAAGCCACATGATTCATGTACGTCTGTTCCTGTTTTTATCCACACATCAACATTAACTGCTCAGCGCTGACAATATTAGGCAATATTTCTCAAATCTCTCGATGTCAAATTTCAAATTTTGTTCATGCTCAGGTTTTCTGTGTGCAAATTGAAAATGCAAATAAAAACAGCCAAAAAAAGACCCAAACTCATCGCCAACAGTCAGATACAACAATCCAATATGGACGTTTGATGTCAAACAAAAGTGTGGAGAATCTTTTACTTTTCATCCAAACTTTTCACTTGTTCTGTAAAGTTTCAGCTACTGGATGGATTTGGACAAGAGTTTGTACACATTCATGAATCCCATATGATGAATCTCGATTTCTTCAGTGATTCCCAGACTGCTGTTGTAATTCACTTTTATCAGGCTGCCCGAACAAGTCGTTAAAGACTCTACAGCTGGTCCAGAATGCCGATGCTGCTCGGGTGCTGACTAAAACCAGGAAAAGAGACCATATTACTCCAGTATTGGCTTCTCTGCATTGGCTCCCTCCCTGTAAAATTTAGAGTGGATTTTAAAATCCTACTCTCCTCACATATAAGGCTCTGCACATGGTCTGGCACCATCATATCTTAATGTAATTGATAACTCCTTATCAACCGACTAGAGCTGCGCTGCGCTCCCAAAACGCAGGCTTACTTGTAGTTCCCAGGGTTTCCAGAAGTAGTAGTCTAGGGGCAGCAGAGCCTTCAGCTATCAGGCCCCTGTTCTCTGGAACCAGCTCCCAGTCTGGGTCCGAGAGAGCAGACACAGTGTCAGTGTTTAAGAATAGACTTAAAACCTTCCTTTTTGATAAAGCTTATAGTTAGGGTGGGCACAGGCTCGCCCTTAGTTATGCTGCTGCTATAGGTTTAGACTGCCGGGGGGCTCCCATGATGCATCATCGGGCACCTCTCCTCTCTTCCTCTGTCTGCTTCCTTTACTCATATTATGGTAGTAGTGTGCAAACTGGAGTCACTTTTAGAAACTGGTTAAAGTGGCTAAACTGGTTAAAGTAGTTAAATTGGCTAAAGTGTCAAAACGGTTAATGTGAATACTCTTATGTCCTGTAAAGTGCATGCATTTACTGCCGGAGCCCCGGTCCTCTTTGTTCTCTCCAGTCTTGCAGGTTCCTCACTGATTCTGGTTGTGGTCCATCTGTCTGAGGTTCACTGGCCTGGTGGGGACATGATCTGTGTCTGTGCTGTGGAGAGAAGGTCGAGTGGCCCAGAGCTCCATATGAGGACATCTAGAGATGCACCTGGACTCACAGACTCATTTCCATTACCTGTGATACCTTCACACATGGACTAAACCAATGAACTCAGTATAGCTACAGTTTATTACGACTCATCATGTATATATTCCATAATATGATTGATGATGATGTTCTCTGTACATGTGGCATCTATTGCACGTCTGTCCGTCCCAGGGAGAGGGATCCCTCATCTGTGGCTCTTCCTCAGGTTTCTTCTTTTTCCCATAAAGGGTTTTTTGAAGTTTTTCCTGACTCGGTTCGAGGGTCTAAGGACAGAGGGTGTCACAACTGTACAGATTGTAAAGCCCTCCGAGGCAAACAATGTTTGTGATTTTGGGCTCTAAATAAATAAATTTGAATTTGAATTTGTTCTTGCACCACAATGAAAAATATTAAATATAGAATAGAATATAAGATTCTCCTCTATACATATAAATCTATTCATAACCTCGCCCCCTCCTTACCTCTCGGACCTTCTCCATGTAGTTATCCCAGTTGGGTACCCTGAAAGGCGTTTAAATAAAATGTATTATTATTATTATTATTATTATAATGAGGTTTACATTTTTTGGTTTGGAGTGAAACATCTTGTCCTACTAGTTCATAGACTGACATGAAATCTGCTAGAGAAAAATCTTCAATAGCTGAAGCTGCAGTTTGGTTCAGGTTAGAGAAATATTGCAGTTACAGTTACTTTGACCTTAATCCTCATGACTGTGATAAACATAATGGTGGCTGAACAGCATCTCAGTTTATCGAATTTTGTACCACTAATTCAGAGACAAAACACACACTGTGATCCATGTCAGTGCAGTGTAACATAACAACATATTCATCTCATCAGAACAGAAAGGTCTGCTGCAGGTGCTGTCTGTTCACTTAGCTTCAGCAGAAACATCCATCTTCATCTGTCCCGGTCGACGGTGGCAGATGAAGACAGAAGAGAAGGAAAGAGGCAATGAAAAGAACATTATACATTATATATCAGCAAAGCAGAAAAAAGTGAGACGGAGATGTTAAGGCTCATTATGTCTGTTTTAATGCAACCAAATTCACATTTTATTTGTTCCCATTTAGATTTCTTTTTTCTTTCTTTTTCTATTAAACAACTGACAAGTAGGGACACATACAACATGTTAACCTCTTAAGCTGCTGTGTTCATTTTATTTTACAATGTCATGTGATAAAATTTACATAAAAATAGTTTAATTACAGCAGCTGTGTGTGAGATCATCTTTAGTGATGATTAAGATCAGTGATAAATGATAAAGTTATAAAGAGGTTATACTCACACCGAAATAGAAAAGTTGGCGTTTTAAGGATTCGTCCTTTCAAGAGCTGAATCTTTGTGAGAGAAAAACTCCCACTCAGTGTAGAAAGAAACTGAGAGAAAAAGACTAAAAAGCTGCAGCTGGATGATTCTCTAATATATTACTTGTAGTAAAAAACCCACCGTCATTTTATTTTGCGTTGATATATAAATTATTGAGGAATTGGAGATTAAAAGTGTGATTTTTCTGCAGGCTGGACTGGTTGTGTATTTGGAGATGTCCCAGTTTTGCAGAGACTAATGGAGCAGGCTGCTGATCCTTTTTGTCTACAGGTCGCTGCTGTGCTGGAGACTGAAGGAGTTTCTCCTTGTTAGCTGGTTTTCGAGAGCTTTTACTTTGCTCTCAATAGTTTCTGTTCTCTCTGCTTCGCTCAGGGCTGTATGTCTGAATATTCTCTTTAAAATCAACACTTTCACTACTGGTTGATTGAAAAAAAAATGGGAGTCAAATGAAAGAAATCCTGCTGAAATGAGATTTTAAATATAGATTTTTTTTGTGCTGATAATCAAGTGGATGACGAAAAAAGGGAGTAATTACTCGACACTGTTCAGACATGCCCGTCCTCCTCAGACAGTAATCCAACAGTCAAACAGCAGACGGACACGTGTGATGATGATAATGGGGATGAGTTGATGGCAGAAACCCCGCTGAGAGCTCTCTGCAGGCCGGAGACTATATCCTGTGTGACAATCACACATATTTGATTCAGACAGCCCTCCCTCTACCGTACGTACACCACCAACTCCGCTTCAGGGCTGAAACTTCGAGCTGTAATCACCCCTTTGAATTCAAAATCAATCGTCTATAACAAAGCGTTTGGAGTTGATAGTCTCGTGGAGTATCGCACAAGCCAGAACTATGTTTTAATTTATTTGAAAATAATAATGTGCCGGTCTGAATCCGGTAAAACGAGACAACCTTTGAAGGTGTCATCGATCTCTCTGTCCCTCCTCTCCAGCCACATTTATTGCCATTTTCCATCAGGTGCTCTCTGACTTTTCCTTTTTTCCTGTCACCGCCCCACACACTTGTTTCCACTTCCCTCACCTGAACCTAAATTATTTCCTTGCTCTACCTTCTGCTAATTTCATCATTAAACCACTGAGGTCGACCTGCAGCCTCCTCTGTCTCATTTGTGTCCGCCCGTTTCCACAAAGAAAATAAGCAATAAAACAACTTAATAAACTATGAAACACTCTGAAAGAGCCTATTTTAAGTTGTTCAACTGATTTTCTCATATCAGATCAGATCAATATATATAGAAATACTATTTTTTCCTCTCAAGGGAGGTGCAAACTTTGTGCAGTAATAATCTCTTTAAATTTTCTACATTCATCCAACTGTGTGGATGAGTAAATTAATAGATTTTACATACAGCGTGTGAGCAAATAAATGACTTAAATGAGACTTAAATGAAGAAATGGCTTTAATATAACACACTGAAAGATTCACTGTGAGAAGCGATGGTGAGCGGCCCTCATGCTCATGATGGTCATTAAGGTTTAACAGCAAAATAAATCACAGGACATCAACGTGAAAGTGTCGTCTGAATGACAAAAAGCCACTTTAACAGGCCGATGAAGCCAACAAATTATTCTGAGTGAGGATGCAGAGCTGTTTGTGTGCACCGGTGTTCCTGTTATTGTGTCCACCCCTGTCAGGAGCCTCTCTGTCTGTTTCCTCTCTCAGCACAATCAAAGATGATTTGCATGTAAATTACAGGAACAAAAACTCAGCTTCCTCTTTCCTCTCAGGATACACCCCTCTGTGACACTCAGCTCCCACTTCACTATTCATTTTACTTTTTGGGTGGAAAACAGATGCAGATCCACAAATTATATATATATATATATATATATATATATATATATATATATATATATATATATATATATATATATATATAGATATATATATATATATATATATATATATATATAGTTTTTTCAGTAACACATGTTCAGAAGGAAAAACAGGAATCGAGTTACACAGTATAGAAACACATACACATTACCTGCTGTAAGTTTGACCTTTAGGCTGTAGTGGAGGAAGCACTCAGATCCTTTACTTAAGGAAAAGTATAAATACTACACAGTGAAAATACTCGATTACACTTGATCAGGTGAAGTAAAGTGAATGATCTGACAGGAAAAATCACTTCAACCATCATCTGAAGAGTTTCATTTTCTGTCAATCGACTAATTGATTTAATTGACTCATCATTTCAAATGTACTTGTATAAACTGCTGAATTATTTTATTCATAAGAAAATATCTGATTTGATTAATTCCTGTGTTTTGTGCAAAAATCTTAATTTATAGAGTAAATAAAGCTGTCAGATAAATGCAGTGGATTAAAAAGTACAATATTTCTTCTTATGAAGACTTTAGTACAGTACTTGAGTAAAAGTAGCTGCATTAATGGGAAATACATCAGGCTGAACTTTAACAGCACATTCAGCTGCACCTTCATATGTGACAATATGCATTTACTTTATTTTTTCACAGGATCTCTCACATTTCACATGCAGGTCTGGTGTGTCTGATTCATAATTACAAGTGAAATGTTAAAAAATTAGCTTAATGTTTCCTCATGTGAAAGTGGCTCCATTTATATGTGATAAACCTGTAAAATATATGCTCCCAAACACATTAAATGAGACCTCTGTTCCCCTCAGCAGCTCTCCACCTCAAGGTGAGGTGAGAGGAGGCCGGCCCGCCTGTCCATCGTATATCAAACTCTCATGCGTTTGCCCCCGGAGCTCCGCAGAGCTTTGACCCAGAAGAGACTCCAAGAGAAACTCCGACTGGTCCGCCTCGATGCCTGGATCTCCAGACAGTAACTCAGTGTCAGCTGCATCAGCCCGGAGGCACGATAACTCACGCTCCATTAAGGAGACAAGAGCCAGACAGGAGCAAAGGCTGATGGGGGACGAGGCCGGCGCCTGTCAGGAATCTGAGCTGGTTAAAGATTCAGTATGTGTAACACCTTTTGACTTCAGCTCATGAACGTGGCATCCGTTCTCTTTTTTCTTTAACCTCCTACTCAGTACGCGACCTCAGACAACGCAGAGCTTCAGGTATCTCACAGCAGCAGATGTTTTCTTCTTTCAAAACGTTACATCAGCGCGCCAAATGGGCGACGAGATGAACGAGAGTCGGTGGGAGGAAGTAAACGAGCCGTCACTCTGCAGCAACGCTTTAATTCATAAAGACGTTTAACCACTTTTAAGATGCTCTTTCCAAACAATTTGTCCATCAGATCCTGTGGTGACATGCTGAAATGTAGCCGGTGAGAGAGATCATTTCAATCTTAAAAATAAAAAGTTGAGGGTGAAAATAACAAGCTGGCATTAGTGGTACTAACCTTTTGACAAGAAGAGTGAACTTAAAGCCTACATAATGAAATCATCAAAATATTTCATTGAAAAGAAGCTGATAATCTAAAGTTATTCCTGTTTTTGAGACCTCATCAAACCCACACTGACTGTTATCACCAACGAAAAAATCCACAACCCTCAGCTCAATTAAATGAATTTCACTTCTTTCGTTTCCCACATTTTGCATGTAAGCTGTCAGCCTGGAGTCTGAGCTGGACGCTCTGCATGTTTCCTGGCTGAAATTCTACTTTTACTTTATTTTGTTTATCAGATTTTTATTCAACTCTCACAGCTGATTTGCTGATTCATAACCATATTGCAGACTGGATTTAATTACTACAAAGAAATGTCTCATCCAGTCTGTGGAGGTCAAAAAGACAAAACTGTCATAACCAATTTCAAACTGATGATCTCAGACTGAAAACATTTACATATTTACACAAGCTAACTAAGTTTTTTTCTCTTCAGCTGCTCCAAAAACAAACACAGAAAGCAAATTCCAGCAGCTGCTCCATGAAATCAATTTCACTTTAATTCCAACCAACTGTGTTTTTTGTGTTGAGCTCCAAAATGAGTGTGTGGTTAATTTGAGCACAGCTGATTTCAACCTTCAAGATCACTGTGATGACTGTCAGGGAGGATCCATAACTGATCAATAATTAAGGTTAAGGCCTAAATGTGGAGTTTGCTTTGCTGCAGTTTCTTCATTGGAGCAGACAATCTGGTTTTATAGTCTCCAAAGATGAGAGGTTGACCCATCTCTCTGCTTCAGCCAGCAGCTGCTCAAATAAAGCCGTTATATATATTATATAGAAATAATGAAGACATTATTAAGCTCATCCTGTTTGCCGTCCCACTGTACATAATGACCCCCACAGCATCTCCACAGAGCCTACAGACACCTGCTGATGGAAACTAACTGGAAATAAACACACAAACATTACACAAGGAACAAGAGGAAACACACTCTGATTTCTAAAGATAACAGCTTCATTATTTTATTAGCTCAAGATAACAGCATTTCAAAAACTGTAAGCACGGCCGTTCTCTTCTTCCGTATAAATGTGTTTTGTTCATAAAACTTTTACATTGCTATGTTCGTCCTCACTGTGCTGCAGCGAGCTGTGATGGGTTCATTATTGCCTCTGAGGCCTGAAGGTTGAAAACACCTCGTGGTACTTTATGGTTGATGAGAGCTGAAGTCATTGTGGATGTTTCGGCCTCACGAGCCCTTCAGCTCCTGCAAACAAACAAACTTTAAACGGGTCCCAAACGGAGCTCAAAGTTGTTTCTGACACCTGTGACACCTGAGCTAAAGTACAGAATGAATTTTTTGGTACCTTTGCAATAAGAGTATAAACATATTTGACAGCAAATTCCTGTTTTTATCTCTGGAGAATCTGCAGTCTGATTAAAGAAAAAGTAAACACGACCACAGACCAGCTCTGATGTCAACCTGTGGATATCTTTAAAAAGACGCTGCAGCTCCACCTGCCTCACTTCACCTCCTTCACAGAGTATTTTCCTCGTCCTCATTAGCAGCCTCCTGCAGGCTGCACTCGTTTTAAATTCCTGAGGAGGGTCGGCACTCATCGCTCCCCGTCGTCTCATCTGCTGCTCAATATTCTTCGCAGCCAGTGAAAGCTGCATCGCCAAAACTAATTACATTTTACCTTTTTTTCTCATCAAACTTTATGAGTCGTCTGTCTGAAATGAAACTTTAGTGCTCGACTTGACGTGAGGCCTGTAGCCGTGGCAATGAGGGTGAAATATTTACGTCCTTAAACGAGGATTTGGTCGGCCACATTAGCGGACACGCTCTCTGGATATTTGCCTTTTTATCTCAGTATGTACGATTCAGAAATTTCTCCTGACTGGCTGCTCAGAAAACACGAAGCCCCCAAAAGTAAAGGCGTGTGTGAAGAAATGAAATGTGTTTTTTGTTTTTTTCTTGTATAAACTCGGGAGTAAAGACAGCCAAGGCCTCTCTTAATCCATTTCTATGTGATAAATGTTTGTACCTTGGTCTGACAGGATTAAATTGGGTGTAACAGCCTGCTGTGAAGCTCCTCAGGGACATTAGGAAGGAGCCTGTGTCGACTGTAATGTTTTCTCTCAGTGCTGACCGGCGTCGACTTGAAATAACAAAGAAGGTGAAGCCGGCATTGAAGTTCGGGGGTCTGTTCACCTCACGTGACGTGTTGGCAGGTGTCTTATCTTCAGGGTGCCACATGTCCTCATGATGCTGATTAATTGCCTCCCAGATGTTTCTCTTCATCTCTTCGTCTGCACAAACACCCACCGAAGAAAGTCTGTTGTCGTCCTGGAGCAACAGTTTGAGCATCTAAAACTGAAACAGGATCCAACAAAACTGACAGGAAACAGACTGAGTGAAAAACCAGCATGTGACTTTACACTGATTCATACATGACCTACGCTGATATGAGCATTTATACTCGTTGGCGATGAGTTTCCTCCACTGTGAGGAAAACGTGTGAAGCTCAGGCCTGCTTAGTCACACAGTCCAATGAATGAATGAATAAATGAATGAATGAATACCTGCTTAGTATTTTTTTATTTGCCTCATCAATAAGGCCCAGGACACACCTCATCAACTTTATACCTTCCTCCCCTGCTACATGTGACATTTACACCTCTTTGGACTTATAATTTAGATTTTAGGTCTATATTTTACTTTATTAATTTAGTTTTATTTAATTTATTTTTAGTTTTATACACACTACAGGCCAAAAGTTTGGAAGCAAGATCAAATTTGTACAAAAAAAGATTATAGTTTCATTGGTATACTTTACAACAAAATAAACATGATTATTATACATAAAGAGTAACTTATCAGAAGACATTTTTACTATAATTGTCAGGTATTTGAGTTTTTCTTGCTTAGACTTTGCTTTCTTCAAAGTAACTTCCTCTGGCTTTAACAACAGCATGGCATATACGAGGCATTCACTTCCACAAGTTTTTAAGTAAGGTATGTGCCAGGAATTGCATTTCCAAGCTTTCTTAAGTTCATCAATAAGAGACTGCTGATTTGTGGGACGTGCTTTTCTGACTGATCGATCCAATTCATCCCACACAAGCTCAGTTGGAGAGAGGTCTGGAGACTGAGGAGGCCAAACCATCTTTTGAAGAACACCTTCCTCTTCTTTTTTGTCTAGGTAATCCCAACAGAGCTTGGCAGAATGCAAAGTCTGATCATGCAGTAAATACATCCCAAAACACATATAACTCATGCTGGTTTTTAAGAAAGGCATTGTGAACAGAAACTTGAAGTTGCTTCCAAACTTTTGGCCTGTAGTGTATATATTAATTTTGCTTGTGTGTTTTTTTTTATGGAACATCATTTTAGGGCGCTTGTGGTTTCAAAAACTTTATTGCCAGCAACTGCTTCATATAGTTGTTGTGCACGTGATAAATGAAGCCTTGAATTTTATCTTTGTATACTGCAAATATTCTTTATTCTTCATATGGCTTTAAATACTGTGCACATTCCTACATAAATTATTTCACTTAATTAACAGGGATATTGTTCACTTGTCTATTATTATATCTTTATTTAATAAATGTATAGATTTTTATTTTATATTTTATCGTCTATATCTATATTTAAGTACAGTAACATGCTGCTCCAAAATTGATGCTTCAGTATGAACAATCTCGGAGAAAATTTAATATAATGATACTTTAATGAGCTAAAGCTGAGACTCCCTCTCTACTTTTATTGCTGATGCTTTAACTGGATGCAAATTTAACCAAAGGCTCACAGGCGAGGTGTTACTAAATTGACAAATATGCTCTATTTCTGGTTGGTGCCGACGTCCAATTCTTCACTGTAGCGTCTCTAATGACTTTCTGTGACCACGCGATGAGCTGCTGGAACTTAAGAGCCTCCTGAAACACCATAATGCCTTGTGAGATAGTGTTTCTATGACGACCAAAAGCACAGTGATGCTCAATTACCCACGTCGCCCACACTTCCTTTCTGTTCCCTGCTCCCTCCATGCACGAGTGTGTGTGTTTATGCGTCGTGTCAGTGTTTTATCGTTTGTTTGTGAAGGCATAAGCTATGCTTAATTATCCAGAATGTCTTTTCTGGTTCACAGTATTATAGCTCTTCTTCTACTCATTAACATCCATTACCTTTCACTTACAGGAAGGGGAGGGCTGGAGAGGCGAGAGGAGGCAGGAAAAACACTGTTTTGCTCCAGAAGAAAGGGGCTGAAAATTGACACATGAAAATGAGGAGGCGGTTAAAAGAGATCTGAGACTGTGTGGAGAAAGCTCACGACTCTACACAGGAGGCTGCATGTGTCTTCATTCACAAAATGTATGTTGGGAAAACAGCAACAATCATTATCCTTTGTTAGAGATTTATTCAGTTGTTAGTTTAATTGTACTTTCAAATTGGCTGAGCTGTCTTTAGCACTCAAATTAAGTCTTCATGGTTCATACAGGCGTCCCACAGGGAACATTACTAGATCCCCTGATATTTACTTTTCACAAAGATAATATTTCTTCTTCTTTCTTTCTTCTGATCTTCTTGCTTTTGGCAACCACCAGATCTCCTTAATTAATTTAAGGCTTGTTCTAAACAAAATATTTGTATTTCACAACAATCCCTCTTATATTTATTGAAATATTTCAGTGTGGATTGACGCTGCTGATGTGAATAAAATTAAAATTTAATAAAATTTAAACTTGGACATAACTGCAATTTACTGAAAGGCCTGGCCCTGATTGGAGTGAAAATGATGTTGCTTTATTCACACTCACTTTATGTCACTTTATTTACAGTATAATAAAGTGACCATGCACATCATTTACTGACAACTAACATCAGTGTGATAGAGAGGAGAGACGTTTGCTTCAGGAACACTGGAAAAGTCTAAAATCCATCGTAGTCGACCAGGTGAAAGAGCAACAGCAGTGCACCGGCCTTAAAGTTCACTGTGCACACCTACGCCATCTCCAGCCGTGATGTTCCTGTGTGGTGCACTTAGCTGTCACCGATGAAAGACGGCATGAAGTAGCCGCAGTAAGCTGACAGCTGACTGACAGCCGAGATGGGAGAGCTGCTACAGAAGAAGAAGAAAAAGAAGAAGAAGAAGAAGAAGAAGAAGAAGAAGAAGAGACTTTAAAAGAAGCAGGAGCACAGTGGGAGGTGGGAGGAGAGCTGCTGCTGCTGGATGAAGCGAATGAGAAGCTGCTGAGAGACGGACATTTGAACAGAGTTGATTAAATATAAGATCAGAATCAGAAGAAGAGACAATCAGTGAAACCAGGAAACAATCAAAACAAATCAAAACCTTTATTTAACATCTCCACCTCATTTTATCCTCCTCTGGTCACTCTGGTGTACGTTTGTCTGAAATATATTAGCATTAAAAAACGCATTCATGCTTCCTGTGTGTGCATTTTCTTTACACATCTGGCCCAGAGGAGGATGTTTGTGCAGTCTTTGTTTCAGAGCACCTGTGGTCCATTTTAGCAGATGAATTCACCACACCAGCAGACGGTGAAACAAAACAGCTTATTTTCATCACATTTTCTTCTGCCTGTCTCTTGCACCTGCAGGCGCCGGGCTGTCACCCTGCCAGCTTGTTTTCTGGGTGCCAGCTCAAGTCAGGCTGCAGAGAAAATCAAAAGGCCGAGCCAAATAGGTGCAGTCCTCCAGACGAGCGGAGGGAAACAGGTCCAGACACAGCTGCAGAAATAACATCCAGACTTTCACCAACATCACCTGAGAGCGCCCAGTGAATGAAGCCTTTAGCTAGACGCTCCAGTGATTCCACTCGTCCCCATCTACATAAAAATCAGCTCGGTAAAGTTTACTCCAACACAAGAGAATAACCGGTACAGAAAAAAAAGTCCATTTACAAAGAGGTCAGAACAGTTTTTGACCTCTCTGTAAGTGGACATGTTTTCTCTTTATGCTTCTCTCTCAGCTCGCCTGACTGCACAGCTCGCTTCCTTCTCCAACTCTGCTCTCATGAGAGTACACAAAGTTAAGACCCACAGTTACCAGGAACAGTCACCACAATTACAACTCTAACATAAATGAAATCAGTTTCTTCCCACCTGTTTGAGATGCTCACTAGTCGCTGAAAGAGAAGAGGAGAATTTAAGCACTTTGTGAAGTTACTTTAAGAGAAAAAAAGAAAACTTAAAGCCACGGGGGCTCACTTTGGATCGACAGTCACTGACAAGGTGTAATTAGCTTGTCTTCCTGTCATACTAAGCAGCTAAAGACAAGCGAAGCCTCAGATGTGACTCACTGTGTCGAGTCAAGAGAGCTCATAATGTTTCTTTAGACATTGTGCAGCAACTCTGAATATGTCGCATGATATGAAAAGTCTTATTTTACTGAGAATATAAGAATAAATTTTGCATTTCTTATGTTTGAGTGATTCTATGGTTGAAGAAAATGAACCTGTTGAAACGAGATGATTGTGATTTTTTTAATATTTTACTAACACTGACCATCTAAGACCTGCAGTGAAAAGGCCGCCGGGTGTGTTGGGTGACACGTAAAGCAGAGTTACGTGTCTGTTGTGCATAAAAGGCGTCGACACGGAGCAGCGAGCTGCTGCTGTTAAAGTCCCTGCAGTCTGCCTGTAAAGGTCACACAGATCAGCGATGCGTGGGTCTCTGAGGAAAACCAACGTTATTGTTCCCTCCCGACACCAACGGATCTTCACATCTGCTCTGGAGTCTGTCTATGAGTAATGTTTCCCAAGGCACCCACCACTTCAGCATGTCAAAATGTTTTTATTCAAACTTTTTCAGCTCACAGTGTCCACAACTTCAGTTCAGACTGAATAAATAAATAAAACCTTTTCCAGATCCAGTACGGTAGTAGTAACATCTACTGTACGTACTTGCAGGCCTGTAAAAGTGTTGGGAACAGAAATATTCAAACAAAAAAAAAAAGTTCAAAGGGATTTATGGAGAGGACCACGGAAGATGAAATGAAAGAGGATGTTGAGTAGATTCATCATTGTAATATTAAAATCAGCGCCGTTTACTTGACTATATAAGAAAGGTGAGAAATTTATAAGAGATGTGATTAAAAGAAATTAGGCGTCAAACTAGTCAGCGAAAAGAGAACAGCTGTGTGATCAATAAATCATGTTTAGCAGCAAACAGGTGCAGAGGTTGGATTTATTTATAACTGGCGCCCTCTGGTGGTAGAAACACATTTTCCTCTTCACACTTCAGCTGCCGGTTCACCATTCCTCCTTTACTAATACTGATTACTGCCACTATGAGCATAACTCATCCCACCCTCAGACCTGCTGATGTGCATCAACTAAAGATCTGAACTAATTTATAAAACAACTAAAGTAACATTTTGGACTTCAGTAGTAGAGAAATAAAAAATCTGAGACTTTAAATCACAAACTTTTGGACTTGAAAATGTTCTAAAGGCTTGAAGTCCTTTTAATTTATTAAAATCACATCCTATATTAATGCAGCAGACAGCAACAGTAAAATATATTGGATATTGAATCATTAACAATGAACCATTTAACAGGCTGTTGCACAATTTTTCTTTTCCTTTTTACTTTTATCAGGGGACAAGAATAAAGCTCCCAGTGATTTTATTTATTTTTCATCTTCATCTGAACTTGTGAACGATTCACGACTTCTCATTTGTCTCGTGTGTCACCTACCAGCAGCTCAAGTTGTCTTTTTGTTTCAGTACACTTTAATACATTTAATACATTTAAATATATGAAGTTAGAATTTGATGGTTGTTAATTACACCAACTGTGTGAAATCTTTCAAACCTCCGCTAGCAAACAAAAAGAATAAAAATATATATTTTTGCAGATTAATTTCACAGTAAAATGTAAGGATTTTATTTGAATGTATGAACAGTGCAGTGATCAGTTCACTGTCAGTGGGAAAAAATCTGCTCATAAATGACTGTCACACTACAAAAAGAAAAGCTAAGAAAACTTTAGAGCATTTTAAAGTAATATGACCTGAACATGTCGCAGGTATCTGCTGAATTCAACTTTCTTGATGACCGAAGAATAAAAACAAGAGAAGCAGACAGGTAGGAGTTGAGGACTTTATTGGTTGAATAAAAGGAGTCAAGTGGACCGAGTGTAACATCGTTCAATACACGTGTTGATGTAAACTGCAGCTGAATGGAAATGACTCAAAGAAACAGTTGTGTCCCAAACCACATCTGATCCCTCTGTAACTGGAAACATGTAAAACAAAGACTGATGAGGTTAGCTGGTAGATCAAGTACGGTGACAGAACGAGACGAGGACCAATGAGACGACGACGACTCGCAACTTAAGACCAGGAAGCACCAAGAACCAAAAAGTTCACAGATAAATAAACTTCCCGGAGATTGAAGGTCGAAAACGTCTGATTCTTCTTCGCCTGGTTCTGAATGTAAGAGGAATACTTTCAAAGATAAGATAACGCCGTGCAGACACAGCTGAGTAGGGATGAGTTAATGGGGGAGCTCGTGGGGCACCAGTTTGTAATGGGACCCACAGGAGGGGCAGCGCTGGGCCTCGCCCTGATGAAGCCAGAACCAAACCACGGCCGTGTTGTCCTCCTCGCCTGCACAGAGGAAGAAACACCAGGTGAGAAACAGCAAGAAGCTCTGACACAACTGGATTAAAACATTCTGGATAAAGCTGCACAAAGTCGACATTTATGTTTCATTTCAAGTTTTCTCACAGCGTTTCTGTTTTAGAACAGAGAAGATGTCAGACTTGTTTGCTCTCTAATAATGAGAAACCACGGTCTCCCACAACAAGGTGACATAAAGTTAAAATACTACATTTGGGCAAGAAAACCAGGAAACGCTTAATTTTAAAGTTCTGCAAATTTCATGGTAAGTAAGTGATAATTTCTAAGTAACATATTTGTAATGTCTTTGAAATTACTCCCAAATAACCCCATAATTTACCTCAAATCTATAAGAAATCATTTAATAATTATATTCCACAATTTCCCAACATGGAGGCAATAAATAGTTATGTCTTTGATAGATTACTAGGAAAGTAATATGAGTTTTTGCTTTACATGATGAATGAGTGAATGAATGAACTTTGTGTGGCAGATATTTATTGCCTACTTGTTGCGAAACTGAATAATGGTGTACTTTGAGTGTAATTTCAAAGAAATTACAAATACCTACTTACCATGAATCTTGCAAACCACTGAAATGAAGCCTTACCAAAAATGTGAACATTTTAATTCTAAGGTGAGTTTTACCTCTTTAAACTTCATATTCTCACCTCTACACCTCAGACTTCATATATATAAAGTTTTACATAAAGGTGTGAACTATTTTACTGATCACTTTTCTTTGCCTGCTACAATAATCGCCTTGCCAAAATTTGGAAGAAGCGTGTCACAAAACATCTGGAGGCATAAAGATAATCTCCTTTTTTCTTAAACTGACTCAAATCTGGTCAAAGGAGACTTCCAGGGAAAGATCGCTGTCTGCCTAAATCGAAGTTTGAAGCCATTTCGACAGATTAAATTCAGCCTTGCTAATTCTGAAGCAGCCAAATAACATTCAGGAGAGACAGACGTACAGACACATCCCACGATCCTCTTGTTTGTGATGGAGGGGACCAGGTGGGGGTCGGTCTTGGAGCCGGCGTACTCTTTGGGCTTCATCATGCTGTAGGGGTCCTGAAGGAGAGAAATTAGATGAGATATTAGAAACAGTCACACACACACACTCACCAGAATGTATTATTCCAATTAACACAAATTTGTGCTGAGATTGACAATCCAGTTTAATTATCCCGCGTGCTCGCAGACGTCCCTGTAAAAAAAACACCCCTGTGAGAAGAAATATACCAAAAGTGAGAGATAAGCAAAGTTCATTTCCCAGTTTGTGCCACAAAGGCTGCAGAAAATGGCCTCCAGAGCTACGATTAACCAGCTCTGGACACTTCTTATCTCCTAAAAGACGAATTACTGAACAGCAGCGCAGCGTCTGTATCGTCTCTTAGCTGCAGATCGATACACTGATCCTACAGGCTGCGAAATATACATCCATACTTTTTACTTTCTGCATCTTATCAAGGTCACGGTGACAGAAACATGGATATATTGATCATCTGTACATGTTGTGGTCTTTATCTTCAGATGAGCTGAAGCGTTTAGACGGTTTTGTTCAGATCTTTTCACGTTGCCAAATAATTCTTCGTCAGTATTTACCTCCGAGCTCACTCTAACACAGAAATGTTGATTAATCAATAAGCAAAGCAGCTAAGGGGCTTTGTTAAAACAGTTACTACATAAACTTACAAGAAAGTAAAACACACAACAACTATGATCATTTATTGATAGCAAATGATTACTCTTCCTCCAAGTGATATTGTTCAACATCAGGTAAGACTCACCTGTTTTTCTGCTTTATCTACACTACAGTGATTCTAAAATCAACATGTTTTTTTTTCACTTTTCCATCCCTTCAGTTTCTCTCTCATTCATTTGTCTCCTTTCTTTTTATTTTAATCTTCCTTCTCTCTGATGTCTGTCTTTTTCACCCACTGATCCAATACATCAAATTAAAGGCTGACATTTTGAGACCATTTCTGTGACGTGGTAAAAACACAGATGTATGAAGTTTGTTTTTTCTGGAGGAGCTGGAGGATCTCACCGTTCCCTCCTTCATGGCCTTCATAATGATCTTCTCCAGACCTGTAGCCTGCTCCTCATCAGTGGGGATCCCTGCAAACATAACGAGATAAAAACACGTCTGATCAGTGAACATTTTGATTGATTTATTATTTATGTACAGAAATCATTCAGGTTAAATAGTTTCCAAATATCAGTTTAGTTTAAAAGTCGAGGATAAATGTAAATAATGAGCTTAAACTGACCAGATGTTTCAGCTATTACAGTTTTACTATAACTGATGGAGTACTTTATTAATCCTGACGAGAAACTTCACTTTCGTCTAAACACCTAATCAATCTAATATTTTACTGATTTCCAACACAGTATGAAGTAAAGTACAGGTCCATCATAATAAGTAGTCTACAGCTTTAGTTACTTTGCAGATCGAGATTTTTCCACAAAACGTGAAACGTGAATCTGATGTTTTGTAACAACTGTACTGCAGAAAATACTTTTAATACTTTAGGTATACAAATATTTTCACAGGAAAGTACTTGTACTTTTACATGTATCAGAATTTCCAGTGCATTATTAGTAATCTAACTTTTAAAAAAAAGCGTGGTATTAAAACTTTTACTTGCAAAAGAATAGTAGTTTTAGTACTTGCAGTTTGAACAGTTTCCACAGTGAGATATTAGTACTTTACTGTGTGAAAGAGTATTAGTATTATTATAGTATCAGTACTTTTAGTCCTAACAGTGTATTTCCGGTATAATATTAGTACTTTTACTTGAAACAGAGGCAGAGTACCCTTAAAATGTAGTATTAGTACTTTAAAGTTTACCAGAGTATTTCTACAGTGTAGTATTAAAACTTAACCTTGTACTTGTAGTATTTCTAGTCCTCTACTTCCTCTGCGGTTTAACCGTGTAGCTGCTAACATGCTAACATTCGGTGTTTGTTGCTTATTTGGACTAAACAAACATTTGTCCTCACTGCAAACTACTAAAGACACAAACATAAACACATTTAAATCAATCAATATCTGTACATTGGTATTTTTGACTGATTTTCTCTTTAATTAATTGAGATCCTGTTTGACCTCCCGGTGCTAAGCTAACACTGCTAACAGTTTTAACCGTATCGGAGCGCTCCCCGGGGATTCAGCCTCACCTCCGGCCGCCATGCCGCGGCTCAGGCCGGGCACCACAGCAGGAGCCCGGCGGATCGAAGCGGCTCTGAACGCGGAGCGGAGCAGTAACCTTGCAGCCATTTCTCCTTCTGTCACCTGCAGCACGATGATGACGAAATGATGACGGTGAGGAAGTGACTCTTCTTTATGTGCCTACCGGCGCCTGGAAAACAGCGTTCAGGAGCGTTACTGCCCCCTGCAGGGTGGATGTTGATACTGCCATTAAACCTTTTATGAGTATCAGGTGAATTATCCAATTTTATGACCAATAATAATACAGATTCTTCTGTACAGTGAGTACTTTTATTTTTTATAACCAGATATTATTATTAAAATTTGTGTGTTTTTCTCAAGTGAAGTTTTGGTACAATACTATCTCTTTTCTGAGTATCAAGCTAATTATCTAATTACATATCAAAAAATAATACAGACAATCTTATATGCAGTGAGTACTTTTACTTTTGATCATTTGTATTGATGATTTGTTTTACCCAAGTGAAATTTCTGACTCAGGATTGTCTCTTATGACGGAGTACTAAGTTGTAGTATTGAAACTTTTACTTTTCAGATATTATTAAAATCTGTGTATTTTTATTGTTTTGGTGCAACAGTTTTGGTATCATGTTAATTATCCAATGAGCAAATAATACAGACACCCTTCTGTATAGCGAGTACTTTTACTTTGGATACGTTAATTTGCTGTTAACACACAAATTTTCCTTCTGTCGCTTTGATCTGACTGTTCTGCCCATCCACTGTTTCTCCTACTGCTACTGTACTATTATCACGATTATAACTATGAAACAGATGCTGTCATTACTAATTATTTGACATTTTCATCAAGTAATGACAGATTTAATAACCCAATAATCCACTTACACTTCTTGATTTGAAAAACGACAGTATTTATTGTGGTCTGACATTGAGATTTTAACAAACCTTTAATACAACAGGAGAAATATTTTGTTTATCTTAACCCATTTCCTGTCTCAGTGTTTCTTTTCCAGTGTAATGAAAATGAAGACGAGTGAAGAAGAGTGAGGAAAACTAGAGAAGTTCGACGTAGTTGGCGGGAAACATGCCATAGTGTCCGTCAGGGCCGTAACCTCTCCACCAGCCTTCATCCACCATCTCTATCCCCGTTATGATGTCATCAGGGTCAAAGGTGATCTCAGTGTCGTCGACTGTGGAGGAGAGAGGACATCAACACACGCAGAAAAGTGTGTGTGTGTGTGTGTGTGTGTGTGTACATACATACAGCCTGGTAGTCGTACAGCGCTCTGGCACAGATGTCCTGTCCACCCTCCTTCATCTCTTCACCCTGATTTTAAAAACACATTTTAAACTAAAAAGCTTCTCCTTTAAACTCACATCCTGTTTTTTTTTAAAGTAATTTGCTTTAATATCTGGGGGTTGGGGGGGACTCACTGTGGGGGGGTCCTGGAAAACATTTTCATACAGGTCATCCTCCATCCCAGCTGGCAGTGAAGCATCGTACAGATCCTCCTGAGCTGTTTCCTCTGGACATTGAACACATCACCAACATTAATGACTCAAAACACAACAAGATTTAATTAAAGTGATTAAAAGTCAAATAATTCTTCTTGTTGTGTTTCAGGAAAGTGATGGAGGAAATATCTGGATCCTTTGCTCTGGTTAAAGTTTTATTACCAATGTAAAAATACTCCATTACTGCACTCAAAATGTTAATGAAGTATGTAAAAATTATCATAAAAGGTACTTTAAGTATGAAATAAAAGTACTCATGGCCTCTTTGAGTGTATACTACATATTAAATCATATATATTTAGATTATTCTTCCTCATCGTTAACGTAAAAGCAGGATTTTACTGTTGAAGCTGAGGTGGAGCTAATTTTTTAAGACACTTCAACATAATGATTATTAACTCCAATAATCGATTGATTGTTTGGATTGTAAAGAAAGAATAAAGCTCAGAGAAACTGTTTCAAATATTTTGTTACAGTAAATATTTCAGTTTACTGTCATTCAAGGTGAACATATGAGCATGCAAAAATATTATATTATTATTTTTATTTATTATTATTATATAAACAATTAATCAGTTAATAAAGCAGTTGATTATTGTTTTTTTGATAACTGACTCATCAATTAATCAGTTGTTCGAGTTCAAATATTGTTGAGTAAATTTTGTCCTGTCTGTAAACTTTCATTTGTAAAGCGACTAAATTAATATCCTGGAGTAAAAAAAGTGACTTGAAATAGAAATACTTACAGATACAGATACTCATTTGTACTTGAGTAAATGTACTTTGATTATAAGACTTCATTGATTTTGTATCGGCTAACAGAAAACATCGTACCTGGAGTAACTTCATCAAACTCATCTGACCACTCTTCTTCTTCTGTGGTACCTGCGTCTGTTCGGATCAGTAACAGGAAGAGACACACCTGGATGGTTCATTTTAATCTACCTCTTATAAATCATCAATCAAACAGAAAAAGCAGCTTAATAAGAACTGATGGACATTTTCACCAAATCACCGACCAATCAGAGGGAGTGATTATATTTTTATGTTTATGACAGTGTGAGTCTGACCTGCAGTGAGAAAAGGTGAGCTGGATGTCTGCGGCGGTGTGAGTGAGACAGCTGGAGCAGGTGCGACATGTGCGACAGGTGACGTGGAAACGGCTGGAGACAGGTGGGGGATGTAAGCCGGCGTAGACTGAGGCTGAGCAGGCGTCTCTCTCTCGAAGGATTTCTGAGACAGAAACGGACTCTGCAGCTTCCCTGAGAGACAAAGTGAGAATGAAATGAAATTAAATCACTTCCTGCTTCATTGAGTGTTTTTTAGATAGATATAGATTATCTATAGATTTATTTTATATTTGTGTAGATATAGATAGATTATTGCATTTTAAATTTGTGTCTTCACCAGATCTTGCAGCAGGTCTGTCGGAGGCCTCAAAGCTCTGCTCCTTCTGCTTGAAAATGTCTCTGGGATTGAACGACCTCTGAGAAATCAGTGATTTGGCCTCCTGTGAACGACAGCGAGAGCTTAAAGAGGCATCAATCAATCAATCAATCAATGATTTATTTTTAGACTGAACTTCAGTAAAGAGACAGGTTTTTAAAAAGATGTGTCACTTTATGGACAGAGAATTACAGCACAGCAAAAAGTGACACTGTCAGAAAATGTGATTTTGGGCAGTTTTTGGATTCTTCTTTAGAGTAACGACCACTGAGGCTTGTGGGTTTTGTTGTATTTAGAACAAAAAAAAAAGCCTTCACAGAAACAAAGCTGAAATAATAAACATTCAACGTAGTCCTCAACCATCGTTTCATTATGTGTTCAAGCATGTAATCACGGACATATTTCAAATGTAACATGTAATGTTCAGAAAGCAGCACACTTTGTAACTGTACACTGTATGATAATACACTGACATTAAGATCATTTATTTTAATATATGAGATACTTTACATGCACATTAACAGTTCATCAGTCATACTCACATTAGCTTTCTGCACTGATGCAGCCATGTTGATGCCGCTCCTCTTGTGCTCATTTTCCTGCTTCTACAACACAAACATGATTTATATATTGAATTTCATAGTAAACAGTTTAAAAGGATCATTTGTATCTATTACAATTTAGGTCTTCTTTTTTTTCGACGGCAGCTCCAGACAAGATATTCAGTTATGTGTCTCGTATTTATTCCAACATCTCTGTTTGACCAAACTCTGAATGAGCTTAATGACGAGAATGATAATTGATGATTTCCTGATTATTTGACTGATTTACGATTCATGTTTCTGGCTGGAAGTTGATGTAAGAAAGTAAACTTATCTCTGTACCAACAACAAACTGAATAAAAATAAAAGATGATAAGAAGATAGAAAACGTGAAAATATCAGGAAAGATTCAGTCAGAAGAAATAAAGATATTAAACAAAAAGAAGAGAGCACAGCACCTCAGCTGAATAAATGTTTGTGTGATTCTTATTTTCCTGTTTGAATATGATCACT
The DNA here is from genome assembly GCA_023238725.1 of Scortum barcoo. NCBI lineage: Eukaryota > Metazoa > Chordata > Actinopteri > Centrarchiformes > Terapontidae > Scortum > Scortum barcoo. Next base: position 21,502,080 of record CM041545.1, on the reverse strand, counting down.
AATAAACAGCTTTTGACAAACTAACAAACAAAAATCAGTGTTCATGATGAAAATAGAGACTTCAAAATGAACAAAAACAATAAAAACCTGAATAAAACACATTTCTCCTGCAGGACACTCGATAAACTAAGATCATTTCTGAGACCCTTTAGTTATGATGGTTCAGGAAACATCTTCATCTTCTTCATCTTCTTCATCCGCCTTGGTCCGGGACCGGGTCGCGGAGGCAGCAGTCTGAGCAGAGATGCCCAGACTTCCCTCACCCCAGACACTTCCTCCAGCTCTTCCGGGGGACCCCGAGGCGTTCCCAGGCCAGCCGAGAGACATAGTCTCTCCAGCGTGTCCTGGGTCTTCCCCGAGGCCTCCTCCCGGTGGGACGTGTTTGCCTAGGAACACCTCCCTAGGGAGGCGTCCAGGGGGCATCCGAAACAGATGCCCAAGCCACCTCAGCTGACTCCTCTCGATGCGAAGGAGCAGCGGCTCTACTCCGAGCTCCTCCCGAGTGACCGAGCTTCTCACCCCTATCTCTAAGGGAGCGCCCAGCCACCCCTGCGGAGGAAACTCATTTCGGCCACTTGTATCCGCGATCTTGTCCTTTCGGTCATTACCCAAAGTTCATGACCATAGGTGAGGGTGGGAACGTAGATTGACCGGTAAATCGAGAGCTTCGCCTTTCGACTCAGCTCCTTCTTCACCACGACGGTCCGGTACACCGACCGCATAACTGCGGACGCTGCACCAATCCGCCTGTCAATCTCACGCTCCCATCTTTCCCTCCCTCGTGAACAAGACCCCGAGATACTTGAACTCCTCCACTTGAGGCAGGACCTCTCCACCCACCTGGAGAGGGCATGCCACCCTTTTCCGGTCGAAGAACCATGGCCTCGGATTTGGAGGTGCTGATTCTCATCCCAGCCGCTTCACACTCGGCTGCAAACCGCTCCAGTACATGCTGAAGGTCCTGGCCTGATGAAGCCATCAGGACAACATCATCCGCAAAAAGCAGAGATGAAATCCTGTGGTTCCCAAACCGGACTCCCTCCGGCCCCTGGCTATGCCTACCTTAGAAATCCTGTCCATAAAGATTATGAACAGGACCGGTGGTGACAAAGGGCAACCCTGCCGGAGTCCAACATGCACTGGGAACAGGTCTGACTTACTGCCAGCAATGCGAACCAAGCTCCTGCTCCGGTCGTACAGAGACCGAACAGCCCTTAGCAAAGGCTCCCCTGGACCCCATACTCATGGAGCACCCCCCACAGAATACCACGAGGGACACGGTCGAATGCCTTCTCCAGATCCACAAAGCACATGTGGACTGGTTGGGCAAACTCCCATAAACCCTCAAGCACCCTGTGGAGGGTATAGAGCTGGTCCAGTGTTCCACGACCGGGACGAAAACTGCATTGTTCCTCCTGAATCCGAGGGTCGACTATCGGCCGAATTCTCCTCTCCAGTACCCTGGCGTAGACCTTCCCGGGGAGGCTGAGAAGTGTGATCCCCTGTAGTTGGAACACACTCTCCGGTCCCCCTTTTTAAAAAGAGGGACCACCACCCCAGTTTGCCACACCAGAGGCACTGTCCCCAACCTCCATGCAATGTTGCAAAGGCGTGTCAGCCAAGACAGCCCCACAACATCCAGAGATTTGAGGTACTCAGGGCGGATCTCATCCACCCCCAGGCGCCTTGCCACTTTCGAACTGGAGCTTGTGACGAACTACCTCAGTGACTTCGGCTTGGGTGATGGACGAGTCCACCTCAGAGACCCCAGCCTCCGCTTCCTCATTGGAAGGCAAGTCGGTGGGGGATTGAGGAGATCCTCGAAGTATTTCTTCCACCGTCCGACAATGTCCCCAGTCGAGGTCAACAGCTCCCCACCTGCACTGTAAACAGTGTTGGCAGAGTACTGCTTCCCCCTTCTGAGGCGCCGGATGGTTTGCCAGAATCTCTTCGAGAGGCCGACCGATAGTCCTCCTCCATGGCCTCACCGAACTCCTCCCAGACCCGAGTTTTTGCCTCCAGGACCGTCCGGGCTGCGGCTTGCTTGGCCGGGTTCGGGGTTGCACGCCACGACAGGCACCAGAGACCTTGCGTCCACAACTTCGAACCTGCCGCGTCGACAATGGAGGCAGAGAACATGGTCCACTCGGACTCAATGTCCCCAGCCTCCCTCGGAATCTGTGAGAAGCTCTTCCGGAGGTGGGAGTTGAAGACCTCCCTGACAGAGGGCTCGGCCAGACGTTCCCAACAGACCCTCACAATACGTTTGGGTCTGCCAGGTCTGTCCAACTTCCTCCTCTGCCAGCGGATCCAACTCACCACCAGGTGGTGATCGGTTGACAACTCAGCCCCTCTCTTTACCCGAGTGTCCAAGACATACGGCCGGAGATCAGATGAAACGACAACAAAGTGATCGATCATCGACCTCCGGCCTAGGGTGTCCTGGTGCCACATGCACTGATGGACACCCTTATGCTCGAACACATGGTGTTCGTTATGGACAACCAAACTGTGACTAGCACAGAAGTCCAATAACAGAACACCGCTCGGGTTCAGATCGGGGAGGCCGTTCCTCCCGATCACGCCCCTCCAGGTATCACTGTTGTTGCCTACCGGGCACGTGAGCGTTGAGCTTGAAGTCCCCCAGTAGAACAATGGAGTCCCCAGTCGGAGCACTATCAAGTACCCCTCCCAGGGACTCCAAGAAGGCCGGGTACTCTGTACTGCTGTTCGGCCCGTAGGCTGGCACAAACAACAGCAAGAGACCTATCCCCAACCCGAAGGCGCAGGGAAGCGACCCTCTCGTTCACCGGAGTGAACTCCAACACATGGCGGCTGAGCTGGGGAGCTATAGCAAGCAAGCCCACACCAGCTCGCCGCCGCTCACCCTGGGCAACTCCAGAGTAGTGGAGGGTCCAGCCTCCTCTCAAGGAGCTGGGTTCCAGAGCCCCAAGCTATGCGTGGAGGTGAGCCCGACTATCTCTAGCCGGTGCAGTACCTCTCAACCTCCCGCACGAGCTCAGGCTCCTCCTTCCCCCCCAGCGAGGTGACATTCCATGTCCCTATTGCCAGAGTTTTGGTCCAGGGATTGGGTCGTCCGAGGCCCCCCACCACGACTGCTACCCAAACCACATTGCACCGGCCCCTCATGGACCTTCCTGCGGGTGGTGAGAGCCTACTGGAAGGCGGGCCCACGTCGCCATTTCTCGGGCTCCCGGCCACCAGGCGCTCGCCTGCAGCCCCCAACCCCAGGCAGCCTGGCTCCAGGGTGGGGCCCTGCAATGCGCCAGTAATCCGGCTGGGCCAATCGTGGAACGGTCAGTCCTTGGTTGGTTGGTCTACTGTTCATGATGGGCTTGTGAAACCGCTCTTAGTCTGGCCCGTCACCTAGGACCTGTTTGCCATGGGAGACCCTACCAGGGGCGTAATGCCCCCGACAACATAGCTCCTAGGATCATTCATTCGGGCACACAAACCCCTCCACCACAGGTAAGGTGGCGGTTCAAGGAGGGGGGTTCAGGAAACACTTAAAGTAAAATGGATTTCATGATCATGTTAAAACCTTTTGGTAAACAGGTCCTCTGAGTCCTGATCTCAAATCAAATTTAATTCAGGCTCATGTGCTCACTTAAAGATCTACTAAAAATCTACTGCAGCCTTTTATCACCAACAGCTCCTCTGATTATCTGACTGTTTCAGACTTTGTTGTTATTTCTGATAAAAATGATGGAAAATAAGTTCAATTTTTAAGTGAAATCAGCTTACCTGTCGCTGCTGCTCTCTCACTCTCTCCTCTTCTTCTCTCTGCTTCTGATAAAGCCTGCAGGCGCACAAACACAAAGATCACCGATCAATGCCTTTGATTCTTTGTGTGTGTGTGTGTGTGTGTTTGACGTACTTGTCCTGTTCGATCTGCTGAGCTCTCTCCTTCGCTGCTCTCTCTCTCTCTCCCTCGTCTGTCTCTCCTCCATCTCCTTCCTCTCCTGCTCCAGCTTTTGTCTGTCCAGCTCCGCTCGCTTGATCTCCTCCTGTCGACGCACCTCTTCGTCCCTCTGGAGAACAAAGTTTAGTATTAAATAAAAATTAAATGAAAGATTGCAGATACCAGATGAAGGTCAGGTGCATCATGAATTTGAAGAGGAACCTCAGTTTGTTCCCAGAAGTCGTCTCTTTTGGTTTGTTGAATTTCCTCCATGGCGTTGACCTTCCGATACACAGATCCCTGTAAAACCAGAGAATAAGTCATAAATAATAATAATAAAAAAAAGTTTGTGGTCCATATTTCTTCAGCTTCACATGCTCTGGTGATCTCTGCCTCATAGAAATTAGATTTATGGACTGCTAATTATTTGAGTTGAATATATTTTGCAGGAAATGTAGCAGCGAATTTACAGAGATGGTGAACGTACACACAAGAGTTTTATGTGTGTTCGGGTATAAACAAGAAAAAAACACTTAAGGTGAAGTTAAGTTACTAAAAGATGGTGGTTTTAGTAAACAAGGCCTGTCTCATGCTCAAAGTTACTGTTAATGATTCAAATGTTTGTGAAGCAGAGTCCTACATTTCCCACAATGCAACTCAGCAGCATCTTTTCATTAGATCCTCTGACAGGTAAACACACACACCTTTCAAACTTCACACCTCCAGTTTGTAACACTCAAGTATAACTACTAAGATAGCACTGTAAAATACTCTATTACATGTAAAAGTACTCCATTAAAACTGTTAATTCAGTAACAGTGTGTAAGTACATGCAGTAAAGTGGAGTTAAAGTCCATAAAGTAAAGTCCTGTGTTGTGTTGTGTTGTGTTGTGTCTCCTCACCACTGGTCCTCTCGGTGCTTCTCTATATTGTTCTGTTTGTTTGTGGAAGTTAAAGTTTGCTCCGGATGCTTTGGCCACTTTCTGCAGGATCGTCTCCGGGTCCACGTCCTCCTCCTCCGCCCGAGCGTTTATGGTCACATGAGCTCCCTGCAGACACACACACACGTTCATCATTCGGTTCACACACATGAACACACAGAGCTACATAAGAGGATGTAAATGAGTTTTCATGTATATTAAGAAAAAAATATGTGATCAATAAGGAGACCTGATTAAAGTGCATCTGTTCATAAATCTCATTTTTATTCAGGTGACTTTTTGATCCCTTTAATGATACAACACAGAATAATGATCAATATTAATATTATGGAAAGACAATTAACCCACATTTTATTTGATGGGGACCCAAAAAAAAAAATAAAAAAAATAAATAAATAAATAAATAAAATAAAATAAAATAAAATAAAATTCTCTTCTCTCTCCTTCGTTCATTTAAAATAGTCTCACTCACCTTCAGGAAGTTTGCCATCGAGCTCACGTGGTTGGCATAAATTCCTTTTCGAGAGTCCTTCACACCTTCACCTGTCTGTTGTGTGTGTGTAGATGTATGAGTACACACACACACACGAAACACACATAAAACACAAGAACTGATCCAAGGATGTCTGAATTTGTCTGTTTTTCTGTTGTTTATATGTTTGTGTGTGTGTGTGTGTGTGTGTGTGTGTGTGTGTGTGTGTGTGTGTGTGTTTGTGTGGTCTCACCCAGTTTATGAGGACGTATTTGGGCAGACCTGAGTTCGGGTCCTGGACGCGACAGAAAGCGTACATCACCTTCCCACTGTTCAACTCCTCCACCATCTCCTCCAGCCCCCCATCTACACACACACACAGGATCAATCACGTATCTGTACTTTTACTAATCAGATTTAAACTACATGAATCTGAAAATACTTTTACTACTTATACTTTAACTAGTAATTTGTACTTAAAAGTGTTCACAGTGTTTATATTTGAGTTACTCAAACTTCAGTCAAACTACAGAAGTGAAAGTGTGAAGTGAAAGTTGTAAAAAACTAAAGATTCACTTTAAAAAATGAGTTAAATTAAGTTTTCTTCAGATCTTACCTCCCTTTTCTGCCAGACGAATATCATTACTGTTCCCTTCATAAGTGAAAAGTGCCCTGAAAACACACACATGTTTACAACAGGAGAGTCAAATCATAATAATCCAGCTTTCACTTAACAAGGAAGTTAAATTAGATTAAAACTCAGGCAGTTTTTTATTCCTAAAGTCAGAGAGAGCTCACCAGTTTGTGTCTGATTTTCCGTCCACCACTTCTTTATAAGCGGCCATGAGTGCAGGGCCGTTCTTACTCAGGTTCGCTGCCATTTTCCTCCAAGTTCCTTCATTCACAGCTCCACTAATCCGACTCAAACACACCCTGAGTGTCAGCAGCAAACGCACAAATCTCCAGATGGACCTTATAACCCTCCTTTATTTCTGTAGGAAACTCTCCTCGGTGTCACAGAGAGAGAGCGGCTGAGATTTATTGTGATTTCCACGGCAGATTTTCCTCCAGTCTGATGTGTCAAACCAGTCGGGGGAGAAGATCAAAACCTGATCGACCACATTCTCCGTGAAGCTGCTCACCTCTGACAGGACAGCAGGAGAAAATACACCTTTATTTGTCTTTTTTCCCGGGTGTGTTCACATACACGGCCCTCACACAGTGTGGAGGGACGATGTGTAAAAGTGCGTGTGTGTGTGTGGCAGAAAACAATGAAACGATGTGATTATTTGTGATTGTTGTGAGCAGAAACTGAAGATAAGCACCAACCACAGTGCAAAAAGTGAACTGCATGGACTCTTCAAAGATTATTTTTATTTGATTTATAACTTTACTGCCCCCTAGTATTTATCATAAAACAAATACAACCAAACTGAACCTGTGCAAAATGTTCAAAAATCAAATCAATCAATTAGTATATAGTGTTGTTACACACCTGAATTTCCTTGTATGTTTAAACTTACTTGGCACTAAATCTGATTCTTGTACAGTCGATAACATCTCCAACCACGACAGTAATTGCAGCTGTTCTTGGAAGGGAAAGAGGAAAAAAATATCAGTGTATTTTCTTTCCTCTTAGTTTCTCTGCACACAACAAATCCAAACCAATAACTGATTTATTTTCACTCATTCGTGGTGAGGTGAATTTGCATGTTTCACCACTAGAGGGCGACTTAACATAGGAAATACTGAGTGCTTTAACTAACTAAATCTTAGAGGTCACAAGAGTGGAAACAGATTAAGCCTTATGGGTAATGTAGTTTATTCAATAGGACTGCTGAACAACTTTCCTCCACATCTTTCAGTCTTCATTATTTTAACTTTATGAACTCACTGTGAGCAAGAATTGTTCAGCTGTGTGAACTTCTTTCTCAGCTCCTTTTTCAATCCTCACAGGAGTGTTTTGGTCACCTTTTACTCATAAAAGAACACAGTACTGATTCAGTATACATGGCATAAAGCCTGCCAAAAGCCTGGGGTACATCACATTAGGCAACAAATATTATAAGATGTTGCTCAACATCCTGCAGGAAAACATGAATTTATCGCTAAATTTACATTTATGTATGAAGAATATTGCAAATATCATTATATTTTTTTATAAAGCATTTTTACTTGTCTTTTCTTGACTTTTTGAAGAAACCAAACATCTCATTTTCCCATAAAAGTGATCAAATCTGCAGAGGTCTTGGCAGAATTTCTTGACTGTTCCTGAATATTCATCACAGAAAGAGCAGTTTGTGTTTATATCTCTTTTAAATTTCTGCATATAGTGACTGTCAGGGTATTTTTTATGAATAACACCTTTTTAAACATACTCTTGATGGTGTATTTTTGAGGAAGCATCCAGACATTCTTCCAATATATATCATTTTCCAACATGCTGTGACATCCAGAATAAAAAAAACGTCTCTTTTAAACAGGGATTATGTGGCTCTGTTATTAATTTGGGGATCCACTGAGAAACAAAGATACAGATCAGGTCTAAATACATTTACTAAAAATCTTAAAGGTGCCTGTTGGAGAGGAATCTACCTGAGCGACCCCCCCAGGTAACGTCTGTATGTGAAACACTGCTGCAGCGAGCTCAAGCGTTAATCCAATTTTCCACTGTTACACCAATTTGTTGATGTTAATTTAATTACACAGTGTTTTTCCCATTAACACACACTCCCCTCGGTGTGTGTGTGTGAGGGGGGGGCTGGCAGACGATCCTGTTAGTAAATGAATGGGTGATTGATGGACTGAAGCTCATGAGCAAATTGCCCCCTGGGGCTAAACTCCCTCCCCCCCATCCACCCTCTTTCTCCTCTTTAGCGACCCCCGCCCCATCATCACAGTTGCTGACCCCCCCTCCTCCATTCTGCCCCCCTCCCTCTGGCCGCGTTCTTATCTGCCCAGGTTGTCATTGGTAGGTACCTTTAACACCCCCCTCCCCTCCGTCCGTCACGTTTCTCCTCCTCTTCAGCTGAAGGAGGTTTTTTTTGGGTTTTTTTTTACATTTGACAGAGTGTGTTTGTGTTTGTGTGTGTGTGTCTGTACAAACTTCGACCCCCCCACGCTCAAACACACATCATGATTCATGTCCAGCACACACACAGGAAGTGTGGAAAGTAAAGGCCTCAGTATGCTTCAAAACACAAACCACTGAACAGCATCTGAAATCCAAAGATCAAGTAAAATTCAAGGTACTTCTACTTTATTTGAGTATTTATATAAAGTTTTACTTTTGCTTTACCCTTTTATGTATTATATCTTGCTTTTTCTCATTTACAGCATTGCAATTTGCTGTTGTAACACTGTAAATTTCCCAGCTGAGGGATTTATAAAGGATTATCTTTCAAATCACAACTTTCCTTTCCTTTCAGTAAAAAACATCTTCAAATTTGGATTATGAATTTGAAATTTCTCCCTCTTCTGAAGCTAAAAAACTTGAATAAGTATTGTCACAAAGCTGATAACGCGGATGGAAGAAATGTTAACTTTTTTTAAATAAAAGTAAAAAGAAAAGAAAAGTTAAATACAGATTAATAATTTTTAACTCTCAAAAAGCCCAAAATAACAATTTTAGCATTATAAGTATAAAATCTATTCATAAATCCTTGATTCGGATGAGGAAAACATTCAAAAACTTTATCAGAAAGATGAAAAAGACAACGAAATCTCACATAATCACTCTGGTTAAAGCATACTGACACCTTTACCCACAGTTTTTCCTCATCATGAACCAAAACCTAGAAGAAAGAGCGACTCAAACATAATCTGTAGTTTCGTCTAACATCACCCCTCTCGTCCGCTGATGCAGTTGAAGCATCATTTACAGTCCTATAAATCCACAGCGCTGTAAAAGTAGAACAAACTTTCTATTATATATGATAAGCCGATGGTTTGGGAGATGTTGCTGCTCCAGGTGCAGACGGAGCAGCTGTCTCCCTCCAGCGCTGACCTTTCTCTGCAGCTGCCGATGACCTCACCGCTGAACCATCTCATTTCACTTTACACGCGTGTTTTCCTCCATTAAAACACAGAAAAGTCACAGAAAGTCAGAACCTCCCGTATCACATGACGACTTCACAAACCTTCACTTCGCCTGTGCTGGATGAAGAACTCAGATACTTTACTGAAGTAAAAGTAGAAACATTAAACTGCATTACAAGTAAAAGTCTTAAGTTAATTAGTAAAATAAAAGAAGTACTATCAGCAAGATTTACTTAAAGTATCAAAATAAAAGCACTTCTAATGCAAAACAGCTCATTTTGCAGTGTTATATTACTGTAAAATATTATATTATTCTGCTTTTAGCACAACAAATGCATGTTGTAGTCTGTCAGTCTCTATTTTAAGCTTCTCTATCTGCCTTTGTACAATAAAACGTCCTCTTTAAAACATCAATTAAGGATTATTTTACTTCATGTTGACATTACTAACTAGATTATAGTTTTGCATTATATCAAATATCTGTATCAAATAAATGTAGTGCAGTAAAAGTACAATACTTCTTTCTTAAATGTAGTGGAGTACAAGCACAAAGTACCTTAAATTGAAACTACAACATTGTACTTGAGTAAATGTACTCAGATTTTTTTTCTCCTTTTGGAGGATGTGTAAATGAAGTGCAGGAGTGTGTGTTTTAACAGCAAGAGTTTGGCTTCAGCAGCGTCTCATTTCCTCTGTGTTTCTGTGCTGTAATGAGCTTTGAGCTGTATAAACACACACTCACACACACGGATGAGGCGTTTAATTGTTCTCTCAACACGGCCTGAAGCTGCGTCTCTCTGCACACATTTCTGACTCAGCGGTGGCATTTCGGCTCTGCAAAGCTTTGAGTTTCTTCTTTAATGCAACGAGAGTAGTCTGTAGCTGCTTCTTCAACGTTTGATTGTTTTTTAAGGAAGCAGGGATCAGAAACTCTGTGTAGAACTGACATGACTAAATTTTGAGAAGACAAAGGAAGCAATGAATTTACTATCTGGAGGTTTCACTACCTAAGGACCACGTTCAGACAGACTCTAATTCATTTGAACGAACCTTCTGGGGTCCTGACGCAGGGTGGCCCTGCAGAAAACTTACACCTGGTTTAATGTATGGCATCTGGCAAGGCAATGTGTAGTCGATTAAAGTGCATAAAAGCACATATTCCTGGTAGATGACTACAGCATGCACACTGTATTTCTACTGTTACAGTTACCACTGACACAAAAAAGATAGATAATTATCACAAGTTGAGTTTGCATTCAAATTTGGTGAATTTTTTTCCGAATTTCCAGAAGAATCTGCCGAATAAAATGCAAATTAATGTGCATTTCCATCCACTGCAGCTATATGAATTTAAAGAGTTAATTCATTTTTATCCAGATTAACAGCTGGTGGACTTTCAACCTCAGCCAAGCGTAAAAACTCTTTTGCAGCATTTCAACTTTTCTTTGAATTTCTAGCGTTTATAGAATTTACTGTGATAACTTTCGTAATCTGTCTGAAAGCATCATAAACTTCCATGCAGAGTTTGAATATCTAATAAACCTTCAAACTCACAGATCTGTGGCTCAAACTGAACTTTGTGGCTCATGTTTTTATCATTTTATCTGTACGTGAAATAACTCCATCAATGATGGCTAATGGTCGTCCCTGCAACATAAAGATAACACACTGTAAATGTATATTTTTGCATTTTATTTTCATAGAGCAATCAAGTCAAAGTTTGATTCATAGTAACAGTTTTAGTCATATGAGTTATGAGCCTAAAGAAAAATGTAAAATGCTTGATGCCAGTGTTTCATAACTTCAAATGTCAATTTTTGACCTTTTTCAAATCTTTTTCACTTCTGTTTTTTCACGCCCTTTAACTGAAACCTCTAAAATTAAACATATGACCACCTGATGCTGAACCAGGGCCCCTCTGATTTTCCACTGACTGCAAACAAAACTGAGAAAAACTGGCACAGAGTGAGGAATGCCTTTTTAGGCAAACAGTGTCGGGGTGTGTTTAATGTGCTTTGTTAACATCTGCTCATCGCTGCCTTCGAGATTTAACCTGAAAATACAGATTTTATTATTATCATTGCTCTGCCAACAGTCAATGTGTGCTTTGTTGAAGGAGGGTTTTCACAGGGTTTCACACACACACACACACACACACACACACACACACACACACACAAACATGCATGCATATTACTGCTCCCACTTGCAACTCAATTGTGGGTCCCCTGTGGAGAGCAACCTGGTGGCAATTAGGATCCATTGCCTCGTATAACCCTCCTTCTGTGTCCTTTTCTTTGTGTTTTTCTCTTTTTCAAGGATTTTCTGAGTTGTGTTTCTTCAGACAAGTCTTCGAGAAACTAAATTTAAATTCTACTAATTTAGAAATTAGCACAGAAACTTTTGGAGGACATGTAAAGCCACCATTTTTTGTATGAATAATGTAGAAATATTCCTTTTTAGTTTGTTTTCGTACAGTAACATGATTTATGTTGAGGCATTCACAGCTCTTTGTTAAGGTTTGTAAAAAAAAAATCACGGTTCATTATTGTTGGTTAAATAATAAAAAGCAAAAAAGTGACTTTAATAACATTTAACTGAAACCACCTAACCTTCACCAAAGTGTTATAGATTCCTAACCACACACAGAACTAAGACTACATCTCATTTTTAAACACTTTTATGTAAAAGAAATAACCTGTGTCCACTCTAATATTTCTAGGTGTCAGCAGCAGCCTGAGTTTACAGTAAAAGGCCAACTTGCACATAAAAAAATGTCACTGGAAATGCCAAAAAATATTCTTGACATAATGCAAAAAAGTTGTGGAAAAGTTGGTGTATCCATAAAAGTAAAAAAGCAAAAAAAAAAGCGAAATAGAAATCAGTGAACGAAGCATGTGTTTAAACATCTTAACTCCTAATATTTTCATTTGGCTCCTTTTTTCCTTTAAATTTGCATCAGATTTGGATTAAAATTTATCTAAAGTCAGAATATAAGTATGTAAATGTCTTTTCTGGGGGACAGAGTTCGAAGCACCATGACTTTCTCTTTCTGTCTGGTTTCCTCCAGCTGTCAGACCGAGTGGGCCACATATTCATCCTTCCGCTTGTACCTTGTGTCTTTGGGTTTCCTCCGTTAAACACGCAAAGCGTACACTTGGCTTCCTTGGAAACAAAAGAGGGATTTCCTCCCCACCGGCAGGCTCTCAAAACCTCAACATACACCCACCAACATGCACAAACTCCAAATCCTCGACTGCAAACACGGAGGTCGAGGTCGGCTGCACGTCCTACAGTAGGAGGCAGTTGGGGGGGGGTTACAATTGAATAGAGGTATGTAGTTACACCCCCTTTGCCTCAACCCTCTTGCCCCCCAGGTCCTGCATAGCTTTGGGGGAGAAGATCTTTGCAGTCTGGCCCAGAGCCAAAGACTGAACCGTCTCTGTAATCCCCTCCTGCTGATACACACAGCTGCTGGTGTGTGTGGAGAGTGTGTGTGTGTGTATGTGGAGAGTGTGTGTGCAGGGTGTGTGTGTGCAGCTTACAATGGCTGCCTCAGTGTCTCGCCACAGTTTGTAGGGTTATTTTTTTCATCATTCCCCTCCAGCAGACCGGTCATATCTCAATCTGCCTGACAGGGCTGCAGAGGCCCATCAGGAATGTGATGGATGTTTCAGCTCCATCACAAAGTGGGAACATTACAGCAAGCGCTCAAAGCCCTCGAGTAACAAAACTCGACTGTGAACACTTGCAGGTTTCAGGTCCGTAACCCCCTTTTCCTGCTCGTAACGGAGGAAATGAAACTGGAGACTTGGGCGTATTCCTGACTCCAGATGTGGTCATTCTCCCTCTCACTCACTTTTTTTAATCTTCTGCTGAGTGGAGCACAAAGAGCACTTTTAATAAAGCATTTAAATTGGCTTAACATCTCGTCTGCAGGTGTAGTTATAAGGGTTCAGCACAGATTCAGCGTCACACCCTTTTAACGATTGATAGCTAAAAAAATCATCTAAATGAATGCAGGAAAATCAGAGATATCATCTTTTTTATTCAACATGTTCTTCTTTCTTATCAAAAGTTGGCGCCTTTGCTACATTTCCCACAATGCAACTCAAGCAACAACAGTTTGGTCAGAGACTCAAAAGTTCATTTATTTATCATTATTTAACAGGGCTGTAGTTTGTAAAAAAGTTTAGAACTAAATGTTCAGAGGCTTAAAAATCATCCTTTTCTGAGCATTGTTTTTATTCATTGTGAGTTTGTGAGTTGTGTATTTTAGGTTTGACGTGCAGGAAGGGTTAAATCCAAATGAAATCATCTTAATTTCATCGTTTCCTCCTCCTTGCCTTGTTTCTCCTCCTCCAGTTCGCCCTCTCGGCTTGTCGCCCTGTAAAGTTCAGCATTATGTGTAAAGTCATGCAGTCACATTGATGGACACAACACATGTTTTCCTTCCACGGCTGTTACAGCTGGTCATGGCTTTGACCTGCGGCTGACCTGTTATTGTGCTCTGCAGCTAAAACACAAGAACTGCATGTGAGAACGACTCGTACTGATTCACAGGTGTGGTGTGTATTTCTCTCTGCTGTATATGTGAAGGGAATATAAACATACACATTGTACTGAATTACTTTTGAACTGAACTGAACTACTTTTTATTATTCCTTGAAGACCATTTGAGGATGTACATGATTAATAATGTAAGAAATGTACGCAGCTGTTTGACTTTAATTTTCTTATTTTGCATTATTATATATTTATTCTCATTTATTGTTTAAAATAGTTCTTAATCTGTTTCCTTCCTCTTCAGATGGTTTCTAATATTGCTCTAACATGCTAATTTCCCCTCTTGGGAGTAGTAAAGATGTTATCTTATTTTTGTAACACGTACAAAAAAACAAAACAAGCAAAACAAAGAGATGCTAAACAATTATACGAGCACACAAAGACACATAAAATGACCACAAAATGATGCAAAATGACCACAAATAGATGCTAAACAACTTTTCTCAGACACAAACAGACCACAGAGACGGAGCTGATCTGTTTGTGGTAGTTTCGGCTCTGTTTCAGTCTCAGTGTCTTGGGTGTGTTGTATGGGTGGTTTGTATGGGTGGGTTGTGGGAGCTTTTACATGATTGTGTCCAGGCGCCCATTGTCTTATAATCTGGCATAGTTGTAAACTATTTGGAGTTACAAATTACAAATACAAGCACCCATTTATCAGCATTATTTCACATTAGATCTTAGGAGTATTTTACAGAGTGGTAGTTTCTTTTATTACTTTTACTTGGATAAAGGATCTGAGTACTTCCTCCATCACTGGTAATATTAGCTGTTTCAGTTTACGGTAGAGGCGGCAATACTTCTCCTCATCAGGTCATATGGTCAGGAAAGTGTCTAACTGCTTCTCCAAGGTGTATAGTGTCTTTTCAGTCCATCTGAACTCCTCCCTCCTCTTTGTTTCTCCATCGAAAAACAAATGGGATCAAGTAAAAGCACCACAAAGATGCAAAACAACCACAAAGAGACGTAATGATGTGAAACAGCCACAGAAATAAGGCGGTGAATACTTCCGCACATCAATGTAAAACTACAAGGAAACACAAAATGAGCACAAAGGCAGTTAAACTTCTAAACTAAATAAAAGAATGTATACACCTTTAAAATCTAATGTAAAACCACAATGAGATGTAAAACAACCGCACAATATACTTTTTATGCCTTTTTGTGGTGGTTTTACAAAGAGACGTAAAACCACCACAAAAGACAAATAAGTAGTTTTAAACTACTGAAAGGAAACGTAAAATAACACCATAGAGATGCAAAGCAACCACAAAGAGACACAAAACAACAATGAAAAGACATAAAACCACTACAAAGACACACAAAGAGACATAAAACAATTGTGTAAAGATGCAAAACAGCCACAGAGATTCAATATACTTAAATATCTTAAAGGCATATCAAGAACATAAAGTTCATATAAAGTATCTTGAAAGTTTTATGTCTCTTTTTGGTTGTTTTGTGTTTCTTTATGGTGGTTTTTGCCTCTTTGTTGTTTTTTTTAATCTATTTGTTGTTGTTTTTTGTCTCTTTGTTGTTGTTTTATGTCTCTTGTTGTTTTTATTGTTTTTTTTATCTCTTTTGTTGTTGTTTTTTATCTTTTGTGGTGGTTTTATCTTTTTGTTGTTTTTTTTATCTCTTTGTTGTTTTTTTATTCTTTGTTTTTTTTTTGTCTCTTTTTTTTTTTTTTGTCTCTTTGTTGTTGTTTTTATCTCTTTTTTGTTGTTGTTTTTTTTGTTTTTATCTCTTGTTGTTATTTGTCTGTTGTTTTATGTCTTTTGTTGTTGTTTTTATCTCTTTGTTGTTGTTTTATCTCTTTGTTGTTGTTTTATGTCTCTTGTTGTTGTTTTATTGTTTTATCTCTTTGTTTTTTTTTATCTATTTGTTTGTTTTATCTCTTGTTGTTTTTTTTCTTGTTTGTTGTTGTTTTTTATCTCTTTGTTGTTGTTTTTATCTATTTTGTTGTTGTTTTTTTGTTGTTTTTGTCTCTTTGTTTTTTGTTGTTTTTTTTATGTCTCTTTGTTGTTGTTTTTATGTCTCTTTGTTGTTGTTTTTATCTCTTGTTGTTTTATGTTGTTTTATCTATCTCTTTGTTGTTTTTTTATCTCTTTGTTGTTGTTTTATCTCTTTGTTGTTGTTTTTGTTGTTGTTTTATTATCTCTTTGTTGTTGTTTTATGTCTCTTTGTTGTTGTTTTATGTCTCTTTGTTGTTGTTTTATTCTCTTTGTTGTTTTGTTGTTGTTTTTGTTGTTTTTTGTCTCTTTGTTGTTGTTTTTATCTCTTTGTTGTTTTTTTTGTCTCTTTGTTGTTGTTTTATGTCTCTTGTTGTTGTTTTATGTCTCTTTGTTGTTGTTTTATGTCTCTTGTTGGTTGTTTTATTTGTTGTTTTCTCTTTGTTGTTTTTTTTTCTATGTTTTGTTGTTTTTTATGTCTCTTTGTTGTTGTTTTGTTTTATATCTCTTTATTATCTCTTTGTCTCTTTTTTTTGTTGTTTTTTTTATCTCTTTGTTGTTGTTTTTTTTTATCTCTTTGTTATTTGTTGTTGTTTTTTTGTCTCTTTGTTGTTGTTTTATGTTCTTGTTTGTTGTTTTTATCTCTTTGTTGTTGTTGTTCTTTGTTTTTTTTTGTCTCTTGATTTTTTATGTCTCTTGTTGGTTGTTTTTATCTCTTTGTTGTTGTTTTGTTTTATCTCTTTGTTGTTGTTTTTATCTCTTTGTTGTTGTTTTTTTCTCTTTGTTGTTGTTTTATGTCTCTTTGTTGTTGTTTTTATCTCTTTGTTGTTGTTTTTTATCTCTTTGTTGTTGTTTTTTGTCTCTTTGTTTGTTGTTTTATGTCTCTTGTTGGTTGTTTTATGTCTCTTGTTGGTTGTTTTATCTCTTTGTTGTTGTTTTTATCTCTTTGTTGTTGTTTTTATCTATTTGTTGTTGTTTTATGTCTCTTTGTTGTTTTTTGTTTTTGTGTTGTTTTATGTCTCTTTGTTGTTGTTTTTTCTCTTTGTTGTTGTTTTTTGTCTCTTTGTTGTTGTTTTTTTCTTTTGTTGTTGTTTTTTTCTATTTCTTGTTGTTGTTTTTTATCTCTTTGTTGTTGTTTTTATCTTGTTGTTTTTATCTCTTTGTTGTTGTTTTTTTGTTATCTTTTTATGTCTTTTGTTGTTGTTTTTATCTCTTTGTTGTTGTTTTTGTCTCTTATCTTTGTTGTTGTTTTATGTCTCTTGTTGGTTGTTTTTATCTCTTTGTTGTTGTTTTTTATCTTTCGTTGTTGTTTTATCTCTTTGTTGTTGTTTTTATCTCTTTGTTGTTGTTTTTTGTCTCTTTGTTGTTGTTTTTTTTTTTTTTTTTTTTTTTTTTTTTTTTTTTTTTTTTTTCTCTTTGTTGTTGTTTTTATCTCTTTTTTGTTGTTTTTTTTTTGTTGTTGTTTTTATCTCTTTGTTGTTGTTTTATGTCTCTTGTTGTTGTTTTTATCTCTTTGTTGTTGTTTTTATCTCTTTGTTGTTGTTTTATGTCTCTTTGTTTGTTTGTTTTTGTGGTTGTTTTATCTCTTTGTTGTTGTTTTATGTCTCTTTGTTGCTTTTGTTGGTTGTTTTATGTCTCTTTGTTGTTTTATGTCTTTGTTGTTGTTTTTTGTTTTTATCTATTTGTTGTTGTTTTTGTCTTGTTGTTTTATCTTTTGTTTTATGTCTGTTTTTTTTGTCTTTATGTTTTTTTTATCTTGTGGCTTGTTGTTGTTTGTTTATTTTTTGTTGTTGTTTTGTATCTCTTTGTTGTTGTTTTTTATCTCTTTGTTGTTGTTTTTTGTCTCTTTGTTGTTGTTTTATGTCTCTTTTTTTATTTGTTGTTGTTTTTTTCTTTGTTGTTGTTTTTTTTTTGTTTTTTATCTCTTTGTTGTTTTTATTTCTTTGTTGTTGTTTTTTGTCTCTTTGTTGTTGTTTTATCTCTTTTTTGTCTCTTGTTGGTTGTTTTATCTCTTGTTGTTGTTTTTATCTCTTTGTTGTTGTTTTATGTCTCTTTGTTGTTGTTTTATGTCTCTTTGTTTTTTATGTTGTTTTTATCTCTTTGTTGTTGTTTTTTCTCTTTTTTGTCTCTTTGTTTTTTGTTGTGTTGTTTTTATCTATTTGTTGTTGTTTTTGTTCTTTGTTGTTGTTTTATCTCTTTGTTGTTGTTTTATGTCTCTTTGTTGTTGTTTTTTGTCTCTTTGTTGTTGTTTTTATCTCTTTGTTGTTGTTTTTTTTTTTCTCTTTGTTGTTGTTTTTATCTATTTGTTGTTTTTTGTCTCTTTGTGGTTGTTTTATGTCTCTTTGTTGTTGTTTTATGTCTCTTTGTTGTTGTTTTTATCTCTTTGTTGTTGTTTTATGTCTCTTTGTTGTTGTTTTTGTCTCTTGTTGGTTGTTTTTATCTTTTTGTTTGTTTTATCTTTTTTTTTGTTTTTTATCTTTTTGTTGTTGTTTTTTGTCTCTTTGTTTTTGTTTTTTGTCTCTTTGTTGTTGTTTTGTGTCTTTGATTTTTGTTGTTGTTTCTCTTTGTTGTTTTATGTCTCTTTGTTGGTTGTTTTTATCTATTTGTTGTTTTATCTTGTTTTATGTCTCTTTGTTGTTTTTTTGTTTTTGTTGTTGTTTTATCTCTTTTGTTGTTGTTTTTATCTCTTTGTTGTTGTTTTATGTCTCTTTGTTGTTTTGGTTGTTTTATCTCTTTGTTGTTGTTTTTTATCTAGTCTCTTTGTTGTTGTTTTTTTTCTTTTGTTGTTGTTTTTATGTCTTTGTTGTTGTTTTTATCTTTGTTGTTGTTTTTATCTCTTTGTCTCTTTGTTGTTGTTTTATGTCTTTTATCTTTGTTGTTGTTTTTGTCTTTTGTTGTTGTTTTATGTCTCTTTTTTATTCTTTGTTGTTGTTTTATGTCTCTTTGTTGTTGTTTTTGTCTCTTTGTTGTTGTTTTTTGTTTTTATGTCTCTTTGTTGTTGTTTTATGTCTCTTGTTGTTGTTGTTTTTTATGTCTCTTTGTTGTTGTTTTATGTCTCTTTGTTGTTGTTTTATCTCTTTGTTGTTGTTTTATGTCTCTTTGTTGTTTTTTGTTTTTGTTGTTGTTTTATGTCTCTTTGTTGCTTTTTTTGTTTTTGTTGTTGTTTTATCTTGTTTTGTTTTTGTCTCTTTGTTGTTGTTTTATGTCTCTTTTTATCTCTTGTTTTTGTTTTTATCTCTTTGTTGTTTTTTATCTCTTTGTTGTTGTTTTTTCTCTTTGTTGCTCTTGTTGTTTTTTATGTTGTTTTTATCTCTTTGTTGTTGTTTTATCTTGTTTTGTTTTTTATGTCTCTTTGTTGTTGTTTTGTTTTTTTTTATCTCTTTGTTGTTGTTTTTATCTTTTTTGTTGTTTTATGTCTTTTGTTGTTGTTTTTGTTTTTTGTCTTTGTTGCTTTTTTATCTGTTGCTTGTTTTGTTGTTTTTTGTTTGTTGTTTTTTTATGTCTTTGTTGTTGTTTTTATCTTTGTTGTTGTTTTTGTTGTTGTTTTATGTCTCTTTGTTGTTGTTTTTGTTTTTATGTCTCTTTGTTGTTGTTTTTATCTCTTTGTTGTTTTTTTATTTTTGTTGTTGTTTTTTATCTCTTTGTTGTTGTTTTATGTCTCTTTGTTGTTGTTTTTGTTGTTGTTTTATGTCTCTTGTTTTGTTTTTATCTTTTGTTGTTGTTTTATGTCTCTTTGTTGTTGTTTTTATCTCATTTCTTGTTGTTGTTTTATGTCTCTTTGTTGTTGTTTTATGTCTCTTTGTTCTTGTTGTTGTTTTTATCTCTTTGTTTTGTTGTTTCATGTCTTTTTGCTTTGTTGTTCATTTTTTCATCTGTTTTTTGTTGCTTTGTTGTTGTTTTTTCATCTCTGTTGTTGTCTTTTTGTTGCTTTTATGTCTCTTTGTTGTTGTTTTTATCTCTTTGTTGTTGTTTTTATCTCTTTGTTGTTGTTTTATGTCTCTTTTGTTGTTTTTTTTATCTCTTTGTTGTTGTTTTATGTCTCTTTGTTGCTTGTTGTTGTTGTTTTATGTCTCTTTGTTGTTGTTTTTATGTCTCTTTGTTGTTGTTTTTATCTCTTTGTTGTTGTTTTTTTCTCTTTGTTGTTGTTTTATGTCTCTTTGTTGTTGTTTTTATCTTTTTTTGTTGTTTTTATCTCTTTGTTGTTGTTTTTATCTGTTTTTTTTATCTCTTGTTGTTGTTTTTCTGTTTTTTGTCTTTGTTGGTTTTATCTTTGTTGTTGTTTTATTGTCTCTTTGTTGTTGTTTTATATCTCTTTGTTTTTTTTATGTCTCTTTGTTCTTTGTTGTTGTTTTATGTCTTTTATCTTTGTTGTTGTTTTATGTCTTGTTTTGTTTTTGTTGTTTTTTATTGTTTTGTTTTATGTCTTTGTTGTTTTTATCTTTGTTGTTTTTATTATTTGTTTTTTTATGTCTCTTTGTTGTTGTTTTTTTTTTGTTGTTTTTTTATTTTTGTCTCTTGTTGTTGTTGTCTTTTGTTTTGTTTTATCTTTTGTTGTTGTTTTATGTCTCTTGTTGTTGTTTTTATCTTTTGTTGTTGTTTTTATCTCTTTGTTGTTGTTTTATGTCTCTTGTTGGTTGTTTTATGTCTCTTTGTTGTTGTTTTAAGTCTCTTTGTTGTTTTATGTTTTTTGTCTCTTTGTTGTTGTTTTATATTTGTCTCTTTGTTGTTGTTTTTATCTATTTTTCTTTGTTTTTTGTCTCTTTGTTGTTGTTGTTTATCTCTTGTTGTTGTTTATCTTTTGTTGTTTATCTTGTTTTTTTTTATCTTGTCTCTTGTTGTTTTTGTCTTTTCTCTTTGTTGTTGTTTTTATCTCTTTGTTGTTGTTTTTTGTCTCTTTGTTGTTGTTTTATGTCTTTGTCTCTTGTTGTTGTTTTATGTCTCTTTGTTGTTGTCTTTTTTATCTCTTTGTTGTTGTTTTTATCTTGTTGTTGTTTTTGTCTTTGTTGCTCTTTGTTGTTTTTATTCTTTGTTGTTGTTTTTTGTCTCTTTGTCTGTTTTGTTGTTCTTTGTTTTATCTCTTTGTTGTTGTTTTTTTTATGTCTCTTTGTTGCTGTTTTTTGTCTCTTTGTTGTTGTTTTATGTCTCTTTGTTGTTGTTTTTATCTCTTTGTTGTTGTTTTTATCTCTTTGTTTCTGTTTTTTCTTGTCTCTTTGTTGTTGTTTTTTTATTGTTTTGTGTTTCTCTTTGTTGTTGTTTTTTATGTCCTTGCTTTGTATCCTTATCTCTTTGTTGTTATTCTTTGTTGTTGTTTTATCTGTCATTGTCTTCTTGTTGTTGTTGTTTTTTATCTTTGTTGTTGTTTTCATCTCTTTTGCTTGTTTTATGTCTCTTTGTTGGTTGTTTTAACTTTGTTCCTTGTCTTTGTTGTCTTTCATCTTTTTGTTGTTGTTTTATCTCGTTGTTGCTTTTATCTTTGCTTGTTTTGTTTTATCCCCCTTGTTGTTGTTCTTGTTGGTTGTTTTTATCTCTTGTTGTTTTTTGTTGTTGTTTTATGTCTCTTTGTTGTTGTTTTTATTTTTGTTGTTGTTTTTGTCTCTTTGTTGTTGTTTTTGTCTCATCTCTTTGTTGTTGTTTTTATCTCTTTGTTGTTGTTTTTTTCTCTTTGTTGTTGTTTTTATCTATTTGTTGTTGTTTTTGTCTCTTTGTTGTTGTTTTTATCTCTTGTTGGTTGTTTTATTTGTTGTTGTTTTTGTCTCTTTGTTGTTGTTTTATGTCTCTTTGTTGCTGTTTTTTGTCTCTTTGTTGTTGTTTTATGTCTCTTTGTTGTTGTTGTTTCTGTTTTTTGTCTCTTTGTTGTTGTTTTTTTTGTCTTTGTTGTTGTTTTTATCTCTTTGTTGTTGTTTTGTATCTCTTTGTTGTTGTCATTTTGCTGTTTTGATCTTTTGTTGTTTTATGTCTCTTGTTGTTGTTTTTTTCATCCCTGTTGTTGTTTTATCTTTTTGTTGTTGTTTTTGTCTCTTGTTGTTGTTTTGTTGATGTCTCTTTGTTGTTGTTTTTGTTGTTTTTTATGTCTCTTTGTTGTTTTTTTGTTTTATGTGTTGTTTTATGTCTTGTTTTTGTTTTTATTGTCTCTTTGTTGTTGTTTTTATGTCTCTTTGTTGCTTTGTTGCTTGTTCTTTATCTTTTTGTTGTTGTTTTATGTCTCTTTGTTGTTGTTTTTGTCTCTTTGTTGTTGTTTTTATCTATTTGTTGTTGTTTTTTATCTCTTTGTTGTTGTTTTATGTCTCTTGTTTGTTTTGCTCTTTGTTGTCTTTGTTGTTTTATCTGTTTTATGTCTCTTTGTTGCTCTTTGTTGTTGTTTTCATCTCTTTGTTGTTGTTTTTTTATCTCTTTTGTTGTTGTTTTTTGTTGTTGTTTTTATCTCTCTTTTTGTTGTTGTTTTTATCTATGCTTGTTGTTTTTCTCTTTGTTGTTGTTTTATCTCTGTTGTTGCTTGTTTTCATGTCTCTTTGTTGTTGTTTTTATCTCTTGTTTTTTTATCTCTTTGTTGTTTGTTGCTCTTTTGTCTCTTTTGGTTGTTTCCCAGTTGTTGTTTTTTGTCTTTGTCCTTTTTGTCCTTTGTTGTTGTTTTATCTATGTCTCTTTGTTGCTCTTGTTTTTTGTCTCTTTGTTGTTGTTTTTTGTCTCTTTGTGGTGGATTTAAGTCTCTTTGTGGAGATAAATAAAAACTTTAGCATCCTTTCAGATATTTGAGTACATTTTGCAGACACATTAAACTTTTGAACAGTAGCTGTGTGCTCCTCAGGTCAGGAGCTGCTCCTTTAAGCTCTCGGGGTCTCCTCTCTGTGAAGTCCTCCTCCCCTCCTCTCCACGGACGGGATCAACCTGTTGGTCCTGGTCCGGGATCAGCTCTCTGGCG
The DNA here is from genome assembly GCA_023238725.1 of Scortum barcoo. Lineage (NCBI taxonomy): Eukaryota > Metazoa > Chordata > Actinopteri > Centrarchiformes > Terapontidae > Scortum > Scortum barcoo. The sequence goes on along the minus strand of CM041545.1, from coordinate 21,479,270 downwards.
GAGCAGCCCGGAGCTCCGAGCCGCGCTGGGCTGATCCGGGATCGGCTCGGTCCCTCCTCCTCCTCCTCCTCCCTGCCGCTCCTCCTCCTCCTCCTCCTCCTCGGTGTCGTCTTTTCCTTCCAGTCCACTTCAGAGAGGCAGAAAAACGTCTCGGAATCGGCGGGGATCGTGAGACGGGGACCGACAGACTCTAAAGGAGAAGCTGCGGGATTAAATGATGGCGTTTCTGACTCGGATTAAAGATGTTTGTGCGGAGGCGGAGGAGGCCTTTCTTCCTCCGGAGTGAAGTTTTCAGCCGGACTCCTCTCCGGGCTAACATGCCCGCAGCTCGGCCCGGAGGCTTTTACACTGTCGTTTACTAAAAACAGACAAAGAAATCCACCTCGGAGGCTTTATTTTTCTGTCTGTGGGGCTCGGTGTGGACTACAAACCGACGCAGCTAACTAACTAGCGTGTTAGCCTGTTTTTAAATGGTGGTGCGTTCACGGAACCGCGACAAAACTTGTTTAAACACACTCTGCGTTCACTTAATTTCCCCACACACTCTCTCACACACACACACACACTCACAAAACGTTGTTGTTTGCAGGGGGTGTTTTTTATAAAGTGTCACCGGGGTTGATCCGGTCTTTAATGGTAGCCGCTCGCAGCTAGCGCCCCATCATGCCGCAGCTAACCGGGGCGGGGGGAGACGACCTCGGGGCGAGCGACGAGCTGATCCCGTTCAAAGACGAAGGAGAGGCGGAGGAGAAGAGGACGGTGTCCGCCGGACGGGACCTGGACGATGTCAAGTCCTCCTTGGTCAACGAGTCCGAGACCAACAGCAGCTCGGACTCTGAGGTGAGGCTGCTAACTTTACTTTAAGAAGAGAGACTTTTGTTGTTTGTTTGTTTGTTTGTTTGTTTACGTGTGTGTTGGTGTGCTGTGCAGGCAGACAGGCGGCCCAGACCTGATCCAGATGTGGAGAGCAGGGCCAGACAGAGCCAGCTGTTTGAGGAAGGTATGTCTTCATTTAATCAGTCATTATGATATAAAGTCACACTCACATACAAAACAAAGGCTTTAAGGGTGAACTAAAGAACTTTAAGGTCACATTTACACTTAATTTGGTTTCTAAATACAAATGTAAATGACTGCCGAGACCTCAAACCACTTTCCAAAGTAGTCTGAGACTCATCTGACCACATTTCTTTGCATCCAGAGTTGTGGTGAAATCTGACGCTGAATTATAAATCAGAACCTGCAGCAGGACATTCATTAATCCCCTGAGTCGAGTTTAAATCCAGCCTAAATACCAAATGTTAGAGCCTGTGTAGATGACCACAAAGACCTCAAACCACTTTCTAAGCTGGTCTGAGACACATCTGACCACGCACATATGTACTGTAGTTTAAACCTGATGTGTCTCAGATGTCCATCAACCCTGAGAGTCAAGTATAAATTCAGCCCCATATTAAACGTTTGTAAGCTGTTTGAGGAAGTGATGTCTTCATTTAGTGTTTGTCTTTCAGTCAGATGTCTCATTCTAATAATATAATGCCTCGGATGTACACATAAAGTCATTAAGAGTTAAATTGGGAACTCTGAAGATCCTGTTTACACTGAATTTGGTCTTTAAATACAAATGCAACCTCAAACCACTTTCCACAGTGGTATTAAAGACATTTGACCACATATATTTAGTAGTTTAGACGAGAAAAACATATGCCTTTTTACACTGGCCCGATCACAATACATGCGTCCAGTGTTGTGGTGAAATCGAACAATGTATTATAAATTAAAACCTACAGCAGGACATCCATTAACCCCTCGAGTCAAGTTTAAGTCCAGCTTCATTTAATGATCAGCTGTACATGTAAAGACATTTAGAGATCTGAGACTTAGTAGTTTAACACATTTACACTTTGTTTTAAAAAGTTGTTTTTGGTAATCTGAACTGAAGGCACCATTTGGGGTCAGATTTCTTTACTTCCTACATTACAGCTGCAATGATTAGTCCATTAATTGATTAGCAGTCAAGTATTAAATGAAATAATATTTGAGTAATCATCGATAGATTAATCATTGATGAAAATTATCAGTAGTTGCAGACTTACATGACTTGTGCTGGAAGTCAAAGGGCACCACTCAAAGTTATCACGTCAGTTTGTCTCCAGGTGGGACAGATTTGTTTGCACGGGCTCACTAAGAAACCAAAACTAAAATACAAAAATACAGTCTGTTTTAATGTAGACGTGGCTGGACAAAGGTTTTTATGACCTATAAAAGAGCACCATATAAAATGCATCTGACAGTTTTTCATCCCTGTTTGAATGCATTTCTTTGAACATGAGTGGTCATCCATTAACCCCTGGAGTCAAGTTTAAATCCAGCTAAATACTAAACGTTAGAGCCTGTTTACTCTTGGTTTAGTTTCTAAATACAAGAGTAAACGACCACCAAGACCTCAGACCACTTTCCAAGGTGGTCTGAGACACATCTGACTTCATGGTTGGTTTGGTTTCTAAATAAAAGTGCAAATGACCTCAGCGCGTCATGACCCAATCACTCAAACCACATGCAGAGGTGGTCTGAGATACACCTGACCACATATATATTGTAGTTTAAACGCTGATGCATCTTCAAAGAGGACGTAACAGGAAGATGCACCATCAGTGCATCATGTCTGGCGCTCTTTTGTAAGTCACTAATGACTTTATGTTGCTAATCTCTACATTAAGAGCAGCCTGATTTAATAACTGTGTGTCCTTCCCTTTGACCTTCCAGTGTAAGTAATGCAGGGCTGCATTGTTCATTGTTATAGTAGCTGGTCCTCTATAAAATGTCAGAAAATAGTGGAAGTTATTGTTATTGTTTCCCAAAGCTCAAGATGAGGTCATCAGATGTCTGGTTTTGTCCACAACACCAAAGAAATTCAGTTTACTGTCGCAGAGGACCTGAAATCATAGATGGAAATGATTTTAATAGTTAACAATTAATGGATTAATCTTCTAATCATTGCAGCTCTAATGTAGACAGTAAGGAACAAAGTGTAAACAGACTTCAACATTTGAGATGAAGCTGGATTTATACTCGACTCGAACGTCCTGCTGCAGGTTTTGATAGAAAAAAACAACACTGGGTGGTTTTATTGTTCATGATGAGGCCATAAAATACTTGAAGTTGTTCTTGTTTCACTTCCAAATGGGAGACTGCTGTATTTATATTTGTACTTGCTCATTGTGTGCTCATTCACCGTCTAGAAAGCTGCAATCACAGTTTGTTTGTCCAGATCTCCATGAATCACTTTAAAAACAACTGCTTTTATAAATCTTTATTAGTTATGTAAAAAAACGTTCAGTTTTCTTACCTCTTACATCCCCAGTCCTGCCCTCAGTCTGCAGCTCAGTTTCTGTTCAGGTTAAACTGCAGCGGCCGGCCCGACTGGCTCGTTAGGCCACTTCATCTGCAGTCCAATCACCACCATCACTGTATAACCGGTTCCCCCGGTCTTATCAATGCCCACTGAACACCAACCTCCAGTTTGAGAGAAACGTTAACTGACTCATGTATCTTGATAGATAAAGTAACTTGGTATCAGGATGACACAGTTGCGTGTCAGTAGAACCACTCAGACTCCACCAAATAACAACAAAGATACACTCCTATCTACCACGTATCAGAAGATGTCTAACTAACATGTACTGAGCCACCAAATGAATCAAGTTGCCTGTAAAACTAACCAACAACACGCCTCCAGGTAATTTAAGAATCTAACACAGACACCTCACCTGAGAGTCAAAACTCTTAGCCAACAACATGTTGATGCAACAGCCTGCCACATTAACTCAGACTGTTTATAAAGATGGCCGACATGAAAAAAACCATTGTGAAGCCAAAACATCTGGATCGCCCCCTGGTGGCAGCTCATTAACCCCGCCCCCTCCACGTTAGCAGACGGGACAAACTAAACTAAATCAAATAACCATTTGTTCAAGTGTTCGTTTTTCTGCTAAGTGTGATTTTAATTAGTTGTTTGATGCTATAAAAGGGGGCGTGGCCTGATGATTGACAGCTGTATAATTAAATATGTGCTGACTCTTTGTGTGCACATGTTTCTCAGTGATGAGGAGACGGCAGGACGGAGGTCTCTTCCAGCCCTCCCCGTACGTCGGATATCCCTTCTTCATGATCCCCGACCTTGGGAACCTCTGCAGTCCCTACCTCGCCAACGGAGCGCTCACACCAAGTGCCAGGACGGTAAGACGGCAGAGCGTGTGGTTTGTTGTTAATCACTGTTCAATGCACCACCCGCCTGGAGCGTTAAGTGACTCGCATTAAACACACACATCCAGGTGGTGCGTTCAGGTGACATTTTTTAAACGATGATTTGCAAAGAAATGCAAAGATGCCCTATTTGATAAAACATTAATGTTTTTCTGCGTCTTGAGTCCCGAGTTCATTTGATGGATGGATGATTAGTTGTAGCCTGGTTTAAGTTGTTCTAGTTGGATGTTGCTGTTGTAATGACAGTAGTCGGTAATCTGCTGGATATACAAACAGCTGTCTGTCTGTAATTGAAATGCATTTGTCAGTTTAATATTAGGTTTGGAAGAAGGGCTGGGCTTTTATTTTGGCGTGATGACAAGTCTGCACAAGCTAAAACCTTTAATCAATCAGCAGCTATTGTGATAATCGATGGATTGTTTAAATCATTTCAAGCATGAATGGCTTCTCTAAACCGGGTATTTGTGGCTTTTCTCTGTCTGATGTGATTATAAACTGACAAGACTATTGAACCATAGGAGATTATATTGGCATTTTACACTGTATTCTCACATTTTGCAGACAATGAATTTATCAAGTAATCAAGAAAATTATCTGCAGATAAGTTGTAGCCCTAATCCTGTTTTTCCTGAAAATGATAAACGTCATGTCTCAAAGATCAGTTCATTCAGAGGTGATCTAAAAATAAATGTAAGCATATTTCTGACATTTTGTAGTCCTCTGTCGTCTCTGCAGAGTTAGTTTTTGAGACGCTGACGTCACGTAAACAGACTTGTTCTTAGGTGTAACTCAAACGCGGACTCGCCCAGTTCAACACGGCAACGCGTTCTTCGCACTGTGAGAATAGATTGTTTTGCAGATTGAGACCTGGATGCCACTGACTCACCGTCGTCCTGAAAACAGTGTGCACTCTTATTTGGGGGTGTGTGTGTGTGTGTGTGTGTGTCAGCAGCCTGTTATGATAAGGTTGGTGTGTGATGGTACAGGCCTGGACACAGCTCCGCTGAAGCTGCCTGCCTGCAGCAGGAATCGCGGCTGTGCAGCAGATTAGCTGTCGGGTTGACACCGTGTTGCTCAATTCTCCCGTCCCCGAAGCTTTCTGGAGGCTCAGCATGGATTAAAGGGATCTTGTGTGATGGTTTAATACCGAACACTCGTGGCTGCTAATCTAAAAACTGCCCCGTTGGCACAGTAATGAGTATTTGAACCCTCGTTTGTCAGCGACAGCAGAAATGTACCAGGGTCAAAAGTTGTCCGAAACTATCAAGGTTTTATTAGCAAAATTTAGTCTTTTGTTTAATAAAAATACACGTTCAAACCCTTTTTAATGTACACTGGAAAAATCTAGATATATAGGACTTTAGTTTTACAGAACATTTCCTTTCCCTACATTTTTTAAAAACCTTTGTCATGGACTTGTGTTGATTAAAAAGAGATGAGACGCCTCCAAATTGAGCGGTTCACTTAAAATCAAGCCGAATAAGCCAAAAGGATTAGTACTGAATAGTAATTCTAACAACGATAACGTCAAGTTTTAAAACTTTAGGATCCGTTTGACATTTCAGAGGCCAGTCGAGGTTGTTTGAGCTCTTTAATGTCGGATTTCTGTGGTGTACAGTTAAGATAACACACTCTTCTGTGGAATCAGATAAGATCGAACTGCACAATAAATAAAAAGGAATAAAACATGGCGGCGGCAGCAGCAGCAGTAGTAGTAGTTATCCTTTAGGACACCGAGGTCATGTCCTGAGTGTTTCTCATTTATATTTTATAAAGAATTTGTTGCTGTTTAGCAGTCAGGGGGAAGTTTATTCTCTACAATTACACATCCACATGGTGGGGGCGCTGATTCCAGTAACTAAAGGCTTAAAATGTTCATTTAACTCCTCCTTTTAGGGCCACAAAAGTAGAAATAACATTTAAATAAGGGCTTCAGGTTTACTAACCCAAACATTTAGTCCTGACAGTACGGAGAGTTTTACTTTTAGATTTCCATGTTTGGGGGATGAAATTTAAAGAAATAAGATAATAAGTACGGTTTTCTTGTACTATAAAAGTAAAAGTAAAAAGTAAAGTAAAAGTATTGTTTTGGTATCTGTATGTGGTTTCCAAATATTTCAGGCAATGCTTCAATTTTGAATATATTTTTAGTGTTTTAATCCGTTTTATTGAGCTCAGGTGCTGAATGACAACACAGACGATCCGGTAATGAAAATTAAAGACAAAGTGAAGTTTTCTGGATCTCTCAGTGACAGTTTGAGATTTCTTTCTGTTCCTCCTCTGGTTTGTTTTGGAAGTCTTTGCTCTGTGGATTTAGTCACATGTAGGCTACACACACACACACACACACACACACACACAAACACACACCTGCATTCCTCAGCTTTGTAATGCCCCCTCCCCCTGTGTTAGCGAGCCATTGTTGTCATTAGCAGAGTCTGAATGCTCCTAATGCATGGCTCCACAGGTGGTGGTGGTGGTGGTGGTGGTGGGGGCGTCGTTACACCTCATTATACCTCACACACACACACACACACGTTGCCTTGAGACAACACAGTTACTCCTTTTCTTCCTCCCTCACATTTCTCTTCACACAATTGGAGGCCTTGTGTACTTTAAGAGAGTGAGGTGTGTTTACGAGGAGGAGGAGGAGGAGATGCGCCTGCCTGCCCGTCTGAAGGCGAGTCGAGGTAAACAAGCCGCAGCGAGCTGGACGCTACGTGAACCATAATACAGGCTGTTTACTGTACTCACGTAGGCGAGCAGGAAGCAGAAGGCCGCAAGCAGCCGACCTGTCTGCTGTCGCCGTGTCTGTTTGAGATCTGCAGACCGACTAAAGGAGACTCATTCAAACACAAAAAACACCGCAAACGACAAAAAAAACAGCTTAGTTAATTTTATATTTTCAACCAACATCCCAAAATACAGTTTAAACCAGACTGTTTTTCTACAATGTTATTTTGATATTTAAATGTTAGATATACATATTTAATCATATCAAATTCATTCAGCTGTTTTGTTCAAGACAGACAACGTTAACCAAAGACGCGACAAGATACGATGAACGTAAGCATAGAAAGCCAAGTTGGTTTTGTCCATCGACAGTCCCAATAAAGTTTATTCAAACAAGACAGCGACATCCTTAATGCTGCTGACAAAATAAGAGAAATTCAGTCGATAAATCAGACCTCAAACCGAAGGTCAAACAACAACAGATTTGCCAGAAATTTGGTTTATATTCTGAAATCAGTCAGAGATGATCTGTGCTGGATTAATTTGATCTTAATCTGTGCATCGTCTGCTCGACTTTTACTGGCTGCATCTTCTGACATGTGTGAACCTGTGTCAGAAAACACAAAGAGGAAGAAGACCCAGTTGGCTCTGAGGTTTGCTGACGTTTCAAATAGGTCATGCACACACACACACACACACCCCCAGCCTTCATACCCGTGTCACACCTGAGCAGCAGTGAATGGCGGGAGGAGGACTGAGCGGAGATAAGCTGTGGTATGTGTGATCATGGTGGAGGTGGCAGGCGTCTTGCTTTATTTTCACTCAGTTAGAAAGGTTCATGTTAACAAAGCTGACCACCTGTGTTAATGTGTGTGTGTGTGTGTGTTTAGTTAAAGTCGGTCGTTTTCAGCAGGCTGAACAATCCCAGAAGTCCTCTGTTTACTCGACATTGTCTCCAGAGGCTTAAAATACCAAGAGGATGACTTGTCTGAAACAACAGCCCCATACATACACACTCCAATATACATGCAAGCATAAACACACACACACATACAATAAAACTCCATCATAGCAAAGCCTCAAACACAATGAAAGTTTTAACCTCATTCCACATGTTTATCTGTCTGCAGGCTATCTATAAAAACTTTTAAGTGTCACTTTTCTCGATAAAAGGCCCAATAAATGAATAATTTCAGCATATCAGCAGCTGTGAGGAGAGAAAACTGTTAACAGACATTAATGAGGCTTTAGAAAGCTGCAAGGACGGACCATGTTTGTAATTTAATAGTTTAACACGTGATTAAATCAGATGGACTGACACAAGGTTTATTTGTTCTGTTAAAGTATTTTTTTCATCATTTAGAGGTAAACTGTATATTTAATACAGCTTTAACTGGTCAGAGTGTTATTAAGGAGATTTTTTTAAATTTAGGGTTTTATTTTTAGTCTCAGTTTCACCTTCTGTCAGTTTGTAAAATCGTATCATCCCAGCCCGAGACATCGTGATCAGTTTAGACACAACTCCAAAACTCCCACTTTATATTCAGGTAGTTTAAGAACAGAGCTCCTCCAAACAATGGCAGACATTTCTCTGGTTCATACCTTCATTCTTGCTTCAAAATGTCATTGCATTTCTTCCATGCGGGCAACAGGTTTGATCACCGAGTGGTAGTTCAGGTCATTTTTCAAACATAAACTCTGCACACTTGAATATGTAATCAGCTTATCCGAGTAAAAATGAGAAAACCCCAAATACTTTTACCTGATGAAGTCAAAAAGACGAAAACACAGAGGTCATTGAAGTTTTGATGAGGATGAAGATGATCACAGGTGAATTGGATGCTGTGGCCTTCTTAGTCAGCTGAACAGCTTCTGGAGCGACGTGTTAGACAGCGCTCTCCACCTCCATCATCAAACACCACATGAGGGAATATCTTTGGCAGAATGTGTTGATCCCTCCAGGAGAGTTCACACACTTTTTTTTTTTTTTTAAACAGTTTTTTAAACCTTAATTTGTCTGAATCGATGTTGGTTGGATTGGTGATTCTCCAGTTTAAAGCAAACCATATTCTTTTGGATTAAGATCTAGTTTTGGTAGTAGCTTCTTTATTTCTACAGAAACGTAGATTTTGCAGACTGGGAAGCTTCAGTTGTAATTAACGATGCATTTTCTCTTCATGTTGTTCATGACCAGCTTCACACTCAGCAGTTTGTCTGCAGTGTTCGGTACGCAGCAGTAAGCCTAATAACTTCCCCTCCAGTCACACACTGATTTTATGCTTCCCTCAGTAATAGACTCTGATTGTGCAGGAGTGTGTGTGTGTGTACATTGATTTTCCTGGTATTTCCAACAGCTGGATCCAGTTAGCGCTCTCAGCCAGAGCCTCCTCGGGCCTCAGGATGGGGGGACGGGGCGAGGCTGCATTGTGGAGCTGCTCTGTGTGTGTGTGTGTGTGTGTGTGTGTGTGTGTGTGTGTGTGTGTGTGTGTGTGTGTGTGTACAGCAGTACAGGGACGCGTTGGCTGTCTGAAGCGACACGAGATGAGCTGGGGGTGAGGGTGATTGAGGGGAAATCAAATTGGCGGACATTTGCTTCCTCCTTGCACTGAATTCAGACATTTGTTTCCCCGTGAAGCCATCGCTGCATTTACGTGCACTTAAAAGGTACTTTGTGGAGTTTTCTCTGAATGCTGAATGTTTTGTTTGTTCCCCTGAATGATCAAGAGATGCAAAACATATCCCTGATAGCAGTGTCTCACATCTACAGATGCACAAAAACGTGCAAAAAGCCGACAAACCAGGAAAGGACATGTGGACGTTAAAGCTGCAGTTTTTAACATTTAAAGACAAATAGAAGGAAATGCATTCAGTAGATACACAGGGTGTGTGTTTGTGAGTAAACCGACTATAAACAGAAACCTTATTCATAAGAAAACCTCAGAGCAGCTTCTTCAGGTCACACACAGCTGATTTCTTTCACGTAGTGAAATCCTTTCGGTGGAATTAGAGAAACCGGATTCCTTCAGCTTGATTTCTCCTGCAGAGAGATGATTCATGTAAAAAGTGATACAGACACAGGAGATATTTAAAAAGTCAACCCGCTTCAGAGTGGCGTCCCTTTCTGTACAGGAAACCACAAGAGAACGTCTCAGTCGCTCTCTTGCTTTAGATTTTTCACACTTTAGAGCCATCACGTCATCACAAAATTAAAAATTTGACAGTTTCCTTTCGAAGAGCTCCCCAGAGACGAGCAAGAAAAGTCCAACATTTAATCAATAAAAGTCAAACAAAATCAACAACGCATTTGTTAAATCCGTTATGAAGCTTCCTGTTAAAAAAATTAAGTCTTCAGCCCTAAGTTGAGGTAACCCTGATGATGTCATAGTGGTGTCATAGTGACAACGATGCATTATGTCATCAGGGTCAGAGCCACAGATGACATAATACATCATTGTCTTCACAGGCTGAGATGAACTTTCCTCATCGGGCAAACTGAACTCGTGTGTGAAATCTGTTTTTGCACGTCCATAATCATCACATTCATCACCGTCGGCCTCGTAATAAGGAGGAAATTAATGTATTGACGATGATAATCAATGAAAACTCAGATAAACACACATCACTCGCAGTCAGGAGGAGATTTTAGAGCCTCCGTCCTCCCATCGCCTCCTCCTGTTTTGGGGTCAAAGGTCACCATTGAATGAGCACCAAAGGCTCTTTTATTTTTGCCTGAATGTGTCTGGGATTGAAAAAAGGGGGGTTGTTTCAGACGACTCGGTCAACAGTAGTTTGGGGGGCCGGTGGGGTGAGTGTGAGGAGCGGGGAAGGGGGGGCGAAGGCAAACTTTTTGTCTAACTCAACAACTGCACACAGACTCATTATGACTTCTATTTGACCGTCAGCACAGCAGGACTTCTTCTTCTTCTACTTCTGCTTCTTCTTCTCCTCTTCCTGTGTGCGCCTCCTCGTTAAAGTCTGCGGTGCGACCGCCGTCGTTTCAGCCTGAGTGGCAGAAAGTATGTTAACGCTGCGGAGGTGAAAAACACTGACCTGTTAGCTCTGTCGGAGGTAGTGATGTGTGTTCACACTGCTCATGTTTCCTGGGTCAACGGGGCAGAAAAATAAAAGTCACTATTTAAATTTGTGATTAAAACCTGCAGCACTGTCAGCTGTGGGTCAGATGCTTCGACTGAATAAAGCACGAACACGCTTTAAAGCAGAAGTAGGAAACGTGATGTTTAGCACAACGGACAGCAACATGGAAGTTGTACTCACTCTAATTTTCAAAATAAAACCACTCTCACCTAATCTAGAATCAGCTTCAGCACAGATACATCTGAAAACCTCTCATAACCTGATGATACTTAAAAAAAAAATACAGAGAGAGCCAGCAGACTGCGTCATTTAAGATGTCGTCATCTAAGTCGCTTTTTGACTTCTCTGCACGTTGTAATATCTCAGAGACATTTTACACATTGTGCAAAAAACAAAAATCAAATGAATACAGTTAATTGGATAAGTTGTCCAACCTTACATTTATTAAAGGGCACTGCATTTTTACTATTCAGTATTACACATTAAGTTGCACTTAAAGGAATAGTTCACTATTCTCCAAGGCTGTTAAAACAATAATCAGGAGCCCACATGAACACTGGAAATAGTTTGTGTTCGCTAATATGAGAACTCAGCTCTTGGACTTAGATAAACTGATTTTCTCTTCGTATTTTGTATTTGTGCATAAGCGTCACATAAACTTCATAATAAACGTTTTGCACAGAAGGAGCTCTGTAGATTTTGTCCCACATCACTTACATTGAAAGGATCTGTTGACAGGAGGAATTAATACAGCAAGCAAAACCTGACTGGTATTTTTAGACCACATTAAAATATATAACCTTTGTGTTTAGTTATGAAATATATAAGAGATCTTCCTCCTGTCACAGAGGCTGATATAACTCACAGCCTCAGTAATGTACTCTGTGTCTGTTCAGAGTAAAACTTGTGTATTTACAGCTGAAGATCATTGTTGGTTTATGAAATGAGTGTTATAGCTTCCCTCTCTCTCTTCACACAGTATCTGCCGTTTCAATGGCCTCTGCTCGACGTCCCAGGAAGAGCAGGTATCAGAGACTCTGCTACTCCGACTCACCTGGTAAGACCTGCTTCAAAACACACACACCATACAGACGATACGGCCAAATATTTAATCATTGTTGACACGGATTCATTTAATTTAAACATTGCTGCTTCACACAGTTCCCTCTCTGTGAAATGTTTATATCTCGGGTCCGTCACTTCTTTGAATTCCTGATTTCCGTCTGTGCAGATCTGCACAAACTCGGAGAAATGCCTCAACAACAAGCCAGGACAAAATCTTCTCTCTCAGACAATACACACACACACACACCGCTCACTCGCTCTCGTACCTGCTTTACTGGATGGTGATACTTCGGTTGATAAACTTAGTTTGAGATATTTCTGTCCGTTTGCACGCCACAGCGGCTCTTTATGTTTTTGTTGATCTGACGTTTCTTCCTGAAGAAGCTCTCGTCTTTCTATCTGACATTTATATCAAAACAACGTGGCGTGTTTCACTGAACCCAAACGGCCTCTTCTGAAAAGATGATTGGTCAGAAAAAAAGGTTATTAACTTATTGATTACACAGAAAAATACAGATTTTCTTTTAAGGCTGCAACTAAGATTTACTGTATTATCAATTATCAAAAGTGTTGGGTCCATAAAATGTTAGAAAATCCAAAGATTACATTTTCAAATTGTTTTTCTCATCCAACAGTCGAAAATGGAAAGATTTTTTATTTAATGTCAGAGAGAAGAAAGAAAACCAGTAAATACTCACATCTTAGAAAATGAAAAAAGCAAGATTTTAGCATTTTTACTTTGCAAAAATAATTGAAAATGACAATTTGTAAAATTATTTTAAGCGAAAAATTGTGAATTGATGATCAAAATATTTTTAAAAAATCAGCTCTAGAAGAAATATGATTTCAAGTGATGGAGTCAGAATTGTCTTTTCCAAATTAATATTTTAAAAAAGATCATTTAAAGAGTGAAAACAACATGAAGTGCATCACGTTGTTCACGTTTAACGTCTCCTTGAGAGTGAAGTTAAGAGGCTGCGAATAATCTGCTGCTTCTTTTCCTTCTTCGTCTCTAAAGTGCTATTAATAGTGATCCTGCCGTCTCCATCTTATCAGCTCTTCACTCGTTTGTCAGTGTGTGACCTCAGCGCACATAAAAAAAGCCTGACAGTGTCATGCCTTTCACATCAGCCCGCAAGAAACGGCGTTATACAGGAAATCAGACGACGTGCGCGTTCATAAACGGGTTATTGGTCGGCCAAAGGTCGTAACCTTACTGTAAAACGCCGCTGCTTTATTTAAAAAAACGTTCACATTTCAGCCGTGGAAACTGTGTTCAGTCCGGATATGTTTAGACGTCTGATGCAGCTTGTTTGGGTGATCAACAGGAAGAGATAAACAAAGTTTGGTTACACAAAAAAAAGGTTCATCTTTATGCCTCAACACCAGCAATACAGCGACGAAAGGTTTCATGTTTTCAGGTTGTTTGTCCGTTCAATTCCTATGAACGCAATAACTCAGGACGTCTTGAGGAATTTCTTCAATTTTGGCACAAACATCTTAAACTCGAGGACGAACTGATTAGACTGTGATGGTGCAAGGTCACTGTGACCTCACACACATACAAAACATATTTTTAGTCATAAAATAAGAAATGAATCAACTTATTATGTCAGAAATGTATTAAAATGTTTAATATTTGGAGCTCCTGTTCCTCCTTTAGTCCACCACCGGCTCACTGATTATCATTGATGTCGACATTCATCATTCACACAGCACAGTAAAAATCTCCATTTCAGCAGAAAATAAACTTCTTGTTGTCTTATTAAATTTCTTCAAAGTCTTCACTTCATATATTCTGAATCTGAACAGACGTGGTTGTAAACAGGTTGGCAAAGACACGAGGCGATAAATCGAATAGTTTGACCTCTAAAATCATTCAGGTCCAAGGAACATGGAGGATTTAGTGGCAGATTACGATCATCTAAATACTCTTCTTTTTCCCGAGTGCGTTGGAGAAACTATGGTGGGGCCACGTCAACGTAAAAACACAAAGATTCAAGACTTAATTTGTTGTTTATTTGTTATATCTTTATTGTGAAGAAACATGATGGACTCGCTCCTTCTTTAAAAATGAGGCGCTCACTCGACAAAAACTCAACGATTCTTTGTTTCAGGTGATTTTAGACACTAATGAAGACATTATGAATATTACATTTCATTTCTTTAGGTTGAAATATGTTAAAAAAGAGGACATGTAATGATCATTCCTCTCGTCCCACTCCGACCCCAATCAGAGACAGAGATTTAAAGATTTTTATGTGTTTTAATTCAGATAATTAGCTTCTTCACTTTCTCACCTCTGTGCTGAGATGAAGGTCTGAGGTGAGAAATGAACACCGGTGGATGTTATTAGTCGAGTTATTAGTGACTTCCCATCACTCACAGACTTCCTGGAATATGTCTTTACTTCCTCGAAGTTTGTGGTTCTACTTGATGTTGCACAAGCAGGTTTAAATAAGGTTCTTTTCACCACACCTGCCTTTGTTTCCTCAAACTCAGTGATTCATGTTTTTCTGCAGCATCAAATCAAATTTAAAGATCAAAGTTCGGGTCCTGGAAATCCTTGAAAATGCTAATGTGGTGTCCTTGGATTTTTAATAATGACCTTACAACTTCTTGAAATTTAAATTTGCATTAATATAATAAACGATTATCTGACTGAACGTTTTTTTACGTTTAGGAAGTTGTACTTTAAGTTTGAGGAGTTTGACTTTTGAAAAGGTTTAAAGGATATAAAGACATCCAATGTAGTTTTTTTGTAATCACAGAAAGAGATAGATAGATGAATGAGATAGATAGATAGAGATAGATAGATAGATAGATAGATAGATAGATAGATAGATAGATAGATAGATAGATAGATAGATAGATAGATAGATAGATAAAAACATGTAAAAGTATGAGATAAATAGAAAAGGTGCAAAGGTCAGCAAGCCTGATACATCCAATGGTGATGACAATAATGATAATATTTATAACAATATATAAGCATTTATATGTATGATTTATAATAATATCATGTATAATCACAATGATATTATGAATGTATAATGACAATAGTATACATAAATATAATATCTAAGTATACACATGATGTGATATCTACTGTATATACACAGAGATAAAAAGTTTAGCCAGTGTTTTATGGAGCACATGGAGGCATAAATCCTCTCTCGTCACTGAGCATCTGGATCTTACTGAAAAGTGTCACGAAACCAACAATATATCGGTCACCTGGAAATATTTCACTTGTTTATTAAAGTTTTATTAAAGGTGTGAAAGCTGCTGGAGGAAATCTGCTGACACCTGGTGGACGGACGTCTCCGCTGCACCTCCACTAATCATCTGTTTTGTTTTCTGTGTGTGTGTGTGTGTGTGTGTGTGTGTGTGTGTGTGTGTGTGTCAGTCTAACAGTGTGCCAGTGGTGCAGCACCCCCACATGACCCACCTCCACCCCCTGCTGTCCTACAGCCCCGAGACCTTCTCCCCCCAGAGAGCCTCACCTGGATTCTCCCCTGACGCAGGTGAGCAGCTGCACCTTCACACAGACACAAACGTTACACGCAACAAGAGTTGCAACAAGAGCTACACACACACACACACACTCAGTCAGGTGAATTTGAGTCTCACCTGAGCTGTCGTCCTTCAGCAGGTATGTCGAGGACGCCTCACGGAGCCTGTTACCCCGCCTCACCTGGAGGGATGGCTCAGATCCCACATCCGCTCGGATGGCTGTGAGTAAAAGTAGTGATTGAATGTAACTAAGTACTTTTACTCAAGTACTGCACCTAAGTACAAATTGAAGGTGCTTGTACTTTTACTTGAGTATTTATATTTTATGTAACTTTCTCCATCAAATATATTTATATATAGTATTTAATAATAGTATTTTTACAGTGTAATATTAGTACTTTTGCATAATTTACACTCTACTAGAATACTATAATAATATAAATGTGAACAGACAGACTGTTTTTATCCTGTTGGAGACATTCAAGCGTCTGTTTGTCTGTCTGTGTTTGTAGGCAGGGACAGCCGATGTATCCCATCGCAGGAGGTTTCTCGCCGGCTGCTCTCGCTATGAACGCCTCCATGTCGAGGTAAAGCGTGTTTTATTAACGTCTTCGACCGACATTAAAACATGAACGTTGACTTCTTTTTTTTATTCAGATCTTTTATTTCTTGTTGACGTTATCCTCAAATACTAATAATTTACTCTCAAACTCTTAAAACTTTATTCTTGAAATATCGTGACTTTGTACTCAAAATATCATAACCTTTATTTTCATACATTTTCAACTTTATTCTGGAAATATTTACACTTTGCCAATGAAAATTATCTCTTTATTGACTCATGTTGTGGTAAAATTTTCATATTTGTTTCTATTGTCTTTTCTTTTAAATCACTTTGTAAGAACCGAAGAAATAAAGTGTGTTATTGATATTTCTGATGTTGTTGTGACCAGCTTTGGTTAGTGTGTATTTTATTTTATTGTCACTGATGTGTGTTTGTTGTGCAGTTTGGTGTCGAACAGCTTCTCTCCTCGTCTGGTGCCGACCCCCCAGGCGCCCAACCCGGCCATCGTCAAACAGGAGCCCGGAGGCAGCAGCCAGCCGGGGTGAAAACATAAAAACATCCACACGACACGATGACTTTAACTCAGGTTTCTAATTATTCCGCTTACTGACTTTCTTTCCTTTGTTTGTGCAGGAAGTCGATGGCCGACGCTCCGCCGGAGAAGGAGGACGAGAAGAAGCCGCACATCAAGAAGCCGCTGAACGCGTTCATGTTGTACATGAGGGAGGAGAGGCCCAAAGTGGTGGCTCAGTGCAAAGTGAAGGAGAGCGCCACCATCAACCAGATACTCGGACAGAGGGTCAGTGTGGCAGCGCTGATTTAAAATTATAATCTCAGAGTGAAGACGCAAATGTGCGAGAAAGAAGTAAAACAATATTTTGAGCTTTAAGTTGAAAATTTGCACAAAACATTTCATTAGTTTGAGAATAAAGAAAAAAAGTGAAAAGAAAAAAGTAAGATTTGTTCAATAAAGTCATAATATTCTGAGAAATAAGTAATATTTCTATATTTAAGTCATGATATTTAGAGAAAAGCTTAAAATGTACAAGAAAGATATCATATGTTAATGATGATAATATATAAATGATAATAAACAATGATAATTAATAATGTAATATTTTGAATTGAGAATTAAGTTGTGGTATTTTTAGGAGACAGAAATTCATAGTTTTATCATAAAGTCTAAATATTTTAAGTGTAAGTTTTAATTTTTTCTATAACAAAAGTCAAAGATTTGAGTCCTGAAGTTGTAATGAATAAAATCAAGTCAAACAGAATTCAATTAAAACTTTGCCAGAAAGAATATTTTGGGAATAAAGTGAAATACGTCATAATACTGTAAGAATTAGGATAATTAATTCATAATAACTTGAAAATACAGTTGAACTTTAAGAAGACAAAATTCATAATTAGTTTTTTAAGTTTCTGGAAAAAGTTTAAATCTTATAAATAGTTGAAGTTTTGCAAACAAAAGTCTTAGTATTTCCAGATAACTAGTCAGAGAATTAAAAATTGTATTATGTATGTATGTATGAAGGTGTCATAATGCTTTGAAATTATTTCAGAGACATATTATGATCATAAAGTTTCTGGGAAAAGTTGTAAGATTTCTGTAATATTATCAAGACTTGGCAATAAAAAAGTTCACATTATCATCAAAAGCTCAGATTTTTCCCTGTCTCTGCCCACAGTGGCACTCTCTGTCCAAAGACGAACAGGCCAAATATTACGAACTGGCTCGTAAAGAGAGACTCCTTCACTCCAAACTGTACCCGGGCTGGTCGGCCAGAGACAACTACGTGAGTACAGCCGCACCTTTACATCGCTGTGATGTGTTCAAACATCAGGACGCAGCAGGAGATTTTAACGTCCGACGTGTTTGTTCTCTTTCAGGGTAAAAAGAAGAAGAGGAAGAGGACGAAGAGCGACAGTCAGCCTGAAGGTGAGACGATCAGAGTCTCTGACGTGGTTTCTCCTCGTTAAACTTCACCGCACGCTTACTGAAGCAGTTTAAATCATTTTATCCTCCCACTTCAGTGAAAATCTGCACAAGAAAAGGCAAATTAATTAATCCATCTTCTACTGTTACACGAGAAGAGGACATAAAGAAAGAGCTGCAGTCGAAGCTCAAATGATGAAAATGTGACGTTTCTTTGAGTTTGACGTGTTAATGTGAGGAAGGTTAGAGCATCTTCTTCCTCATCGTAAATGAATAAATGACAGTCACATTTAGCTTTCGCCAACAAAACAACAAATTCTTGAGTTTTTGTTCTGTTTTGCTATTCATCTGTTTGTGAAAAAAAGTTCTTTATTTACCTTTCAATGACAAAAAAAAGACCAAATATAAAACAACACAAACACACAAGGAGAATCGAAAGATTTAAATATAATAAACTTTATTAATCATCATGGATCTTCTTAACACGACGTCTGTTTCTGTTCGTTGTTCTGGTTTCTATCTTAACAACTTAAACATCTTATTTATATTTCTCTTTAAACACATAAAATATTTCTGTTGTGTTTTTATTCTGCTCTCGTCTCATTTGGATTTGTGGTAAAATGTGTTGAAGCTTATCGATTGTATTGATCAATGTTTCCTCCTCAGTTTGTTCTCCTGCAGACGACTTCCCCCCACAGCTGAAAAGGCCTCGCGCGCCGCCGGAGGAGACGCCTCACACGCACTTGCACAGACAGCCCCGCCCCCACCTGACGCAGCCTCTCACACAGTCTCCCACCTGACGCACTTTTCGCACCTGTCGCAGGCAAGCCCCGCCTCCTCGCTGGACTCCCCAGCCACGCCCACCGCCGCTCTGGCCTCGCCTACGCCGCCCCGGCCCCGACGCACTTTACCGAAAGCTTACACGCACTCCTCCTACGGCGGGCAAATGTCGCCGTCACGCTTGAGCAGTTGCAGCCGCTGTCGCTCACCACCAAACCCCACCGGACTCCCCACCCTCTGAGCACGCCACACGCCACCCCCGGGCCCTCCACGCCAACGTCCTCCTGCGACACCCCCACCTCCTCCCCACACACGGCCTCCTCTTCCTCCAGGTGTTTCACCCCTCCTCCTCCTCCTCCTCTTCCTCCTCCTCCTCCTTCCTCCTCAGCCCTTCCTGGTCCCGCCTCCTACCTCTGCCCACCAATCAGCAGCGAGCTCCCACGGTGCCTTAATGCGGCCGCTCAGAAGAACCAATCAGCTGTGAGGAGACTTTTTTTTTTTGTGAACCTTTAAAAACAAATAATGAAAAAAAAAAACAAACAATGAAATCGCAGACACACAATCCAACATGATTTGTACCTCCTTTTTTTAAAAATGCTGTAAATAAGCTCTCTTTTTTTTTAAAAAACTTTTTATAGATGCATCACATTTTATATTAGTATGAAAAGGACAAATAATTGGTCAATATTTGACCGCAGCTCTAACAAACGGCGTATTTTTTTGGTCACTTTTTCTAATTCCTTTTTATGATCAACTTCTTGTAATTGAAAGCGAGGTGTGGCACGAGGGTTTGTTTGTTCCAACATGATTTTTTTTTTCACCTGGTAGTAATGAGTGTAAATCTATTTTCTGGTTCCTCCTCTGTGTTAATAAATCTTCACTGAGTTCTGACCTGCTGCCTGTGTCGTGATGAGTCGCTGCTTTACTGTGTGAGGGGGAAAACAGGAAGTTGGTGCTTTTATTTTAGTGTGCTGTCAGTAGCTTACAGAGGCAGTTTAAGGTGTTTTAAAACCTTTAATCCCTACAGTCTTCTCAGTCATAACTCAGTTAAATTTTAACTCACAGACATGATTATACCTGGCACTTTCCAAAGAAATGATTATCCATAAATATCCATAAATCTGCGTAGAAATCATCAACAAAAGATGCCTCATTACTGCCTGAAAACTTTTATATTTTAACTTTTCTTCAAAGTGATCCAGTGATGTGTCTTTAAATCCATTTTACACTGCAAACAGGAGGTGTTAACAGATAAATCAGCTACTTTTCATGGAGACAGTTTACTAAAATAGAAAAACAAAACGGACTACTCTAGAATGAACTTCCTTTTTGCGTCCCCTAAAATTGTAATAATTGTGGTAAAAATACTGAGATTCATTTATTAGACTGCAGTGGTGGAAGTTAACTTCTTTCCCTAAGTGCAATTTTGAAATACTTGAGTATATCCAATGGATCCTTATTTATATTTTTACTACACTTTTTACTCCACTATATTCATTTAACTGCTAAAATTACTATGATTTTAAATACAAAACGTGATAATGATTATTAAATATGATGCACTGTTAAAGAATAAAGACCCCTGAGAGCCCCCAAAGTCTCGTAAAAATGTTTTATCTTGCAGGAAATCTTTAACTTTTATCTTTGTTCACATAAACATAACTTACATCTTATTATTAATAAATTATTATTAATTGGTTTGCATAAAAATGATCTTCTTGGGGCTTGAGGTCTCCACAGTTTAACACTCTGAAAAGCAGCATTTTGCAAACTTTGATATTTAAAAGATGTTTTTCTGGTAATTCTTGTGTGTTTTTACTCAACTTTTTTTTAACTTAAGTATCTGAGTTCTTGTTCCACCTTTATTAAAACACCTGCTGATATGATCAGGTGACATTTGGACATCTCAGTCAGCAGGATGTGAGGAGCAGCTGTCTGGGTGCTTCATAAGAAAGTCAAACATATTTATCTTTATGTCGGTTGCGTTTTGAGTCACACCTGATCCTCTTTCAGTTTTGTGGGGAGTCGATGACTAATAATTCCTGTAACGAATAAAAGATTTATGAATTGTTTCTTTCAACTTTCTCAGCTTGACTTTACTTGAGTATATACATTTACACAGTTTTATAACTAAACTCAAACATTACAGTTCAGAGATAATGTTTTACTTTTTAATCTACAATTTGTATCTGACAGCTTTAATTACTTTACAGATTAAGATTTTATACAGAAAACATGATGGTGTCATATAATCTGATGAACATTGTGACGGCCTTGTAGTAAAGCATAAAAAGTGCTTCACAGGATTAAACAAATCCCAATTTCTATAAAAATAAGGACATAAATTTGTGCGTGTCTTTGTAAGCTCCTCCACACTCTCCTCTGTCTGTCCAATGCTTGATTGATTTATCTCCCGTCAGTAAAAGATGACGTCTGTTTGATCAGAAACAGGGTGGAGGTCAGAGTAAACACGTCTCAGGGTGATTAAGGTGGAAGGTTAATAAGAGATTGCAGGTCTGAAATGGCTCTTGACTCGCTGTTTGAACAGACTCGTCAGACACCTGAGGGGGAAACACACCTGAGCAGGACGTGTAGATAGACTGAACGGCGTGTTTCTCAGCACATGATGGGAAAAAGACAAAGTTACGTAACTCTGTGTTACATAAACGCACATGATCCTTCATGTCTGAACTTGAAGAGGAAAGTCCAAGTAAGGCAGACAGGTGTGACTTCACAGGTGAGCAGGGAGGAGTGTGAGGAGGACAGAGACACAGACTTCTGTGAGAGACATATTGGACACAGAGTTGATCTGTCCTGCAGAGAAGAGCCTGATGGATCACAGAGGGGAGTGCAACAGGGCCGTGTTGGTGTCGGTGGCAGAGTTCAATCACGGGGTGAAGCTCGGTAAGAGGCCCGGAGTCAAGAGAGACAACAAGAGTCTGCACAGCACCCTCAGCAAGCTCGGCTTTAAGGTGGACGTCCACACCAACCTGAGCAGCGACCAGATCTACCAGCTGTTCCTGAGAGGTGACTGCAATTTACACATATAATGTTTTATTGTGAGGTCTTTACTCATCAATGTGCACTGAAAATATCATGGAGGAGCATTCATTAATGTGCGAGTACTCATGCTTTTAGTTTGCTTCGTTATTTTTTGGATCTCCATCAACTTTTTCTTCTCCTTCCTCCAATATGAAGCCCAGAACCAGAGCTGGAAGAAGTATTCACATCTTTTACTTAAATTAAAGTTGCAATATTATAATTACAATGAGTAAAAGTCCTGCATTTCAAACATTAATTAAGTACAATAAGTATTATCAGCAAACACATATAAAAAAATAAGAGTACTCATTATGTTTAGATGGGATCTGTCAGTGTCACAGATTTTGCAAACAATAGATTAGATTAATAATAGATAATAATAGATTTTTACAAATAATTCCCAAACTAATCATTCATTCATTAAAAATTCAGCTTTTTCCAGCAGTCTGCAGGGAGAAATTTTCACAATAAGAGCTTTAAATAAACCACAATAATAAATTATTATGTTTATTCTCAGTGATACATCAGAGTGATACAACAGAAATTGTCTGTTTGTGAGGTTTATGGTGCCGCTTCCTTCTGTTCACAACTGTCTTTTTTTATTGTTGTAGTAGCTTCATATAAGGTGTTCTTTGGATATTAGTGTATTAAATGAAGGCTCTTTAAAGTTAAAGTACTGAATTGGAATTGAAATATAAAACATGCAATTTAGATCACATTCATTGTGTCCTAAAGGAACAGCGACCACAACAGCCTCTTAAACGACCCCAAAACATCCCTAGAGCCCAAAACTTAAAAATATAAAAATATATATCATCGGCACTGTTGGCATTTAGATTATTAGTTTACATTATCCTCTTTAAATATAAATATAAATGTATTTCACAGCAGGATTCATTAAACAGACTGAAAGTTCATGTTGAGGTTTATGGCTGATTATCACTATAAGATAAAACTTTTATTATTTATTCACACACTGTATATGATTATTAGTCACGTAATCAAGTTCTGATCATTGGATCTTGGATATGGGAAGTGATTACTAAAAAACACAGAAAACAAATACACAGATGGGTGACATCTTAAATACCACTAAAACCACCTTAACCATGACTAAAACCTCCTAAATTACCTCTAAACTACTACTAAAACCTTCAAAATGACAACTAAAATGACCTTTATTACCAATTAAACCTTCTAAATGACCACCAAACCATCTTAACCACAGTTAAAACCATTTAAACTACCACTGATGCTGCTCTAACTGTCAACAAATGAAGAGTCCTGACATCGTTGTTGTTGATGTTGTTGTTATTGTTGATGTTGTTGTACTTGTAGTTGTTGTTGATGTTATTGATGTTGTTGATGTTGTTGTTTTCTGTTGATGTTGTTGTTGTTTGTTTGTGCTGCAGAGAGCCAGCAGCCGGTAAAGGATTGTTTTCTGGCCGTGTTGTCGTCGCACGGCGAGGAGGGCGGCGTGTTCGGGGCTGATGGGAAACTCGCCCGACTGTCTCAGATCTTCAGATGTTTTGACAACAAACAGATGGAGACAAAAACCAAAGTTTTCCTCATACAGGTCGACATGACGTTCATATGAAGCTTATTATTTCACTTTTAGCTGTGGTGAAAAGTACATTTCTGTGTAAAAGCTGTATGTAAGTACAATTTGAAGTACTCTACTTTCCATTTTATGGTACTTTATACTTCTACTCCATTACATTTCAGAGAGAAAAAAGTACTTTTACAACAACTTTAGTTTGTACTTTTTCTTTAGTTTATGATTATAAATAAAAAATATAATCAACTAATAAATGATGATGTATTATTGTGGATTATGGAGTGAAAAATTAAAATGACAAGCTGAAGTATTAAAGTGATTAAACAGATTAATGCATCACTAAAAATCCAGTAATATTATATTTACTATATTTTTAACTTTTGGTACTTTAAATACATTTTGATGCAGATACTAATTTTTGCTACTTTTGCTTCAATAACATTAAAAATGCAGGACTTTTACTTGTAACTGAGTATTTTTACAGTGTAGTATTGCTACTTTTATTACAGTAGAAGATCTGAATATTTTTCATGGTTGCATCACTTTGATTATAAAGTTAATTTAACGTCTGTTGATCTTCCTGTCACATGTTGTGGTTTTGTCTGCAGGCGTGTCGGGGAGACACTCTGGACGATGGCGTGGAGGTGGATTCAGCTGATGAGGCCGCAGAGTTTTCACTGCATCTCTCTGTTCCCGTAGATACAGCGGTGATGTTCGCCACCACGCCAGGTAAACCTCAGCCCACCCACCCGATCATCGGCCTCCACATATGCAAACATATGATGATCTTATAGACCATGATGCATTGCTGCAGATGAAACTAGCCAACAGTATATAAAGTCGTTGAAATGAACCTGAAACATGAACAGCAGTAAAATGCAGCGTCCACATTAATGCAGCAGGAAGATTCATCCAGAAACATCAGAGAGAACAGGAACACTTTACTGAAACAGGAGGGCTTTTATTTTGAAAGTTTAACTATGTTTTGCTGATAATACTTTATTTCATTAAGGTTTTAAATGCAGGACCTTTACTTGTAGTGGAGTATGTTCAATAATTCAATGTGTCATGAAAGAAGAAGAGATTAGTTCAACCTCACTCGCCTCAATTGTGACACCAAGTGGGCTGATTATGATGTTACGCTTTATAAATCCAATTCTTAATGACAGCTTTAATGAAATGATCTGAATGATTGTTCCTGTCATGTTTCTGTTTCATCTGTGGCAGAAAATCTGCAAAAACAAAAAAGATGAGCAGTTACTTTTATTTATATTCTGAGTAAAAGTACACAGCTTTAAATGATTCAAAATACCGAACCAGTAGTTGTTGTCGAATGTATTTTAATAGTTTTAATGTTCGGTGGTTTGACCGGTGGACTTCCTGTCCTCTCCTCAGGTTACGGGGCTTTCACGCACCCTCTCGGTTCGGTCTTCCTTCAGACCTTCTGCACTTTGTTAAACGAGGACAGGAACAGGAACCTGGAGCTGACCCGCCTCATGACCCGGCTCTCGCACCGCGTGGCCTACACCTTCCAGGCCAAAGGTCGCGTCCTAGGGGGGAAGAAGGAGATGCCGTGCCTCCTGACCCGCATGACCCGGGAGGTGTTCCCGTTCGCCGAGCCGGGTAAAGACAGCGCCGCCGCCGCTGCCGCCGCCACCAGCCTCTCAGCCACGTCATTGGTCGGCTCAGACGGAGTCAGGACACGAACTCCTTCAATCAGTTAGACCGAAGTACGAGACTGAAGAGCTGAAAGTATTTTTACATCTGTAAATATCTGTACAGAGATACCTGTGTAATTATGTTATAAATATAGTGATGTATTTTTACAGAGGTAAACTGGGTATATTTAGTGTATTATTTTATTTTTGTACTATAAAACATGAGAAAAGGTCTCTTAACTCAATGAATCAATTAGTAGACTGACAGAAAATAAATGGGAAACTTTTTTCATGAAGCCTTTTTACCTGTAAAAACATTTCATCTTCTGAATACGTTGACATTTTATTATTTTCCCCTGAATGATGTGAATGATTGTAATGTGTCTGAAAGAGAACAAAATAAAATTATTCCAGATTTCAGTTTAAAGTACAATTTTCAATGCAGAACTTTTACTTGTATTTTGTGTTTTATATTATATGTATTTGAATGGTTTAATTAGAATGTAAGAGTTTTATTTAATTTACAAATGCATTTGTATGATATTAAAGAGTCATTTAATTCACATAATAATGTTTTGTCTTTTTATTGGAGGAGCACAACATAAAGAAAAATAACTTGTTTTAAATCATCACAGATTTTTCAGCTTCAGACTGACAAAACAAGTTATTTATATTCATACAGTAAGAGAGTGAAGATGGACCTCATTGTGTTTAGTTCATACACCACAGGGTAGGTTAAGCTGTAATAGTAGTAATATATCAGAATTTATTAGTTGATTGTTGTTGATTATTAGTAATAACTTCAATGAATCTGAATCTCTAAAACAAAACTCACTAAAGGTGTCAGATAAATGAAGTAAAAAGAACAATAGTGATGTAATAATAGATGTATTAGAGTAGAAATAGAAAGTAGGACATCATGGAAATATATTAGTAAAGTATATTAAAATTTTACTTTAGCACAGTGCAGAGTAAACTTAATAAACATGATAATAAGGGTATAATAAGGCTTAAATAAAACTGATTTAATACAGGCTATATTATTGATTCATGTTGTTTACCAATAAAACGATCAATCACTATGGATTAATGTGATTAGTTAAGATCTCTTCCAGACAGTTTAAATACACATAAATATACTCTGTTTGGAGTAATAATGTATGTATATGTTACCGGCACCAGGCCTATGGGTAACCTGGACCGGTTATTATATCTATTATTAATTTCTGAGCTGCGCATGAGCGGCGCCTTCAGCTTTAGTCTCCCTAATAGATCCACAGTGGAACCACAGCACCATCTACTGACATAAAAGTGTATGACCTTGATATGAAAACTAAAGAAAAGGTTAGAATAGTTCAATAATTGACAAAAAATGGGGGGTGTGTCTTGTTTAAATAAAAACTTAACATGTGGCATTTCCAACCTACTACATATGTTTACTTTATGCATGTTTTAAGTCACTTCTACTTGTAATACTTTAATTTTATTCTACTTTACACTTGTAGGGAGATAAAATATTGTACATTTTCATAGGTGAAATGCAACTGAGTATATTTACTCAAGTACAGTAATTAGGTACAGTTATGAGGTACTTTACTTGAGTATTTCCATATTATATCTCTTATACTTCACCAAATCTCAGAGGGAAATATTGTACTTTTTAATCCACTACATTTATTTAACACTTAAAGTTTCTTTTCACATAAAAAAACATGATATGATGCAGTACTTCATACTAATCTACCCTGTCTTACACAAAGGATATAAAGTTGGCTCCATGTTGATGAATTACAACATTAAACACTCCTAAACATTTTATTATATAATAAAACAGAAAAAATATTCTTTAATAATGTAACGTTTAAAAAAGGAGCTATTCTTTTTAATCCACTGTATTTATTCATTTAACAGCTACAGTAAGTGGTCACCTTTACCCAGATTTTACATTTAAAAACGTTAAAAAACGTACAAATACTCGAGTAAATGTACTCAGTTACTTCCCCCCACAGCTCGTAGTGAGTTTGTTTACTCCTCCTCTGTGATGTGTGTCTGTTCATAAGATGGCCGATAGGTGGCGACAAAATCCCGCAGTGACATCACAACAAACGTCATCAGGAGCTTCATTAAATGTGAAAAATGAAAATAAATGTGAAAAAACAAACAGCGAAGAACAGCCGAGCCTTTAAAACAGCGTGTGTGTGTGTGTGTGTGTGTGTGTGGAGGAGTCTTCGTGAGGAGGAGGAGGAGGATGCTGAGGCTGAAGATGCCCGGAGGATGCTCACCATCACCATCATCATCTTCATCTTCATCATCTTCATCTTCATCCTCCCTCACAGATAAATGAGTCAACATGGCGGCGGAGCAGCAGGTCCTGTAGCAGCACAGAGACTCAGACACACAGCATCACAGGTAAGGACGGAAAATCACTCAGCTGCGTGTGTGTGTGTGTGTGTGATCTGACATGTTACAGCCTCACACACACACACACACACACTGAGCGTGCAGCAGAGCGGATCCACAGGTACACACACTCATGATGTGATGGATCATGAAGCAGCTTTTATTCTGGTCTAATCACTGTCTCTCTTTTTCCTCTTTATGTGTGTGTGTGTGTGCTGCAGATGAAATGGCGTTCATGTCCCGGTTCTCCCGGTCCAGGAGCAGCTCCAGGTCTCCGAGCAGGAAGGACCCGGAGCGCGTCTCTCCCACCGTGAGCGTGTCCGAGCTGGAGCGGCTGCTCTGCACCGGAAAGACCGCCTGCAACCACGCGGACGAGGTGTGGCCCCGCCTCTACATCGGAGACCAGTGAGTGTCCACACCTGAGTCCACACCTGAGTGCATCCATACCTGTGTTCATACCTGTGTTCATACCTGTTCATACCTGTGTTCATATCTGTTAGTGTTCATACCTGTGTTAATACCTGTTAGTGTTCATAGCTGTGTTCATACCTGTGTTCATACCTGTGTTCATATACCTGTGTTCATACCTGTGTTCATACCTGTGTATACCTGTGTTCATACCTGTGTTAATACCTGTGTTCATACCTGTTAGTGTTCATACCTGTGTTAATACCTGTGTTCATACCTGTTAGTGTTCATACCTGTGTTAATACCTGTTAGTGTTCATACCTGTGTTCATACCTGTGTTCATACCTGTGTAGTGTTCATACCTGTGTTCATACCTGTGTTCCTGTGTTCATACCTGTTTGTGTTCATATCTGTTAGTGTTCATACCTGTGTTAATACCTGTGTTCATACCTGTTAGTGTTTATACCTGTGTTAATACCTGTGTTCATACCTGTTAGTGTTCATACCTGTGTTAATACCTGTGTTCATACCTGTTAGTGTTCATACCTGTGTTGTGTTAATACCTGTGTTCATACCTGTTAGTGTTCATACCTGTGTTAATACCTGTGTTAATACCTGTGTTCATACCTGTGTTCATACCTGTTAGTCATACCTGTGTTCATATCTGTTTAGTGTTCATACCTGTGTTCATATCTGTTAGTGTTAATACCTGTTAGTGTTCATATCTGTGTTAATACCTGTATGTAATACCTGTGTTAATCTGTTTGTGTTCACCTGTGTTCATACCTGTTAGTGTTCATACCTGTGTTAATACCTGTGTTCCTTATACTCTGTGTTCCTTACCTGTGTTAATACCTGTTTCATACCTGTGTTCACTGTTTATAATGTGTTCATACCTGTGTTAATACCTGTGTTCATACCTGTGTTCATACCTGTTAATACCTGTGTTAATACCTGTGTTAATACCTGTTAGTGTTCATACCTGTGTTCATATATACCTGTTAGTGTTCATACCTGTGTTAATACCTGTGTTCATACCTGTTAGTGTTCATATCTGTTAGTGTTAATACCTGTGTTCATATCTGTTTGTGTTAATACCTGTGTTCATATCTGTTTGTGTTCATATCTGTGTTAATACCTGTATTAATACCTGTGTTAATACCTGTGTTAATACCTGTTAGTGTTCATACCTGTGTTCATACCTGTGTTCATACCTGTTAGTGTTCATACCTGTGTTAATACCTGTGTTCATACCTGTTAGTGTTCATAGCTGTTAGTGTTCATATCTGTGTTGATACCTGTGTTCATATCTGTTAGTGTTCATACCTGTGTTAATACCTGTGTTCATACCTGTTAGTGTTCATACCTGTGTTTCATACCTGTGTTAATACCTGTGTTCATACCTGTGTTCATACCTGTTAGTGTTCATAGCCTGTTAGTGTTCATACCTGTGTTCATATCCTTGTTAGTGTTAATACCTGTTAGTGTTCATATCTGTGTTAATACCTGTATTAATACCTGTGTTAATACCTGTGTTAATACCTGTGTTCATACCTGTATTAATACCTGTGTTAATACCTGTGTTAATACCTGTGTTCATATCTGTGTTCATACCTGTTATTGTTCATACCTGTGTTAATACCTGTGTTAATACCTGTGTTCATACCTGTGTTCATACCTGTTAGTGTTCATAGCTGTTAGTGTTCATACCTGTGTTCATATCTGTTAGTGTTAATACCTGTTAGTGTTCATATCTGCAATGTTAATACCTGTGTTCATATAATACCTGTGTATGTACCTGTATACCTGTAAGCATGTTCAATACCTGTTAGTGTTCATACCTGTGTTAATACCTGTGTTAATACCTGTGTTAATACCTGTGTTCATATCTGTTAGTGTTCATACCTGTTAGTGTTCATACCTGTGTTAATACCTGTATTACCTGTGTTCATACCTGTTAGTGTTCATATCTGTTAGTGTTCATATCTGTTAGTGTTAATACCTGTGTTCATATCTGTTTGTGTTAGTGTTAATACCTGTTAGTGTTCATACCTGTGTTAATACCTGTGTTAATACCTGTGTTAATACCTGTGTTCATACCTGTTAGTGTTCATACCTGTGTTAATACCTGTTAGTGTTCATACCTGTGTTAATACCTGTGTTCATATCTGTTAGTGTTCATACCTGTGTTAATACCTGTGTTCATACCTGTGTTAATACCTGTGTTCATATCTGTTAGTGTTCATATCCTGTTAGTGTTCATATGTTCTGTGTTAATACCTGTGTTCATACTGTTTGTGTTCTGTTAGTGTTCATATCTGTTAGTATTCATATCTGTTAGTGTTAATACCTGTGTTCATATCTGTTAGTGTTCATATCTGTGTTAATACCTGTGTTAATACCTGTGTTCATACCTGTTATACCTGTGTTCATACCTGTGTTAATACCTGTGTTCATATCTGTTATATCTGTGTTCATACCTGTTAGTGTTCATACCTGTGTTAATACCTGTGTTCATACCTGTGTTCATACCTGTTAGTACCTGTTCATACCTGTGTTAATACCTGTGTTCATATCTGTTAGTGTTCATACCTGTTAGTGTTCATATCTGTTAGTGTTCATACCTGTGTTCATACCTGTGTTTCATACCTGTGTTCATACCTGTTAGTGTTCAATACCTGTGTTAATACCTGTGTTAATACCTGTGTTCATACCTGTGTTATACCTGTTCATACCTGTGTTAATACCTGTGTTTCAAATACCTGTTAGTGTTCATTCACCTGTGTTCATACCTGTGTTCATATCTGTGTCATGTTCATACCTGTGTTCATACCTGTTCAGCCTTAATTCCTGTGTTATTTCATATCTGTTAGTGTTCATATCCTGTGTTCATACCTGTGTTCATACCTGTTTAGTGTTCATACCTGTGTTAATACCTGTGTTCATATCTGTTAGTGTTCATACCTGTGTTTATACCTGTGTTCATACCTGTGTTAATACCTGTGTTCATACCTGTGTTTCATACCTGTTAGTGTAATGCATACATACCTGTGTTAATACCTGTGTTCATACCTGTTATGTTATACCTGTACCTGTTCATACCTGTGTTAATACCTGTTAGTGTTCATACCTGTGTTAATACCTGTGTTCATATCTGTGTTCATACCTGTGTTAATACCTGTTATATCTGTGTTCATACCTGTGTTAATACCTGTGTTAATGTTCATGTTCATACCTGTGTGTTCATACCTGTGTTCAATACCTGTGTTTATACCTGTTAGTGTTCATACCTGTGTTAATACCATGTTCATACCACCTGTGTTAATACCTGTATTCATACCTGTGTTAATACCTGTTGTTGTGTTCACCTGTTAGTGTTCATACTGTTGTGTTCATACCTGTGTTCATACCTGTTTGTGTTCATATCCTGTTAGTGTTCATATATATCTGTTAGTGTTCATACCTTGTTCATGTTCATACCTGTTCATTCTATGTTATTCATATCTGTTAGTATTCTATACCTGTGTTACATAACCTGTGTTCACATGTTTCATATCTGTGTGTTCATACACCAACAATACCTGTGTTCACCTGTTAGTGTTCATACCTGTTATGTAATACCTGTTTGTGTTAATACCTGTTCATGTTACCTGTGTTAATACCTGTGTTCATATCTGTTAGTGTTCATACCTGTGTTAATACCTGTGTTCATACCTGTGTTCATACCTGTGTTCATACCTGTGTTAATACCTGTGTAGTGTTCATACCTGTGTTAATACCTGTGTTCATACCTGTTAGTGTTCATACTGTGTTAAGTGTTATACCCAAGTACCTGTGTTCATATCCTGTGTATATACCTGTGTTCATACCTGTGTTAATAATACCTGTGTTCACCTGTGTTCATACCTGTATCACCTGTTCATATCTGTACCTGTTCATACCTGTGTTCATACCTGTGTTCATACCTATACCTGTTAATACCTGTGTTAATACAATACCTGTGTTAATGTGTTACCTGTGTTCATACCTGTGTTAATGTGTGTCACCTGTGTGTTCATACCTGTGTTAATACCTGTGTTCATACCTGTGTTTATACCTGTGTTCATACCTGTGTTCATACCTGTGTTAATACCTGTGTGTTCATACCTGTGTTAATACCTGTTAGTTAGTGTTCATACCTGTGTTCATACCTGTGTTAATACCTGTTACCTGTTAGTGTTCATACCTGTGTTCATACTTCTCACTCTGTCTTTCCATACCTGTTTCTGTTCACCCAGATTTGTGAACAGACGCTGTGTATAAACACTCTGTTAGATGTCCTGCATGTACACAGATATTTATATAAAAAAATATGTGAAGGTTTAAAAAGTAAAAGTTCTCCGTACACAGGATTATATGGAAGCCAAGAACAGCCAAACTTGTTTTTATTTTTTTAAAGTATTTATCTCGAGATCATGAGTTAATCCTCCTGTTCTCCTTTTTTAAAGTCTTAACAAAATACAGGAAAAATATTTTCATCATTTCTTATTATTCAGCACAAATCCTTGAAAGTGACTTAAACTATTGTTCTATGTATATTATTTTTCTATCTTGGATTATTTATTTGACTAATTTTCTTTATTGTTATTCTATTTTATTCTAGCATTTACTTCTCATACACTTTTTTCTCCAGTGTTTCTTGTTTTTAATTTTTATGTTGTTGTAGTTTTGAGGGATCTCTATCGTTTAACCTATACTTAGGTACATTAAGTACATAATGTATGTATGTTTACTCTACTATTTACATGTACTTTACTAGGTATTTACATTTTATGCTACTTTATACAATTTGGAGGGAAATACTGTACTTCATCAATGTACTTTATATTATATTTATTCACAGCTACAGTTAGTGGTTAACAGATTTTACTTCAAAAAACATAGAGGAACAAGTCAGCTGCAGTACTTGAGTAAAAGTACTTAGTTACACTGCTGAATGAATGTTTAAATACACATGTAGTATTTTTACATTGTTTTATTGGTAATGTCTTTTCCACTTTCATATTTATGTATTTACAGGCTGTAAAATGATTTTTTATTCAGATGCAAACATTGTTAAATGTGAACTTTATCTCACTGACATGCAGCGAAGGTGAAGCTCAGTTTGATGTAAAAGCTGTAAAAACCTCGTCTCTCTGCAGAGACATCGCCTCAGACCGCCGTGAGCTGGCCAAACTCGGCATCACGCACATCCTCAACTGTGCTCAGAGCAAATGGCGCGGAGGAGCCGAGTATTACGCCGGGATGAACATCACGTATCATGGCATCGAGGCTCACGACTCGCCGACCTTCGACATGAGCGTCAACTTCTATCCTGCAGCCGAGTTCATCCACAAAGCCCTCACGAGTGGAGGTGAGTCTGTGCTAAAGTGCACATTTTATCATTTTCAAACAACGTGGAGATATGTTGATGAATCTTGAGGTCATTAATCTATAAAATGTCAAATTTTTAACAATCACTTTTTCGCAAATCTCATAAAAATAACAGACAGAAATCAGTTTTTAACAAACAAGGTCACTTTGAAATACAATAAGGTCGATATCAAATAATGCTTATACAGTAAACAGTGTGATTATTAAACAGCGTGCAGTGAATATTAATATTATTATTATTAATAATAGTATAGAAGAAGCCAGTATTTGAAATGATGGAGAGAAACAAAGACATTTAAAACATCTTATTTTATTTATTGAACATGTTGGATCACTGTAAATACAGATAAAGAATGAATCTACATTTATACAAGACAAACCTCTGTTTGTCCACAAAGACACAGATATTTACATCCTTAATATATTTAATTCAGTAATATAATACAGTAACATTAATTTTGGAAATGTGTCTGTGCTGCTCCCCTCGAATTGTTGTTAAAATAACAAGAATTGATTCAGTGATCAGAGTTGAAATGATCAGTTATTTGTATTATGAGGCCTTAATATGTTATTTATTGATTTGTGCTTCATTTAGTCTCTTTGTATTAAAGAGTTTTGCACATCAAATCTCTCAAACTGAGCCAAAGCAACAGGATTTATTTCTGGGAGAAAAAATAAAACCCTTTTAATTTAATGTTTTTTAATCTGAGAAATATTTAATTTAAAACTACTGATTTAATTTTTCACTTGGATGCAGAGTGAAGTGTAAAGTGTAGCGTTCAACAGTTTATTTATTTACGGCTTCATACGATCGGTCACATCAGAGAAAACCACGTTTAACCTCCTTTGTTCATTTCTCACATTCCTTCAGTATTGCCTGATGCTTTCATTTAATTTACATTCATTTGGGTGAATTAAATGAGACTGAAATAGTGAATGAGATTTATCATTACCTTATAAAATATAAAACACTGTTAAACCTGCAATAACTGATTTTTATGGCCATTTGTTTTCAGCAGAAACAAGAACAACTCAGACACATCACCACCTTTTAAGTTGATTTGAAGAATTTTTCCATAAAAAGCTCCTTATTTCCACATTCAGCAGTTACAGAGCAGCGTGATCTTTAATTTTGAGTCATTTTCAGTCGTGTTTGTGTCTCCTGATGAATCTGAGTCCCTGTTTTAGCTCTGTGTTTGGTCTCCACCACCTCCTAAAGGGAAATATCTGTCTCTTTAGCTGCTAAATGCTCCACTTTGTTCACCACAGAGTTTACAGCTTTTATTCTGAAAAGAAACTATGAGGGCGCCGAGAGTGAACCAGAGCAGCTTTAACTTGGTACTTCCTGTGTGTGTGTGTGCAGGTAAGGTACTGGTCCACTGCACTGTTGGTGTGAGCCGCTCGGCCACCTTGGTGCTCGCCTACCTGATGATCCGGCAGAACCTGACGCTGGTGGAGGCCATCAAGACGGTGAAGGACCACCGAGGCGTCATCCCCAACCGAGGCTTCCTCCGCCAGCTCAACGGCCTGGACGGCATCCTGAGGGAGAGCCGTAAGACGTCACCTCAGAGCTGAACACACTCCAAACACACACACACACTTAAAATGAGGTAGCAGTTCGTCTAGTTCGGGGGGGAAGTGGGACCACGTTCGGAGCGACCTGTTGGTTTCTGAGAGGCAGCAGGTGATCGCAGGGTTTGAGTGATATCAGTATTTTTAGACTCAATCTATCCATTTTTTATGTTATTGATTTATTATTTATCTGACATCGTTGTTTATTTACGAAGGAGTGTCTGAGCACTGCATGGTGAAACTCCAGTGAAGCTCGTCTACTTTAAAATATGACAAACTGATTTTTAACATCACAGGAAACTCTCAGCCCACTAACGAAGAAGCGATCAAGTTTTATTGATCGTGAATTTGCCTCAAAGGGATTTACAATCAGTGGCACCCTCTATCTTTAAGAAGGAGCATGCACACCCGAACAAGAGAGGGACGACTTTTCAGGCACGGTCACAGCAGAATTTAAAACAGTAAAATTATTCAGCAAAATTAAATCATCTCGACTCAACTGCCACAATCAGTAAAGTCACTCACAGACTGTGTTAAGTTTGTTAAGAAAACTATGACTGAATATGCTCGCCAACAACCTTTTTATTTTATTTCAAGACTACAATGAGATGATGGGAGACGTCATTACAGTAACTGTGACCATATCAACACGCAATACTGTACATGAAAAAAAACAAGACTAAAAAAGTAGTTTATTTTCCTTGACAAAAAAGAGGTTGTGAAATATTTTTGACTGATCAGGACGACATCTGCAGCAGGACTTACATCATCGCTAGTTTCTAGATCCACAATGAATTAAACTGTTTCTGGTGTGACCGGGCCAAGAAAGGAAGGAAAACTCGGGGAAAAAAAATCTAGTACAGAATTACAACATCATAATCGAACAATAACTTACTGAATAAAGAAAAACACAAAGATATCTTGTGTTTAATCAGTTCAGAAAAGTATTTTCCAACTTAGAGGTTTATTCATTACGATTCTGACATTTTTAAGGTTCATATTAAGAGTTAAGAGTAAACACATCTTTATATATACCAGATTAAAATCCACCTCTTCCTCTTTATTATCAAACTTCAGACCATTCCAGTTGACTGCCAAGTAAAAAAAAAATTAAAGCTTTGTGGACAAATCTCGCTAACAAAGTCATTACGTCTGATCTCTGGTGCATTTTTTATTGTTTCAGGAAATTTCTAACAGATTACTGCATGTCAGGCAGTTACATAAAGGTTTTAAAATGACCTTTATAAATATACTGGAAGTCGTTTTTTTTCCTGTCGGCCTCTTGCTCTCACTTTATTAGCAACGTTTGACCAAATAACTAGTTTAAATGGAGATAACTGCTAACAGTATTGCCCGCTAACAGTAAAATCATGTGATTGCTGTTATTTTCTAATTCACGCAGGCTGTGCCGTCTTTTGTAATTAAACCTGTGATATGAAGAAGACTCCTGCTCATAGTTTCGGTCTTCTCTCGACTTCCCTTTTTACATTCAGCAAGTGTCATTAAGTGCTCTGAACACACTCTAGTTGTAGCCCAGGTCTGAACCAGCACACGTATGTAGCCCGTTAAATTATAGTGTTGTACACAATTATTAATCCGTGACGAGTCTGTGAACAGCAACACACAGTAAACAGTATTATCTTTATTTTTGGGGGTGCTGATTAAGTTCAATGTATTGTTTCAGTCCAATGTATTTCAAATATCCACAGTCCTTCTTTTTGTTTTATTTAGATATCTTGTGTGTGATGGTCTGAAATTCATCCAGTAGATGACAAACTTAAGCCCGTTCAGACAGGACGGAGAAGAGGTGGAAGATTTAAATATTCAACATGCTCCTCTGTAATTTAACTCATCCGTCCAGGTGGCGGTTTAATTATCTTGACATTACAGGATGTGGTTTGTAGGAGAGACAGAAATATAAAGGTTTCCACAGGGGGTGCCGGAGAGTCGAGGCAAAGATACTGCAGGAGGTGAACTTGGGCCAAACGTCGGGCTCCTTTGCAGAGTCTCCGACATCAAACACGTTAAATCTTATACTTTAGCACATTTAATGAGCTTTTTTGGGGTCTTGTTCTCCTGGTGACTTTAATATTTTTCTGTTTGAGTTTGAAGTTTTTGAAGAGGTTTTACAAGAGATAAAACGTCCTCAAGAACTTCAAGCAAGTCCAGTTGACTTTCTCCAAACTCTTATGAATTACCAAAACTCGATGAGATTCAAGCTAACCAGTTTCAATTTTAAAACTCATTTTAAAGTGAGGATGCTGCTTTTGGACGGGATTTAACTTACAGGAGGAGCAGTGAGTCCGCTGGTAAAACAGGAGGTTATAACAGCAGTAATTATTTCTGGTATGGGGGTGAAGATTACTCGTATACACGACAAAATGAAAACTACCAGCGTAATTGATGTTACAATTAACCCACCTCTTCAAGAGAAATAAATCCAGTCTGAATGGTGCTTTCGACATCTTACTCTAACTACGCTATAAAACAAGCTCAAGTCTGGTGCATCACTTCGACTTTGCAGTGACTGTTAGCTGTCCAGAGTAGTGATCGTTTAACACGCCAGCACAAGAAGCATTTAGAGTAGATGTGCAGTGGGAAACAATACCGCAAATGTGCCATCGCAAAAGCTACCAACTGCCTGGATGACGGGAGAGTGAAAAAGTGTTCAGTCTGCAAAGTCTGCTCTTTTGTCTCGGTGTTAAGTGAGGCTTGTGTTCTCATGCTAGTGAAAAACAACCGAAATATCTGATGCTGAAATTTAAACCAGCTTTTCAGTTACCCCTGTGTGTGTGTTATTGATAATTACCTCAAGTATCACGTCTGAAACATATTTTTTTTGTGACCCGTGGTCTTTGTCTGTGCTGTTTTATCGCCACCATCATGAGGAAAAATTGAGCAAATGTGCTCAGTTTACTTAAAAATGTAAATAAAAGTTGATCAGTGGAGTCTGTGGAGATTTAAAGGTATAGTTTGCATTTTTTGGAAATATGCTGAGAGTTATTTGAGATGATCGGTACTACTCTTGTGTCTGAGCACAAAGTAGGGAGCTGATGGAGGCCATTAGCTTAGCTTAGCATAAAGACTGGAAACAGGGGGAAACAGCTAGCCTGGCTCGGTCTATTCTTCAGTAAGATGTCTATAAACACCTTTAAAGCTAATATGCTGTATCATGTTTGTTTAATCCATATTTTGAAAAAATGCTTAATGATTGTTTGTTCGTCAAGAAGAAGTTGCATGTAACAGTGAAAACGTGTAACAGCGTTTTTACATTTCTATTTATTTACACATTAAACAAGCAAAATACAATATAAGTAACTGACCCACTTAAACAGTCAGTTTCTTAACAACTGGCTTTAATTTCACACAGATATGAAGAAAAGCAACTTAGCATTTCTAGCATAAGATTGTCGATTTTGTTGGCTTTACCTAAAATTTGCAAAAACAAAATATGCATCTTTTCCAGGTGAAAAGGCGGCATCATCATCGTAGATAATGTATAAAGGAAAAACATGTTCAGCCCTAATATTATAAGACAGTATTATTGATAAAAAATATCATAAAATGTTTAGTTTAACATAACCCTGTTTGGGTGCAACAAATAAGAGAGCCGCTAACATTACCTTAAACTGTGATATAGCATTTTAGCTGCCAAATGGTGGCATGCATAGAAACAGTAGATTTGTACTATTATTATTATTAACTTATTTAAATGAACTTAATCAAATTAATTATCTTGAACTTATACAAGCTAATGCTTATTGGCTTTAGATGTTACGTGAGGTTAGCACTGTACAGGTTGTAAGCGAGTTAGCTGGGCATACTAAGGATTGTAAATTATGTTAAAGCAGATAAACACATTTGTACTGTTGCTTCGTGTGTTTTGGTGTCAGAAAGGTGATTAAAAAAAGACTTAAAGATTCAAACTCCTCGTATACAGACTCTAATCTAACTTGAGAGCCAAGCTAGCTGTTTCTCCCTGCTTCTGATCTTTATGCTAAGCTAAGATAATTGCCTACTTTCTAACCGCAGACATGAAAGTAGTCTCCAACAATATTTCACAAAATGTTGAAGTATTTCCTTGAAGTGTTTTGTATTGTGGCCTTAGAAAGCAAACAATCTGGGTACGACTATCATGAGTTTAAGGGACAATTTGTTAGCATCGTGTGCTAATTTAATACCCATTTGCATCATAGCTGGCTACTTGGGGACCAAAAGACGACCCAAGGGGCCACATCGGACCCTCATATCCCTTTCTCGTAGAAGACATTTCCATTAAATCTTCAGTATTTTGAATTGGGACATTTTGTAAAGTAGTTTAATTGAATTATGAGAGCAGACGGTTGCTCTTAAGTCCAGAATCGGTCCGTCAAAACTTCTTTCTTCTTGCATTTTGAGTCAGGAAAACTTTCTTTACTACGATGTCCTGTTGCAGCTAAATCTGCCTTTTTTTCAGAAGTTTTCCTCAATCAACTCTTAATATATTAAAAAAAGGTCAAATAGGGATCAAATTTTCTGGCCGGGGCCTCTCTAACCATTACGATCTTTACCTTTGCTGTATTTGATCTGTATGTTTTGTATTTGTGGTTTTACTGTGCCGTGGTTGGTCGTCAGTCTCGATTTCTATTCTCGTAACGTCTTTGTTTTCTTACAGAGACCTTTCTATAGGAAAACTTGAATTATTTTTATTTTTGTATCACTCTCTTTGAGGTTCACTGGAGGAGAAACTTGGAAAAAGGAGATGTTGATGCCTTAAATCTGTGTATTTCAAGTTGTTTTTTAG
The DNA here is from genome assembly GCA_023238725.1 of Scortum barcoo. Lineage (NCBI taxonomy): Eukaryota > Metazoa > Chordata > Actinopteri > Centrarchiformes > Terapontidae > Scortum > Scortum barcoo. The sequence continues at coordinate 21,439,478 of CM041545.1, read as the reverse complement.
ACTTTTGTTTCTATGTTTTTATTGTGAATAACACTGAGCATTGATAACTTTGTTTTGATAAATTCTGTATTTAATCAGAAATAAATAAAAAAATGTCTCTCAGAGCTGGTTTACTGTATTTTGTATTAAATGGAGGTAAATTCACCAGCAGTGAACAAGTTAAAATTATGTTTTTATTGGTTTATTTTTTATTTGCTTATTTCATTTTCATATTCTCTGAGAAAGAGAAAGAAAGAGTATTGTAAAGTTTTGAAATTTGTTCTTAAACTCAGAAAAAGACAAACCATCTCACCTAAAGGTCCATTTGGTAGCTTTTATAGACCTTTCAAACACATCAAATTATCTTCATCAACATTTGCCAATTGTAATGTAGTACACACACTTCCAGCGAGTCATACGTGATGATTAAGAGGGATTATTGTTGTCTAAGTTTACATAATCCTACACGTTAGAACATTAAAGCTGCAGTCTGCAATGCTTAAAAGAGGATTTAGCTTGAAAATTTGAACGATAACAACTTCCAAGTCCCTCTATGTCGCCTTTAAAGCTCCTCCCTTCTAATTTATTGTTTTTTTAACTCATCTGTCTTCATCGCTCTTCTTCTGTTTACTTATCTTTCGTGTAAACTGACAAAGGAAGCAGTGGGCAGTTTTCTCCTCGCTTGGTCGTTCTGTGGTTGAAGCTCCGTCAGATACTCTGCTCTGATTGGCTGTTTTGATTCAGGTGTCAGATACTCTGCTCTGATTGGCTGTTTTGATTCAGGTGTCAGATACTCTGCTTGATTCAGGTAGGAGCCGGAGGAGTCAGATTTTTTGTTTCACAGATGATCTTTCTCATGTTCTGCTGTCAGGACATAGAGACAGTTTTAGCAAATATGACTAAAAGTTAATTATGTATAAGTTACCTACTTCTACTTTAATGGGTGAGTAATTATAATTTAATGAGAGAATATACAGTTAAAAAAACGTGGTGGGATTTAAGTTCTAATATCTCCTCATTTAGGCCTCTTTTCTCCACAGCTGAAAAGCAAAAATATTTTAACAATCTATATAATCTCTAAAATAATATAAAATATGAATATATTTATTGATTTTGTAGTGATTACTTTTACTCAGTGAGTACTTTTAATATTTTGAGCATCTGTCCTTTAAACACATTTATGTGCATTCAGTATTTTTTTTACTTAAATATTATTTTTAATTTAGAACTTTAACTTAAAGTGGAGTATTTAGACAGTATAGTACACTTTAACATAAGTAATAGATCTGAGTACTTTTAGCACCAAAGTAAAAAAAAAGTGTTTTTCTCGAATTGAGTTCGTTTGTCACCTGAAAAAATACTAAATAAAAATGAAACAGTCATTGTGATTAATGAAGAGAAACACTCAAACAAACCTGAATTAGGAACAGGACAAATGAAGTACTCGGAGAAAACAGTGGAGATGTTTCAGTGACACCATCCTTTTATTCAGATTTTGTCAGCAAATATGGTCCTTCAAGAACAGATTAGAAATAATACAGGATGAATATGAACAAGAAGATTCATTTTATTTAGAGGTAGTGGGATCATTTGGTGTTGATAAAGGACTCATCTGACAGGAGAACAGCTTGAACTGAAGACTACTTTATTTGACCGCAGTTGGCGATGATGACCTTGGCTTGAGGACTGCCATTCTTTGAGCCTTTCGCCTCTATTGCCTCGAGAACGTAATAACTGTCCACAACTTTGCCGAACACCACGTGCTTCCCATCCAGCCTGCAGAGGAGAGATAAAAACATCTGAAACTACTTGATTAAACCTGATTGCAGCTGTTTAGGTGCCAAAGTGGAGCTCACCATGAGGTTTTGTCCAAGCAGATGGCGAACAGCGACCTGTTGGTGTCGCGCCCGGTGTTGACCATGGTCACGATGCCTTTGTCCGTGTGCTTCAGCCGGAAATTCATCGACAAACTTCTCCCCGTAGATGGATTTGCCTCCAGTCCCGTCGTTTTTGGTAAAGTCTCCACCCTGACAAATAAAAAGTTGACTCAGAATATTAGCTGAAAATCTGTGAGGTCAGGTTCAGTCTCATCTGGTGAAATTAAAACAGGATAAATGTGTTGCCTTCACAGTACCTGGCATATGAATTTCGGGACGATGCGGTAAAACGAGGAGCCTTTGTAGCCAAACCCTTTCTCTCCGGTGTACAAAGCGCAGAAGTTTTCTGCAAAATAAAAACACTTCATCAAATATCCTTAATAGGAAAATAAATAACATATTCATATTATCAGTAATAAAAACTGTTCCTGATTTTAGACCTCAAACTAAAACCACCTGAGGCTGTTTTTTCTTTTGCTTTAATAAATCTAATTTACATCTCTACAGTACCTGTTATACTACTTTGCATGCTCAGTGGAGTTATGCTGCAAACATGGGCAGGTAACAAAGCAATGCCCCAGGGCATATTCTCAGAAACAGCGGTACAGTTCAAACTAATGTAAGGGCTAATGATTGGACCTGAACATACATGTGTGTGTTCCCTGACAGTAAAAGGAGCCTGAGACTGGGTATTCCGGCCTCACCCATAGTCAGAGTCCTCAACCAGGCATAAAGCCATTTTGAATGTGTTGAAAAAAGCCTGAGCAGCACCTCTGTCATTTTTACTGCTGCACACGTTCTCGTTCTTATCAACTTTTTACCTACCTGCAGTCTCTGGGACCACGTCATTCCGGAGCTGCAAAACACGTTAGACTTTTGCAGAGCACACACACACGGATGTAAAGGACATTCTTGCAAGCTATTTAAAAGCTTAATAAAATGACCAAAGTTTAAAAAAATCAAATTTCAAATTTATTTATTTAGAGCCCAAAATCACAAACATTGTTTGCCTCGGAGGGCTTTACAATCTGCACAGTTGTGACACCCTCTGTCCTTAGACCCTCGAACTGAGTCAGGAAAAACTTCAAAAAAACCCTTTATGGGAAAAAGAAGAAACATGAGGAAGAGCCACAGATGAGGGATCCCTCTCCCTGGGACGGACAGACGTGCAATAGATGCCACATGTAACAGAGAACATCATCAATCATATTATGGAATTATACATGAGTCGTAATAAGCTGTAGCTATACTGAGTTCATTGGTTTAGTCCATGTGTGAAGGTATCACAGGTAATTGAAATAGTCACAGGTAATGGAAATGAGTCTGTGAGTGTCCAGGTGCATCTCTAGATGTCCTCATATGCATCTCTAGCCATGTCTCTCATATGACTTCTCTCCACAACACAGAGCTCTGGGCCACTCGACCTTCTCTCCACAACACAGACACAGATCACAACACAGATCACAGTCCCCACCAGTCCCCACCAGGCAGACCTCAGACAGATGTGACCACAACCAGAATCAGTGAGGAACCTCAGACAGATGGACCACAACCAGAATCAGTGAGGAACCTGCAAGACTGGAGAGAACAAAGAGGACCGGGGCTCCGGCAGTAACATGCACTTTACAGGACATAAGAGTATTCACATTAACCGTTTTGACACTTTAGCCAATTTAACTACTTTAACCAGTTTAGCCACTTTAATTTTGCCACTTTAACTTAACAGTTTCTAAAAGTGACTCCAGTTTGCACTACTACCATAATATGAGTAAAGGAAGCAGAGGAAGAGGGAGAGGTGCCCGATGCATCATGGGAGCCCCCCGGCAGTCTAAACCTATAGCAGCATAACTAAGGGCGAGCCTGTGCCCAGCCCTAACTATAAGCTTTATCAAAAAGGAAGGTTTTAAGTCTATTCTTAAACACTGACACTGTGTCTGCCTCTCGGACCCAGACTGGGAGCTGGTTCCAGAGAACAGGGGCCTGATAGCTGAAGGCTCTGCCCCCTAGACTACTTCTGGAAACCCTGGGAACTACAAGTAAGCCTGCGTTTTGGGAGCGCAGCGCTCTAGTCGGTTGATAAGGAGTTATCAATTCATTAAGATATGATGGTGCCAGACCATGCAGAGCCTTATATGTGAGGAGAAGGATTTTAAAATCCACTCTAAATTTTACAGGGAAGCCAATGCAGAGAAGCCAATACTGGAGTAATATCCAACTCCATGACAGACTTTAGTATGCACAGAGGATTCATTATTAATATGGACAAACTGAGACCGATCTGATAAGTATGATCTGAACCAGTTTAATGCAGACCCTTTAATACCAAGCAGTTTTTCCATTCTCAGCAACAGGATGTGATGGTCAACTGTATCAAAGGCAGCACTAAGGTCTAACAGGACAAGTACAGACAGAAGCCCTCTATCTGATGCTGTCAACAGGTCATTAGGTGACTTTCACAAGTGCTGTTTCTGTGCTATGGTGAGCTCTAAATCCTGACTGAAAAACTTCAAAAAGACTATTACTGTGGAGATAATTACATAACTGGCTGGCTGGCAACGGCTTTCTCTAGGATCTTAGACAAAAAGGGGAGGTTGGATATTGGTCTGTAATTGGCTAACACATCTGCATCAAGTGTAGGTTTTTTGATCAATGGTTTAATTACAGCTACTTTAAAAGACTTGGGTACAAAGCCTGACACCAGAGACAGATTAATAATATGCAGCAGTGATGTGCCAATAAATGGGAAAACTTCCTTAAGCAGCGTAGTTGGGATGGGGTCTAGGAGACAAGTTGTTGCTTTCGATGATGAAACTAACGAGGATAATTCGGGAAGGCCAATTGGAATAAAACTGTCTAAGCAATTGTCAGGTTTTAATGTATCTGCTCCTAAATTTCCTGAGTCTGAAGGATCGGAGTCTAACGAGGGCAGATCCTGACAAATTTTGTCCCTAATATTCAAAATCTTGTCATTAAAGAAGCTCATGAAATCATTACTACTTAAACTTAAGGGAATGCAGGGTTCAATAGAGCTATGGCTCTGTGTCAGCCTGGCTACAGTGCTGAAAAGAAACCTAGGGCAGTTCTTATTTTTCTCTATTAATTCTGAATAGTAGGCTGCTCTGGCATTACACAGGGCTTTCCTATACGTTTTGAGACTCTCTTTCCAGGCTAGGCGAGAGTCCTCCTCTTTGGTGGAGCGCCATATCCTTTCCAATTGTCGCGTTGTTTGTTTTAACTTGCGAGTTGCAGAGTTAAACCATGGTGCCAGTCTCTTCTGTTTTATAATCTTTCTTTTTAGGGGCGCAACAGAGTCCAGAGTGCCTCTGAGTGAGTCCATGGTGTTTCTAACAAGTTGGTCAATTTGGGGGGAGCTCAAAAAATGAGAGTCGTCAGAGATACTAGGAAATCTAACTGACTTTAATGCTGTCGGAATTGCTTCCTTAAATTTAGTCCTAGTACAATCGGGTAACCATCTAGTGAACACTAATTTTTCTAGAGGTGCATAGTCCTGTAATAGGAATTCAAATGATACTAAGTAGTGGTCTGATAACACAGGATTTTGGGGGGAGACTATTAAGTGCTCAATATCAATACCATAGGTGAGGACCAAATCAAGGGTGTGATTGTGACAGTGAGTTGGAGAATTTACTCTCTGAGAAAACCCAATGGAGTCCAATAATGAGATGAATGCTGTGCTAAGACTGTCACTATCCATGTCCACATGAATATTAAAATCACCTACAATAATTACCTTCTCATTTTCAAGGACTAAATTTGACAAGAACTCTGAAAATTCAGATAAGAATTCAGAGTATGGGCCTGGGGGGATTCAGAGTATGGGCCTGGGGGGAAGTTGAATTTAACTGATAAAAGTAGAGTAAATAATGTGATGAGAGTCTTACCTCGATTACAATTCTGCCCACGTCAGCTCCATCAATAGTGATGTCAAAGAAAACTTTAGGTTTTGGTGCCATTTTTGCTGCCATGGTTATAAACCTGTGACCTTGTTCTGATGAAATATTGCACTCGAATGAATTCAGACACACTCTGCCGTTTTGGGTCTGTACAAGTAGGATCTGTCGGAGGAAAGGCTTCTGTCAGCCAATCACAGCCGAGCTTCTTCAAAAGGTGCAAGAACGTGGTGGGGTTACCTGTGATAAGGTGTTGCTGAGTCCACTTGGTGGGCGGACAGTTTCCTACCCTGAAGAATGAAAGAATTTGAAGGTGCTAAAGTACAAACCTGTTAGACTACAGCTCAGCCAGGACCAAAACGTGAAAAGAAATGTGCTTCAACAGAAAGTTTTTTTTTCGCCAAAAACTCACAAATAAAGGGTGTTTTTACATGTCACCTGTTCTCATGACAATTCCTACCAACAACCTGAAACCCCGCTTTCATTTAAAGTCATTTATAATTCTGAAAGCCCATTCTGACTATTGACGTTGTCAAAAGTAGGCAAACTACATATATTTACTCAGTAACTCTACTTCCGTTGGAGGAAAAAAAAAAACAGATCCTCCCCTAAAGTATAAATATCTGTATCATTAAGTAAAGATGTCTCATTACAAGTGAAATTCCTGCATTCAAAATCCTAATTAAGAAAAAGGACAGACATATAATCAGTTAAATATACTATAATAAGCTAGGGCGGCTGATCAGAAAATGTTCGATTTTGGCCATGGACAAGCTACCAAACCCCAAAAAAGGCACAACCAACAGTGTATTTATGTATGAATGAGTGTTAGATTATCTCCTGATGAGCAGGATGAAACTGTGCATGGAAACTTCTGCCATCAGTCTATAAATGTGTGAGTTAGTGGACGAGGTGAATGACATGTAATGTAAATGTTTAAATCCAATTCATACTTTTTTGAATATTCAACTTTGTGTCAAGTTTAGTTACAATAGAAGTTACTTTCCGATGTATTCATAAATTCACATAAAAACTTTTTCATATCCTTCATACTTCCTACACAATCAGTTTAGGTTTCATGCTCAGACTTTACCAGATGTTTGGGGGAGGAGATTTGCACAAACAGACTGTGATTAAGATGTTAAAGTTCATTGTCTTTCGCAGCACCTATGACATGATCAGCAACTGGATCTCACTTCAGTTTCAGGTTCACTCACCATTATGTAACCTCATTCAGCGACAGATAGCGACCACCAACAGTGATAGATGTTTATTTAAATGAAAATCTTCCAGATTATATAATTAAGTTACTTCTTCCACCAGTGTACAAAGGTATGACTGTATTTTCCTGAGTTGAATTAAAGCCTACATTGACCTCTAGTGGTAAAATGACCTCTAGTAGTGAACTACAATCACAAAAAAAATCAAACTTTAATACACAAAGCAAGCGTTCAAGTTGTTTTATTTACACCATCACCATCATTTTATTCAGATTTTGTTAACAAAGAAGAGATTAGAAGGTATAAAATATTACACGATGGATATCAACACAGGAGATTAACTTTATTTAAAGGGGAGGGAGGGTTTATTGGGTGTTTCTCTACTGATGCTGCAGATGGACACCAGCTCAAAGATTCACGGGGATGTGGATGATAAAGGATTCATCTGACGGGAGAACTGAAGGGGCTTTGTGGCGCTAGTTTAATTCGCCACAGTCGGCAATGACGACCTTGGCTTTGGGAGTGCCGCTCTTTGTGCCGTGCTTCTCTATTGCCTTGACAACATCAATGCCCTCTACCACATTGCCAAACACCACGTGCTTCCCGTTCAGCCTGGAGAGGAAAGAGGCCGATTAGTATGTGAGACAAACGTCTGGAGCTCGTTGTTCAACCTGAATGCAGCAAGGCGTCAAAGTGAAGCTCACCAGTCGGTTGAGGCCGTGCAGATGAAGAACTGGGACCCATTGGTGTTTGGCCCGGCGTTGGCCATGGACAGCGTGCCCATACCAGTACCAGTGTGCTTCAGCTGGAAATTCTCATCAGGAAACTTCTCCCCGTAGATGGATTTGCCTCCAGTCCCGTTGTGGTTTGTAAAGTCTCCCCCCTTAAAAAAACAAAAATAAAAAAGGCTGAGATGACTCAGCATATTAGGAAATCAGAAATCTCTAAGCTCAGGTTGAATTAGAACAAGTAAAAATAAAGAAACAGGACTCATCTCTTGCCTTCACAGTACCTGGCACATGAATTTCGGGATGATGCGGTGAAACGTGGAGCCTTTGTAGCCAAAACCTTTCTCTCCGGTGCACAAAGCGCGGAAATTTTCTGTAAAATAAAAACACTTCAGTTACTATTAAATGAACTTAAACCAATTGAAACACGAAAAAATAAATTAGTGAATAATATCATCAGAAATGAGAACTGTTCATTGCTTTGCCAACACCACCAGAGGGCGCTCGTGCTCAGTAGAGTGACGCTGATGATATGGGCGGATTATGAAACAACGCACCCCCCCACCCCTCATATAAAGCAGCAACATACTTTTTATGGCTCTTTGTAATCACTTTGTTCTTCTTATGTAGAGTTTAGTCTCATTTGCATTTCTTTGTGGACGTTTTGCGTCGTTTTTCCATCTCTTTAAGGTTATTTTGCAGCACTCTGCTGTAGTTTTGTGTCTCCTTTCTGTACTTTTGTGTCACTTTGTTGTTATTTTGCATCTCTCATACATAGCAGAGATGCAGCTTCGATTTGGTCTCTTTGTTGTCATTTTGCATTTCTATTTACAGTTGTTTTGTGCTTTTTTTTGGTTGTTTTGTGTCATTTTATTGTAGTTTTAAGTTTATGTGGTCATAGCTGTTTTCGAGTGTCTTTGTAGTCATTTGTAAAGACACACGAATGACTTGATAGTTGTTTTTTGCATCTTTTCATGGTTAATTTGCACCTCGTGGTTCATTTTGGTCTCTCTGATTATTTTGCATCTCCTCGTAGTTGTTTTGAGTCTTGTCCTGGGTGGGTTTTGTGTCTTTTTGATGACAGTTTGGGTAGTTTTCCATCTTGCTGATGTTGTTTCGTGTCACAGGAGAAGCTAACCTCTAAGGTGCTGCTGTTGTTCACACTTGAGATGAAGACAAACTGTCTGACTGTCTGACTCTGAAGCTTCTTTGCGGCCATTAAAGTGCAGAAACAGCAGAAACTGAATTTTAAAGCCTCTATTGAATCTACTGTATGCACAAATGAAGCATGCAGGCAATTCTGCACTCACTGAAATGAGGTCATATAACTAACAATGGCTAAGTGGGACAAAATCCCGGTCAGGCAGTAATGCAGGTTTTCTTATTGGGAGCTCCGTGAAGGTTGTGGAGCAGAGTCACCGATATTTTACTGCCGTACCAGGAAATTTCAAGCAAACAGGAGCTGTTTTCCTTTTTCTTCTTCTCCTCCTTCTTAATTAATCCTAGCAGAGGCAGCACATCTCCTCGTAGTGTTTTACTGTTTACACTCACATTTGGCTCTGCAACTGGTCATACCCGTATTCAGAATAAACAGAAATCCATTTAGGGTGCATGGAAAAATCCCGTCCAGAGGACTCACAAAGCTTTCTCCTTCACGTTAAAGCTCACCTACCTGCAGTCTTTGGGACCACATCAGCCCGGAGCTGCATAAAAAAACAAACATAAAAAGATGAGAAAAATTTCAAGTTAAATCTCTAGAAAAAAGTTCAAAATGTCTTCAGCCTCAAAAGTGAGACAGAAACAGATTTTTAATCTCAGTTGATAAATCTGTTTGTTAGGCTCATTATTTCACTTACAAATCGTTTTATCTACAAAATGTTAGAAAAGAGTGCACAATGTGGCTTCTCCTTATGCTTTTCTTACTCTACCCAACAGCCCAAAACCTGAAAAAAGAACATTTATTATGTCTGACAAGGAAAAAAAAATCTTGCATTTCAGAACCTCTGCTTAAAAGTCAACAGCTGCTGATCCATTTTCTATCCACCAACTGATAAATTAATCATGTAAAGACTGATTGTGTTGATAGGAGAGGACACATCAGATAAGCTTGTGTGTTTTACAGCCTCACCTGCACATTAAAACTGCAGCACAGTTTGCTGGTACCAGCTGAGCTGCTGCTGGGCGTTTCCTTCAACATGCCATCTTATAATTGGTTTAATTTATCTGATATATGCAACTAATCATGCTACATTAAGATATAAATAAATGTACATGCATACAACATGGCCTGTATATTTACATAATGAAGATATGCAGTATATTTATGGGAAAATGCTGCTAAAATGGAAGCCTAAAAGCTGCATGAGAGAACTTGACGCACTGCAGCGTGTCTGTCAGAGCTGCAGGCCTTTTTGGAGATCACACAGATGGATGTAAAAGATAAACTCACCTCCGATTTTGCACCTTAACAGAAAAAAAAGATGAAATAAAGTGACAAATGATGAGTAAATAGAGTGATGTCTAATCTCACCTCCATTATAATCCTGCCGGCGTTGGCTCCATCCACAGTGATGTCAAAGAAAACTCGGGGGTTTCCCATGATTACAGACGCGTCTGTGTGTGGATCTGACGGAGGAACAGACTCTGATGGATGCTGACAGCCCGTCAGACTCCTGCATCTATTTAAGGTCCCTGTCTGTGAGCCTCTGCGACGTGACGTAAAGGCCGGACACAGCCAATCACAGCCGCGTCCTCCTAAACGGGCGCAAGAGCGGGCCAATGGGAGCAGAGGTGGGCGGGACGAAGTGCTGTTGTTCAGGGAGCAGGTTGATGGAGAAAAAATGGAGAAAAAAAGGTGAGAAAATCCAACTTACCCAAAATAACAGGTGAGATCCAACACACCTGCAGAGTGAGTTCATCTGGAGTGTCTGCAGAAATGTGTTCAAAATAAGTGTTTTTTTTTTATGTCAAAAGCTTTTAAATAAAATATTTTATTTAAAGTACATTTATAATACTGATGAGTTTACTCAGTTACTGTACTTCAGTGGTGAAAGAAGTACTTTATTGAAGTAAAAGTATTAATATCACTATGAAAAAACAGCCTTCTTAAGTACTGAAGTATTCTCAGCTTCATATAGTATCAGTAATGTAGTAAAAGTACTGGTTGTGATTGGTATCAGATTTAAAGTACTTCATATACAGTTAGTTATTTTAGTCCAGTGGTGTCCAACCTAAGGGTCAGGCCCCTCCAAAGGGTCACCAAATACATCTGAGGGGTCTGAATTTTTTTTTTTTTTTTTTTTTTTTTACCAGTTAGGTAAATGTGAGAAGTTTCAGGGTGGAAAGTGGAGCTTTTAGCAGGTAAAGAGACATATTTCCCTCAGGAGGTGGTGGAGACCAAACACAGAGCTAAAAGAGAGACTTACATTCATCAGGAGACACAAACACGACTTCACATGAAGGATCATGTTTCTGCAGGATGTTCAAATAAGTATTATATTAAAAAAAAAAAAGGTTTATCAAACATTATGCATTACTATAGATTAATATATTCCTTAGCCTTACTGTGAAATTATTCAATAAAACCTTCAAAAAACATCAGAGCCTCCAAAAGTCTTTTTGTCAAATAAAGTGATTTTTAATTCTGATTCTGAGTTTCAGGAAAGGGACAAGGTAACTGTAGGTACAATGATGATTATGATTAAAAAATAAATAGAAAATAATGGCAATTACAATGTGTTACAAAATATGTGGAATATTTTACATTTTAAAAAACTTTTTTCTCCTAGCAAATTTGCAGTTAAATAGTCCATAATTTTCCAAATATAACATTACTGTGTTGCTCGATCGGCGAGGAACTTTATTTCTCATTTCGCCATTTCAGGACGACGTCGGACCACAAAGGGTTCAGTCGGAAAATCATTCATAGAAAAAAACGTCAGCTTTAAAAAGTGGTATTAAGAATAATTTCTGCATCTTTAACTGCGTTTCTCAATGTCAGCTGACTCTTTGTTTTCTGTCATACGTGCATTTTGTATGACCTCAGATTTTTTTACAATAGCTTCATAGTTTAACATACAGTATGTATACAGTGCCAACAATGATGCATTATCCAACTAATAACATTAAAATTACCATGATTAACAGTTCATTGATACACACACGTTCTCTAATGAAAACAGCTGATTATACATAAACCCGTGTCATGATGGGTTATACATGTCAAACGATTTTAAAAACATACTAATAGCTTTCAAATGGCAGAAAATGCCACGACACACAGCTGTACTCATTTACAGTATGCTTAAAACTCCCCCTAAAAGAGGGTGAAACCAACAGAGGGAAAGATGGGAGTTTTTATATATTTCACAGTGCTGAAGGACGTCAGAGACACGATAAACCTCAGCGCTCTCCCAAACTTAATGTATTTAAAAAAATGCCTATTGTACATTTTGATCCGGCCGTCTTTGGCTGGGATTTATTTTTTCCTTACATGAGGAGGATTTTTTTCTTTTACTTTGTCAGAATAGAAAAACAAAAACGTGACAACTTTAACTTCCCTTATCTTACATCATTACATATTTAAAAGGACAAGTCTGCTGATATTATATATTTTTCTCTAACATCATCCTGCTGCCACAAAATCTCATTAGAGCACCAAATGTGGATTCATCCACCGCTGAAAATAGTCCCCAACAAATGCTCTATTTCCTGCTGTTTGCAAAAGTTTTAGGGAATTATTTAATAAAAGTATAAACTCTTGACCCATTTTAAGTCTTCAGTAGGAGCTAATGGGCTTGAAGCTGAGAGCCTCAGAAGTCAGAAACTACTCTGAGATGGACTAGCATGTTGTTTTTCTTTTTGTTGGAAGAAATAGGAAAAATGTATAATATCACGAGACTTCACCTTTAATGCAGTGGTTCCCAAACTGAGAGATCCAAACGTCACACGAAGAGAGAAAATCTGATCTTGATTCTGTCTCATGTGACTGATTTGTCACTTTTAAAACCTTGTGAGCTTTTTCTTTTTTTATCTACATGATAATAATGATAAGAAGCTCTGATTAATGAGCTGAGATACACCGATCCCACCTTTTCTCTCCCAACTCCCTCACTTTATTTGTCATGAAACTGAAACATAACTTTTACCTAAATTAAAACTCAAACATGAATCCTGAGACACTTAAAACTGAGTCAGCAGCCAAAAACGTATTAAACTGACATAAATCTAAACTGATTGATTAAAAGAACAATTTTTAATACAGACTGGTCGTGTTTGTCCTTATAACGATGTGGTGGATCGGATCGGTGCATCCCGCCGGCTTTAATGTTCACTGACGATGTGAATAAATCAAATTAAAATGTTGATACACTTCAGGAAAGGTGTGTCGTTGTGTAAGAGAGTAAAACCAGGCCTGCGTCTAATCAACATAAAGGAGTCGGTGTTGGTGAGCTTGAACGTCAAAACACTGCACAGGTTTAAAAATATGACCTAATGGGATTTTACAGCTTTGGAGAGTAAAAACAATGATAATAATTTTATATTTATACGTGACGATCGTGAGGTGAAAAAGGTAGAAATGCAAAATAACCCACCAGGAATGAAATAAGAAAAGATAGAAAAGAAAAAGTTTGGGAACCACTGAGTCCATAAACTCCTCTAAAACACTTCCTCCACTTCAGCTAAATAAAGTCTATAAATTAAATACTGAATATTTCAACCCTTCAGCCGGCGGTTTGTGCTATAGTTTAAAATGCTGGTCTGCAGTCAGTGCCTGTTATCATCTTCATACTCATCATCGACAGTGTTCACGGGTGAAAAGCGTTTCTTCCTTTTTCCCGTTTCCTGCAGGGTGCCGAGAAAAGACACACACACATTCTCTCTCACACACACATCATCTTGTCTTCATCCAATGGGAGCGGGGCTGCAGCAGACGGAGAAGCGGAGGTTCGGCTGGAAGATGAAGGCGGTCAATTGTTCTCGAACAGCGACAGCAGGTCGTCGCTGCTGTTGTTGGGGAGGTCGGGGGGGCCCAGGTAGGACAGCAGCTCGTCGGGGTTGGTCAGCTCAGGAAGGAGCTTAAAGACAGACGAGAGGAAATAAAGACAAATTTAGTTTGGCTATTAATATTGTAGTTTTTTGCACTTCGAGTAGACTAGCTAGCTCTTTTTCATGCTGTTATCTCGAGATAACGAGATAAAGAACCTGTTATCAAATCAGAGTGTGTTTCCTCTTGTTCCTTGTAATGTTTGTGTGTTTATCTCCAGTTAGTTTCCATCAGCAGGTGTCTGTAGGCTCTGTGGAGATGCTGTGGGGGTCATTATGTACAGTGGGACGGCAAACAGGATGAGCTTAATAATGTCTTCATTATTTCTATATAATATATATAACGGCTTTATTTGAGCAGCTGCTGGCTGATTGTTGGCAGATTGTCTGCTCCAATGAAGAAACTGCAGCAAAGCAAACTCCACATTTAGGCCTTAATTATTGATCAGTTATGGATCCTCCCTGACAGTCATCACAGTGATCTTGAAGGTTGAAATCAGCTGTGCTCAAATGAACCACACACTCATTTTGGAGTTCAACACAATTATCCAGTTATCACCAGAAAAACAGATTTGATATCTCCAGATTTTGACATAATTAACTTGTGATCTAATGATTCTACAAACAGCAGATTAAAGCTAATAAAACATGTTGATCTGTGAACTCTAGAGTTTCTGTTGTGTGGATTTTATTACTTTTGAAAGTGTCAGGCTAGCAGGTGCCCTCCGTTTCCAGTCTTTATGCTAAGCTAAGCTAAGCTGTTGGCTAATGTGTGGAAGTGAGATCAATCTTCTTATCTAACTCTCAGCAAGGAAGAAAGTAAGCTTCATTTGGAGCTCTCTTAAAAATTTAAGATGCTTTTTAAGATCTGAGAGGTTCAATGATTGACTCTTTTCTTGAGAAGAATAAAGTGAAAGAATTTTTTACTTCTATCTTTCTCATAAGTTGAACATTTCATTGTCAGTATGGAGTCCCGTCAGAGTTTCTGCAGGTCTTCACTCACATCCAGAGCGTGATCAGCTCCGTCTCCTCCGGGTCCTCCCGGGCCTCCCAGACCAAACGAGCCTTCGCTCTGCAGCCGGGAATTCTGGGTATTGACGTTTCTCTGCGGCAGCGGACTGCCGGCGTCACCGAGGCTCTGATTACCATGAACGCCTGAGCTGTGCTGCTGCAGGATGTTATGGGAGTGTTCGATTCGTCCAGAATGAGGCGTCTGTCAGCGAAGAAGACACAAAGACAAAGAATCTTTATTTTATGGGGATAAAACATAAAAACACACAACAGGTAGACGTGATGCAGGACGAGTGCTGTCTGTGGTCTTTTCTTAAGAGGCAGGGCACCAGAAGTGTGTGACAGTAGAGGAGGACGGACACTTTAATCTTCCTCTGAAAACCTTCAGCGGACAGCCGAGCAGCTGCGAGCGACAGGCGGTATGTGGTTCAGTGGCTCGGTATGTGAGCGGATGTATTCTCAGGCAGTGCTGTCGACTTCAGGTTCAGTTAAAGGCTCTTAACTCGGCTCACGAGCCAGAAGGAAGGGACAGTCGGTGTTGCATAACAGCGGCACAACAGATCCAGGTACCAACACAAATATACAGTTTAAGTTTTTTAAAAGTTCAGCTGTTTCTTCAATCAGCTGCCCAGTTTTTAATCACACAATCAGGAGGAGAGAGTGAATTTTTGGGGACTATTTTTAGTGGCGGATGAATTTTGTTAAAAAATCCTCCAGTTTTACTTCAGCTGGTTGAAAAATTCAACATGTGCCTCAGTTTGAGTTGCGTAACCTCTGTGGGTCTGTGTGTGAATCTGCTCTATTCATACTGTTGCTCGCTCGACCGTTAAGCAGCGAGCCGAGCTGAAAAGCCGACCCGAGGTCGGAGGCTGCGTCCAGACAAACGATGCACGAACATGCCTCCTGTGTGTTTGTGTGTTCGCTCATACGTGTGTTATGTAATGAGGGGAGGGTGTTTTAAAGGTGTTGCACCTGCTCGGACTGATAGGGGAGCGGAGGCGGGGGTCCAGAGGGGGCGTACTCTCCGAGGGTCGGGGTGCCGGGAGTGTTGGGGAAGTCTGTGAATCCCGCCTGGTTGGAGAATCCCTGACTTCCTGCGAGAGGAGAGAAAATAAAAACAGGTCAGCGTGGACTCGTGTCGTCTGTTGTGTAACGGTGAGCGGAGCAGCGTGGAGAGGAAGAAGATGTGGAGGGAGGAGGAGGAGGGATGCTGAGATCGCTCGTCCTCTTGAAACATCGTTGTGGGTCACCTCCCATCTAAGAGCACATGACCTGTTTGACATGTGAACATCTGTAGAAAACACACATTATATACAGTGCATACAGTGCATTCACAGCGCTTCACTTTTTCCACATTTTGTTATGTTACAGCCTTATTCCAAAATGGATTAAATTCATTTTCTTCCTCAAAATTCTACACACAACACCACATAATAATGACAACATGAAAAAAACTTTTTTTGCAAAAGATTTTTGCAAATTTATTAAAAATAAAAAACTAAGAAATCACATGTACATAAGTATTCACAGCCTTTGCTCAATACTTTGTTGATGCACCTTTGGCAGCAATTACAGCCTCTTATTTCTAAGTCTTTTTGAATATGATGCCACAAGCTTGGCACACCTATCTTTGGGCAGTTTCGCCCATTCCTCTTTGCAGCACCTCTCAAGCTCCATCAGGTTGGATGGGAAGCGTCGGTGCACAGCCATTTTCAGATCTCTCCAGAGATGTTCAACTGGATTCAAGTCTGGGCTCTGGCTGGGCCACTCAAGGGACATTCACAGAGTTGTTCCTGAAGCCACTCCTTTGTTATCTTGGCTGTGTGCTTAGGGTCGTTGTCCTGCTGAAAGATGAACCGTCGCCACAGTCTGAGGTCAAGAGCGCTCTGGAGCAGGTTTTCATCCAGGATGTCTCTGTACATTGCTGCATTCATCTTTCCCTCTATCCTGACTAGTCTCCCAGTTCCTGCCGCTGAAAAACATCCCCACAGCGTGATGCTGCCACCACCATGCTTCACTGTAGAGATGGTATTGGCCTGGTGATGAGCGGTGCCTGGTTTCCTCCAAACATGACGCCTGGCATTAACGCCAAAGAGTTCAATCTTTGTCTCATCAGACCAGAGAATTTAGTTTCTCATGGTCTGAGAGTCCTTCAGGTGCATTTTGGCAAACTCCAGGCGGGCTGCCATGTGCCTTTGACTCAGGAGTGGATTCGGTCTGGCCTCTCTACCACACAGGCCTGATTGGTGGATTGCTGCAGAGATGGTTGTCCTTCTGGAAGGTTCTCCTCTCTCTACAGAGGTACGCTGGAGCTCTGACAGAGTGATCCATCGGGTTCTTGGTCACCTCCCTGACTAAGGCCCTTTTCCCCGATCGCTCAGTTTAGACGGCCGGCCAGGCTCTAGGAAGAGTCCTGGTGGTTCTGAACTTCTTCCATTTATGGATGATGGAGGCCACTGTGCTCACTTGGGACCTTCAAAGCAGCAGAAATTTTTCTGTACCCTTCCCCAGATTTGTGCCTCGAGAACAATCCTGTCTCTGAGGTCTACTGACAGTTCCTTTGACTTCATGCTTGGTTTGTGCTCTGACATGCTCTGTCAGCTGTGGGACCTTATATAGACAGCTGTGTGTGCCTTTCCAAATCAAGTCCAATCAACTGAATTTATGACAGGTGGACTCCAATTAAGCTGTAGAAACATCTCAAGGATGATCAGTGGAAACAGGATGCACCTGAGCTCAATTTTGAGCTTCATGGCAAAGGCTGTGAATACTTATGTACATGTGATTTCTTAGTTTTTTATTTTTAATAAATTTGCAAAAATCTCAAAAAAAACTTTTTTCACGTTGTCATTATGTGGTGTTATTCTTCCACAAAATTTTACACGCATGAATTTAATCCATTTTGGAAAAAGGCTGTAACATAACAAAATGTGGAAAAAGTAAAGCATGGTGAATATTTTCCGGATGCACTATATGGTCAAAGGTACATCAACTTTATAAAGATCCTAAGGAGAGGTTTTTCTGTCTTACATGAAATATCCTATACTATAATAATAACTACAGTAAACAATCAGAATACTTTAAATTTTATAAAATGTGTATAAACAGTGAAAAAATTACTCATTAACATAGCTGTAAGCAGCTACGAGGACATGTTAAGTGCCTATTAATGTACAGTATGGCATTTTTATCACTAATAATTCTCCTTCGAAGGCATATTTTATATCATTACAACTGTTTTTTTAAACTATATTCTTATTTATTATCATCATTATTGTTTATACAGCAGCCTGCAGGAGAAACTGATAAACACATTAAGAGACACTTGATTAAAACCATGTTATAGTTATAATAAATAATAATAAATAATAACACACTGCTTATGAATGCTCAATATAAAGATTTAAAGTGTTACCCAAAAATCAAATCTCAAGTTTGAAAAAAAAAGTCACTATAATAATAATATAAATAAAAATAGTAATAATTATTACTAATAAACAGGAATTTAACACTTAAAAACTGAAATTGACTTCATTCAATTTGATTCACAGCGGTCTGGAAACAAAAGCAACAACCGTCATCAGATTTCAGTTATGAAATATAAATATAAATCTAAGAAAAAAACTAGAAGTGAAATATTTGAAACTGAAAACAGGTTTTTGAGTCGTTTAAACGACTGAACTCGTCGACAGAAACATCAAACCTCAGACAAGAAGCCGTCTACAAACAGATTTCTTCATAAGTTACCCAGATTCATTTTTATCTGTCTGTAAAGCTCCCTCAGACGAACTATAAATAAAATTATAGTTAACTTGATGTACTTAAGCGATTTAATTTTCTCATTTTTCAGAATTTTCGGTACGAATAAAATCGATAAAAGTGAAAGTGAAAAACATGTCTGACAACATTTCACAATAACTCCTCTTTTTTATTCAGTTATCAGTAATATATTTTTTGTTTTGTTGCCATGACGACTTGTACAGTTGACTTGTTGTTTCTCACTCGGGGATGCCTAACAGCCGACAGAGTAACGTCTCCTGCTGCTCACTCTGGCTTTATCTCCTTCATCTGGTATTTCTGGTGTCTAACTTCATATGAAAATATTTCCTTTTTATGTCTGTCACAGTGCGGCTCTGCTCTGATGACGTCTCATTGACAGATTGTTAACATTTTGTAATGTCCTACAGTAAGCCTCACAAAGAAAGATGTCAAATAAGAATAATAAAATGTTTTCCTGACACATGCTTCATTAGTTTTGAACAGAAACTGTAATAAACTGCAGATATTCTTCTTAATCTCATGCAGTTTAAATGTTTATTCCAACTCGTACAGGTCTTTTCTCTACCTGGTCTGTTGTAGTCGGGGGTGTTTCTGCCACCCGCGGTCAGGCTCTGGTAGGGGGACGACGCCGGGCCCAGAGCGGCGATCATCTCCATCACGTTGGGCAGGACCATGTGACTCGGGCTCACCGTCCGGCAGCGTTTCAGCACCGGACCGTCGGGCTCCTCCTTTATGTGCAGATCCGGTTTGACGGGCACCGGCCTCCAACCGCACACGGGGTCGATGGTGATCTCCTCGTACTCAGAACTGAGCGGGGAAGAGATAAACGTGTTACTCAACATCAAACAGAGAAAAAAATGCAACTTGAAAGACATTTTTTTCATATAAACGTACTTCTGGATGTAGACGAGGATCCCGAGCATGTACTGGTCCACCTCCAGACCTTCTAGCAAAGCTGTTTTACTGAAAACGAGACAAACAGACTGTTTAGTTTCATGCTTCAGTTTCAGATCTGACTGTTAAAGCTGCAGTGAGACCTTGATGAGGTACGTACTTGCACACAGGACACCTCCAAGTCCCTCTTTCACAGTTAAGCTGCAAATAGGACTCCAGGTCAAAACACTGCAATGTAAAGATTCAAGACTTTATTGTCATGTGCATAAGAATTACATGGAGTGAGAGCTGGCAATGAAATTCTTGATGAGGTCAGTGTGAGGCAGTGTATTTGCATATAAAGGTGTGTGTGTGTGTGTGAGCTCACCTGTATGTGCCTGCAGTCGTGACCTCTGGCCGGCAGCTGGATTCGTCTGAACGTGATCGGACATTTGAGAGAAACTTTGATCGCCGTCTGCTCGACGCCGTCCTCTCCGTTCAGACCGGGAGTCCCCGGGATGGTGCCGCTGCTGAAATTTCTCTTTACTGACACAAAAAAGGAGGCAGAATTACTTTACTGCTCTGTTAAAAACATAAATCAGAGGATGCAGATCAGCTGTGTCGCTACAGTAGACCCAAAAGGATTTAAAAAATTAAGTTTACTCTTCATTATTTTCATTTTCTTTAAAAGTAAAACAGCTCATGATTTAAGTGTACAGAAAGAAAAATCAAACAAACAAAAGGAAACAAAAAAGTTCATGCAGCCTATAAGCTGCTGTTGACATGAACAGCGCTGGAAGAAGTGTTAAAATCTTTAGTTAAGAAAGTAAAAGCATAAATGCCACTGCAAGTAAAACTCCTGCATTGAAAACAAGTATTATCAAGAAAATGTACTTGACTTAGACTGAACTAAGAAACAAAACAAACGAGAATCACACAATATTACATGATTATAATATAGCAAGCTGCAACTTTTATTACATTTAATGCTGTTTGGTGGTTTAATTTACTGAATAATGATGTATTATATTTTATGTGTTTCTTATTGGTAAGTATCTAAAGCTGTCAGATCAATGAAGCGGACTTAAAAATACAATATTTCCCTCTGAACCTCAGAATGGTACTTAAGTCAGTACTTTAGTAACTGAGTCATTTTCCACCGCAGGATATGAAACCTCTCGTGTAATCTGATAAAAACATGCAGTTTCAGATCAAACTCACTCTTGGTGATGCAGTGTTCGGCCGGCAGGAGCCTTTTCTTCATCAAACCCTGCAGGACCGACCGGACGGACGGCCGGTGGACCAGCTGCAGCACGAACAGGTGAGACTACGGAGAGAGAGCAGGGCAAAAATACGTTTATGTTTAATGTATGTTGGGTTTAATGTATGAAGACGTATGAAAGAACTGAACTGAGGCCGGAAGGTGTCGATTGTACTCACACAACAGCAGGCGGTCACTGTGATCTGCACGGTGTTACGTCCCGGCTGACACACCTGCTTCAGGTACAAAGGCTTGTGGGAGGTTTTGTTGTCCCCTCGTTCAATGCACAGAGGAGTTGCATTGACGCTCACCTGATACAGGAGGAAAAAAGGGACAAAATTAAATGACAAGTGCAGTTATTTTATGTTACTTTAAGCCCAGTTTTGACTATTTGAATCCAAAAATGTATTACAACATGAACTTTTAACACTTTTAACACACTGCACTAACTGATATCCTGAAAAAATTATCGTTTTTATGGCTAAGTAGGTTTTAGAAATAATTTGTCTGGGTGGTTTGGTGCATAACAACAAACATAATCAAAGAAAAGAAAAAGAAAAAAACAAAACAAGTACTGAAAAGTCAGGAAATATAAAATCTAAAACAGAAACATTTACGATAAAAACTGTATGAAAAATATACCTTTGTCTTATTAAAAGAGATAATTATCACAATATTAAGATAACATTTATGAACTTGTCAATTTAAACTGTTGCACTTTTAGCATCCAGGAGATAAAATGATGTGAAGTCTCATTTTCAGCATCATCAGTCGTTGTTGTGACAAAAATTAAACGAGAAAAAAGACAAAAACAGCCATAAACACTCTCTTTTAAAGAAAGAGCTTCATCTCGTAGACTCTAACAATAAAAGCTGACGATGCTCACCTGCACTGAGGCCGGCCAGTTGGTGTTCATCTGTCGGTCCTCGTGGTGGTAACACTTGAACTGCAGCTCCAGATCAGGCCTGCAGGGGGCGACACAACACAGCCCATCACACACAGACTGGGTGGGGTTAGCATACATTCCTCATTTGTTTTTTTTCAGCTGGTGTTTTTCAAAAATCACTCAGGAAGAGAAATTCTCTCTGAACACACACATCATGTGATAGATATCAGTCTGATCTCATCACAGCAGCTCCTCTTCTCAGAAAGACTGTTTTCATGGAAAATCACTAAATAATAAAATAAATATTTTGGTACTTTCCCTCCCCATGATTCATCATTAACCCACACACACACACAGTCAAACATTAATCAGTACAAAACTCTCTCGATGTGCAAATACTGCACTTAATACATGATATTTATTTATTTGTTATTTTACACAGTTATCATCATGTTTTTATATTTTACTACACTAAACTCATACTATATTATATATTCTGTGCTAAATTGCTGCATTGTACAAAATATATTATGTTGCTACATTTCATCATAAATATTATACATATCATATCATACAATATTATTATCATCATCATATGATCTGATACTGTTTTATCACATTATATATGATATTATATACCCTTTATTAATATGCACACTAAGTATAACTACATAATCAGATTATAGATTATTCTGGTGGTCGCTTAGAGTTTACAGGATCATATTAATGTACTTCGATGTACTTTACTTTGCTGTTACTAATCACACCACTTCATTTTAGATAGTACTGCAGTGTTAGTTTTCTCGATAGTGTGTCTACGTATGTATATCAATTATTCTTATTTATAGTTTATTTATCTTTCATGGGACCAATAAAGAGTGATCTTATCTCATCTCATAAGAGAGTAATGGATGAGTTTGGAGTTCTGATATTAGAGAAGATATAATAAAGTCAGAGTAGAAACATATTTGTCTACAGTTTACAGGATCTGCTTTTTTACAATATCAGTGTTTAATGACAGCCTGATTCTCCGTGTATGCAGAAAAAGACAGTAAATTCTTGTTATCAGGAAACAATATATACCATAGTCGTGTTTTAGAAAACCAACAAAAACCATCTGTTGGTGCTTAAAAGGTTTTTAAAGTTTGCTGCCTGTGAGAAAACTAACTTTAGAAGTAAATGGAAACCATAAAGTCTTTGAACGTTGAAAAACAAAATAAATCTCCAGGTTCTGAAGTGCAAAGCAATGACTTAACGTACAATTTGTGTAAGTGATCGTATGCTCAACCCGTGAAAATGAAACCGTCATTTTATCTTTTATTGACACGGAGAAGCAGCACATGAAAACATGAAAAGATGCAACAGGCCAAACAATCAATAATAATCCGTGCAAACCTCTCCAAAAACAGCACAGATTAACACAGCCAACAAAAATGTAATAAAAACAGGTAATATAACCAGAATAATGTATAAAAGTAAAGAAATAATAATTTTCCGACTTCATGTGACATGTGACACCTCTTCACACGCTGTCTTCTCTTCGATGTGTTTGTGTGCTCATGCAGGTTTATTTATCCTGTTTTATATCCTGTGTGACTCGTGCACTGACACTGATGTGAAACAAGATAAATACACGCTGTAAAAAACAGGAAACGAAGGAGAAGAGAGTTTTTTGCGGTCGGACGCCGTTCCTACCTCAGCATGAGCGTTTTGTAGACGGAGTCTCTGAGCTGGAAGGCGTGATTACTGACCGCCAGGTTGTGCTCCAACCTGAACGGCTCCAACACGACGCCGTCTCTTTGCACCGGGAACGTCAGACGCAGGTCGTCACTGGGGTTACCTGGAAATATCAGAGAGATTTAATCATCATGTGCACAATCACATGGAGTCTTTGGCTCCCTTAAACGATGCTAAAAAATATTTAAAAGAAAGACCACAAAGAAAGACCAGACCGCAAAAAGACAACAGATATAGAACTAAAAATAAATAAACTTAATAAAATAAAATATAGACCTAAAATATAAATTATATAACTAATAAAAAAATATCTAAATATAGGTAATATACAATGAAATATGGAAAATACTGTTGGATTATTGAGGTGTAAAGGAAGGTGTTTCTTCCCCCCAGGCAACAACAACCTTTTGAAACTCACCAACTTTTATCAGCATTTTGTATTTCTAATGTTTCCATCACCAGCAGAAAAAGTGTGCAGGTCTTCTTTCAGATTTTAACTGCAGTTATAAAAGAAGCTGCTTTGGGACATTTTATTCTTTATATTTTATCAGAGCAGCTTTTCCTCACAGCACGAATGAAGCTGAATTTTATAAATAGTCAAAGTAATAGATAATAGACATTTATCCCCTTAAAGGTGACTTCAGACTTTAGTCAGATTTTGGATGTTTATTAAAAATACAAACTCAAACTGCTGCGTGTAATGATTCCTTACATCCACACATCTTTGTTACACACACATGCATCTAAAGAGCTAATTAGAAACCTGATTATGTGAATAAATGGTAAAGAAATCTGTATTTTTAAGGAGAAATGTATTTGATCTAACCCATCTGGTTTACATGTAAACCAGATGGGTTCAGCTTCCTGTGTCTCACCTGTAGAGGGCTGCTGGGTGTTGATGTTGGGTTTGATGTCTGGTGGAAGGTACGGGGGTTTCGTGTCCTGGCCTGGGGACAGGTAGGGCGGTATAGACGCCCCAGGGGTCATTGGCGGCGTGGGGTTCCCTCCCATCGGCGAAATGCGACTCGGATACCCGGGCATCACCGCCCCCCGACCTGGCTGAGAGACGAGGACGAGGAGGACGAGTGTTTAGAGTTTCAAACCTTCACAGAACCTCGTTAGATGCCTCATAAAATGAATCCTCGTTCTGTGGTGTTCCTCAGGGTTCCATGTCGGGCCCGATGCTGTTCGCCTTGTACACTCGGGCAGATAATAAGTCATTTTAAAGGTGTCTCCTATCATTGTTGTGCAGATGACATCCAATTATCCATTTAATTTAAGCCACAAGATGTTTCAATGCCATCTGTTTGAAACTTAGATTCAAACTTGTGTTTGTTTAGTTTGTTTTTGTCTTAGTTTTGTTTTTTGCTTTACATTTTTAGGTGGATTTCTGCTTTAAATCTGTTTGTTGTTCTGTCTTTTCTTTGCTTTGTTGCTTTGCACTTTGTGACGTCTGTCCTTGAAAGCTGCTATATAAATAAACTTTACTCACTTACTTAAACATTAAACAAGGAAAGCCCACATACACGACTTACCCCGCTCACCGCCGCCTGTGTGAAGGCGTTGTATCCTCCCGGTCCTCCTGATGGCAGGCCGCCCTGACCGTTGAAGGGCTCTGACTGGAAAACAAACGACTCTCAGTTAATGATACATCTATCTGGACCCAAAAGAAGCTCTGAAGAAATGAGATTTGTTTGTTTTTTGTTGTTTTCATCTGTAAAACGTCTATCCAGTGTTTCACTATCACAGCTTCATAGAGCCAGAGGTGGCTTCTTTAAATCTCCTGTTTTGTCCGACCAACAGTCTAAAACACAAATTTATTCTGTTCATTATCACACAGGAGCAATTCCTGCAGACTATTCAAGTGGTGCTTACTGCAGAACCAAAGATCCAGAGAGATGGAGATAAACTCAGTCCTGCCCCACCCCAACTCAACACTATGGTAAGGTCATTTAACACTTTTTTTTAATGGGTTTTGTTTAGATGCCTGAAATAAGGTCAAGCTTAAGATATTTTCATATTTTGTTCTGCGACAAAAAACACCTCAGTAAGTCGACCACTCGTGAAATTGTCATTTTTCTGAAGCTTTAACACTTTAAAAAGGTGGTAGCTAACTAGTGACTAAATAAAACATTCAACATCATCACGTCAAACACACTAGTCCACCTTTACTGTCTCGCACTTGCGATAAAGTCATGTGGCCGTGGCGTAGTTTGTTGACATCCTAACATTAGCTTCCTTCTACGAGCTCATTAATGCTTCAAAAATCAGAAAAGTGGTGTTCATTTGTTGATTATCTTTAACAAAGTGTATAAGTATAATAAACATTTGTTTATTTCGTGCAACAATCAAAAATCTTTTGGGAAAATCTCAGAATCTTTTTGTGGAAGGAACCGAGGCGATGCGAACTTCTGGGTTGGCCGACAAAAATACAGGTCCAAAGGTCTGAGAGGTGGAGCTGGACATGGACCTGGTGTAGATAGTCCTCTCTGGACCTTTGGCTCTGTAACAAGCAGCCTCTCAGAATATTTTACATTTTACCAGGAAAATGACATGTATGATTTCCAGAATAGTTGCACATTAACCGACTGTTTACCTTATAATACTGAGGAGGATTGGGCTGCCCAGCTCCAGGGGGGAACTGAGCCGGGTTGTGTGATCCGGAGTTGTACTGCCCCATGAGGGGCATCCGACTGGAGGGGTAAGAAGGCGAGGGGGCGCATCGCTGCTGCGGACCGGAGGGGTACTGCAGAGGCTGGTTAGGATACCCGGACATCCCACCGGAGCCGTACTGCTGCACCGGAAAACCCTGAAAAAAAAAAACCATTACAGGAAAAGGTCGAACTCGTCTCTCAAATCGAACTGTTGCACCTGAAGTCTGCCTCGTATTTCGTCTCTATTGTCTGTGAGGGTCACGTCAACTTTCTGTTCAACAACATGACCCCAAAAAAGAGGATGTGATGAAAAGTGGAAAAGTAATAAATATTGAGCAGAGCGATCACACACTGCGAAAAGGCTGCGAGAGCGACAGCAACTACAGTGTGTACGGTTAAATACTGTGAGAAAATATGCTGGAATAACTTGGAAGCTTGATTCAGACAATATGTTTTACATAATGAATAAAAGTCAATATAAAAGTATTTTCTATTGATTAACTATTGATCAATCTATCAACTGTTCCAATCATAACTATCACCAACTGCAGGAGTTCTTGAAGCTACAAACTTTGAAAGATTTCTGTAAAATCAGAACAAAAAAAGTAAAAATAAAACGATATTGTTTTCATGCTTTTGATAAATAAACACACTATGTATTTTTTATTTCATAAATATGAGCAGAGTGTTAATTTAACACTAAGATGTAAAAATGCAGCAGTGACCCCCCCACACTGACCTCTGAGTGAAAAGGCCGTTTGAGCCCCTGCTGTCCGCCTGGATAGCCTCCATGCGGGGGCATCTTCTGAGCCTGGGCGGGGTGAGAAGGATACAGGCCTCCCGTGGACGGTGGAGGTCCCGGCCTGGAGGAGACCATCCCTGGGGGGCCGCGGGGGCCCGAGTGAGACAGGAACTGGGTGCTGTAAGAGGATGCTCCACCCATCTGAGAGGGAAAGGGCAGTACGACAGCCGGGGTAAAAAACAAAGCTCGCTGGGTATTTAAACGATTGATTACGGGGGGGTAGAGAGTGTTTAAATAAAATTAGAGGTTAACTTTATTAAAATTCATCACCTATCCACTCACACTGCCTGTATTAGTGCTGCATATTGCATTAAATTGTGACCGTGAGCACCTTCCTGTTAATGTTAGACATTTTGGGAAATAAACTGTGACAAAATGAATAAACATAAATATCTTAAATATTAACTATAATAGTGTAAAACAAAAGAATTTTTTAAAATAATAAACCTACAAATTTAATGGATGCAGCTTCGTTTTCCAGAACTTCAAAGCGAAGTTGAGGAGTTGTTAAAGCAAATAAAGTTTGATTTATTATTGACAAATTGTGTCGTTACACACGTTAATCATGTTTTTTTTCCTTAATGCCTTCAGGTTGTAAAGACCATGGCCAATCTAAAAAATATTACAATCATTATTATTACAGACATCGTTTAATCACAGTGATCAATCAACATCTCTCCTCCCACTGATATCTCTGCTTGAACGCCGTCTCCTGATAAATCTGGAAAACTCCTGAAGTCAAGGCTCATTTTCAAAAGAAAACTTTTATTGCAAAGTCTAAAAATTGGAACTATTTTAAAAGGTGTTTTTTTCTGAAGAAATTAGCTTCATCTTAATTAAATTTAGTTAAGTTAAGCTGCAGCATTGTGAACAAAACAAATATGAGCCGCCTGATGATGTGCAGTCTGTATTGACTTTGCAGTGGAAACAATAATCTTTGACAGAAATCCTGACGCTGTTTGCTGAGCCTCTACAGCGACTCTCATTATGTAAACAAGCAGGTGTACAGAGTAAATAGTCAGTCGGTGTCAAATGATGTCTCATGAATGTGAGCGAGCGGCAGAAAAATCATCTCTCGCTGTTTTTAAAACTTGAAAGAAAAATGATCCTAATAACTCCTAAACTTTGACTTTGTTGTCAGTAAACTTACTTAGAGGCTTTGTCTAAATAATAAAGCTTCATTTATTTGTTCATTTTTACTCAAAGACTTACGGAAACATTATGCCATTCTTAGTTTTTGGACTAAAATTCTACTTTAAGTGTCTTTTTACAGAAATAATAGTCTCATAATGTTAATAAAACAATAAAAAAGTATCTTAATAGGTGTTAAACATCTTCATCTGCAAGAAAACAGATGTGAACCAGCTGCATCTTCTTTTTTTAGCCAAACAAAGTGAATGAAATGACTTCGCTGACACGGACATGTTCACCTGTCGGAGACGTTTACCTGCCCATAGTTCAGCTCTTGGTTCTGTTTTTCCTGTATTGCTGCGACGGTTGCCGTGGCAGTGGCGGTTGCTGTGGCAGCGGCGGCGGCGACGGCGGCATGGCGGCAGCCTGAGTGAAGTCCGACGGAGGACGAACGCCCAGTCCAGCACCTCCGCTGTTACCAGAGTAACTGCAGGGAGGGAGAGGGGAGAGGACAGGGAGGTGAGTGGGCAGAAACGACAGAGCGAAAAACATTTTGAGTGTGTGTGTGTGTGTGTGTGTGTCGTCATGAGCGTGAGTCAGAGCAGTGGGTGAGAGCAGCCACGCTGACATACGGTAATGAAAAAACCCTGCAGGAATAGCATGAAACAAAACACGTGGTGCTGCAGAAACACACAACTCAGTTATTAGTCATCTGATTTTTGTATTCTCATTTTATTTCATCAAAGCAAACCAAGAGATATTATGTCCTTTACAAATCTGCAGAACAGGAAATGTTAAATATGTGTTAATCATGTTTGTCAGCTCCTGTGTTGGTTCTTTACTTTAATTTTATCATCTTTACTAAACTATTAAGGTCCAAAAAGGGAGCAATGTTCTACCTGGACGTCTCCTTTCATGTGTACATTTGGCTGATTTTTCACCTTAAAAAACTTCCAGAGTTTATTCAAGTGAGAAAGAAAAGGAAAAGTGTTTGTGTGCAGCATAAAAGTCAACAATAAATGGACAGAAAACAAAATTCAGTTTTAAATTCAGTTGTCAAACTAAAATATCTCAACAACTAGAAGAAGGATTGTCGTGAACTTTCATGTTCCTATAAAAATAAATTATAATCCCTACGGTGATCCTTTAACTTTCCATCTAACGCCATCATCAGGCCAACATGTTGATCTGTCCAACACTTTGATTTATCACCAAACACCTGCAGAATCACATTCTTCAGATTCAGTTTCACTCAGAGCTGCTATACATATATATATATATATATATATATATATATATATATATATATATATATATATATATATATATAAAAATACTATAACACACTTTTTCTTGATTTAAACTAATTCATCTGCACAAAACATCACATCTACATCCACATAAAGATAATGAAGAAATGTGTGAGTACAAATCTGAGTGAGCAGAAAAGCGGCGTACCTTCCTCCGTATGCTGACGGTGGGTTGTAAGCGGCGTTTGGACGTCCGTACATGACTGGCTGGCCGTAACCTTTAGAGACGGCGTCTCCGTACGAATGCTGGTTCATGAACTGGGAGCTCATGCCGGCGCCCATACCAGGGCTGCCGCCGGGCATCATGTGGCCGCCGGAGCTCTCACCCGGACCCATGGGTGCTCCGAACACCTAGATGGGAAACAGAGAGCGAGGTGATATAAACGCCGAAGAGTTGAATTGGTGAAACGACGTCATTTATAGAGAAAGAGAAGTGAACGCAGAGAGGACGCCGGATGGTCAGATTCACTCCAGACAGTCACAATGGAAGCGAAACAATCTTTGTTCTCATTTCAGAGACACTGACATCCCTCTCTGATGACGCCCAGAATCATAAAAATTAAATTAATGATGTCGGCTTGTAGTTTTTCTCACCTGCAGTGAAACAAACAATCAAAAGACCGACTGATCTACAGACAGTTACACAAATGATATTTTATTTTGAAGAACCAGCTGATGTAAATCTTTCCCTCACAGTCATGTTTTTTTGGTAGTGCTGTCTAACAAATTTCCAAATAATTTTCTAGGAAGTTCCCAAAATAATTTTGTACCAACTGTACTGAAAAAGGGAAGTCCTTGACAGAAAAGCTCCATTTAAAGCAAAGAATCGACTCTTTCAGGGCTGCAGCTGACGATTAGTTTCATTATTGGTAATCTGCAGATTCTTTGCTCTATAAAATGTCTGAAAATGTGTGAAAAATGTTGATTATGAATCCCACTTTGAAGCAAACTTGAGATTTTAAGCCTCATAAATAACACTCACTCGACAGCAGACACAGTTTGAATATAAAGCTTCTTGGTATTTAAAGTATGTTGGTATTTTAAATCAAATGTTCTTGATATTTCTAAAAGTTTGACCTCATGTAATTCACCTATTAAGAACATTTCCTGCGATTGCAAAGTCGAGAAAACGCTCGTACTCATACACTTCTGAAGCGAGAATAAATATGCATAATAACTCTGAGAAGTGAGACTTTATTTAATCATTCATGAGAATTACTCTTAAAATCCTCCGAAGAGCAAACTGAGGAGTAAATATGCTTTTTTTTTTTCTTCCTGGAGGTGAAGAACAAGACACATTTATCAAGCAGCTCACTCCCACTTCCAGCGAAGTGTAGGAGCGACCTTTAAGAGTTCAACACTTTATTTATTTACGGTCAGCCCAACAGAGAAAAGCACGTTTACCCTCCTTTGTTCATTTCTCAAACACATTCCTTCAGTATCAGCCTGAAGTTTTCAGTTTACGTTAATTTAGGTGAATGAGACTGAATCAGTGGATGAGATAAAATATAAAACAGTGTTAAACCTGTGATGACTGATTTTTATGGCCACTTGTTTTCAGCAGAAACAAGAACAACTGTGACACATCACCATATTTATGTTCATATGAGGAACTTGAGGAAAAAATCTTTAATTTTGAGTCATTTTTAGTCATGTTTGTGTCTCCTGATGAGTCTCTCTTTTAGCTCCATGTTTGGTCTCCTCCACCTCCTAAAGGGAAATATCCTTTACAGCTTTTATTCTGAAAAACACATAAAATAAGAGCGCTGAGAGTGAAGCAGAAGAGTAAAGTTTTATCTGACACACGATGAAACTAAAAATCTCTTTAAAGCTGCAGATTCACGCTGAAAATTTGAAAGAGACTCAACAATAATAATAAATAAAGAAATAAAATAAAAAAATATTTATACACAGAATTTCATTTCAGTCTAAAACTGTATTTATCCTGAATCAGTTTGATAAATTTTGGCCTTGATTTCATTCATAAATAAATACTGAAGCTCCTTCATCTTAACCACAATAAGACTCTTTAATTCAACATAACATAAAACCACTGTTATTATCTGTCACTTTACTCAAATCATGTTCAATTTATTATCCAGTTCAATATTAATCTGTATATAAGGAGAACCATATTTATATTTATAAGGTTTCTTTTCTATTTTTTGTGCTTCTTTTCCCTGATGTGGGATTAATAAAGTTTATCTTAAAAAATAAAAGCTTATTTTTTATCTGTATCTGATTTATTTATATTTCGATCCAGCTCATAAAACAGGAGGAGATAGAAGAAAACAGTCGCGGGGTGATGAGACGTGTTACCTGGCTGTGTGTGGGATTGGTCACGCCCCACACTGTGGTTACTACGGAGAGAGATCCTGCGTGCTGATTGGTGCCTGGTTGCCAGGAGACTGGGTCATTTAGGAAGGGGCCGTCACTGCTGCGGGAGGACACGAAGCCGAGTTACTGGGACGGCTGGGGAGGTTCAGCAGAGAGCATTTTGTCCACATTTCAGCAGCATCACAGATCTTTAACGTCAAAAATTGATTATTTTATTGCAGTAAAACATTTCATCATTTATACCTCGTGAACTAACGATTAACTTGAGCTTGGTTTATTCATCTGACGGTTGAGGTTACCCTCTGCTTCCTCTTTGTAAACCATTTCCTCTGCAGGAAACTACCACAAAAGCACTGACATCATCCCACATGTGCAGGGCAAAGAGAGGTGACACCTTTACTACCTTTTCTCATGTGTTTTTTAACAATTTACTGTCCGTTTTTCACTGTTTTTAAAGGAAGAAGCTTTAGCTGACATTATTTCTAAATAAAAGACTGAATTTTACTGGTTTGTTCTTTATTTTTTTATTAAAATTGGTCACACTTTCTGTCGTTTCAGTGAGCAACATCTTTTTGCTTTCATTTCTTTCTGGAGAGAAACAGTCGATGGGCTTCGTGGCTGCGCTCAATTAAAGAGCGTCCTGGCTCGAGTAAAGCTCATCAAGACGATCCAAAAAGGCTGAGCGGAGAGCACTCAACAGTCGATTGCCTTTAACAGTTCGTCATTAAGGATTTGAAGCTGTTCATTCATGTTATTCTCTCTTATTTAAACAACAATTTGCAGATGAAGCATCCATTTCTTCTTCTTTCTCTCACACCTTTATGTCTACAGCTCGTACCTGCTCGTGAATTAATTTATAACTTCATTCATTTCTTTTCTTCAGGCCTTTTTTTTTGCACAGTGATCATTTTCCTCTCTGCTTTATGCAACAGCCTCGGGGTTGTGTTATTTTATCGGATGTATTTCACCTCACTGGATATCACTTTTTTCTCTGCAGGTATCTTATTAAGTTCTCCACTCAGATCTGATGGCGTCGCCTGGGATCTAAAACTCCTTCACGTGAATGTGCTAAAAGCCGGATGAGAGAGGAGATACAGAAGATGACCAACAGCTTCATGACACCAGTTATCCAGAATCACCATTAAGTGTTTCCATGCATGTTTTTATGTGCATTTTCAGCTTTTGCATAATTAATTAAATTAAATTTTGCTAAAGTTAGACAGAAGCTGTGCAGGTCAACATGCATCATAGATTTGATTATTTCCTCCACCACTAATGTGAGCACAAGATCAATAAAAATGCATCTGTTCAGGTTAATATTTGCACAACAAAACACACATTTAATTAAAGATTTTCTGTAAACTTGCTTCATATTTGGATGCAAACTTGAGGCTCAGGTGGTTCAGGTGACCCAAAGAGAGTCAGTTTTGTGGTGCAGATCTTCCAGGTCCGTCAACTTATTTTAAAATCTGTCTGAATTTCTATCAGATCTGTTGTTGTTGGTGGTTTGATTTGCAGTTTGAGGGGGTCACAGCTGATTAATTGTGTGAACGATCGATGACTCGGCTCGCGGCGCTCAAACTGGATTTCTGGCAGGTCAGAAATTTTTTGGGTTTTCTGCAGTCGGAGAGGATCGACTGTCGGGTTTCTCTCACGGCTGCTGTGAAAAGACCCATTAAAATCTGCAGTGAGCTCGTTTAAATATCACCGCTGAACTATTATGGACTGAAGTCATCTGCAGAACAAAGAGATCTTATTGTCTGCAGCTTCAGATTATCCTGTTTGCCCTCCTACTTTTCATCTGTAGACTGCAGAATAACAGAAAGCCTGAGAGGCCTTCTAGTTTGAATAAACTTCATTTGAATTATCGCTGCTCAAACCAACACAAGCAAAAAAGTCGCCGGTCGAGCAGAAAGATTAAAACA
Organism: Scortum barcoo; assembly: GCA_023238725.1. Lineage (NCBI taxonomy): Eukaryota > Metazoa > Chordata > Actinopteri > Centrarchiformes > Terapontidae > Scortum > Scortum barcoo. The sequence continues at coordinate 21,406,011 of CM041545.1, read as the reverse complement.
TGCAGTCACCTCTTCTTGATTATCTCAGTTTCACATTTCTCTCTGTGGTTTATTTTCCTCCATCAGTGTGTCCAAACATCGTCTTTTAAAAAAGCCACAGGTGGTTTGATTTCTTTTGTCTCTTGCAGCTGCTCTGCCATCTTGTTGCGCGGTTTTAAAATGGAAACACGGCGACACGTTCTACACGTAGCAGCAGCACCAAACTCCAGAAAACTGATCTGATAATCGATTATAGACTTTACTGCATCAGTGCAGAATCATTCAATAAAACATCAACATGCATCATAGATTTGATTATTTCCTCCACCACTAATGTGAGCACAAGATCAATAAAAATGCATCTGTTCAGGTTAATATTTGCACAACAAAACACACATTTAATTAAAGATTTTCTGTAAACTTGCTTCATATTTGGATGCAAACTTGAGGCTCAGGTGGTTCAGGTGACCCAAAGAGAGTCAGTTTTGTGGTGCAGATCTTCCAGGTGAGGTGTCACGAGGTTCACCTGAGGACAGTGTCACTCCAGTGTGTGTTTGTGTGTGTGTACCTTTGTGGAGTGGGAGGCAGGGAGGGTTTCATGGAGTTGAGGGGGTTCATCGGATGAACGGGGGGATCATTCGAGAGCCCCCACTGTCCTCGAGAGGCAGCCCTGCGAGGGAGAAAGACAAGCGCATGACAAAAAAAAAAAAGGACGGTTACTCAGAGCTCATTTGCTGCACAGCAACAATTCATCATCAGCAGAGAGCCCACACTGTGTGCACAAAGACACAGCGCCCTCCCACTCAGAGACACTCACTTTAATCTGAGTGAGTGTGTGTGTGTGTGTGTGTAGACCCTGCACATCAAAACGACTATCACTGACTGCTGTAGCTCTGATACCTCTCAGAGGAGGGGGGAGGGGTGCTGCAAGCTAAATTTAGCTTGCTGATTTCAAAAGGAATTTAAGAGAACAGAGATGTGAGGAGGCAGACTCTCCTCTCAGCCGACGTACCAGCTCGCTCGCCTTGTTCTTCGATTGTGGTTCATTTAATAACACCCCTGCGGTGTTTATCTGCCACTTTCCCTCCTTTCAGCACCAGATGTTTTTCACTATTTTCTGCACATTCCTCACCCCCCCGCCTCCTCCATCGCCGCCGCCACTCTCCTCCCACCTCCCACTAATGATTTTTCTTTATCCGACGGTTACCAACTGACATGCTAATTTTCCAACATCAGAGCCTTGAACACCCCCCCTTCCCCCTCGTTTCCTCTCTTTGGTTTCCTTTTTGCACTTAGCAGATTTGGGTCAGACACCCCACATCTTGTAGAAGCAGAAATGATTGGGGGGGGGGGATCACATGACCGTTATACCTGATTTCCCGCCTATCAAAAGGCATCTTCAGCCTCCAGACGGCACCTTGTGACTTCCATCACGGCTCGGCAGCTAAACCACACAAAGGGGGGGCGTGTAAGATGTCTGTCTCCATCAGACGTGGAAACTCAACACAAACTGAACCTGCAGACGAACATCACACGCGAACTGCTCACTCACTTTTTCTTTTCCTCCTCTGACCTCGACTTCCTGACCTTCGCCCTCACCTGGAAACCTTCCTCCTCGTCTTTTTTCTTCTTCCTGTCTTTTTCCCCTCCGACCTCTCTGACCATCACATCGACCAATCGATCAATACTCAACTTTCAGCGCCTGCATTGATTCGTTTGGGTGATTTCGCTGTTTTGCAGATCAAGAAGAAAGTTTATCAAGATGGTTCGACTTAATTTTCAAATAAAACCTGAGCTTTTATTTTCATTTAAGTTCTGGTGTTTTCTCAATTAATCAACTGACTGTCTGGTCGATAAATCATCAGAAAATGTCTCATCTTGTTCGACATATGGTTAAAAATTAATCACTTTATCACCAATCACTATAAAGAGACAAAGAGAAGCAATAAATTCTCACATTGGAAAAGTTAAACTATGAAATGTTTGTTAAAAATGATTCATTGATTATTTAAAAAGAACAATTTTCTGTCGATCAGCTTAAAAAAATAATCTCCAATTGATTACTGAGGCTGCAGCCCAGTACTTGTTTACAGTCATTGTTTTCATTATTGACTTGACTTTATTGCCTCTAAATGTGAATACATGTGAACACTAGAGCTGCAATGATTAGCCGTTTAATTGATTAGTCAATCAGCTAATCTTTTTTTGTTTCAGCTTGTTTTCAGCTGTAAGTAATAATAATGAGTTTTAAAATCAGGATCAAGAAAGAAAAAGCATCCAAACTTTATTTAAGTTCTTGTTTAACTTCAAAAACTTTGACTTCTTTTATTAAAAAAGAAAAGTTTTAGATAAACGTGTTCATATTTCACAAAAGTTTCAACATGTGTTTTAATTTATCCTGTCTGCGTTATCAACAAACTATAAAGAGAAGAAATCATCATCATAAGTTTTAAATCAAATAAACTGAATAGTACATAAACTACAGCTGAATTAAAGGTTCATTTCGTGTTGTAATAGTCACGTCAAGCAGTTTTACGAGATCGTAAAACACTAAAATCTCTCGTATCAGTAAAACACACAGTTACTGACACGAATGCAAACACTCTGTCGTCTCTGTAGATCTGTTTAAATCTGCTGATTACAACTGGAGTCAAAGAGCCGCGATCAAATTCAAATTAAACTGATAATCAATTTGAGTCGAGACCAACAGCTATTAATATTCAAGTCTGTGTGAACGGCTGGAGGGGAAGAGAGGTTGGCAGCCAGTCAGTAAAGATGATTAAAGATTTCCTCAGACACTTAATCAAATAAAAAATAAACACTTTACATTATTTATCGGCCGCCAGTCTTACGAAGCGGTAATGAATCAAAGATGCTCTTTTGTCTAAACGTTCATTTATCCATTTAAAGGACCACTTTTACTCAGTTACTGTGATAAAGTACAAACAGGAGGAACTTTTACTTCAGTTAAATTTTTTCATTTGGGGTATTTTATAGTTCTACTGAGAAATATTGGACTTTTTATTTCACCACAACTGATTAAAATGAGAAATGATACGTCAAATACTTCAAAAACTATTTGTCAAAACTGATAAATCGTTTAATCATTTAATGTTTCAGCCTCCAAATGTGAAGATTTGCTGTTTTTTCTCATATTAAATGCCAATAAACTGGGTTGTTGATAATGTTTTCGACTGTTTGGACACAACAAAGATTGTGAAGGCGTCACTTTGGGTCATTTTGACGGCATCTCTCACTATTTTCTGATGTTTTTTTAAACTGCGATTTATAGATTAATGGAGAAACAGATCATGAAAATAATCCGTCAGTTGCAGCTTTTATCAAGATCTCATGTTTTTGGAAGTGCAATTCAGATAAGAAAAAATAAAATAACAATAAAATATCATCACTTTCACCTGCTACCTGATCTAAAAGGGTTCAGTGTGTAAAAGTGGGCTTCTATAGTTGTTTTTAGTAATTTCACACTAAACTGCATCTAAAGTTTGAATGAATTCTGCAGCGTCTGTATGATAAATTCAAATGTGTCTTTGTGTATTTACATTATCAGATAAACCTGCAGAAATCTGAAGGAGCCTTCAGTTTGTGGTCGATATATTGTAGTAAACGAAACTGTGACGTCTCCAAAAGTTTTGTTCAAGCGAACATCCAAAACCAAAATATGCTTGATAAGGATACGAAGCTCATAAAAGTAGAAAATCCTCACGTTGAATGAGCTTAAACTTGAGAATATTTGACTTTTTTTGTGTAATAAATGTGAAGCTGTTAAACTGTGTTGTTTCTACATCAGATGAAATGGAGAAAAAATAAAAATAAAATAAAAATAAACGTCTGTATAACAACTTACAGTTCAACATCACCACAAACTACTTCCTCCAAATGATTAATCTCATTAGAAATGAATCTACCTGTTATTTTCTCCATTAATCAATCAATTATTTGATCTATAAATTGTCAGAAAATGATGAATTACTACTTATTAGCAGTTACTTTATCTGACCAACAATACATATTCATTTCACGTAAGACAGACTAAATCCTCTGCAATAAACAAAGAAAAGTTTGAAGTTTTTTTGCTTGAAAATGACTGAAAGGATCAAAATATTTGCCAATAAATGTTTCTATCAATCAACTAATCAACAATTAATTGGCTAATTGTTTCACATCTAACTGAGGGTTTAATTCTGCAGCACTCACATTACTGAAAAGAGTTTAGCAGGTAAATTAGTTTGAACAGAGGAGAAAACACTTCCTCTCCGTAGAAAGAAATCACCTTTTGACATTAATCATTAATGGAAATGACGAGTTAAGTGCTCGATTGCTAATATCCATTAACAATAACGTCTTTCACTGCCGAAGCCGCCGTCTTATCACGGCTGCTGGATGAAAACTGAACTGAACAATACACAAGGTTGATCTGCCTTTAATTAAACGCTAATTAAGAGTCTCAATTGGATCTGAGACGTTACCAATTAATGGGCTCTTAAACACAGAAGAGCAGCAGCCATGAAGTGTCAGCTCACAACAATGAAGAGACATTATTACTCCGAGGAGTTAAAGGCCGTCTCACACAGGTAAAAACAGACAATAGACGTGTAAATTAAAGTCTGGAGGATTTATTTTATGTCAGAATTAAATATAATATAAAGTCTGTAACAGGTGCCTCATTTGGGCTGTCAGGAACATGATTTAAGAGCTTAAAATTTAACTACAAATATGAAATATTCAGCGTACAATAATGATGTGCTAAAAATGTCTTTATCTCTCATCGCTTCACTGTTTGTCTCTGCAGATTTACAGATGAGCTTCACAGGACGAACATCTGGATGTTTTAAACAGCCTGAAACACAAAGACACTGCAGCTGCAACGATTAATCGATTAATCAATAAGTCGATTGCTAGAAAACTAACCAGCAACTATTTCGATTTCCTGAAATTTGATAGTTTAAGTTTCTCAGATGTGAAGATTTATCAGTTTTCTCACTCTTGCATTGTAATAAACTGAATATTTTTGTTGACTGGGCTGCTGGTCGGACAAACAAAGACGTTTGAGGAGGCCATCACATGTAGTAATGGACATTTTTCACATTTTTCTAATGTTTTATAGCTCAAACAAGTGAAATAATAAAAATAATTGTTCGATTCAACCCTGCAGTCTGCTACAGGTGCCTCATTAGAGCCGTTAGAGTTTGACTGGGTTAATAAATATCTTCATATTTAACCACAGAAGAAGAAAAATCCAGTGTACGATAAGTGATCAGCAGGATTAATAATGTCTCCGTGTCTCATCATCATATCTGCAGTCTGAGAGCAAAAACAAACCAACATGTGGAGCAGCCTGAAACACAAAGCTTCTTCTTTATCTGCTCCTTTTCACAGAAACACTGACCAAACTAACTGAGACCAAGATGACATTTCACTGAAACAAAAAAAAAACATCCAGGAAGTCATGGTTAAAAAGGGAAAACCTCACAAAAACACACTGCAACAACAACAACTAGCAGCAGCATCTTCAAACCAAACCAAACAACCACAATCCGAATTTCTGCAGAATGTTTCCTTTTTTTTATCTGCAGAGCAAATCCTGCAAAATCTCCACCTGCAACAACACAAACCAGAAAGAAATAATCCCACCATGCTGCTCAGATTTGCAGCAGAGCAGAACAAAGCATGAGTGTGTTGCTGTGCAGCCTCTCTGCATCCCAACACACGACAGAAGCAGATGTTTCCTTACCTGCCTCACCAACACATGCAGATGTGTGCATCTGTGCATGTGTGCGTTTAAATCTAAGAAAGGCCCTGTGTGTGTGTGTGTGTGTGTGTGTGTGCAGCAGCCGCAGGGATGTGAGGGGTGGTTGCGTTAAGTTTGACCCGTCTCTGGAGCTCCTGTCGGCGGCGTGAAGGAGCTCCAGCACGCCGCCTCTGCTGCACCGTGAGCGGCTGCAGCCTCCCTCCTCGCCTCCCTCTCCACCTCCACCTCCAGCCGGCGTGACGTTACCTCCTCTCCCGTTAAACCGCCTGCAGCAGCCGTTAACGAGCCAACAACCTCCCCCTCCACAACCACCTCCACCATCTCCACCACCGCCCCGACCGGTTCTCCGTTCTTCCCCGCAGGAGGAGCGCTTACCTTCGGCCTCAGCCTGCTGCAGCTGCCGGAGGGTGACGCCGCCGCTCGGTTGTAGCCTCTTAGCATTAGCTCCCCGCACCTGGTGTGTCGCAGTTAACGCGATTAATAAAAACCCACCGGTCTGTTTCAGCAGCCGAGACTGTCCGTGGGGGTGTGCACGACCCCTCACTTGGATATCACCAGCAAACGGAGCCTATTTTTTTCAGTTTTAAGGTGTTTTATCAGCTGCAGCCCGAGAGGCCATGACAACCTGCAGCAGCTCGGTGCACCTTCCTCATTGCACAATGACCCGCTATGATATATATTCATGAGATCACAGGGCTGATGTCTCCCACAGAGAGAGGGAGAGAGAGGGGGGGAGAGAGGGGGGGGATGTCCCTCCTCCTGCAAGACTGACTGACTGCAGACCAGAGCAGCAGCTCAGTGTGAAGAGGAGGGTATATCATGGAGAATGACGTCACCGGTGTGTGATCACGTATGTATGATCCGTGTGCATGCAACACGGTATATGATGATGTGCACACACACACACACACTCACATGCATGCATGCACCTGCAGCAGCACCTTCATAACATGCATGGTGTTATCAGCACACACACACATTAGCTCCTCTTTTTATGTGTGTGTGTATATATATATGTGTGTGTGTGTGTGTGTGTTTCAGCAGGTCCAGCCAGCAGTGAGTGTTTTGGAGTCATTAAGAGGTGTCTGCAGTATCTTGCCAGAGGGGCAGTGCAGCGTGGAGAATAAAAAGTCCAACCTGCCTGTGTTTTTCAGACCTCTGTTGCCCTGGAAACAGGTGCCGAGATTTCCCATTTCTTCATCTTTTTTTTTCTTCCTCTACACTATCCATCCATATCCCCCCCCACACACACACACACACACACCACCTCCACAAGCTCCACTGCTGCTGCTGCTGCTGCTTCCTCCCCCCACGACCTGCCGCAGAGTACAATCACACTCACACTTTGCACACCATTTTCCAATCTACTGCTGCAGTCATTTCGCAATGTCACACAGGCCAACCAACCTCCACCCTTTGCACAAAAAAAAAACACAAAAAAAACCTGAGACGCTGCTGGAGCTTTGACCCGGCGTTGACTCTGCAACAGTCTGACCTCCAGGAGAGGAGGAGGAGGGTTAAACAAAGAGGAGGTGAGGGGAGGGAAGATGAGGAGACAAAGAGGGAAATCGAGGACTTAGTTGGAAAACAAAGCTCGCCTTTAAGAATGTGGGCCATGTTGTGTTTTTATTTTTTTATCTGGTGAAGGTGAGATAAGGCACAAATTTGCCTCCAGGGTTTTTTTACAATGTAGAAAAAGGAAACCAAAACAAAACAAAAAAGCTTCACTGAAGAGCAGCAGAGGTTAAAAATCAGGAGCATGAGACGGGAAAATCCTCCAAATCGTCTCGTTCAGGGCAGATGGTTTCGACATATTGCGCACATTTTCTCATTTCATAACTGTAGGTGTGATTTTTCAACGTGGACGCACTGAAAAAAGTGGCAGCAGAGGAGGCACACGTGTGTTTTTTTGCAGCACACCGGCCTCCTCGGGTTTTCAGGCCTTTTTAAGTCATCCCCGTGTTTCTGCGGCGTGTTGTGTGTGCATACCATTGTAGTGACTTCTCTTTGGCAGCAGGCAGCACATTCCAGGGAAATGGCTGACCCAGAATAACACAGACGCAGGATGAAATGACTGAGCGGGGAAAGAAAAAGAGAGCGAGAAGGTCCTCCACCCTTTCGCTGCCCGAACACACTCGAGCTGCAGACACATGAACATTTCCACACGTGTTATCATTGTTGTTGTTGTTTGTGGGGGGAGGATAAACAACGTCGCACATGACCGTCATCTCAAGACCTCGTGACGGCCTTCACCCCCCCCAGCTGCTTCATAACTCCACTGTCCTTTCCTCAAAGTGTACAAATCTTAATTTTCACCCCCCACATCAGCTGGGATCTCATTTCCTCCAGTGTAATCCTGCAACTAATGATCACTTTGATTATTGATTAGAGTCTATAACATGTCAGAAAATATGTTAATGTTAATAGTTTGTTCAGTATAAACACTTTTAAAATCCCCAAATAACAGATGTACTATAAAACGTGAACGAGGTAACACTGAGTATTTATGCTTGAAAAATCCCTGATTAATCGATTATCAGTTCATTTCCACTTCATTGATTAAAATAATCGCCTGGCTCGACTTCACTGAAGTACAAATAAGAGAATAAATCTGACTCAAGTGAAGGTTTTGTCTGTGAAATGTACTTTAAAAAACAAAAGCAGTGTAGATGTGAGTCAGAGATGAAAGACCTTTGCACCAAACTGTAAAAAAATTACATATAAAAATATGTAATAGTAATATAGAAATATACTCAAGTATTAAAAAATAAAGCACTCCTCTTGTAGAAGTTTTACACGTATATTATTGAATAGATTGATGCATGAACATTTAAGCAGCATTTTAATAGAAAGTAATCCAGTAATATTACTCAATTTACTGTACTTGTATTTCCATTTCATGCTACTTTAGACTTCGTTACAGTTCAGGAGGAAAGTATTTTTACTGCAACTACTGCATTTATCTGTCATTAAAAATTGAGGATGAACTTATAAAATATGATAAATTAAATGCTGCTACGCATGAATGTGAAAGTAAAAATACTCAAATATTAACCCATAATAATTAAAAGCAAAGAGAGGACATTTTTCTGTGTAATAAGCACTTAAACTTTGATTATTTTAAGCCCAGTTGGCTGGTATAATTACTTCTTGTTCTTGTACTGGAGTATTTTCACAGCGTGGTATTTGTACTTTACTTAGTAACTGATGAGATTACTTCCTCCATTAATTCCCTTTCCTGTCTGCAGCCTGGCCATCTGTGTGACTGTTTGTCTGATGTGATGGAGCAGCAGAGTATTTTTACTCCTCTCTCGCTGGTTGAGAGCAGTTTGTCTCCATTAGCGTGAACTCAAATCATCCGTCTGATCTCCGACCTCTGATTTTTATTATTTTTTTATCTTTTCACGAGTTACTCCTACGACCATCTGCTGCCACGGACCGAGCTCTCACTTCTATTCTGATCTGAGGAGAAACCACACGGACGAGTAAAAGAAATGTTCAGACTTCATGTTGGTGAAACATCTGAAACAGATCTGTTTCTGTCACATCCTCAGACAGGCCCGACAGGCAGAAAGTAACTGAGTACATTTACTCAAGTATCAGATAACTTTATACTGCCACACTACATTTCAGAAGGAAATTTATAATTTAACAGCTGCAGTTACTCTTCAGATTAAGATTTCACATTAATAACATACAATAATTATATTAAATTGAATGCATTGTTCAAGATTAAATCAAAGTTTTCAAACTTTGATTTAATCTTAATCTTTCAAATCTGTGTCTAGTTGAGGCCTCTTGTTGTGTTTTAAACCCAAAAAGGTAAAATTATCTTAAAAATAATCAATGATGTTTGCTCTACAGAGCAAAAAAGAGAAAAGTCAATCATCTGATGACCCCTCAGATTCATCTGGTGACCCTTTGGAGGGGCCCGACCCCTAGGTTGGACACCACTGAACTAAACTAACTAACTGTATATAAAGTACTTCAAACAGTAAAATGCTTCAGTATGAACAATCTAATAAAGTCACATAAAATCAGATATCAGTCACAACCAGCACTTTTACTACTGATACTGATACTACATGAAGCTGAGAATACTTCAGCACTTTTACTATTATTATTATTATTATTGTTGTTGTTGTTGTTGTTGATGTTGCTGTTGTTGTTAAAATGAAACATAGATTAGTTTTGTTATAGTTTTCTGGCTCTCTGCTGCCACCTTGTGTTCAAACCTAGACTCCATTAAATGCAGTATTTTACTTCCAGCAGTAAATTAAATTAAAATTTGTTTTGGGATTTTATTTTATAACATAAATTAACAACTCATGCTTCAGTATTAAGATATAAACAGTTTATTTTATTTTCATCTCAATAAGGACATAAATACCTCTGACATGAAGATTAAAGCTCTTTTCTGTCCACATTAAAAAATACTTTACTGAAGTTGAAATACTAAACTGTAAAAAATACATGTAAAGTTCTTAATTAATAGTTTAAGCTGGCTTGAATAAAAATATCTGTGAAATGTATTCAAGTATTTAAAAACCAAAATCACTCCTCATGCAGAAGAGTGTTATTTTATTTGTATATTATTAACTGGATGGATGCAGGAACCTTTAAGTAGCATTTTAATGGAAAGTAATGAAGTATATTTACTCAAGTACTGTACTTGTATTTTCATTTCATGCTACTTTATAATCCACTGCACTCTAATCAAAAAGAAATGTTGTACTTTATACTCCATTACACCTGTCCGAAAGCTTTATTTATTATTATTATTATTATTATTATTATTATTATTATTCCATCATTCTACTTCTGTCACTTTGAATAGCCACTGCTACACCCCCACCCCCATCAAGCTGAGTCCTCCTGCCACATCTCCTAATCTCAATCCCAGTGATTAGTAAGAACAGAATAAATAAACATTTTACTCGCCGTCATTCTGCTGCCAGGACTAAGAATTTACTCACTGTCCCCTGCATGCCTAAGCACCCCAAGTCTGTCCCCTGTTGTCTTTGGCCTATTAAACTCTAGATCCTTGTCAAACAAATCATTTGTCCTAAATGACTTTATTACCTCCTACAATATAGATATTTTTTGCCTTACTGAGACATGTCTTACTGACTGACTGCTGCCCTCTAGTGGAGCTTTGCCCACCAAACTACAACTTTATGAATCCCCCAAGGTCCTCGGGCCGTGGTGGGCCTGGCAGTGGTTTATAAAAGCTACCTCAAATGTGTCCCGCTTACTTATTGGAAGCTTTCAATAGTTTTGAGCTACTTAACCTTTAAAATTGACTGCACAACCCCAGGGTGTTGTATTGTCATCTATCTGTCCTCCAAAACTTTGTTCTTATTTTCTGAATGAGTTTTCCACTCTGATTTCAAATTTGAATGAATGAATGCTGCAGCTGGTTCTGACTAACACTAATCATGCGTTCCCAGTTCCCACATCACCCCAGTCCTCACATCCCTTCACTGGCTTCCACTAAAATTCAGAATTAACTTCAAGATACTTCTCATCACATACGAGACCTTTCACGGGCTGGCCCCTGCTGAATCTGTGCTCTGTTTTAAACAGGCTCTTAAAAACCCACCTCTACAGGTTAGCCTTCCCATGACTCCCTCCCCTCTCACTTCATTTCCGTCACTGGGATCTTGATTACTGACTTTTTATGTGTATTTGTGTGTATGTTGTTTGTATGTCTTCTGTGTGTTGACTTTGCACTGTATGTGTGTTTTTAACCTGCCTGTGAAGCACTTTGTAACCTTGTGTTTTTTTTAAAGTGCTATATAAATAAAATGTATTATTATTATTATTATTACAGATTAATATGAGACTTTAAATTCACAAACTACCCAGCAGTATAAATAAAAATATGCAACATTTAAGAAATGAACACATTAATGCAGCTACTCATTAATATAAATGATATGTAGTATTTTTACTTTTTGTACTTTTACTTAAATGCAGGACTTTTTGTGTAACAGAGTATTTTTGCACTGTGGTATTGATACTTTTCCTTTGAATTAAAATATCAGATTACTTCCTCCACCATTGATTTTACTGTTGCAGCCACTAGATGGAGACATTTACGCCATTATAAACACTGAAGGAAATCATATAAACATTACTTATTATTTTATTATTATTACTTCTATAAGTAATCTGTAAGTAAAATCTATATCTGTGCTCCACATTTGTATTTTATAAAAAACTTTAAGTATATTTAGAGAATTATTATTTTTTCTTTGAAGTGTAGTGCAGTATAAATAAGTGTAAATTACACAAACTGAAATACTTTAAAAATGTACTTTAGTGCAACACTTGAGTATTTTATTTCACTGATAAATCATAAATTCTATTTGTTTTTTAAAGGTTTATGAAGAGGATGAATTCATAAAGTGAATCAGTAAAATGATCGTAAAGTCTCATTAAAATGAAAGAAATAAAAAATGAGCAGTGATGTTGATCTCACATGTTAAAGGATATTAAATATAATAAAAACAGCTGTAATAAAGTAAAGTTTATTTCTCTGCAGGCACATTTGGCTCCTCGTCGCTTCACTTCGCGTCACTTTCGTTTTCGCTCCAAAGTGAAAGTAAACTGACTTCTCGTGTTTGCTCGAGCTGACTCTGTTTGTTTCACCGATGAAAGCTGAAAATCACCAACTTTAAACCTCCACAGATCCTCAGAGAAGGTTTGATGAGTGTTTTCTGCAGCAGTGTGTGTTTTCTGCAGCAGTGTGTGTGTGTGTTTGTTAGGTGTGTGTGAGGACACAACCCTGAGTTTAGACGTGTCTTTAGTTTTAAATATTAAAACTATTAAAAAGGTTGGACTTGTTAGAGGTTAATCAAAAAACTCACCTTCCTCCTTTACTAACGTGAAATCATGTAACTGAGTACATTGTATTATTATTATTATTATGATTATTATTAACGTTCATGTGCTGTCAGTCTGTATGTGGGCCGACCTGTTCGTCCTGCTGCTCTGAAGTTTCACCCTGAAGATGTTTATTTAAGTGCCAGTCATGATGTCAAAATAAAAGCTCTTCTTTTTCACTTCCTGTCTCTGCCCCCCCCCCCCAGAGATGTCTCACCGCCCCCACCATAACGACAGCACTCAGGTGAAAAAGCTGCTTCAACCTGATGAGCCTCCTGACAAGAGTCTGAAGATGAAGCAGGAGAGCTCCGACCCTCAGCCCTCCTCCTGCTGCTCCTGCTCCTGCTCCTCCTCCTCTGCCCCCCTCAAGGATGGAGGGACTGTTGCCTATAGAGGTGGTGAGGGGGGAGCAGAGAGAGGAGCAGAAGGAGGTTCAGAGGGGAGGGCAGAGAGAGGGGCAGAAGGAGGTGCAGAGGTGGAGGCCCCGGCGTGGATCGATGACGAAGCTTCATCATGTTGTCGTCTGGAAGATCTGTGGCGACTTCCACAATGTCACAGCAAGCTGGGAGAGCTCAAGTTCAGCAGGACGCACACCGTCCTCATCGACGTGAGAGTTCAACTCACTCTGAGTACTTTTACTCGAGTACTGTACTCGTACTTTGCATGAGTACTTCTATTTTATGCCAGTTTTTACATTTGCACTTCACCACACGTAAGGCTGAGAAATCCCTTCTCCAAAATAAAAGTATAAACAGAAGAAAATACAAGTTCTGTATTTAAAAGTACTGAAGTACTCTCAGCGTCACGTGTAGTATCAGTAGAAAAAGTACTGAAGTACTCTCAGCTTCATGTAGTATCAGTAGAAAAAGTACTGAACTACTCTCAGCTTCATGTAGTATAATAATCTGTACTTTTACTACTGAGCTGTACATTTCTTCTTTCTGTTTACTTCAATAGGGTTATAGATACTTTTACTTGTAATGGAGTATTTTTACATGAGGGAGTACATTCACACTGTCTTGTTTTCTTCTCAGGTGGATTTATTCAAACGTGGACAACTCGTGGCTCAGGCGGGCAGAGACATGTGGCACAGCAACTTTGTGAAAATGCCGTCGTCACAGTCGAGTGTCTTCATGAAAACTGGATGGAATAAGGTTCGTCTGATGTGTGCTGGTCTACATTTATATATGAAGTCCACGTGTTCACGGAGGTTCATGCAAAAAGATGAGAAAATTATGAATTATGTCAACATAAGGAACTGAGAAGTGTTAATAATAATTCTTGATAATAAGACGCCTGTGTAAGATGACGGAACACATAAAAGTTAAATAATTATAAAAGTGCATTCACAGATTTTTATCAGACTATTTACATTAATGATGAAGCTCACAGTTACTTTAAAGTGAGCCAATGTCACTTCCAATAAACAGCAAAATATAATATCTGTACATATATATCAATATGTCATGTCAAGTCTTTTTAAGTCACACCGCCTTTAAAATGGTAAAATCCATTAATTTCAATGTAATTGCAGTGATGAGTGGATTCATATTGGACGATATGAAAACGTATCCTGGCTAAAATAATTGCAATTCACAATGTTTTCCTAAGTAATCATCAAAATATGCTTTAAAAAATCAGTTTATCTTACAATTAGTGAAGAAAGAAATATGATTTATATGATTGCATCACAGATACAAACCCTTTTTAGTGAAAAACAAAACAACAATCTTAATTAAGTTAATCATTAAGCATCATAAATTATTAAGGATAAATAAAAAATACCTTGAGCCAGTTTTTTATTACATGATAATCCCTGTTTTTTTTTAAATCAGGCAATAATCTGGATGGCTTTTTATGTCACTTTAAATACACGTGCACATAAAAATCCAGAAATCCAAAATTATAAATGAGATTAAAATGAACATAACAAGTAAAAAAACGTGTTGATAGATCACTACAATAAACAGCATCGACCAAAGCGTTAATCTGTGTGTGTGTATGCAGCAAAACTATTCAGTGTGTTTAACTTACTTTCATTTCTACAGCAAAATCACACAGTCTCACCAGAAATATTAAGTTTGTTGTTGAATGAGTCGTTTCCGTCCACAGGGGACGGAGCACCGATGGCCGGTGATTTTCAAGCAGCTCAAAAATTTGTCCAAGAAGAAGTCAGTGAGCGTCGACGAGGTGAAGGTACGTTTGCAGCCAAAGACGATTAATATTTGCACGTTTCTACACTTCATGTTAATTCTTCGGTTATTATGGTTTGCACTTTGTTTACATTTCATGCAGTGTTTGTTTTTTCTTTTCTTTTTACTTTTGCGTCACCTATTTGGAAATAAATTTATTTATGATTCTCATCTGATTTATTTCTTTTTAAGCGACATGAAATGTTCAAACTCTCTCTCTTATTAGGAAGCTATCATGAAATACAACCCGAAGTACAAAGATCAGTGGTCCTTCGACGCTCTCTCCTCATTTGTCGACGTCAGTGTATTTATATTTATCACTAAATCATCAGTTTTGTGACGGACTGAACTTTTTAACAATAAGAAACGATGATATTTCCTCTCCAGCGTGTCCCGAAATCAGAAAACTACTTCCCGGCTCTGTTTCCGAAGATCGCTGCGTTGGCCATGCAGCTGCCTGAGCATGTGAAGAAGGTATGAAAACGCCTGAATCCTTCGACCGCACAGTTCACTCACACTGATGATGATGATGACGTCCATGTTTTCAGGCCATCCCGCTGCTCCAGAAGGGAAAGAGTGCAGCCATCACTCTGTCGCAGGTTCAGATATCCTGCCTGCTCGCCAACGCCTTTTTCTGCACTTTCCCTCACCGCAACACCTCCCACTCCAACGCAGAGTACCGCAATTACCCCTCCATCAACTTCAACAGGTCAGGAAACAACCCCACAGTGATGCACGCCTCATTTAAATACTCTTAATCCCTTAATTAATGTGTCTCTAAGTTCATTTTTCCTTCTTGTTCTGCATAAAGTCTGTTTGGAATCAGTTCAGATAGAAAGACAGAGAAGCTGCGGGCCATCATGCATTACTTTAAAGTGGTGACAGACGAAGGTGAGTCGATGCTAAACTTCCTCTTCCTCCTGTTTGTGAGACGAATCGATGAAAATGTTTGACTCTTGTTGACGTGTTTGCAGAGACGAAACCGAAAGGACTGGTGACGTTTGAGAGACGATGCCTGAAAGACACGGAGACGCCAAACTGGAGAGGGTAAAAATAATAAATGTCTTTATAATTATGTAAGTTACACACTAGACAGCCAGTTAAAATCAACAAATAAGAAAATCAAATCTGATAAAATGGATTATATCGTGTAAAAAAAAAAGATGTAAATTCCAGTAATGTGAGATAGACTAGATAGTTTCACGTCAACAAACTGTTTGAACTCTACAATATTTTCATTTTGGCCTTTACTAGTGCAAAAATGCCCTGAAAACCAAACAAACATGGATGCCTCACATCATCCATCATCGTCGTCTAGCACAGTTTAACCCAAAGTTAATGGAAATGGAGCAAAATAAGAAAATCCAGGCAGAAAAAAGGGGTCATAAGTGGGATTATTTTTGTTATTTTTGTTGTTTTTTTAGGAAAATTCTGCTTGTTACACCTTTAAAAGACCCAAACATCAACCTCGTGATGGTGCTAAATAAAAAGTCTGTAGGAATGATCCTCGATCCAAAACACAGATTTTCTTCGTTGTTGTAAATCCGTCTTAAGTTTTATTTTGTGTTTGTTTGTTCGTAGCTGTAAGGAGACGATGCCCAAACTTCACGTCACATCAGTGGGCACCATCGAGACTGAAGGTACGGAGATGCTGCAGGTAAGGACCGACCCACAGCGACGGCGATGACGATGATCTCCGTCCGTTTGAGTCCAGAGTCAGTTCAGAGTTTCTGCCTGCAGGTGGACTTCGCCTCCAGCAGGCTGGGTGGAGGAGTCCTGGGCTCCGGTCTGGTGCAGGAAGAAATCCTGTTCCTCATAAACCCGGAGCTGATTGTGTCGCGCCTCTTCACTGAGAAACTTGAAGACAACGAGTGTCTGATCATCACAGGTACGTCAGCGATCAAACGATTAATCAACCAATGGATTAGTTATTATTAATCAACAGAAGATGAGAGGATTTGCTGATTTATATGGTTGTAAACTCCGCTGAAAATAGTCCCAAGAACTGGTGTGAAACAGACCCACAAAATATGGACGACGGTTTGATATGAGACAGGAAATATTTGTTATGAGAGTAAAAGAAGATGTGATTAACAGAAAAAGGTTTAGCAAGAAACAACAAAAGCTTACTGACATTTTAAACTAAGACATAAAAGTTTTTTGATGAATAAATCGTGTATTTGAACCTCCTCACTGTTAAAGTGTTTACATTGAGTTAAACTGTTTTCTTTGTTGTACATGCCTGCATAAAAGAAATAAAGACTTAAAAGTAAAAAAAAAAAGAAAATAGCCGCCAACAAATCTCTGTTTCTTCTTGTTTGTTTGATTAAAACTATAACTGCAGTTTAAGGAACCTTTTTTTTTTAAACATTAAATCTATGAGCTGTTTTAAAGAGAAAGAAAACACTGAGAGACGAACACTGGGTTGGTTTTGGTTTCATTTTGAGTTTCTTTACAGATATTTTTATTCTTGATGTTTTTCAGGCACGCAGCAGTTCAGCTGTTATTCTGGTTTCGGTGACACCTTCGAGTGGGCGTGTCCTCACGAAGACCTCCTGAAAAGGTGTGATCACTATGATCCTGTCATGTCTCTAAAATCTGAACGTATTTGGCTTTTCTCACCCGTTTGATCCGATGTTCGCAGAGACGAGTGGGCTCGGCTGCAGAGGCAGATCTTGGCCATCGACGCTCTGCACTTCAAACACAGACGAGACCAGTACAGCATGATCAAGGTCACACGGGAACTCAACAAGGTGAGGCCTTTTTTTTCTCTGTGTTGTTTTTATAACAGTATCAGCATTTTATTTGCAGCATTTTGACCTATAAATCATCTAGTGAAGTGTAAATATAGGAAAATAGTATGACAATATACACTGATCAGGACCAGCATTAAAAAGAAATTCCTAAAACCTTTTAGAGCTTAAACATCTCCTGAGACACCTGAGATCCGAGCGAAGGAGGCGAGGAAGAGACACGAGGAGAAAAATCGCAAAAAAAAGAGAGAGACATCAGTTAATTATGTGGCTCCGCTGCAGTGTTTTGTTTTTGTGCTATATTTTATGATCTCAGATGAGCTTTACAGCGTTCACATTTAGTTTGAATTCAGTTCACAATATGACAAGAAGGAACAGATGTCATACAGATTTATTTAACACACACGCTGATGTTGATCTGACGAGTGTTTAACGTTGTGGATGTGATTTGTATTGATTAAAGATGATCATGTTGAATGAATATGAGGTTGTGATATTTGTTGCACCAAGCACAAACACACCGTTTTGTTTCTTTTTTTATGATTTTATTGTGTCCTTGAAGGCGTACTGTGGATTTAAAGGTAAAGGGCCAAACGAGCCCGACATCGCCACGGGAAAGTGGGGCTGCGGGGCCTTTAATGGAGACCCCCAACTCAAAGGTACATGATCGATTTCCTCCATCGATCCACCAATTTATCACTGAAGAACACACGCTCTTTAGCTCTCCTTTCCCTTCGTGTCCAGCTGTGATCCAGCTGATGGCGGCAGCGATGGCGAAGCGAGGACTCGCCTTCTTCACCTTCGGAGACGAAGCTCTGAGGCGAGGCCTTCAGCAGACGCACCACCTGCTGGTCACGCAGGAGATCACAGTCGGTGAGAGATTCAGAACATAAAGGTGTTTTTAAACTTTTTCAGCTCCAGTCTGCTCATTCTTCTTCTTCTCTTTTCACAGGGAAGCTGTACGGACTTCTGGAGGACTTCTCTGCTGATGTTCAGTCGTCAAACTCACCTGTCAACCTGTTTGACTTCATCAGAAACACCTTCAGGTCCCGCAGGAGTCTGCTGTGAGGACACGCCCACCTCGTTTATTTGCACTAAAATCAAAGAGGAGTGTTTGAATGAAGAAATAACTACTTCTTCTTTGTTTGTTTGATTTTTTATGGTAAAAATGATTTCCTTTTACAGTTTTGGCTTTATCTGACAGTTTACAGTGAACAGTAGTTTTTGTTTTTTTGAGAATTTCAGATTTCATCTTCAGGCTGAAAGAAGCTCCAAACTGGTCGAGTCAGGAGGAACGATGTGTCAGTCAACACGTTATAAATAATCTGCAAGATTTTCTTTTATAAATGTCTGTTAAGGCAAAACTTATGGCCCGCTGATGAAATCTTGCAGCATTATGACCCCTCTAAAACTCGACACTCTTCAGCTTTTGAGTAAACGGTTTCTGTGTTTAATAAAGAAAACTTTGACGACTTTACAATGAAAGTGAAACTGACGTGAGGTCAGAAATCACACCTGTAAATACTGATTATCACCAAAGATGCTACAAAACATAACAAAATGAAAAAGATGATTTAAGGCTGAGACATTCAGTAACTGTCGGAGCTACTTTCAGCTTCAGGATGTTTGATGAAACGAGGTCCTGGTACATAACGATGGATCCTGTTTTTCTTAGATCTTTAATGGACGTTAAAACAACATTTAACCTGACAGCCGAAGTTTAGTGTGAAAATCTGCTGCTGCTCTTTAAACTTTCTGTAATAATTAAAGTCAGGATGAACAGATGTGTTGAGGTTTTTATCAAATATCCTCTTTTCTTCTCATCTGAGTATTTGTGGTTGGACAGTCAGAAAACTCTTATCAAACTGAAAACATCTCGATCGTCTGGTTTGTTTTTTTTCTTTTAAATCAACTAAAATCGCACTTATACTAAAGCGCTGAATCACGATTGATTTCTTTCTCTGCTGCGTTAATACAGTGATAATAAAGTGAAATATACTGTGTGTAGATGCTTTAATACCTGGAATAAAAGACTGATAAAGTTCAACAGGAACTATAATCTTTATTTCTTGAAAACAATAAAACATACAACACAATATGAAAATAAATACATCCTTCAAATCCGAGGAGCTGAGGAGTCTCAATTCTGTCTTTACATACTGCGTGATTTCTTTACTGAAATGAAACAGTGATTTCAAGTAATCTGGTACATTTGGCACAAACAGACAGAGAGGCGGCAGGACGGCGAGCGAACCACAGAGGAGGAAATAAATAGGCGTTTGTTCTGAATAATAAGGGTTAATTTTAACTTAATATTTCAAATAATCAACTATTTAATGTCTTTCTTTCTTTTTTCACCAATCTTAAGATATCAGGTCTCTCTTCTTAAACACTGCCGCACATTTAAACCCAGTTTAAAGAAAAAGTTTAACATTTTGGAAAATACTGAACGTCTGAACACTAAATATGAAGTGTTTATCATCAGTTTATCAGTTTATCATCTTAGCTTAGCATAAAGGCTGGAAATAAGAGGAAACAACAAGCCAAAGCTTATAAAAGTTTATAAAAGTGACTGGCTAAGAAATAATCCAGCATATAAACCCTTTTAAAACCATAAACTGTCATTTTTACACTTTGGTTTTTGGTTCGGATTAAAAAGATGAGATGTATTGTTGTGAATCTGTTCAGGTCTGTTTCCAGCCTTTATGCTAAGATAACAGGCTAACATGAGGCCAGTTTTGACAGTAATCTCTGCAAAAAATGTGATTTTTCACAAAATGTTGAACTATCCCTTTAAATCACTGTTGTCCAAATCAAATCTTTTCTTTTTTTTTGTTAATTTTTCAGGTTAATACATGAGTTCAGACGTTTATTGAGCAGGTGATTGCACAGTATTTCAGGAGGATTCTGGACATTATTTTGTAATTAACAAAATAAAAGCGAATGTAAGTGTTTGTCTTACAAATTGTATAAATTCATACATTCAGAGCTGTTTTTTTTTTCTTTAATAGTGTCCATTACTGTGAACACGAGGTCTTCATGGTAACAGTGTTCAAAGTCAGTCAGTCGTTGTGCATTTTCTTTTTTTTGTTTTAAGACTGATATGTCAATATATTGAGGAGAAACACATCAATGCAAAGTGTGAAGCCGACGTCGAGGCCGGCTTGTTAGAGTTTCCCTGAGAAAGCTTCCAGGTCGAACGCTGTGTCGAGTAAACGCTGCAGCTCAGCTCCGTCAGGTGAGTCTGTTTGTTCCCGGTGGCCGGAGCCGCTGCAGGGTCACGACCGGCGTACCTGCAAACAGACAAACATAACGTGAGCGTACGAACAAGAGTTATCCTGAAGTAGTTTCTCTGGGACAGACCGGCTCACCAGACGGGGCGCGAGCGGCCGATGGTGGTCCGGATGCGGGGCTTGATGTAGTCGTAGTAGCCCTGGTTCTTGTGCTCCTCCTGACACCAGACCAGCTCGGCGTTCGGGTGACGGTCGGTCTCTGCTTTCACCAGATCGAACGGGAACGGCGAGAGCTGAGAAGAGAAGAAAAACCTCACATTTACTCTGATTTAAGGTGCAATCATGCTCTAACAGCTTTGATGGACATAAACAGAATTAAAGTATCACCACAGAGGCAGTTCGCTGCTGAAAACAACTTAATTCACACTTTTTCAACACTTTGGTCATGTAAATCGTTGATTTTTTGCTAAGCTAACAGGCTAACATGAGGCCAGTTTTGACAGTAATCTCTGCAAAAATGTGAATAATTTCACAAAATGTTAAACTATCCCTTTAAATCACTGGTGTCCACATCAAATCTTTTCAATTTCTATCAAATCTGCTTCAGAATAATTCATGAATTTGGACATTTACTCAGCAGGTGATTGGACAGTATTTCATGAAGATACTGGACATTATTTTGTAATTAACAAAATAATGTGCAAACTTCCTATGTTAACAGAATTAGCTATTAGCAGATTGTGTTTTCTATCACTGGATGAGTTTGATGGTGAAAAAAAACTTCTCAGGTTGGTTCTGCGGTTTTAAGGACTATTTTTATGTTTTTATTTGCATTTATATGGAGATAATGATTCATCCTCAGAAAGTGAAAGTCACTCTGAATATAAATATTTTTCACCATGTGCACCTTATAATATTTACACATCCACTGCCAACAGTTTTACCTGTTTTCTATTGCATATATGTTTTATTTTAGTTGTATAATTGACATTTCAGATTTGACTGAGTTATGAGTTTGACTGTTCACACTGTCCTCCACTATATTCAGTTTTTACCTGTTCGATGCGGATGATGGCCACCAAGTCGTCGAGGTTTCTGTTCTTGCGTTCTCGCGTCAGCTCGTAGTAGATCTTGCCGGTGCAGAAAATGACTCTCTTCACCTTCTCTGGGCTGGCGGCTGCAGGCCCGCCGTCTGCGATGATTCGCTGGAAGCTGGTGGCTGCAGGACAACAAACAACAAACCAAAACTGAGTGACACAAAGAGAAGCTCCACCAGAAGTTTCAGAAGAGAAGTCAGATTTCTTCATTTCATCTTTAAATTCCTGCAGTTTTTTCTCACCAGGCAGCATGTCGTCAAAGCTGGATCTGGCCTCAGGGTGGCGCAACAGCGACTTCGGAGTAAACACGATGAGCTGGAGTTACAGAGATGAAGAGAGAGAGAGCTCAGAGCGTGTTTAGAGACCTGAAGCACATTATTTTATCTTTCTGTTGGAGTCACATGTCGGGATGTGGAGCTTACAGGCTTCCTGAAGGGCTGCAGGATCTGTCTGCGGAGGACGTGGAAGTAGTTCGCAGGAGTCGAGCAGTTGACGACGATCCATCCAGTTGCAGTCATACAGCTGACGCACGGCGAAGTCCTCCGACAGTTTCTGAGAAAAGAGAGAAGGCGTGACAATAAGAAGAAAGACAGAACTCCTGCAAACATGTCACGTTAAAACACAAACATCAAATCACTCCTGGTTGTATTACTTCTATTTAGGGCAATAATAATGCTGTAAAATTTACAAAGCTCTGAGCGGGTAGTAGCTGTAAATTTTAGCATTATACAGCAGTTAGCTCAGTATTGAAACACGCTGCGAGGGCATAGATTAAAATGAACTATTGTCTTTACGCCGAATTACAGGTGAGGTGTTAAATAATTTAAAACAACGGTCGTGCAGCTGTGACAATATTTACTGATAAGAGAAGATGTTGGTTGTGACATCTTCAACAGCAGCTGTCTAATGAATGAAACCTGTTGGGCACAGTTTTTCGGGTAGTCGAGCGTAAAGAACGACGTGTAAAAACAGATGTCGCGTTCTCAAACGTCAGCTGACTAATCTGCCTGAACATCACAGGTTTTTAAACCACAGAGGAAACACAGACAACCTTTTTAGCTACTTGAAAACGGTTCCTGGAACAAAAACTTTTCAGGTACTTTGTGTTGAAATGGGATTTTTTTTTTTACGACTGTTTCTGACACAAACTCACGGGGAAAACATCTGGGTCATCATTGCACATTTGAAGAAATCTTTCAGGACGGGCAGACGAGTGCTCTGGACCCTGAGAGGAGCAAAATACATGGAAAAACAGTCAAGAATCAACAAGACATATAACTTTGTCTTATAAGAGTGTAGTTAAGCAGTGATTCAGATCATTCAGAGATAATGCAGTTTGAGTTTCTCAGCTCGTACCATTCCCTCCATGCCGTGAGGAAGCAGCAGCACGATGCCGTTCTGTCGGACCCACTTGGCCTGACCCGGGCAGATGAACTGGTCGATGATGCACTGAGCCGTGTTGTGAAAGTCTCCAAACTGAGCCTCCCACAGAACCAGAGCGTTGGGACTCGCCATGGCGAAGCCTAATTCAAAACCTGCACACAGTCGAGGGATGAGACGTCACACCTGAGCCTTTAAATCCACACCTTGTATGAACGTTTGGGTTTATTTTCAGCCACTTCAAGGTCAAACATGTCGGTTATTTCTTTTCAGTTTCTATAAATGTGGAGTTTGTGTGTATATTTCTCACCCAGGACTCCGTATTCGGACAGAGAGCTGTTGCAGATGGTGTAAGGAGCCTGATCAGGAGACATGTAATTCATCGGGATGCAGATCCTCTTATCGACGTTCTGGTCGTGGAGAACGTGGTGTCGATGGCTGCAAAGCAAATCAGAGGAAAGAAAATCTTATAAAACTGTTTGAGTATCAGATGATAGTAAAGCTGAATTTCCTTTGAATTAAATTTAGTGGGAACAAACATTATACAGATGCATAAACACTGACAAAAAATGGGAACAGATCATTACACAGATTTAGGTGTCTGTTTGTATCAACACATATCCACACAAAAAAGAGAAATTTCACACTCGTCTTTCATCATTTTCATGTGAACCAACATTAGAGAGTTGACAGGATCCACATTATGGTTTCCTCTGAAGCCAAGATTCAATATTTTATTTATTCATTTGTCATTTGCACAACTCAAAAAATATGTAGACAGTAAAACACACAAGTAAAAAATTACTAAAATTTCAAGATATAGGGATAGATTATAGAATATGAAAAAATAAATAAATAAATAAAAATATAAAGTAGGATAAAAATATGAATATAATACTGTTGAGGCTGTAAAATAGTAAAGTAAAAAAGTAAAGTGACAGCATTTCTGAACATTTTTTTAAATGTGAAACCATAAAGATCTTCAGCAGGAGGATGAACACTGATGATAAAATTCATTATCTGACATCAGACGTCTCGCTCTCTCCCAGCAGGCTGAATAAAGAGGAAACACCTGAGCATGTGTTCGTGGTCTGATGGTGGATTTACCTGAACGTTCCTCTCTCCACGTCCTGACCGCTGAGGCGAACGTGGATCCCGTCTTTGAGCAGAGAGCCGAACGCCATGTACTCCCCGAGAGCCCAGTCGCACACTCGCTGGTTCACCATGTTGGCGCGACCCTTCAGGATGCGACTCAAACCTGAAACACAGAAATGCACATTTAAAAGAGGTCGACAGCACCTTCAGAGGATATTAGCAGAAAAAGGGGAGGAGAGCGGACGTTACCTCCGTGAATCGTGAAGTCCTCCACGGGGACGGAGGCGGCGATATTTCCAATATGTTGGAGCTCTTCTTCGCTGATGCCGGTCGGAGGACAGTTCATGCTTTTAGGCTGTCCCTCCAGAGTGAAAAAATCTACAGAGAGACGCACAAACATGTTAAAGCTCCATCACAACATTATATAATTATTAATTTTCATTAAACGGGGCATATAAAGAGGCTCTTACCGGGCCACGGCGAGTCGAGCCAGTGTTTGATGTGAAGGATCTTCTCGTCTTTGGAACGAGTGTAAGCTTCCTCACAGATTTTGTCGTACCGAGCTATTTCCTCCTGAAAAAGCCAAATAATAAATAATCTATCGTCGTGCTTGAAGCTTTGTGAGGCTCTGAGATAAAAACTGCCAAACGTAAGAAATCTGTGTTCATGTTCAGGTGAAGAGAAGTCTTTAATCTCTAAAACCACAAAAAAATGTTGAACAAGCTGAATGTTTGACCTTATGATGGACGAAATGTCATGAAATAACAAAAGTTAATTAACAAGATAATATGAACATTTGACCAAAAATTCACAGCAGTCCATCCATTATTGTTGAGATATTTCAGTCAAACACAAAAATGTCGACCTGCTGGTGACGTTTGAGGAAAAATCTGAATTTATCCAAAGTCAGAGGGATTTATCCTCTGGGAATAACGAGTTTCTGGACAAAATTCCATGATAATTAATCCGAAGCTGAACAACCAAATGAGCAGCTTTGATATCCAGAGAGTTAGTTTGTCTAAAAATTGTACTGGTAGTCCAGTAATTGTTGCTGTAAAGACTGTAAAAACTTAATCTTTATGGACCACCACACTAAAAAGGTAACTGACATCACACTGTAAACATCTTGTACATGTGGCATTTATAATGCAAAATAAAGTATTAGAAAGTCATTTATTACATGTATTGTCTTATATATTATATGTAATAGGCCTCAGTACAGTATCAAACAGATGAACAGCCTTTATTAATACAATAGTTCCTGTCCTGTTCAAGCGCTCCGTCTTTCCTCACTCAAAGATCAAAATTTAGATCATAATGAAGCCAAACCTGTTGAATTTTATAAATGACTTTTACATATTTCTCTGTTTGTATCTGCAGCAGGTTGTTTTACCTCGTACTCTTGTGTTGTGACGACTCCCTCTGCGATGACTTTCTCAGCGAACTTCTGCAGGACTCCTTTCTGCTTCTTGATCTGCTTGTACATCAGCGGCTGAGTGAACATGGGCTCGTCCATCTCGTTGTGGCCGTTACGTCTGTAACACACCTGAAAGTGAAGAAGAAAAAAAAGATTGTCCCCGTCTCTCTGAATTTAACAAAGAAAGCAGCTTCAAAACTTCTGCATGTAAGTCCTCTCTGTCTTCTTTATTTTCCTGTGTGGGATGCGCCTTAAACACTCCCAAACTAATGTATATAATGTATGTGGTGAGATGATAAACACCTCCTGTGTACTTACCAGGTCTACGACGACATCTTTATGGAAAGTGTTCCTCCACTCGGCTGCCACCTTGCACACACGTACATCACAGCCTCCGGGTCGTCTGCGTTGACGTGGAAGATGGGAGCGTTGACGACTCGTGCCACGTCTGTCGGATATGGAGATGAACGAGCCATCCTGGGATCTGTGGTGAAACCAATCTGTGTGGACGAGATTATTATATTATTACATCAACAGCTGAAGCAAAAGAAGCTTTTCACTGGTTCTGAAACATTATCGCCTTTGTCCACAGGGGGCGCCAAAATCAACAAGAAAAGATCCACAGAGCTGCTTTAAGATGTTGTCATTATAACACGTGAAGCTCGAACTCAAACCTTCAGACTTCTCACACCACAAATACTTTCTAGATTTATCACATAGTTTTCATCAAAAATCTCTTTTCTTGCATTATCATTTCAGGTTATGCACTCAATGTTTATTCAGTGAAATAAAAAATAAAGTAATGAAGGATGAAGTGAACGAGGATCTTAAGAACTTTTATCATTATTATGATTTCTTCAACTTCAACATAAAATAAATGTTTCCCAAATGTAGTTTCTGTCATTTACGTAGTTATAATCACGCTGATGTTTGTTCAAGTGTTTGTTTCTCTGATCAGTTTGGTTTTAATTAGTTATTTGATACTATAAAAGGGGCGTGACCTCATTACTGAGTAAGCAGTCATGGAGGCGCCTGGACAGTGTCCATCATTATAAATAGTCTATAAACAGTGTGATATAAACCAGGTAACGCAAAAGACTTATTCCCACCCATCATTTCCTGAGAGACATCTGGTCTCAACAGTTTGCTAATTCTCCATCCGAGGCTCACAGAGCGTACCTGGTTGTTGACCACCACATGAATGGTGCCATGTGTGGTGTAGGACGGCAGGTCAGACAGGTGGAACGTCTCATAAACGATCCCCTGACCTGCAAACGCTGCGTCGCCGTGAAGCAGGATGGACATCACCTGTGAAATCATCCATCAGGTTACAAACACGACCAAAGTGTTTTTTTCTCTCCGTGTTTAGATTAAAAAGCTAACTCAGCGGACCCTCTTGCCCTCGGTGTCTCCACAGTAGAACTGCTCAGCTTTGGTCTTCCCCTGAACCACCGGGTCCACCGCCTCCAGGTGGGACGGGTTCGCCATCAGCGACATGGTGATGTACCGATCGCTGACCCGGTTCATCCTCTTGTGGTACATCCCCAGGTGATATTTCACGTCACCTGAACCCTGACAGAAGAGAATCAGGAGAGAGTAAAAACTTTTAAATGACTATTAAATTATTATTTTGTAAATCAATGAGTCGTTTTACTTCTTTTAGGTAATTTCTCAAGCCAAGTTCACAAACATTCAAAGATTCCAGCTTCTCAAATGTGAAAATTTACAGCTTAACTTTCTTTTACCATTTTAAATTCAGTAAATCTGGTTTTGGCCTGTTGCTCAGTCAAAATTAACAATTTCAAAGAAATTGGAAAACACCTTATTCGCTTTATTGCCAAGAGGATGGATATGACTCTCTGTAAATCTCGGTGAGATTAAACTAAACAAGATATGAGATGATAATTACTGAGTATTAAAGGTTTCTCCTTGTTTACCATCTTTATGCTGGACTAATAATAATTCGCTGCTGACTGTCTGATATTTAACAAAGACATTACAGTGGTATCAGTCCTCTTATCTCACAATCAGCAAGAAAACAAAAGAGCATATTTCCAAAAACTTTGAGCAGATTTTTTAAAAGATGTTATCTTGGCCTCTGAGGAACTGTAAAGGATGTTTTTACCTTGTTTCTGAATTTTGTCAAATAATTCAGGAATCCAAAGGCACAACTCAACAATCAACAGATTAATTGTTGGTGCTTGCAGCCTTACAACCACTTATTATAACTGAAACTATTTTAATCAAACTTTGCTGAAGTTGATGTTCACACCTCATCTGCGGCTTCTAGTTTCGAGTCGAACTGGCAGAAAATCTGGTCGAGCTCTTTCCGGATCACGTTAGCCAAAACATTCAGCCTCCCTCTGAGGACGAAAAAGTCACATCAAGAAGGATCATTCAGACATCTCATGGTATCATGAAGAAAAGGTTGAAATCCTGCACACTGTCAGTACTGATTTGAATCAATTATACTTTATGTTTTTGTACTAAACCACAGGCTGTTATGATACCATGAAGAATGGATTAAGAAAACCCTGATGAGAAAAACATATAATATAAAAAAGTACAAAGAGTGAAAGAATTATTCAAATATGATGATAATATAAATAAATATAATGATATTTTCTTTTAAAGCGCAGATGAGCAATCAAAATGTTTGAGTCTTGTTTCCAAAATGGGAACATCTTCACAGCCTTGATTTTATTTTCTTACATCCTCTTGGTCCGCAATAAGCCAGACCGACACTGTAGAGAATAAAACAGATTTTAGACCACAATTAGAAATCTCAGACCAAATTTGTGTCAAATTCGATGTCATTCGACCTGCAGTTTGCCTGATTAAACACCTGAACCATCAACGATATGACTGTTGGACGATCAGTTGGATTTATGGCAGGTCGGAAATGTTATGGCCCTTTTCCACTAGTACCTACTACTCGACGCTCGACTTTGACTCGGTTTTGGTTTGTACGCGTTTCCATTACGTGTTAGTACCTGGTACCAGGTACTTTCGTAGTACCTGTTCGGCTGGTTCCAAGCGAGCTGAGTCGAGCCGAAAATGTGACGTCCGGCAGACGGCAGGCCACTGATTGGCCAGGGCCTGACGTCACTAGATGAGTCGGGAGAGCGATTCGTTCATAAGAGTCAACCGCCATTTTTAAAACACAATAACAACAATCAACACTATCAGAGATGCTGCACAGAAATCAACCCGCGGAGCAACGACGAGGTGCAGACATTTCTTTGTCTGGTGGCCTCCATAGCTCCGTAGTCGTTTCGTGTTTGTGTTGCATAACAAATGACGTTGTCGCTGGAGTTTCGGCCGCATTGCCATGGACGACCCCACCCACGCTGAGGTGGTACTCTATTGTAATGGAAAACGACCGAAACTGAGTCGAGCCGAGGCGAGCTGAGTCGAGTAGGTACTCGTGGAAAAGGGCCATAAGTTGTAAATTTGAGCAGATCTAGTTGGATTTCCAACATGGATGTTGTCAAAAGATCTATTGTAAACTGCCGTGTTCTTATTTTATTATAAGTGCAGAAATATTTTACATGTTGCAGATGAAACTGTGGTCTTGAACTGAGACAGTGTGGTGCTATAAAACTGAATATCATCTGCATATTTTTTATTTTCCTTTCGGTTCATAGTAGAATTGCCCAAAGTAACACTACCTTTCTTTCTTTTTTGTCAAATTTGTTGTTGTGTTGCATGAATAAACTTTATTGAAATAGTTAAAGGGCAAAACAGACCATCAACTGAGCCATACAGTGCTAGCATAAATGTTCTTAAACATAATGAACCAGATCAATAAAACCATGGCAGAGGATGTAATGACTGTTTACCTGTGAGGCATCCCCATGATCACACTCTCCACTCCGCTCTGACTGGACTCGTCGATGATGGTTTTCAGGGCTGGGATCAACGACTCGCAGCCTTCGAGACCAAATCGTTTCTCTGAAGACCACTTCCTCTGGAGAAACTCCTCAAACCTGTGAACAGGTGGTGGTGGTGCTGCTTCACATTGCATCTAAAAACTTTTAACCTCCTAACCACCCCCCAAAAAGCCTCAGAAAAACACACATCGCCCTCCAGCTGCTCTGCATGCTTTTCCAGG
Source organism: Scortum barcoo (assembly GCA_023238725.1). Classification (NCBI taxonomy): domain Eukaryota; kingdom Metazoa; phylum Chordata; class Actinopteri; order Centrarchiformes; family Terapontidae; genus Scortum; species Scortum barcoo. Next base: position 21,376,093 of record CM041545.1, on the reverse strand, counting down.
TAATTACTGAGGTGTGCTGAGGAATGTGAAGAAACACAGACAGACCTTGTGGATCGGATCATTCTCTGCAAAAGCGTCCTCTTCTCCTCCAAACTGAACTGCATGATTCCCGGCGTCTCAAACTTCTGTCTGATCCACTGACACTGCTCCACGTCATTAATGAACATAAACTCGACGCCGATGTGCTGACAGTACGCCGTCTAAAGACAGAGAGAGGGAGGGTGTGTGTTAGTGTGATCGCCAAACAGAAAGTTTAATTACTCTAATTTTTGTCCTATTAAAGCTCCAGGTTGCACTCCTAACAAATTAAAACCTCAAAAAAATCTGGTGAGGCTAAATGACATTTTCAGAGTCAGGTTTAATAACAACCTTCAAATGGAAAACTTAAAAACATCTTTTTATTCTGGATTTTAATTTGGGTAATGCCATCTTGTCAACGCATAAATTCAAGCATTTATTGGTTTAATTATTTTAACTTTTATGGTTTATCATAATCAAACACTTGTCTTATTGCCACTGTATATTTAAACGTTTGTGCTTAATCCTGTTTTGTGAAGCGCTCTGCATGAAAGATGTCGTACAAATAAATTTTAGGAATGTGGATTTTTTTACACTGTTGACCCAGTTTGACGTATTTCACCTCAAGTCGCCGTATAATCTCTCTCTGAGTGGCAAAGCGCTCTCGTTGCCTCCGATGAAGGTGGTGGTGGGAAGCCGGAAGACTTTGTCCAGGTCGGATTCGACCAGCCCGTAAAGACCTGTTGTAAAGACACTGAAATGAAGGAACAGCCCACCAAACAAGTCCAAGACTGCAATCCAAGTTAATGTGGGGGTGGGACAGAGAAAGACCACAAGACTGAGTGACAGAAAAAGCACTAAATTCAAGATTTCCTGGAATTTGTGATTCCCTGCTGCCTTCATCTTCACTATTTTAACTCCACGAGCAGCTGTCTAATCTGGCAGATTACATTTAGTCCAAACTGCTGCAGCCAAACTCAGACAGGAATGAAAACATGAAAGGAATTACAGCCCACTGGAGCTTTAATCTGTCATTTTATTGACACGCCTTCAAGAAACTTTAGCTGCATCTACAAATAACTCTCATGATTAATCGACTATTCTATAAAATGAAAAACAAAGTTCATCAGTTTCTTTTTGGACAAAGAGATGTCCGACCAACAGCCCAAAACCTAAAGATGTTTAATCTACTATCATAAATGACAAAGAAAAGCAACAAATCATTAAGTCTGAGAGCTGTATTTTTGCTTGAAAAATAACCAAAACGGTATATAAACTACCAAATTAGTTTCTGAATTAATTTTGTTTTGATTGACTTATCGTTGCGACTCTAGAAAGCAGCGATTTTACACACAAAGTCCAGTTTACTCATCTTCTGACTTGTGAGATTTGAACTTCTCAACTGTGTTGATGTTATTAGTCTACATGGCAAAAAAAGGAGATTTTGGACTTATTAGATTATTGACAGATTTGTTTTATGTTGTGTATCTTACCTAAACATCTTTATTAAAGGAGTACTTAGTATAGTACTTCAATAAAGTTTGGGGATTTTCATTAAATGGATGCAGGAGAGGCCAAAATGATCTGACGTTACTTCATCATGTGGGTCAACCTCCAAAATGGATGGATCCAATGATGCTTCTACATAATGCAAATAGAAAGCCTCTTTGAATGAGCTTTAAATAACCATATTGTTCAAACTCCTTCAGTCTGTAACTAAAGTTTCCTGACGTCATAATCAGGGTTATTTTCTCACACTTCACAAAGCTCCTCCAGAGTTACACAACTGTCGTCCTCCAAAATGACCTCTGTGTATAAAATTGGTCACGGTCTCCTTTAAGGAACATTTTGGCATTGCTTTTTATCTCTAATTATATACTTTAATCCCTTATGAGACCAGAGCTCTCCAGGGGTCACCACAGAATAAAAACTGAACTGATTACAATCTCAAAATGGCTGAGCTTTCTTTGTCAAGACCCCGAGGCTCTGAGCTAACCTGCCAAACAAGATCATGCAAGTCCTTTAAAACCTGAAAGCTTCTACTGCAACTTGAATTTCATTGCTTCTCCTTCCTTTGTCCTTTGTCTTTGTTATGCACTGTTAAGTTTCCATTGACGTTACAATGCAAATGATCAGTTTACCATTAAAATGTGGCAATGTTTTCTTTTACCAGTCTGAAATTTTATTATAATTTCCCTGAAAAGACTCATGTAGTGTGATAATAATTACACAGAAATTACACAAAGAGCTCTGTTATTTCAGGTATTCTAGTTTGAGTTTAGGTAGTTGTGTTAATGTTTAAGTATAATAATAAGCTGTTGATTTTCAGAGAAATTTCCCTGAAAAAAATGTAATTTATACCATGAGCAAATATTAACTTCTTATTTTTTTTATCTAATTGTATGCTTGCTCGATGTTAATATTTGGTATGTTTGCATTGTCAGATCAACTGCTTTGCACCAATTAAAAGTCTCTATAGATTATGTTACCAATTAATTTGTCTGAATTAATTGGATTCATACCATTTAATTATAATTTTCCTCATAATTAACACCAGACCACATTGTTCTTTTGAAGTTACTTCTTAGAAAATTACTGGGAAATATTCAGGAAGTTCTGTAAAATGAAGTGTTAGCTAAAGGTTTCATGGTTTTTAAAGATAAGATGTGAGTAGTATCTGTAAACATAAAAACCTTTCACAGAAAAGATAATGTGCAACTAATGTGGAGATAATTTTCCCAATTAATCGCCAAGTCTATAAAACAGCGTGCTTAAATAGATTAAACGCTTTTAATGACTTTTTTTGTCCAAGAAATAGTCTAAAATATAAAAATATTTGTTTACAATCACACAAAGAAGGAACTCACAATTGGAATCCGAATCCAATGAATGTCTGGCTCTTTTACTAAAAATCACATTAACAATATATTTAATTAGATTAATTTTCTGTTGATTGGCTTATCAGTTTTGTCAGCGTTAAAATGGGAGTAAAAGTAAATATAAGACAGCTGAGAAAGTTTTGTTTTGGTTCTGAATAATAAGCAATAATAAGCAACAATTTGGCATTTGTGCATCTCTTTGTATATTTAGTGGATCATCCATGTATGTATGCATATTTTCTTAGTTGTAATATTTATATCTAAATTGTTTAATTTAAATTCTTGTACTATTATCTATTTCTGTATTTTTATTATTCTTGTGCTATTATTTATTATTATTGTGCTATAATTTATTTCTTTATTTCTATATTTTTATTTGTTATATATTTTCTATTTCTTGTTATATTTTTCATCTATTTTCCCTTGTTTGAGTGTTTTATTATATTCTTAATCATGGTTGTAGGGGGCAAGAGACTTAAGAATTTCATTGGCAATGATTTCATGTTGTTATTGTTGTGCAATGACAAATAACTTCTTGAAGTCTTGAAAAGAAAATGTATTTGACTTTCTTTGGCTTTGTGAGTTTATGTAAACAAATACACTGAAAGAACGGAGCAGACTTCTTCTTTACTATATTAAAAAACACACAGTTTGTCTGCAGCCCCATTGAGACGCAGCAGATTGCAAAAAGCAAACAGGACGTGTTCGATTTACTGTCCATATTCTGAGCAGTCCTTAGAGAGCAGCTCTTGTTTATCTGAAGCATGTGATGGCCTGGCTGCAGCAAATGGAGATAAGGAAATGTGTAACAGAGGAGGGGACGATGGGGAGGGCTGTATCTGTGTCTGTGTGTGAACATCTCTGTCAGCAAATTAGCGCAGGCTGCTGAGGACGGGCGGTTTTCAATCCAATATGTCCGAGTCAGCTCAACGTAAGAGATCTTTAGACTTTCCTCCTCCTCCTCCTTTGTGAGCCGCCCAGCAACATAAAAAAAACAAACAGTTTTCTCTGATGGTTCAAAGTGGAAGCACAATGATCTAACACAGTAATTAAGCAGTGTCTGTTTGCAATATAATCACAGTAACATTTAACGAAGCAGGCACAGATAAGCCCGGGTTAGTCCTGTTTGACCCCGCTGGCTGCTGAGCAAAGGTCAGTTTTCGCCTTATAGCTCAATATACTTTTTCCCCCACAAGAGGAGAAGAAACACAGAGGAGGGACAGGGACAACCCCAGCACTTTATAAAAAGCTAATGATAAACCACAGGATGCTGGTTTTAAAACAAGCTTCAACAGGAACACCACAAACTGGAGAGCTTTTAATTTGAAAGGGCCAAAGGTTCATTCCCACTAGTTCTTTATTATATATAAGTAGTTTATAATGGGAGGGATGGAGAATCACGAACAAACATACTGTCCGTGAAGTATCCCAAAGAGCTTCTTGTTCATTGTTTCAGGCTGATTTGGACCCCGAAGCCGACCTGTTGTTCGACCTCCGTGACGCTCAGTACCAAAACAGAACCCGGTGAGAACAAACAATACCTCAGTTAACGGTGGAAACATCCCATTACAGCTCGTAACAATCATCTGCCTTTGAACTCGGAGGCCCAACCTTTTCATTCGGCACAATGACGGTTTGCTGCAGGCGTGCATAACACACCGCAGCAAACACACACTTTGTTCCAACTCTTTGCACTATCGCGACGAAACTCACGAGCCCGTGCGTGTTTAACACTGTGACAGGACATGTTTCCAGATCAGACAACTGATATCAAAGTCATGTTAAAGTTATTTTAAAAACTTGATGTTTTACTTTACTTTTACACACATGTGCACGAACAAACCTGACTTATTAGTGCATGAACAAAGACATTCATGAATAAAAGACTGGTCAGATTCATGCAGGTAGAAATAAAACCATTGCAAAATAAATAAACAGGCACCACTTTCAAATAAGGTGTACTGTACAAAGAGTCCATATGCTGTACCTAATGGCTTTATTGATGGGTAAACTGTTAATCATTTATATTTAGCATCAATAAAAATAACTTTTAGGTTTGTAGGTTGTGAAAGGTGTACGTCCTCCTCCTTCCTAGCTCTCTCTTTCATTCCACGTCTTCTTGGAAAGTCAATAATAACTTTATTAATGACTTACTCTTTCTAAGATGCTATAAAACCTGCAGTTATTAATGTTGGGAAATCATTAACCTTAAGTGTTCTTCTCTTACAATAATGATAATAAAGTGTAATGATGTTGTTCAGAGCTGAGGTTGAATCAGTCAGAATAACAAAAACACCTGTTGGGGTGCTTTGCAGCTCTCAAGTGGTTATATTCGTCACTTTACGGGTGTTTTTTCATGCATGAATTATCAGATGACAGATCACTATGCAAAGACATGCAAACACATGAAGAGGCTCCCCAAGCCTGTCTTGTCTCTTGCAGCAACACGACGGGAGAGCTTCAACTAAAGACGCTTTACTTAGTTGATAATCTGCGTGATTATATATGAGTGTTTTACCAAGTAACTAATCAATACTTTAATCCATAAAGTGTCAAAACAATAGTAAAAATGTTCTGTGCTATTTCCTGCAGTCTAAGGTGGCGTTGTTAAGTTGCTTTTTTGTCTGCGCAGTAAAAGCAAATGGCGTTACATTAAGGAAAAGCATTTGAAAAGCTGATACCAAAGAGTGCTTGGTATTTTTGACCATACCGTTGAACTGTTTAACAAAGACACAGTAGATCCAAAAATAAACTCCACTCCACAAATTTTATACAAAAATATTGTGGTAATTCATCAGTAAACTATGGAAAAGAAGGATTATTGTCACAAGCAGGCAACCAAAATATTGCTCTAAATAGTAATAATAATAATAATAGAAAGCATAACTTTTATTTCTATAAACACCATTGATTAGAACTTTTAAATGTTTGAAGTATAAAGTGACTTGTTTGAAAGTGGTACCATATAAACAACTAAAACAGCTGCAAAACTGTCATACATTGTCACTATATTTTATTCTTTTCGATATTTTCTGACACTATTATCCACTTTGCAATGTCTCTTTTATATTTAATTTATACTTTTCTACTTACTATATTTAAATTTTTTGCATCAGATAGGACGTAAGTGTTTTTGCAAGTTTACGAATAATTCCGTGATAGCACACGACTTTTGCTTTCTGTTTGCTCATCTCGCCCAGCTTATCATATGAGGTGATGATATCAGGAGGTGTGAGCTCCTCAGAGGGTCCAGCTGAGCCACGTGGTGACTTCGGACCTACAGTACGATCCACACGAGGTGGATTAACGGGGCCGTGGGGGGTCGATGGAGGTAAACAAAAGAGGAGGGAGGCCGATGGTGGGGGGGCGACCACTAAAGATAAGGATGTGGAAATTTAGGGGTGTGTCACAAGGACAAAGAAAATAAAGAAAGGGTAAAAACAGCAGGGTAGAAAAAAGGTCAATAAAAAGTGGGGGATGGGACAGTTTTTTGTGTCTAGTGATGAAACAAAAGAATGAAAAATAAAAAAGGAGAACAAACCAAAGAGATAAAGAGTTTTAAGGACAAAGGAAAACTTTAGCAAACATGGCGGCAGGTTTATGTTTCTCACCAACGTTCTGGAAACCGACGGTACACGGAGCATCGTCGAAGTCGACACAGCTGATGTCCAGAGGATCCAACTTCGCTATGTGGTGCCCTCGTACCTACAAAACAAGAACACAGATAAGTGGGTCTGTATGAGGAGTCGGTCAGTCTTTGTCAACTCACTTCAGCAGATCACCGTCTGCCTGTAAACTGCTGACTCCTAACATACATCGACATATATCAGCTGAATCCTAAACGTCGATTTGGTCAAAGGTTGCTCAAAAAACTGCTAAAAAGAAATGCACTGTTGTACAAAGAACGTCTGTTTTCAATGTCCATTTAACAGGATATTAGCTCGTTAAACAAACTGATGAGTAATGTATGTGGGCCAATGAAGACAATCAGGTACATATGCTGAAGTATTTCTACTTGTACGTTACTGAAATATTTAAATAAATATAATAAACAACAAATATTTGATATCTTATTCTACTATATATTACACTGCTTTCCCCCGACGTTTCAGACACAAAGATTTGTTCCTTCCTGACCAGATGCAAAATTTAAATTGTACATAAACCACCAGTCACAATAAAACAATATTATAATAAACATGATAATATCACAGTATGAATGTGGATGTTTTCTAGAGCGAGTACTTTTACATTTGATGTTTGATGTTTACTTTGTTTTATGTTATTGCATATTGGGCTACGCATCAATAAATTGTTGTAATAGATATTCCTTTTGTTTCTCAAAATTAAAAAACAAAGAAATGCACAGTATGTTATCCTAACATAGCGACGTCAATCATGTTTGGGGTCATATCGACACAGATGTAATAAATTTTGAATCAGCTGTTATAAAACTACAAAAACAAAAATCCCAGTATTGTTGTGCAAAAAGTACCCAATCACACATATAGAGCATAAACACTAATACCACATTTCCACAATATTTTAATTTGTTTTGTCAGCTGGGGTCTCTACAACAGATTTTCTGTGACTTTCTGCAGCAAACTTATGAAACACATCATCAGTTCAAAATCATGTTTAAAAGCAATTCTTATTAAATTAAGGAAATGTCATGTAATGCCATGTATCAAGCAGAAAAAATGATGTATGTATGAATAAGAGGGCCTCTAGGACATTAAACGAAACACAAATAGGTTGGAAACACGAGCCTGCATGTCTATAACTTCACAGTTTGTGTATAATTGTCTTTTCTCATGAATGAATCCTCAAAAATTATCTAATGTCCGATTGATTGTTCTTGTAAAATCCATGTTTTCCCACCAGCAAACTGCAAAGACAGTGTACTGTCGGTGTGCTGTTTGATCTTCCGTATCATTTCACTGTAGGACAGCTGATAGCAGAGACTTGAAGATAAATGCACCACAGCCCCTCTGTGTGTTTTCTGTAGGACCACTGAATCCTGACACACTTTTAACAACACCGTCAGAGAACAGTGAATACAAACATTTTTTGTGACATAACTATCTCAGGTGTAGTTTGTAGTTTACCTGGTATGCTCTGATGAGTGATTGCACTGCGAGATGATCCTCCACCAGCTTCTCCACATTGGGCTGAGCCGCCACCAGCGCCTGAACACCGGCCAGTCCCTGAGGAGTCCCACTGAGGGGTGGGGGGCTCTGGTAGGCCGCACCTGGAGGAGCCCCAGCGTTGGCGTTACGGAAAAATATATCCCATGACTGCAGGGAGAAACAGGAGAGAGAATAAAAATCACTTACAATTAAATACTACATACTCCATTATGCATGTTTTACAATGTTATACACTGTTATATACTTTGTGCTTTCACTGCTGCTGCTAAATAATCCGGTGTCAAGCCGGGTCAAATGGTCATTCACTTAAATGTGGACAATGGTAGCGTGCACGCACAAACGCAGCAACATTAACGAGATTAAGATTAAGAGCCAATCGTGCAGGTCTGCTAATCTAAATGAGCTAAATACTAAAAGTAACACTGCAGATGTTTAGCAGGTAATATTTACCAGGTTTAACCATGTTTACATAAGATAATCAGAACTAAACACAAAGCACAGCTGAGGTTTATGGTATTGTGTCATAAACCAAAGTATTGGACACATTTATATCTGAGGATTGGCCTAAAGTAAAAAGTGGTTATCACGAAAATAATCTCAATTTTATCTCATAACTTTAACATGTAAAATTTGCGCATAAACGTATACATTCATCCTGTGGGGAACTTGATTATCTTATGCAAATATCACTAAAATACATCCAATAGGTGTCAAAACATTTCACTCAGTGAAATGTACTATCTAAGCCTTGCGGGGTCATTTTACTACTTTATATACTGGATCAAAAATGTTAATCTCATGTGAACGCTCTTCAGGACATATTTAGGACACGTGTTTCTAACCGGAGAGGAGAGTAATTGGCTTATTCCCATGAGAGGCTTTTAAGATCACACGTAAAGGAAGCTTCTTTACATCCACCTCTGTATCAGCTTACAGGGTGTGACATAACATTTTTACCACGACAGCGAAACACTCAGCAGACTTTAAACCAGTATTTAATTCACATTTTTGTGTTTGTCTGTAACATCTCAAATCTTTCATTGGAATATTTTTATTACAGCTCCACAAGGGCTCCAGGTTAATCTACTTATTGTTGTTTATCAGCTTATTGACTATAAATCTGACATTGTTCTAGTTGGCCCTACTTTGCAAAAGCAAAGTTTAAAGTTCTTGATAAGCTCGGCATGCTGGCTTTCGCTCAGCCGTCGGCCAGTAATACACAAGATTTGTATGTAAATGAGAGTCCTTTGAGGTTGAATTCAAAAGAGCTATTCAGGGTTGTTTTGACTGTCTAAAGAAATTAAAGAATTGGGTCATTTCTGACTTGGAGAAGGTGATTCAAGTCATCATTAGGCTGTGGATAATGATGGGTGGAGATTTGATTTGCTCCCATTACAGCATTTTATAGCACTCAGAGTAATTTGTGCTATCGTTATTATTATTATTCATTTCCATCTTTGGATATTGAAGATTTTCTACTCATTACTTTTGTGATGCAACTCCTCATGTATCCCCCCGTGACCTCACAGTTTTCTGGTTGTTTTTTAAATCCCACATATGCTCAGTTCAAAGAGACGTCACTTGGAAACCAATTTGTGCAAACCATAGTTAAAGATAATCTGTCATTTGTTGTCCAGACGCCACAGCTGTTGGACTCCCAGGTAGGCAAACTCGTTGTAAATAAAGAACATAAAGTTATTAGTGTTATTACTGTCATTATTATAGTACATGTGGTGGATTAGTGGATGTAGCTCCAGTGGTAGAATTAGCGGTACGAGCAGTTCTTGTGTTATTTCTGTTTACTTCACTACAAATTACTATAATCATTCCTGCAGTTAATAATCGCCATTAAAACATCCCTCCAATGATAGAAAAGGGCAACAAAATCCACAGTCTTTGTTCTGTGTAAAAGTTCAGCCAATGGACATCGTGTCCTTACTGAGCCGAGATGGAGGGATAGGTAAAGAAACAAAGCGTGAGTTTTATTCACTGAGAGGTGTGAGGATTGTCCAGAATAATAAGGACACAGTGTTTGGAAAAAATGGTATTTTCAATTCTATGAGGATGTAAATTAAAGTTAAACAAACTAAACTTTAACCATTAAAGGTCGCTGACCATACTGGTGTGGACTATAGCCACGTACCACTACAGATAAATGAGAAAAATGTGTTTTTAAACCACTTTGTTTCCCTGCGGGCATCTTTGTTCAACATTTTTCAGTGGTAAATATGTTGTGCAGCTGCTTTTTTAATTGACAAGGTTTGTCATTCGCTCTCCTAATTTTTGCTCCTCTTCTTCCTGCTGTGGGGCTCTATTATCCAAACATGCATCAGCAAACACACAAAGTGCCAACAGTGTATTGGTATACCTTTGCCCTACTAAATTCCGGACATACCTGTTACCATTGAGAACCTTGGGAAGAAGGTGAGGGGTCACTCAGGGTAAAGGCACACATTCAGTGCAAAACACTTGGTGCTGGACATCACATTAATTATGAATTGTGGTGTAGCATTATATCACCAGGCACCTTATTTTGAAAATTATATATTCCAGTTCCCTTCCTCTCTTAAAAGTAAACTCCAGCTCGCCTCCGAAGCCGATCACCTCAGCGTTCCTTCTTTTTATCTCGCTCTTCTTGATTACTTTTTTTCTGTTTAGTTTTCTTCTTGCTTCGTCACTATTAGTCACCATTACATTCACCTGTGCATGAGCAGTAATTAAAGCATCAAATACTCTGTTCTGATTGGTTGTTTTGATTCAGGCATCAGATACGTTGTGCTAATTGGTTGCTTTAATTCAGGTACAGTGGACTTTTGTCAAATGGCCTTAGAGGCAGCACACAGAACCAGAAGAATTTGAATTTCATCACAGATGTATGACACTTTCAGCAAAATATCACTAAAAGTAATTTTTAAATAAGTTTACCTACTTTTGCTTTGAACTGGTTATGCACATCAGTATTACGTTTTTAGGCATACATATCATTTAACACACAAATTTAGTACCTTGTGCACACTCCTGGGATTCTCCAGCCATGCATAGTACATCTCCTCCACATAGTTTGAGCTGGTGCCATTTAGAAAGGGCTCAGCAGCCACAGATGTGTTCAGGCGCCTCAAGGGCTGAAACGTCCTTAAGCCTCCTTCGAACGCCAACAGTCTGGGCTGCGATAGGCTCTGGGCCGTCTGTGCAGCTGTTAAAGGCCGAAGCCTCGCTACTGTAGTCCTTAAACGATGCATGGCTGCAGGTCAGCCACAGCCCCTTCTCCCCGTTCCCTTCCTGGAAGAAGACCTTAGTCCTGGACCAAGAGAAACCTCCAGGCTCGCTCCCCCCGTCTGTTAAATGTAAGAGAACATAACATCAATCAGACACACTCTGTTTAATTAGTGACACCAGGACAAGGCCGTATTTTTGTTATCATCCACAAATCCCTTGTTGAGATAAAAAACAACAATGTGTTTGTCTGTTCACCCTACCCTGTCTGTGGCACTCCACTGGTTCATACTGAAGACATGCATATTTAAAATTAGTATTTACTTTCACGTTTAATTTTATATTTGCCATGGTGGATTAAGTCAAAATAAGTGTGTGTGTATGGTAATGAAGCAAAATGTCACCCATGTTTCAATATCTGCATTTATTGTGAGTTTTTGTCTTTTCATACTATTTCTTTAGATAAAACAGAAAAATATAGAATATCACAAGCCTTGTTCTTTGGAAGATGGCCCTCAGTGCTGTAACTTTATCTTAGTCCCCATCAGATGATAAACAGCAGCACAGTGCAGCAGATACTGTAGATCCTAAATATAGCTAGACCACAACTGGGGAGCTCATAAACATAAAATCTGGGTACGGTACACCCCAAACCCAACACCCCCCATAAACACATGCAAAGCACTGATACCCTGGAGATAACTACATGACCCCAACCTTTAACCAACCCTGAGCCAAGTCTTAAATTAAAAATAAGCATTAGCCATCACATTTAAACATTTACCTTGTGGGGACCTTTGTTTGTCCTCATTGTGAAGGTATAATACTTAAGTCCCCACAACGTGAGTTACACACGTTCACTCTCACACACAAAGCGCTCGAGCGTGTAAAAACAAACTGTACAGTTCCGTCACGTGCAGCACTCAGGTAAATTAAAACGTCTCTCACAGGAAATGACTTCGATAAAAAAACTTGTAAAATATTTTGTTTCAGTTTCTTTACCTTTTTTCCGCTGACGCTCGCGCAGTGAAGAGTCCTCCGCTCAGCGCGAGCAGGATGCGGTGTGCGGCGCGTGCCCGTGTCGCGCGCGCTCACTGTCTGTTCACTCCGGTGCTGATCTACGTCACGCCGGCGGTGACGTCAGCACACAATTAAAACATGCGGTTGCATCAGAAAAGTTAAAAAATGCGAAAAAATGAATAAAACAGCTGATTTAAAAAAGATTATATTAAAAGTTATTTTAACACTGGTTAGTATTTCTAATCAATAATTAAACAATCAATTAACTGTGTAAACGTATTGTAATGTAGGATGTAAGGAGAGATGACTTCATTGTGTTTGTCAAAAACTAAAACTGGTGTATAAACAGATAATAAATTATAATATATAATAATGAAGATAATATTCAATATAGCAGTTGTAAAAGTTCTGACTACATTTTATACTGAATTTGTATTTTATATAACTATTAGGTTTATAATGACAACAATTTATAAAAAAAAACAAACATAATGATAATAATAATAGTAATAAACGACTATTTAAAACAGTGTATCAATTGAAATATTAATTTATAAATTAATAGATATAGCTTTCTGTAGCCACTGATGAGGACCATGAACTGCTTTGAAAGCTCCAGGAGGATAATTTATAAATTATATATAGAGATAGATAGATAGATAGATAGATAGATAGATGATAGATAGATAGATAGATAGATAGATAGATAGATAGATAGATAGATAGATGAGATAGATAGATAGATAGATAGATAGATTTGAAGATAAGTAATAATAAAGAAGAAAAATTAACCCTAGGAAGATGAATGGTAAATTATTGATATGACCAAATATAAAATAGTTTAATGTTCAGTTGGTTCAGGAAGAGAAATTATGCAAATCCAGCGATGCACACATCAGTAGGGACATAAAAATGAAAATAAAGTGAAGGTTGTGTAATATTTTCCTCTAAAATGTTTCTTTCAAGTGTTTGGGATTTATGAGATAAATTGAAGTGAAGTACTTCTACTTACTAACTCTCAATAACTTTGGGTACTCCTTTCATGGTGTGAGTGTGTTTTACTTTGAAATTGTTCCCAGAGAAGCCACTGTATCTCCACTTCCTGCTGGCTCTTACTTTTATGTTAATGTCTGTTAATGTAAGAAGTCTTCTGGCAGCTCACCTCTGCTGCTGATGTTAATGAAGTCTTTGTGATACCAAAGACACACCGAGAGACAGGACATTAACACACCCTGGTATTCATGAGGACCTCTTTAAAGTTTAAAGTTCAAAGTGGTAGTAGTGGTAATGCTGTGAATCCTTGAGATCCAACAGATATATTAAAAAGCTTACAACCATTCTTATTTTATAGCATCCTACCTGTTCCTCTTCTTCTTTTGGTGGTTAAAAACTTCACACGGTACCTTTAAATTATCAAATGTAAAAATATTTATTATATATTATGGCCAAAATACAGAGTGTTTTATAATTAGTAATAATAATTGGTGTTGAATTTGAACTTTTTTTTTTCTTGTTCATCAAACCGCAGTTTTTGCAAATTTCCAAAATTTTTGCAAATTCCCGCAATTTTTTAAGAAAATGTGCTGCATAATCAAGGATTTTTGCCTGCAACAATCACAAAAAAACTCCGCATTTTTCTGGAAGGACTGTACAGTAACTCAAATTGTACAGTAGTCTATTATTTCAAAAATAAATAATTGTAGATACGGTTCATATAAGAGCATTTGCTGTAAATCTCACGATTCACTTATTGTAATCTGTTGTAACTCTGTTTAAGTAAAACACGGTCTGTAAGCTGCTAGCTATTAGTACTTTTCTAGCAGGTACGTTTATACGATCTGGTTCAGTGCCAGATGTACTTCATTCACAGTACAGCTGAGAACAGAGTAATAAATGCCGACCTTTGTCCTGACATGGATTATATAAGGAACAAGTTGTCCTGTCCTGACAAGGCTAACATCGCTATCAGACAGCGTAAAGTCATTCTGTCCCACGGTGGATGAGATTACTCAAGTAAAAGTACTTAGTTAGTTTGAAGTACTTTATATACACTTCAGTGGGTCCAACCTAGGGGTCGGCCCCTTCAAAGGGTCACCAGCTAAAGCTAAGGGGTCATGAGATGATTAATGGTGGAACTGATAAAAACATCTGAAATGTTTTCAATAAAGTTATTTAAAAATTATACTGAAGTGCAGTTTTTGTGTAAATCTACTCAGTTACTTGAATAATAAAATATTAAATACACTTCATAGAGTCCCACTCGTTCTTTCTGTCCTGTGTCTGTACGTCCACATAAGAGACAGCAGTATGTTGCTCTCTGCATTGTCATTTTATTGATTCACACACTGATTACATCTGATCACATCTGAATATTGATAAGACTTTGAATGCACACCAGAGGAATCATCGTTATCAGTATAATAAATTTTAAAAAAGAAATCAGAAAAGGTTTTGTTTTACATACAGGAAAGATCTTTCTGTTCGTCACTCAGTCGTCTCCTCATCGTTCACCTGAAAGAAAAAAAATCTTCTAACATTTTAATTTTTGAGTTGCAGCTTGAACATTACACCCTGTCCAAATACTAATTAATGGAATAGGGATTGTTTGCTTAAAGGGACAAAGACTCCAAAGAGCAGAAATCTTATTAAAGCACTGATACTGTTCGGACAGGGAGAAGGGTGTGTCCCGTGATAACTGCAGTATTTTACATTTTCTTTGTCTCAGTTTCAATGTGCAGAAAAATGAAACTGACTCGCTAAATTTGCACCTTAAACCACAAAATTCAGGTTGTACTTAGAAAGTATAAAACACCAAAATAAATATCATTGCTTTTTCACTTCTCAAGACTTATCATTTAAAAAAATTTAAAGATTCATTAATGTTAGTTGTTTGTTTTACTGTTTTAATCTATTTTTATTGTTATTTTGTTCAATTTCATTCTTTGCACTTTTATCAGTAGGTTCTGAATTGTTTTAAGACATAATTTCTATGACAGAATTATTTCATTGTGACTATTATATTTTAAAATGCAGTAATGATAAGAATTCATTTATAAACATATACAATAATGTAATGATCTGATAAGTGTGATGCATGATCTGTTACCTCATTTAATGCAGATTATGGCTCTATCTTATAATTATTTTCATCACTGTTAATCTGCTGAGCTCAAGGTGACTTTTTATATTTGTTTATCTTGTTCAACCAACAGCCAAAAATCAAAATGAAGTTCAGTTTCAAATGATAGATTCAATAAATTTAGCATTTAATCTTCACATAGAACCAGAGACTTCTGTTATTTTTTTTGTGATTATCAAAAGTTTTGCAGCTTAAGTTGCTTCAACTGCTTGAATATTTCACTTTTTTTTATTTTGAGGTCAACATTAGAGGGTTTGCTCACAGTTGTACTTACTGAAGCAGTCGTAACAGGCTGTAAAAGAGCGTCTGTGTGACTTTATCTTTCTCGCAGCCTCTCTGCTTATCATCCACCCACAAACGCCCGCCTCAACTTGCCTCTGATCATATTCGACTCAGTAATTCAGTATTGTTAGACGATGGCGCCCTCTAGAGGAGAGATTGGTGCATCTACATGGTTTTCACAGGACAGAGACCTCCATGTTGGGGTGTAAAAATGTACAGAAAATACAGCTGAACCAATAAAGTGTTTTTCAAAAATCCAAGTATTTAAAAACTATTTTGAGGCTTTAATTTTGGTGTAAATTGTTCAAGACTATTTGATACCAGAACACAGTTTATCTTTTTTAAGTCTTTAGAAGTGTAAAATAAAAAGCTGCCTTTAAAAATCCAAGAATAATCCAAATTAAAACACTGATATGAATTATGAGTTGTGATTTTTTCTCCAATCTGGTCTTACAATTAATCATGTTCTTGGATATTGTCTTCGATATTGTAAAAAGCCATTTTTAAAACTGATCCGGATCCATCGATTTTTTTAAAAGGCATATTCTGTCACCAGTATCCTCATATACTACAATATCATATTAACACAAAATAGCTTATGCACTTACAAAGCCCAGAAAATAGAGACAATAGATTAGAGCTCACCGACAGTTCAGTCCAAAAAAAGAGGAAAAAATCAACAAAATGCACGATAACACCCAACTTACCAATGTTATTAACTTGGAATATCATGCAATTAAATACCATCTACAGCATAATTGTAGTTAAGTCACCACGATGAAATTTACATAAACGGCGTGATACTATTAATTTCAACCTTTTTTTTTTTGATAATTTCAGCAGTTAAATTGCAATGTTCAGTACATAGAGAATCAATTAAGAACGACGGTAATATCTTAGCATGCTGCACGGTTTTCACTGTCTCACAGAGCGGCGGTGAAAACTCGGAGGCGTCGGTTCAGAGGTCAAATACACTCCAGAGAAAGAGGATGAAACAAAACAAAAAAAAAACAAACCCTCCATTGAATAACATAACAAAACATAATTAAATACACCCACCGGTCTCTCTTTCTCTCTTTGTGAGACAACGTTTTGTTTGTTGGTTTCACACAGGCAGCCTTAGTCGTGCAGAAAAACAGCCACTGAGTAATAAGAACACAGGTAAGAGTCATGCTCGTCATAAAAAAAGAGAAGACAGGTTTGAAATTATAAAGAATAAATATACTGTACAGTTGAAAGAGCACAACAATAGACTGCAGCCATAATAATAATAACAATAATACTAGAAGAAGGGAACAATAAGTTGATGTTTGAGGAGAAGTAAAAGGGTAAATCTTCCACAGGAGGACAGGTGTTCCAGGTGCGTCGGGCTGCCACCTGCAGGCCAACTGAAGACAAGACGCAGGTTAAAGTTTTCCTTTTTATTGGGCGACATGCCCTCTTGCGTTAGCGAAGGTTTCGGAGGTTGGGGAGCGTCGGTGTTAAAGTCTTTAGCTGAGGTTGTAGAGAGACCGAGAGAGAGAAGAGCGAGGTGGAGGATGAACTGCAAACACATAAAAAAAAAAAAGGAGACGCTTCAGACTCCTTTGAGCCTCCGTATATCCACCTGCACCTCTCTCTCAGTGCTGTTCGCTCTCTCAGATCATCCACGAACTCCTCTTCTGCTCCTCAACGCCTCCTCGTCAGTCTCAACATCTGGTAAGAAAGACAACAAATGCTTATCTGCAAAAAGTTTTTAACATTACCTCCTACCTCATTGTTTAAGAAGTACCTTGTTTAAGAAGTTTGATTCTTCTTCTAGATTAATCAAATTAATAAAGTCAAATTGTCAAGATGGAGATGGATTTTATTTCACATTTAAATGATTTTCAGTTTCTTTTTAATATGATCAGATAATCAAGATGCAGATGGGTACAATTTCACATTTATACAATTTTATTTAAAAAATTAAAATTCTTTATTAATCTGTTAATTCAGAATTATATTTTTTTATGTTGTGTCAAGAAAAAAAATTCAGGAAAAGTACAACATTATAAAAATAAAAATACTTAAGTCACTCAATTTGGTAGTCAAAGTCTTACAATCGCACAACTCTTCATTCACTCATCATTTTGATATCGTAATTGTGACTTAGCAACTTGATATTTTGATTAAACTTTTAAATTTGACTCATTAGTAACTTAAAGTTGGGCTTTTTATCTGATAAGTTTGATTTGATAAATCATTATTTTGATTTAGTACCTTTATGTTTTGACTTACTGTCTCATAAAGCTGACTCTATCTCACTATCTCATAATTGTGACTTAGTGACTTGAAGTTTTGATCAATTCAATTATTATTTGGACTTTTGAAGCTAATCATTTTGAATACGCTTGTAAATTTGACTTATTAACTCACTTAGTATAATAGTAGAAAATTTGATTTGATAACTCATTATTTTGCCTTTGCACCTTTAAGTTTTGTCTTACTGTCTCATAATCCTGATAAGTCCGATCTAACCTGCAGATCTCGTTGTGTGTTTTCGTACCTCATCCCTGCAGCGGGGCGGCGGGGGCTCCTGAGCAGTGGAAGTGGACATTTTGCCACCGGCTCTCCCTGCGGTGCCATACTCGGGTCTCTTCTGATTGGCTGGAGCGGGGGTGGCCCTGCCCGTCCACAAACTGCGTTAGGCGGATGTAGGCGATGCAGGCGGCGTCCTCCCCGATCATGTGAACGTGGGGGTTGAGGATGGTGGTGTGGATGGGTTTGCTGTTCTTGGAGAGGACTGATGGGGAGACTTTATAAATAATCATTTAAATTTACCATAAAAGTCCAATAATAAACAAAATAATGTTTTTAACTGGAGTCTTACGATTATCAAAGTAAAATCTGTGGAAGTCCATCCCTTCCACCAGGTTACCCAGCCCCTCCGGCTCAAACGAGGTCAGACCGGGGTCGCAGATCTTCCTGTAAAAACATGCAAGATAAAGTCAGACTATTACTGGAGGATTAATACTTATATTGATAATAATTAATGCCATTATTTTAGCATTTTGTGTCATCTACGGAAGCCCATTTCAGCCAGAAAAAGAAACTGCTGAAAAGTTAGATACGATAAAAATAAGAATACTCATGACTCATTACAGAATTTCTTCTTCTTTAGAGAAAATGATCTAAATGTGAAATAAAATCCATCTGCATCTTGATTATTTGACATTATTCATCTGTTAATTCAGATTTCTTAATTCTTCATGTTGTATCGTATTGATCCGTAGATGTCATGAAAAGAAAGTGATAAAAAGTTAGACATGATAAAAATAAAAATACTGATGTTAAATATCTCATCATTTTAACTCACTAAGACAAAACGTTGATTTACTTAATACTGTCTCACAATTTTTAATTAGTATCTCACCATTTTCATTCAGTAGCTTAAACATTGACTTGTAACTTGTAAATTTGACTTGTTAACTCATAACTGTGACTTATTAAAAGTTTCATTTTGTATCTAATAAGTTTGATTTGATAACTCATTATTTTCGGATTCATACAAAGATTAACTGAGGCTTAACAATACAATGACGAGAAGAACAGGTGAGCTCAGAAGTAAGAGAATAAGTTAAAATAAATAAAATAAAATAAAATAAAAACACCACCAGTCTTGGTTCATGGTGCTTATTTTGACTTTGTACCTTTATCATGATTTAATATCTCATAATTATGAAAAAACAACTTGAAATTTTGACTTTGCAACTCAAATTCTTGACTTAGCAAGGTGTGACTTTATCATTTTGATTTACTATCTGATAATTTGAACTTTGTAAGAAGTATTTAAAAAGTTTAAGCCCTCAAAACCCACATTTCACTCTCATTATTCACATCTTTCTCATCTTTTTTAATCTTCTGAGTCTGTGAGCAGCGTGAAAAACGCTATATAACTGTAAAGTATTATTATTATTATTATTATCATTAACGTCTGACTTCCTGTTGAGGATTTTCATTTTTATCCTGGATGGTTTTTCATCTGTTTTCTTTATCCTGGCTGAAAATGGGCCTCCATCACGGCGCCGCTCTTTGCCCATCACTCCCCTCCCTCGCTCAATCTGCAAAGCATTACTCTTAATTGTGCACTGAGAGCGAGAGGATCAAACAATGGCTGTAATTACTCTTTAATCTTTTAAAGCACATCTGTATGTCAATCAGATTAATGCTTCTCGATGGCCGTTGGAAAGCTTCGGTGTCCGTTTTCCGGGATAAAATCATAATATTTCCTACGAGCAGACGAGAAGATATTCGGAGATGTTTATGAGGAAGGAAAATAACAAGAGGTGGACTCACGCGTAGGCCTCAAAGTCTCCATTGTTGACAGCTTCGATAAGCTGCTCTGTGATTTTTATGATCTCCTGTTTGCGAACTGCAGAGAAAAAACTGTGTGAGAACAATTCAACCAAAGCACTGATGCTCTCCTGCACAAAACTAAAAAAACTCCTTCACAAATATTTAGAAACGAACGCAGCTCACTTCAGACTCACCTGAGAGCTTGTTACTCATTTTAAGTCTTATCAATCATCAGTCTTTCATCCCTGAGTGAAATCTCCTCCATGCTACTGCACACTAAAAAACTACTTCATGCAAAAAGTTGAGTCGATTCCCCTTTTTCAGATGATCCTCGCCTACACGTCCACCTTCGCTAGAAAACAAAATGTCCCTCCTCGCTCTGTCTGCAGCTCTCTACCTCCATCCATCATCCATCATATCTCTCGTTTGCATGTTAGGCTGCTTGAGCTCATCACGCTATTCTTGTCCCAGCCCTTTAGATGAGATTTACTGTGTCCTTCTCCCCTCGCTTCAACCCTCCACTGAGAGAAAGGCTTAGCTCGCTCTGATTCTCCCTGCCAGCCTCTCTCTCTCTCTCTCTCTCTCTCTCTGTGCAACGGTGGAGCGAGCATTTAGATCCTCTACTTAGTAAAAATACCAAGTACTAATACCAGCATGTAAAAGTAAAAATCCTGCATTAAAACAGTTAATTCAGTAAAAGTATGACAGTATACTCAGTAAAGTGGAGTTAAAGTCCATAAAGTAAAGTCCTGTGCTCAGTAAAGTGGAGTTAAAGTCCATAAAGTAAAGTCCTGCTCAGTAAAGTGGAGTTAAAGTCCATAAAGTAAAGTCCTGCTCAGTAAAGTGGAGTTAAAGTCCATAAAGTAAAGTCCTGCTCAGTAAAGTGTCCCCTGTGTCTGTTGTCCTGTTGTCTGTTCTAAAAGACAGACAAAAAAGCAGGATTTTGTAAAAGCAGGATTTTATTGTTGGTTGAGATGGAGCTCAATTTCAACCCTGAGCAATACAATTCAGTGAAATTCAACAAAATTCACTTCTCTTTAATTGTACTGAGGCGGCTGCAAAACATCTCAACAGACAAACATCACAAAACTTGAACAAATAAAAAACCAAAACCAGGTAAGTAAATGCAAGAAACAAAACACTGGGGTGTGCAGGTAGCTATTTGCTGTGTGTTGTCCCCTCTCTCTCTCAGCTGTCCTATAAAAATAATAATAAAGGGGTAAAACCCAGCAAAAAAATAATTAAAAAAAGAAACAAAATACTGCCATGAGAAAATAACTGTTTAAGCTAAAGAACAGAAATACTATCAGTGTACTACTTCTGTGTTATAAATGTTTGAATAATTTAGATTATTTGACTGAGAAGCTGATGAAAAAATATGTTAACCAAATCTTTCTAAAAAGGAAAACTATGAAAACCATACAGGTTATAACTTATGACTTTAATGCTTCACAGATTAGCTGTTACTCATTAATGCAAACACATTTTGAGTTGCCAGGTTGAAAGAAATTCATTTAGCTGGTATACATCCACCTTTAATGTGACTTCTTTTTTAACAGTGGTGGAAAGTAACTAAGTACATTTGCAGCACTGTACTTTACTTTCAGATACTTTTAATTGCTGTGATGTACACATTATAATAATGATCTAATATTATAATATCTATTTCTGAAATTAGCCACTCTGCATAATGAATACTTTTGGTGCTATAAGTATGTTTTTATGCCAGTTCTTTAGTATTTTTAATTTGACTTTTAATATGAAAGTATTTCTGCAGTGTGGTATTTGTGGCTTTTTAATGAGCTCTTTATTTCAGCAAGATTTTACCTCCAATAGACAGTTTTTAATGCGCCTTCTGGAAAAGGGCTTCAGGGTATCCAGACCTCATTACTGACTAAATTACTGATTAAAAAGTTAAAATTGCACATTTAATAACAAAGTCTTCATAACATATTTTTATTAGAGTTTTAAAGGGAAAATCCTCATGTAGAGAAGAGTTGTTTGATTTTCTTTGTCAAGGTTTGTCAAGACTGAGACAATAACCCTGATGACGTCACCGTGATGTCATCAGTATTATGTCAGTTTAGGAACAGGAAGCTCACATTGTCAAAATGCATCATGGGAAGTGTAGGATCCAGTGTTTGATACCCCGATATACCTAAAGTAACTCAGTAGTTTCTTACTTTTAAGTGTGTAACGTACCTTTCACATCTTCGTCCTCGATGGTGGTGTTGCTGCTGTCGGACGATTCCTGCAAAGTGCACAAACAACAATGTTAATCACACGTATGACACACCAATATACACACACACACGCATGCACACACGCACACAAGACGGCCAAGTTTCTGCCAACAGATCTACAGCACGACTCCATCTTAACACCACGATCTGGCCAAAGAAACAGAACAGATAGAGCTGCACGTGTCACTCTGCAGCACACTGACACACTCCTGGCCTCGCGCTCACGACCGTGCACGACGTTTAGCCACCATAACACACAGTCCCACACACAGCGGGATGAAGGTTAATCTGGTGGTTTTCCTGCTGAGCTCCACTGATCTGAACACAAAGGGGCAGTATAAGACCACGAAAACAGCTCACAGCTCCACCAACTCTCTCTCTTTCTCATGCAGAAATACACAAACAGACACACACGTAAAGAGATTCAACGAAATACACAAACCCTGCAAAAAACAGGTTTTCTTTTTCACCAAGTACAGCTTTACCCACACAGATAGAGAGTGAAGACGAGGATGAGAAGTGGGGAAAAAAAGACGAGGAAGAGAGAGATGGAGGGGAGAAGGGAGGAGGATGTACCTTGATCCCATCTACTGGATTATGGATTACAGTAGTCTGAGGCTCCTGGAGGAAGAATGGAGAGAAAATGGGAGGTGAAATGGATGAACATAAAGAGTAGTAAAAGAGAGGGAGCGTTTCATGAGAGATATTAGAGGAAAGATAAACAGAAAGCAGGATGTGAACAATATATAAAAAGAAGGAGAAATGAGTGACAAATTTTAATTTTAAAGCTCTGAATGAAGATTAGGAAGAGTTCACGATGGAGGATGTGTTGTAAGATTTCCCAAATGAAACCATAAATGCTGATTGATCTGCACCAGTAAATCACTAATTAAACTCAACTCTCTCTGCTCCATAATAAATGCTTTTTATACCATTTCATAAAATCTAATCAGTAAGGAATCACATGCTTAATACTGCAAAATAATACAGTTTTTCTTCAGTATGAGGTAGTTTACATCATATCTCACACAGGCACATAAATTATTTTACAGTTTTAAAGGATGTTTGATGATATTCTGTATTTTTCATGATGTTAACAAATCCCATAAAAAGACCAAAACCAACTAACAAGTACTGTCTTGATTTACCTGATGGATTTATCATCTTAAAAACTAGAGAGAACAGCTGTGATAGGAACTTACTGAAAAATGAAAAACTATATATTCATGATTTTAAAGATTTATGTCTTTAGTAGGAACCAACGTGGAGGTCAGAGAGTGCAGAGCGACGGACAAACATGTCATTGGTTTTGCTTTGCACGTGGGATTTGTTGACAGTAAGAAAAATACAGAAAAACATAGATAACGAAAAAACTTATAATATAACTGAAAAACAGAAATCATACAGAATGGATTTGTTCTTATGTGAATATGAAACTCATCAGATCTGTTGGAAAGTGAAAAATAAAATACACAATTTAAGCTCATACAAATGTTCAATATATATGTTTTTAATAAATTCTCTTTAATGGGACGTCTTTCTCCTTTTCTTTGCTGTTGTTGTATATTTAAACGTCTTCGAGAAAAAGATTTGTGAAAAGCGAAGAAGATCGAGAAGATCGATTTAACTCTTTGAATCAGGAGATGATTACTAAAGCTCAACATGGACCACCTGGCTCTGTCCAAAGATAAAACCTCTAAAGTTCACTCGTGTCTCTCACCTGTTTACACAAACAGAGACGTAAGGTGTGGTTTTATGAGAATTTCAGTGAATTTCCTGAATCTTGAGAGACGCAGTGGTGGAAAGTAACAACAGTACATTTATAATACTTGGTATTGTCATCGTTTGCAGCTGTATACTTGTAATCCAACAAAATTCATTGGCAGATATTGTACTTTTTTACTTTTTAACACTGTGATGAAGTGATGAACACATTAATGCATCAATAATAATCTAATAGGTAATCTAATATCTAAATATTAACAAATATTAGCAATAAAAATAGTGCATGATGATGCATAATGAGTACTTTTACTTTTGGTGCTAAAATTATGTTTTGATGCCAGTTCGTTAGTATTTTTACTGAAATAAGACTTTGAATGCAGGACTTTTACTATGAATAAGTATTTCTGCAGTGTGGTATTTGTGTCTTTTTAATCGGCTCTTTATTTCAGCAGGTTTTTACCTCCAACAGACAGTTTTAGCATTTCTTAGCTTCAGGGTGTGATGATGCATCTTGTTTACATTTCAGTTTGTGTGCACAGTTTAAAGACGACACAGCATATTAAACTCAGATCTTCAGAGGTGTCAGTAGGTGTATTTTCTTTAGATTGGACAAAGCCAGGTGAGCCGTTTATTTTTGCTTCAAGACCTTAAAATTCAGCTAAGGGAATAAGTGCATTTCCCTTTTTACTCTTTGAATGAATGCACACACCTGTCTCATGCATTTTAAAAAGTGCGACAACAGACAGACGGACGGACAGACGGACACAGGGCTGCGTACCAGTGCAGCAGAGGGGATGTTGCCTTTGGGACTGGTGACTATGCTGTTTCTCGTGCTGTTTGTCTGCGGCTGTGCGGGGAAAACACAAAGCGCCGGTGTTAGTGCTCGGCTGGTTGTAAAGTGGGTGGTTACTGTCAGAAAATTAAAAAAAAATCACAGTGCAATACAGGTAAAAATAGCAGATGGATGCAAAGAGCTCTGGAGACAAAAATAGTGGAGTGAAACTGTCCAGAGTTTGAGCGAGCAGTCAGTCAAACAGCAGACAGGCTGTAGGTTTCCCCTCGTTTATGACCACGGGAATAATTAGATAGAAAGGTTTTTACTCAATTCATCACATCAGCTCATTTCTATCAATCAATCCCAGTCAGAGCTCAGATATTACAGTCTTTTTTTTTTTTTTTTTGCCTTTCACTGACTGCGGATGCTATTTGGCAGATGGCAAATTAAAGCAACGACAGCTGTGCACATCTGCAGCATCTGTCAGATCTAAAGAAACAAGCGTCAATTTTTTTTTTGCCAAACTACACGCACTCTTCCTAAAGACATCAGTACCTCTTAATGCATCCCTCCTCAGAAAAACAACACTCAGCCGCCTCATCTCAGCGGAGGAAGACGAGGTCAGAAAGAGACGAAAGGGCCGAGAAGCTGAACGAGATTCATTCACACACACATAAGACGCTATAAACAGCCGACAACATGCTAAATATACAGACGTCCTGTTTTATAAGGACTCACACAGACAGAACCAACAATTCCTCCTCTCATAAGACAGCATGCACAAACACATAAATGCAGACACGACATGCTTAACTCTGCATTTTCTGCTCAAGAATAAAAAAAGCACCATTACAGGGTGAAGATGGAAAAGGGAAGAAGAGAGAAATGGCTTTGCAGAATATGTAGATTCTCATTTTAACCACACATTTGCACAATATTTAGTGCTTTTGTGCATTTTAAATTGGATCAAAACTCCTCTAAAGTGAGTCAATACCTGTCGTCAACTCGGATGACGAATGTGTTTGTCACTGCTGCTCACTCTCAGGTAGGAAAACTACTTAACTATTTAAAAGGTTTGAATGATTTTAAATGCAGCGGATCAGCAGGCACATGCTAAAAGGAAAGTTGAATGTTACATCACGACTCGGCCCATGAAACAAATAAATATCCACAAATATTTAGCTTAATTATACAAAACAGATATGGACAAAAAAAGGCAGCTAAAGGAGGTCCTGCTCTGAAATAATGGTCCTGTTTGACTTGTTTTGTTCTGTAACTAATGATCAATTAATGTGGTAAGAGTGTGATTGATTAATTTATGTCAGACAAACAGTCCAAAAGCCAAAAATATTCCATTAAAATCAGAAAAAAGTTTAGATTTTAGAGGTTAGAACCAGTTAAAGTTTGGTACTTCTGTTTGAATAATGCTTTAATTCAATAATTTGCCTGTTTGCACACACAGTAGACAGTAATAAACATAAAGATTCATTATAGTTTGTGTCTCCTGATCAATGTGAGTCTCTCTTTTAGCTCTGTGTTTGGTCTCCTCCACCTCCTGAGGGAAATATCTGTTTCTTTATATAATAATTTTGATTAACTCTAACTCCTTTTATTTATACACAAAAGTAGTTTAGCTGCATTTTGAGGAAGGTTTCCAACAGGTTATGACACATCAATGAGTTATTATTGCAACTACCGACTAATTCAGGCTGTGAAAGTAGAGATTTTTCACAATATTTTAAATTTATGTATAGCTAGTTGTTCTTGCTTTTGCTTTTTTTTGCTGGAAACAAAGGTTGATGAACAGATTCAACCAAAACATCAAATCATCAACAAATTTGAGGGTTGTAAAACTAAAGAAATGTGCTAAATGAAGCTCAGTTGAAGCATCAAGCTCTTACACAATAAACCACAATGCTGTTTCGTATCTAAAGTAAGCAGCCATTTGATTTGATGTGAACTTTTTCAGAGACACTCCTGAGTGGAGATTTCTGCAGCCGGCGAGGTGACCCCGTCGGTGGCATTACGCTGGAATTACGGTCGCACATTAGTGTCACTGAGAATCAAAGGGCGAAAATCAGACGGCAATTTTTAAAGCATTGAATCTCCCCTTTGAAGGTTTTCGCAGTGATGTTTATCCTGCCGGCAATCCAGCCAAAGGGATAAACAACTATTCAGCTGAAAAGGCTAATTTAAAATCCATCATGTGTGCAGCCGTCTTGTGCAGCGTCCTTATTTTCTGCCACTCAAGCTCAGAGGAGTCGTGTTGACGTGAAACTCTGCAAATCTGATAACCGCAACAACTGTCTCTAATGATGGACAGTAAAGATGGGCAATGGTTTATTTCTCATTTCTATATTAAATTTTTGGACATATTGATGATTGATACAGCTGCAATTTCTTTAAATATTTGTGGTAGGAGTTGAATTTTCAGATTGCTGATAAATTAGCAGTTAAACGTGCGCGTAGAAAGTAGAAAATTAAAACATATTTAAAACATTATTGGTGAGTTTGTCCACCACTACAGTGAACATGATATTAAACTTATCATCAAAGAGGAACTAAGCTGAGAGTCTCAGACAAATTGAATAAGGAGGGAAATGTTTTTTAATGGGAGGATGAAAGATTTGTCTAAAAAGTGTCTTGAAAGGAGTAAAAAAAAAAGATCAGACTGAGCAGTAATTGACAGCATTTTTCCAAGAAACACAAACCACCCAGACTGAGAAATCATGAGATTGAGCGATGTGCTGCAGCGTTTGGGTATTTATCTCAAAGCAGAGTCTTTGTTAGGAGACGGGAGGTGATTCATATTCCTCCTAAATGAATTATCTTGGCGTTATAGGACCACAAAAGACTAAAATACCTTCTCTGCAGTTTTAAGAGGAAGAAAGCGACCGCGGTGGAAATGAATAATGATGTTTAATATTGCAGGAAATGGAGGCGAGTGGTTTGCTCGGTTTGTGCATCAATTACAAAGTCCATTTGGGAAGCACTGCAGCCGCCGTGAGTCTACTGATATTTCTCTGAGTCACTGTCTGATCCAACAAACATCATTTCAGATTTACATACCGAGGTCTTCTCCTCTTGGTCTTTACATCGTGTTAAAAACATTCAGCGTTTAGCCAATTTGGCTTCAAAACAGTGTAATATCACCCAGTTTGACATTAAAGCTGGCTCTTTCCTGCATAATGTGATGATTTCTTTGCCCACTTGAAGGGAACAAGGTGGAAAACATCAACATATCAATTTTATAATTACATTTTTTCAAAGTTAATTTTCACTCTTCTTTTAGCTGTGGTTTGGTCTCCACCAGCTCCTAAGAGAAATATCTAATGTCTTTTTAGCACCTAAATGTTCCACTTTCTTTCCCACTTTGTCACAAACTTCATCTGTCTGCTGTTTGATGCCGGGCAGGTTGTATTCGGTGGGTTTATCGGACCTAAATGGCTTAAAATGACACTAAAAATACAGCCGACGAGACCGAACCAAAACAGTGAATTTACAAAAAAATTAGCCGAAAGATGCTAAAAACCTGCTGAGTCAAGTGTTAATTCTTTGTTGGGTCATCACTATGAGAAACACCTTTCACATCACGCATCATAATTAAAATCTTAATTTAGAAATATTGAATAATGCAGCTTTAAACTATTACTACAACTTAATGTAGTTTTAGTAGCTTGTTGTAATTTAAGACACTTTAATTATTGCAAATATTCGCGAAATCTGGCTATAGGAAGTTAACACTGTAGATCTTGTATGACATTATTTTTCAGTTAACTGTTATTGGAATTATAATACTAATAATATATATATCAATGGCCTTACTAATAATAACTCTATAATGTAATGTTTATCTATTTTTGTAAAAGTGGTGCTCAGTGGGTTCATCCAACAGAGACCAAACTTCATCGTTATCTGAAGAGTCACTGTTGAGACATCTTGGTCACGTATAACTGTTGTTTTACAATTTAAATGACTTTATTTGAGCGTGTAGCTTGGACTTAATTCACATCAAAATATAGTCATTTCATTTTTTTTTTTTTTACCAATTTTAGCCAAATTTTAACCTGAAACTCAACAAATCTGTGCTTTTTGTGAAGTTTAGTGTGCAAATACTCAGTTTTGTTCCTCAGTATCTGAAAATAAGAGAGCAGTTCCCTAAAATAACATTTTAGGGATGTTAATTTGGGTGTAAAAGCTCACAGAAACAGTATTTCTTGCCATGACTTCCATAATAGAGCCATCATTAATAATAAAGATTGATACAGTAGTTTACCACAAACATTATATAAGAATTGATTTTTTACTCCGTTGATTGCCTTCAGCTACTGCAAAGAAAAAATGGGCATATTCCCAGGAAATTGCTGGAAATTGAGATGTGCGTGTAAAACAAAGAGAGGAAAGATGCCTGCGCTCATGCAGGAACCCAGAAATAGCTGCAGGCTTGTGTACATTGGTGTGACGTCAGGGCGCAGCGAAAGAGAAGCTGCGATTATGTAATGATAGATTAATCATCTGGTGGGAAATAATCTGAGATTAGCATCAGGGCACCAGAGGGGAGAGGGGAGGGGTGGAGTGCAGAGGAAGAGAGGAAGAGGAGAGGATGAAGGAGGAAAAAGGAGATGCAGGTTAATGAGAGAGTGTGTCAGAGAGAAACAGGTCAGGAGAGAAGAGAGGAAGTGAACAGATGCTTCAATATTTAACAGATTTTATACAATTTTAAAAGGTTCAGCGCTCACAGAGACTTTATTTCATACTTTGTTCTGTATTGTGTGCACAGAATATTATACTGCATGAAGAGGATCCATAATTTGAGCACATAAAAGTCATTTTCTTGTGCAAGTTTTACATTTTGCATACAAGTTATTATAGTGTTTCAGAAAAATCCATGTTTTATAAACACAAAATATTATCTTGCAGAAATAGGAGAGATATCTTGGAACAGGATAGATATCATATACACATAAATCTATAATCTTGTGCAAACAAGATCCATATTTTAAACCTGAAGTAAATAAAATATAATATATTCAATAAGATCATATGTTTCACCTTCATGTTATTATCTTGTTTAAAAAAGATTTCACATCTTAAGGACACAAGAATATCATATTACAGAACATATTTAATAGGAGTTAGTTATTTAAACTCCCTCATAGGTTTGGGACAGCTGCTTTGCACTTTTTATGCTTCTAGAAAATAACTACAGATCAATATCTTGTACGAGTAAAGTAATTATCTACAATGAGTTTGATCATGTTTGCCTACATGTTATTATCTTGTTTAAAAAAGATCCATATCTTACGCACAAAAAATATTATCTTGCGCAAACAAAATCCATATCTTGTGTTCATAAAGTAATTATCTACTGCCAGTTAGATTCATACATTTTGCAAACAACTAAACATCTTTAAAAAAACAAAATATTAATTTAGGTGAAAAAGGTCCATATTCTGCACATGGAAGTTATTTAATTGGAAAAATACATTTATGTCGGCACAGGTTTGGGAACTCCGCAGCTTTTGCTCACACTGACTCGTGCAAACATGCATGACAACACATGAACACACAAACACACACTGTGCTGAGTGCATTACACACTGTGCATAGACACTAAGAGAACAAACAGTGAGGCTGAGGAGGAGGGACAGAGGTGCACCGATCACGTCA
Source organism: Scortum barcoo (assembly GCA_023238725.1). NCBI lineage: Eukaryota > Metazoa > Chordata > Actinopteri > Centrarchiformes > Terapontidae > Scortum > Scortum barcoo. The sequence goes on along the minus strand of CM041545.1, from coordinate 21,345,662 downwards.
GCCTCGCTCGACTCGCTGCAGATTCAGCGTCTCAGTATCCTCTTCAGGAAATGAAAGCAATCCTTAAATGAGCTCCGCTTTGGCACGGGGAAATATTTGGGGTGAAAAATGTCTGCAGTAGAGTGATGCAAAGTGCTCAGCTGTGCCAAACTGAGGAGGAAACAGCCACTTAGAGAGAAGATACCGCCAACCTTCAAAATAAAAGGGTGAAATATTCTTCGTGCATTGGTTCCCCTTTGGAAAACACCAACATTAAAAAGGTGTCTGTTCCTTCTTTTAGTTCTTTTTTGTATTTCATTCTAACAAAATTTAACTGACTTTATGTGACTTTTGTGATGTTGTTCTATCTTGATTCTAGATGAGACTTGAAAACCAGTTTAGTTTGGTCTCTGTTATTTCATTTAATGATGGTTATTGGATAAACAGGATTTCTTGTTTAAAAACGTATAACCTTTAAAATAAAAGATCCTTGTTGGTGTTGCATGTTCCTTCCTTGAGTTAGAATTTGTATTGTATGCTTGTCTTTCTCACTAATTGTTTGTTTTAATAAACTTTTATAATTCAACTTTATGACTTTTGTGATCCATCTTAATTCTGCGGTTTAGTTTGTTCTCAATACTGTTATTTAATTATGGTTAATTAAGTGTTGGTACATAAACAGGACTTATATGTTTAAAAATATATATTTAAGATTATGTTATATTATAATTGGATATCAGAGTATTTTAACTTGTGGTTTCTAACCACGTTGTTCCATTAAGTCTTTAATATTTACTATTATTACTATGACTATTGCATTTAATGTCTTTTGAACATTGTTTATAATATGAACATTTTCCAGTTTGGCTAATTTTCTACTATTCTACATGACTTGATTATATTTAATGATTTGTAACAGGGTATTTACTACAATGACTGATGTAAACTGTGGTACTTGTTCAGCTGAAAATAAGAAAACAGTTGAATTATCTGTCTGTTTTTATCAGGATTACTGTATTACTCTTAAAACAGACCCTCTCTCTGGTACCAACAGAATACTCAAATATAAAACATGACTTGATTATCGACAAATTAATTCATTTAAAGCCAAAATTACAGAAAAATGCATGGATGTATTGTTGAACTACAACATAAAATAAAAACAGAAAAAGACTCTGCGCCTTTAAGACCAAGAACAATATCTTGAAAACATTAAAGTGAACGGCACGGCGCCCAACAAAGTCAAATCACCTTGAGCATCTGCTTTTCAACGAAACATTTATGGAATAATAAAAGTGGACACAAAGGGCGTCTGAGCGGCGGAGAGGCGGCCGAGGAAAGAGAGAGGTGGACGAAAACAAAAGGGAGGTAAGAGAGGAGAGACGGGCGAGCTCACCTTGACATCAGCCTTCTTGTTGAGGAGACTCTTGGCTGCTGCAGAGAGGCAGAACGACACACCCTCAGATGGGAGAGTACACATCATACACCTTCAGACGGCAGTCTAAATCTAAATCTGCTCACACACTCTGCTGCATGCATGCAAAGGCCAGGAAGTTCACGTCAAAGCGCTGGAAAATCTCAAAAATGACCATGCAGACCGCAAACAGCTGAGTGACAGTGCTTATTTCTCCACATGTCCTACACCCTTAAGAGGACCAAAAGAAAAAAAAAAACGGTGGACAGAATTCATCCCTCCCACCGTCCTTTAAAAAGACATTAAAAACCCAACGACACTCACACACATTTAAAAATTTGCATCCAACTGGCACCTCCTAACCCTGATCCACTGCCCAAAGCATTAGATAAGCAGAGGGCATCAACCATGAGGGAGGGAGGGGGAGAAAAAGTCAAACTAATTCTCCATATAATCCAAATACACTCACACACAGATGCACGCACAGGAACAGATAGAGAGATTAGGAGTGAAAGCATGAGGGGAGCGGAGATGCAGGTACGTGATAATGGGTTTGTTAATCTCAAGCTGGATTAGTCGGAGTTCATTGATGGGTGGAAAAACGTAAACATCACTTTGTGCATGATTAGAAAAGCCCATAAAGTGTCCATTAATGATAAAGAGGAAGGAGAAACAGCAGCAGTATTAATGCTCAATTTGAAAGCTTGCTGCACATTTTTTTTTCTGTTTTTGCACCTCACACTTCCCAGCATCCTTTTCTCTGAGCATCTGCATGCATAAGAAACCTGCATGCATCCCCTAATCCCCCCCCAAAGAGGAAATGTGACCGTATTGCACAACCCACGACAGGTCAAAAAGATATCTGAGCAGTAATACTCTGCGCTCCCTGATGAGGCTGCTTACCTTGGCAGACATTTGAGAAGCATTAGAGAGAGAGGGGAGGGGGAGAAAAGATTTAGGATTAAAACGAGCGGAGGGGACGGAGGAAATGCTCGATGTCGTGACTCATGAGGGGGAGATTTCCTTTTAATCACGCCACAAGTTCAGTGCGAGGAGCGGATGTTAAGTTTTTACGAGAGGAGAGAGGTGGGGTGGGGGGATGATGGGTTACCTTGCTCCACGATGCCGGCGGTGGTTCCGGCCACGGCGCTGACGGAGGCCGGAGCTGTAGTCTGCCGACCGACTGAAACAAAAACAGGAAGGTGAGGACGAGAGTGGCAGCTAGAGTCAGGTAGAGCCGCTTTTAAAGGGATAAGTCTGGAAATCTCCAAAAAGTCTCATGAAAATACTAAAACCTACAACACTTTCTGATTTTCTGCATTCAAGAGAGTAAAAGTACAAAAGTAACAGACTTTAAGTACCAAAAGCAAAAGTACTCATTATGCAGGATGGCATATTTCAAATTGACATACATTATATTACTGGATTTGTCTGGTTTCTTTTTCATTTTGGACTTAATTCAAGTAATGTTTTATCACTGAGAGAGTTTCTGTTTTCAGGGTAATATAGCAATCCTGATAAAATCCGACAAATAATTAAACTATTTTCTTATTTTTAGCTGAACAAGTACCACAGTTTGTATCCATCGTTGTTAGAAATCATTAAATATTATAAAGTATTATAAACTGGAAACGTTCAAAAGACGTGTTAAATTGCATTAAAAATGTTTACTGAGCTTTGAACTGATCATTTCCAGCTGCAGCATTAAAATTATGAACATATTAATAATATTATAATAATATTAATATTTATATTAATATTAATAATCAATTATTATAATCCAATCAAATAAAGTATATTATTTTGAAATGTGCCATCCTGCATAATGAGTACTTTTAGTATATTTACACTGAGGGATTGTTAGTACTGAGTATTTACTGCTGATACTGCTGAAAGACAGTCAAAAATCCACCTGACTTTACAATATTTGCAGAATTTAAGGGCGCAATCACATTTTAAAGCAACTATTTAAATGAACAAATAGCACTTTTTATGCATGATTCTGTGACTTTTACAGTTTAATTTGTTTTCAGAGATGCTTTCTTGCTTGTGTTCATCAGATGTTTCAAACTCTGATTTAAGAACCGTGCAAACAAGTTATATTTTACGGGATTATGTTAACGAAGGCACGAAAACCGAGCAAGTATATTTGCTGCATTTCCTGCTTACTCTAACACTGCCGCCCATCAACCTGCTGTGTGTGTGTGTGTGTGTGTGTGTCTGTGTGATGTGTGAAGAGATGGCAGAAGACAGATGGCATGTCATCCTGTCCTCCTCTGCTCTCCCGCTCAGACCGCTGACATGTTCCCTTTCTCAACTCCCTTTTCGTCTTTTTCGACCAGCAGACACTCACCAGAGAAGTTCCTGGAGACGAGCATGGTGGTCAAAATGGCGCCCTGTGCGGGAGAACAAGAAAAGACTAGGGTCAATGGTGACAGTCATGACCGAACGAGCACTCGGGTCACTTTTTAAAGTCGTGATGGAAAGTTTAAAGAATAGAGGTGTGAATCAAAGCTGCAGCAGGCGAGAGAGCAAGAAGAAGAAGAAGAAGAAAAATTAAATAATTTTAATAAAGTAAAAAGGAGAAAAATATGTTTAAAAAACCTTCATACAACCTAAAGAAGTCTCTCCAAATATTTTCATTTTCATTTTTGAGGGGGTCCTATTTGAATAAATATCCAAACGCTTTACATGTGAACTAAACCTGCAGATCCATCAAACTGCAAAACAGCCAGACATGAGGACATTTTCTGTGACAGCAAAACGTCTCACCTAAACATTATAAATGATATATTTCACTTTTTAAACACACACTGAGCTTTAACATGCACATTCATCTATCTATTCTGTAATCCTGTATACAGACGTGTATGCAGTCATGTACATAAAGTAATCGAGTACTTTATCCATTTAAATCCAGATTCCTTTGCACTGTGTGTATTTGTTTACAGTTTTCAGTACATTTAATTGTATATACATATTATATGTTCCTGCTTTATATATATTTATATACATACTCCAACTTAACCTTACTTAAGTTTATTAAGTTTACTTTGTTCTGCTTTGTTTTTAGCTGCTTGTCTTTTTCTATATTTCTGTAAATTCTGTCAATCTGTAAATTGTTGTTGAGTAAATTAAACCTGAGTCATCTTCTTTCTCTGTGTTTTGATTTTAATAAGAGTCTCAACTTAATGTCTTGTCATTTAATGTTTTTATGAAACAGGCTCATTAAATTATCTAATCTATTTTATCTAAATAGCACAGTATAATTAATTCGCCTCAAGGGGCTTCACAATCTATACAACATAGTTGCCCCAAGAAAACCTCTTCCAAAGAGAGAAAAGATGACACTGATGTGAAAACATCTCAGTGGTTTTACTGTGAGTGTTTCTCTCGCTCACGGCGGTCGTTAGAGAGAAAACAGGAAACAGTCCTTTTCTTTCCTGTCATAACATTTATAACTTTCAGCTCTCTATCTTTCTTCAGATGAGCTTAACTGGCACGACGGTTAAAGTTATATTATTAACAAAGCCTAATTATGTTTTACACCAGAGAGCAAAATAGACGATCACAAGATGGCGAGATTTCTCTTGGCTCGCTCTCGACCACGAGGTGCCAAATATCACACGACCGCTGGGTCTCTAAATGTGTCTGAATGAAGCTCTGAGATGAGGACAAGAAAGGAGGAGAGTCTGTGATGAACGTGAAATCTTGACATCTGAAAAGGTTCAGATGGATTCACGTTCGCTCGTTTGCCTGAAGTCGTTTGTGTGAAGATGCAGAAACTGTGGAGGGACCTTGAGTTTCCTTCTGGCGTTGAACTTCTTCAGGCACTCGACCGTCTCCTGCCTGTGCATCATGGAGGCCACTGTTGAGCGTTGCTGCGGGGAGACAGGAGAAAGAGATGCTGAAAATAAAACATTAGAGGAGCCGCTCTGACAGTGACAGGTTTATGTGGGCAGGAGCTGTCGGAGATACTCGCTTCCCTGGAACGTGTTGATGCCGAGGCTCTTTAGGTGACGACATCTTTGGCAAAAAATCCCGAAGCGAAACAGATTCAGCTCGGCTATATGCCGTCCTGACAATCATCATATACACTGACTCTGTCTTATAACACAGTATATAACAGTACACTGCTCTGCAAAGGGAAGCAGTCAGAGGTAAAAGTAGAAATACTGTGGTAATACTACAAGTCAAAGTCCTGCGATGAAATGTCACCTAAAGTAAAAGTGCACAATAAGGGTATTATTAGAAAAAGTCATAATTCAGAAAGATGTTGCACTATTATATTATTGGTATTGGTACTTGATCTGAAAACTACATGTCATTCATAAAAGCCCACAAAGGATAAGAGAAGGAGATTTAAATGTTATTGTGATATATTGCAGTATTTATATTATTAACAAATTAGTTTTTAGTTTAGTAATGCTTCATTTTTTGGATGTGGTGGAGGTATTTTCAGATGTAAACTAGAACTGCACTGACTAAGTTTTGCTATAAATACATTTAAATGGTTGTCTGCTTATAGGAATGATCCTTTTTCTCTGCATGATGGGCGACTGGAAAAATGCCTGTGACATTTCAATCACCTCTTATTGTTAAAGGTCATGAAAAGCGCTGAACTTCCTTTTCTTCCCACTTTTACGTGCAACCAAAAAAAGCCTCAGATAAACTCTGCACACTTTAACTGCACATATCAGAGCACCCCGGTGTGTTTCTGGTGATCTTTTTGCTGATGAAGAGTTCATCCTGGACATAAGTTGCTCTTTTTTCACCCTCCTGTGGAACAAACCGTCCGCGATAAGCTGACCCAGGATCTGCATGTATCACAGATTGCATGTTTGGAAACAGATGGTGGTGATATTTGGCAGCTTTTTTAACAGATGTTCAGAAACTTGCTGTTGGAGGATTTACAAATTACAAAAAGCTGGCCATGAAATATTGATTCCTGTATGCGGTAAAGGGGCGCTGGGTGTGTATAAATGTGTACTTACGCAGACCCATGGGTGCTTCAGAGCCTCCTGGGCAGTGATTCTCTTGGCTGGGTTGATCGTCAGCATCTGGTTGATCAGATTTTTAGCCTCTGGAGTCACCGTGTCCCACTCTGGGGAGGGAAACTAAAGCACAGCCATGCATGCCAACACACATATTAAAGATGTGAGCGGTGTACCACTGATTCAAAAAGAGAGAGAGAGATAACGGCGACTTTCTCACATCGTACGCTCCTGCTTTGATCTGCTGGTAGAGTTTGTGCTGGTCCTCGTCCCAGAACGGAGGATATCCAACCAAAAGGATGTAGAGGATCACACCTACACAGCCAAAAACACAACCTTTGTCTGAGCGACGAGAAGGAGGATGAGAGAGGAGGCGGCAAGAGAGAGAGAAAAGAGCTTACCACATGCCCAGATGTCTACAGGTTTACCATACGCCTCCTTCCTCAGCACCTCCGGGGACAAATAGCCGGGGGTCCCCGCAAAGCCTGCAAATAAACACACACAGAAACACACATCAGCTTCCAGTTTCTTTTAAATCAGCACGATTTTACACACAAAACAGCACGTGGCTGGAGGAGACTGTAAACATTAGTATTTTTAGGAAGTAAAGAAACAAGGTCCACAAACAAAACACTGGACGTCAACACAAGAGACGTACAGTCAATGAGCGCCATCGTTTGCTGATGTTTATCACTGTAACCATGATGACGAAAGCCCGAAAAAACCAAACAAACCAAACAAAGTAAAACACTCCAAAGATCAGCTGGGTTTCTCGTACTTGTGTAATATTTGGGATGATCTTCTTGGAGCTGTGCTTTAATATAACACAGATATATACTAATGCACGTATAATAACAGGTTTTGTTGACATGTAAAATGTTTAAATTCAACATATTTATCATTATTGTTCAATATCACAGTCACTACATGATGCTGAAAGGTGTTTTTAATGATTTATCCTCCCCGTTTACAGACATGAGGTGGTCAAATTATTAAAAAAACACTTAAATATGTAACATCACAGCACAACATCACCACTAACTACCACCTCAGTGCTAAAATACATAATTAAATGAACACTTCAGTGAGTATGTTAATAAAAACTGAAAATTATATATATCATTAAAGTTGTAAGTTGTTAGTAAAAGACAGGAAAGCCCCAAATCAATAAATATGTAAATGATTAAGATACCAAAATAATGATGAATCATGGCTGAAATACACGAGCAGGATAAAAAGACTTTACTGTTCCCTATGCTGTATTTTTCCCTCCACGGTGGGGCCGAGAATCACTGAGTGTTTTATGAAAATGAAGCTTAATGCATAGTCAGAGCTTTTAGTTTGCCGCAGCCTCTTTATAACAAATCTTCATGTTGGCTCGGGGACAAATTAACTGTAAGAAAGTCGTCACTCGGTTCAGTCTGGCTGAAGTTTCTGTCGGGCTTTTCTAAAAACTCATTGTTAGCTTCCAAACAGGAGGACAAAGAAAGAAAACATGAATTAATAACTGGAAACCAGAAACAAGATCGAGGAGGCTGTTCAGTCGGATGAGACAATATTAGGAGGTAAAAAACAGTTAACAGACTTTAGACCTGGTCCTTTATGGTCAGACTTTAGACCTGGTCCCCTTTGTAGGTCTGTCCAAGGTTTAGGATGCCACTGATCCAAACCAATCCCAAATATTTTTTTTCTGTTAATAAATCACTACATATATTTTATAGAAACATAAGTATTGTTTGTGTTTACTCTGATTTCTATATTTACTCTGTCAAACCTGTAATAAATTTTAAAAAATGACATTTTACCCAGCATTTTAACGCTGTTTGCTGCTTTGTCATCTGTGATTTGAGCTTTCCTTACATCGTTAAGAGTTTTGCAGAGTCTGATCAGGGACTTAGTCCAAATGTGTGTTTTATTATTGTGTGTGTGTGTGTGTGTGTTGACCTACCAAACCAAGCCTGCTGGTCTCCCTGAACCTCGATGGCCAGGCCGAAGTCAGCCAGCTTCACCGCGGCGTTCTTACACTTGCTGGCCAGCAGCAGGTTCTCCGGCTGCACGTTGGACACAAACAGGTAAAAACACATGTGAGAAAAACTCTGCTGAAGTGACCTTTAAACACAACAACTTCAAAGTCTGTGACCACGTAAACATCCAGATTAAAACAACACGCTTCCTTTTGTTTTGTTTCTTTGCATTCAGGAAACTTTAGATTCAAGGGGGCACATCTGTAAAACCAGTGAAAATATTCACAGCTCAAAATTATAATCTGCACATTATCCACAGTTTCATTGTTTATACAGTGAAATAAATTCCTGTTATATTCAGAAATAACATCAGTACAAAGATATTTTTATATCATGGATGGATTCTGAAGAAAACTGGCCCTTTGACAGACATGTTAAAGGTCCCCTCCCACATAAGAGTAAAACATCCAGACTAAGAGAGAGACAGTGGAGAGTAATTTTGCAGCTGCTTGAGGTCCTGTTTGTTTTCTTATTGGTCATTTTGCAGCTCTTTATTGGTATTTAGAGTCTCTTTTTTCTTTTTTTTCTCTCTTTAGTTTTGCTTCTCTTTCGGTCATTGCATCTCTTTGCAGTCATCTTGTCTTTCTTTGTGGTTATTTTTCATCTCTGTGGATGTTTTTGTCTCTTTGTGGCTGTTTTGCATCTTATTGTGGTAGTCTTACTTCTCTTTTAGACATGGCGTCTCTTTGTGTTCATTTTGTGTCTCTTGGAGGTTGTTTTACATCCATTTAAGTTTGTATTTCATTTTTTGGAGTCATTTGACTGACTTTCTAACTAAGTAATCCATCCATGATACCAATAAGCTGACTACTTATCACCTCCTGACTCTGGTGAGGGGGCTCCGAGCGTGGCTGATTAAATTTCAGCGGTTGCATTCAGGAGAAAACTTACTATTGGTTTTCATATGAGATTTAAAGGAAAGCAGAAAAGAAGGGTGACGGACCGATGAGATGCAACCAGTCAAACCCGGATCCGAGGACTAAGAATAGCTATGGATAAAAAACACACACATTCATAGCAACACCCATACATACTCTAACACATAAATGCACACACACACTGAGACAGACAGATGGGACTTTAAAAATGTGTGTAAGCCTTTTTTTGGCCATTTGTTTACTTGAAGAAGACCAAACACAGCTTGTCTTTTTGCAACAGTCGTGTCTTTCCCGCTCAGACGCTGATGTAACAGCAATCTGACAAACATCTAGAGCCCACAGCACACACGGGGACAGCAGCTCCGCGTTGTATAACTGGTTAATGCTAAAGGTGATTGATCGGTGCCGTCCGCCAATAATCATTCCACCACAGAGGCACAAACGCAGCCGAACGTTGGGCTCCAGCTGCAGGAGATAACATCATCATGTCACCCTCTGCTGGCTGAAAACTCAATTAGAGGAGGTTTGACTCATGACGAGGTGGAGCCTGCTTAAATCTCATTACGTGAACAGTTAATCGACAGCTCCCAGCACTGAAATAAACCCTAAAAACATTTGTTAAAGACATAAAGAGGGTCTATTAGAAGGTAAAAGGTCTTTTGTTTGTTGACTGTGGATTGGGACAAATAGTTTGACATTTTGGGAAATAAGATTGTTTACTTGATACCATTTTTATATGAAGCAATCACCAGCAAATAATTAGCTGAGCTTGGAATAAAGATAGTAACCATCCAACCAACACCTATGAAGAAATCTAAATTATAAGCTTAAAAATTTGCTACAAACATTACTGATTAAACTACCGATTATCTTGATTAATCAACTTATCAATTGTCTATAGAAGATCAAAATTTCCCTGATCCTCCATAGGATGACGCCAAAGATGTTTAATATATAATATAAAACAGAGTATAACGGAAAAAAAGCTAATCATCCGCACATTGGAGAAGCAAGAGACAGTTAATGGTTGACATTTCTGCTTAAAGAAATATATTGATCCTCAATATAGTTAAAGACCATTAAAATAACTTAATTAGAAATAAGATTTAGTGTTAATGTTTTTTAAACGGAAAGTAAGAAAAGATTTTGTCAAAGGTAAACTAATCAAACGAGGTGCAGGTGATCTTACTTATTTGTTTTCCTTCCTAAATCACAAAAAGGGCAAGCTGGAAGATTTGTTTAATTGGAGAATAAAATAATAAAAATCACTGCAGTAAGAAAGACACATTATCTACAGCTTGGTATCCTTTTTTGTTGTTTCCTTTATAAAATCCACATAGAGCACCCTGGACTACAGTAACTCACTGAACACGCTGACATTTCATGAGGGTCAAATATCGATTTCCAACATATGAGGGGTCGTTCTCCTACACAACATACAGGACTGTGTCTTCTTGCCTCGTTTCCTGAAGAACTAATGAGAAAACAACAATGACGACAACAACGATGACAACATCTCGGCGTCTTTTTCTTTGTAGTAACTTCATAAACCTCCACAAGGGAAATCATCACACGACAACCTCACGACCTCCTCGGTGTGAGAAACCTTTAATACACTTCTGTCGAGTAAAAGAGTCCCAAAGAGTCCCAATGCAATAATGTGAGGTGAGCAGAGCCCAGTATGGACGAGGAACATGTTCCATAAACATATATATATATATATATATATATATATATATATATATATATATATATATATATATACATATATATGATATAAACATTACACTGAAAAAACAAGAATTACAGTGTTGTTTTGTATTTTAAAAAGATGCCAACGCTCCAACAAATCAGTTGTTATTTTGTCCAATCAGAGCATGTTTGTGCTAATTAAGTCAGTTGAAATCAGATTGTAGATTTATAGCCACTCAATACCGGGCTGAAAAGAGTCTGTTGCACCTGTAAACACACCTGACAGTGATGTGGTGGTGTACCAAAACAACATGGAGTACACCTCTGCATCACTGCAGCCAGGCGGAGGAGACTTTCAGCTGCTACAACTCTCAACAGCAGTTCTTCTCTTTTTCACTTAAAGTTTAATTAAAAATTCTTGCAAAGCTTAATAGAAGTATCACAGCAGCTACAGTCAAAATGCATGCACAGAAGTTAATTTAATGAAATTTAAGCAGAAACATACTCATGCATGTGCTGATAGATCAGGCCCACAGACATGCTCAGACATGCTGCCTTTAAATACGTCTTACTGCACTTACCGGTCTTCAGAAACTAGTACAACAGTCAGACGCAGACAAACACTTTAAAACAACTTTAAATCCCTCCCAAAACACACACACACACACACAGACACACACGCAGACACACACCCCTGCAGGTGGCTCACCTTGAGGTCTCTGTGTACCACCCCCATCTGATGGCAGTGGAGCACGGCCTCCAGGATCTGCTGGATGCAATGACTGCACGCAAACAGCAGGGGGGAGCAGGTTAGTCTGAGCACATTCAGCCCCCCAACTGGCACATCCATGCAGAGGCAGCGACATCTCAACACGGGCCACACACACATCTCACTCACTGCACACACACACACACTCACACATTTATCTAGTATAGGAAGAATCAGTCGCTGCACACACACACACAAAGAAAAGGTGTGAAGATTGAACCTGTCTGTGAACTATACTGAGGGAGAAGGTGTGCAGTTTGCTATTTTCTGTTTTCAGGAAAGGGCCAAACATTAGTCAGGCAGTGTGGGAGTGAGCTGCAGCTCCATGTGGGAGACACTGTGTCTAACCTGCACATTCTCCTGCGTAATTTATTCAGCAACGGCAGCAACACCGCCTTTGACGAAACAGTTTAGCAGGTTTCCAACCATCTGAGGTAGACGCTGCTCCGCTGTTACTCCACAAAACTCTACTCTCTTTCACTTTCTCTCTCTTTCATGCTTACTCTCTCTCTCTCTTTCTTCCAGAGTTTGGTGCTCTGTCTGCTAGGACCCACAGGAAATCACAATTCTAGTTCAGAGCGTCTAAAATAGTGCAACAAGAGCCCCGAAAGCAAATTCTGAAGACAGGCAGACACGCAAAGAGACGGACTGACAGACGGCAGGCACAAGCAAGTCAATTTAAATCACAGGCAAACAGAAATTAAAACATAACAGTAAAGAAAACACAAGCATGTGAAGAGCGACCCCTGATCAGAGAGTGCAATGCAACACAATGAGACACACACACACCTTGAGGTCCCTGTGCACTATGTCATGTTGGTGGGTGTAAGACACACTGTCTAGAATCTGATGGATACAGTGACTGTGGAGACAAAACGACAGGGTGAGGAGCAGATAAAAGAGGGAAGAACGAGAAGGAAACGAAGCATAAAGAAGGCGAATATCTGACAGGAGGAGACCATTTTTAAAGAACAAGTGAGTGAAAATTATTTCATGGTCAGTCCACCAAAAAAACAAACATATTTCTTGACTTATCTCAAACTCACTGTACAGATAAATTTACTTTCTGATGCAACCCAAATAGAAAGGAGGTGAATGGAGTTTCTTTTGTGTGACAAAAGGGAATATTTCTATCTAATTCTAACCTGCACTCATTGTTTTTCCTATAATACAGCATTCTGTCACTGTCCTATTTCTCAGATTATGCTTATTTATAAAGGCTGAACCAAATTTCATTGCAATCCCTTTAACAGCTGATGACATTTCTCTCCTACCTGCAAACATCAACCTGCTGCTGGATCACTAAAATCAATAGGATGCATCATATAAGTGCCATGAATGTCAAACATGGACAGTATTTGAATTTGGAGGAACTAAAGGGAAAAGTCGACATGAAAGGAAAATAAAAGGGACATGAATTCCTGTTCAAAAGTTTCATGGCGATCTGTTGATTAAACGATTAAACTAAATTTAATCCTCCTCCACTGCATTGGAGCGACAGCAGACATCTAAGAGACAGACATCTCAAAACCTGGACGCACAAAACTCCCCGCATGGCAGGAAACCACTGATGGTTAAATGAGAAAATATGTTTTTTTGGTATTCGGGTGAACCTGCCCTTTAACGGGGTGGAGAAAGTAGGGAGCGATTCTGTGTGCAGATGGAGTACAGAGAGGAAACTGTCAGTGAGATACTGTTGGACAGTAATCAAGCCATGCTAATCACACACCCACACACAAACACACAGAGTGACACACACACACAATTTATGCAAAGAAACAGGGTCGGATGAAAGCAGATGAGAGGGTAGAAAAGAAAATAACGGGGAAATTAAAGGTTAATAATACAGAGAAAATAACACAGATACTCTGAACATTGAAATTATTATCAGGGCTTTTATTTGGTTGCATATGTGCCCAATGGTCAAATTGGAAATGCAGTATGGAAGTACTGGTGTGAATACAAACAACAGCCCTGGTAGCACTTATTTTGTGCCAGTAGAGCAAATCCTGCGTCACTGACTCTCAATTATTGCAACAACAAACAGATTTGCTCCAATTTACTTACTAATGCTGAAGAAAATCATCCATGTTGGTGAATTTGGTGAAACTTGTGGTCACTGGTCAACATACTAGTATACGTATTTTCATAATATAATATTAGGAATAAAACAGTCAACCTGATAAAATGTTGAATGTTAGATATCTGTGTGCATTCAATTGATCACTGTAGGCAAGATACTCTTCAGTGCATTACCACTTAAAAGAAATGTATTGTAATGTAGATTTCAACATTAAGAGAAGAGCCATGGTTAATAAAACAGTATCATCTGCATAAAAATGTATATACGACATGAAATGGCAGGGGTGAAAATAATTCTGTAATAGTGAGTAGAGGAGGATCAAGAATAGATCCCTGAGGAACACCTATATCGGCACATGGCTTTTAATCATGAGAAGCTAATGTTTAATGGAGTGTTCATTAAATTTAGTTGTAATATAGTGCTTTAATTGTTTTTAGGTAAGTTTTCATACATTAAATGTTAAAAATGTTCAAAAAAGAGCATTAATTTCTTGTGTGTTAGCATGTGAGAACAGTATAAATTTATATATACTGTATACTATTAGCATGTATGAACCCCAAACAAATGGACAAAGTTAAAGTGAAAGCAAACTGACAGTTTTATTAAGAGGATAAATCCCTCGAGAAAAAAATATGTTATAGGTACCAACAGTGAACCATGAGCAAGCGGCTAATAAAACCCTGCCTCATTTTATGTCAGGTTCTGAATAAATTAGCATATTTTCAGTAAAGGTTGAACCCCGCCAGAACAAACTGAAACTACCACGAGAGGCACGAATAGAAAACACATCCACTGAACAGACACTGCAACAAAAGCAATGCCAGAAAAAAACATTGAATACGCTCTTTTTCAAGAAGCATTTTCACCATTAATTCTTTGTCATTATGTATTTTGTCCTCCTTTGTCCATCATGCCATCACACTCTACAACTCCTCACAAGGGGGGAGGAGGACATAGAGTAGGGGTGGTAGCCATTGTACATTTTACTTGTACAACACTTACATACATCGGACACTTTTTCCCCTAGTGCAATAACCCCATCATATGCAATAATGTGCAATAATTTTAATTTATAACACTTAACTTATACTTATACTATACAAAGCCATAACTTTATTTCACACGACGCCATACTCAGCTCTTTCTATTTACTTATAGTATTTTATTCCCATTCTTTATATTTTGTATTTTAAGTACTTACTGTTTTATTTTTCAACTGTGTGCTTCTATACCTGTATGCTGCTGGAAACGTAAATTTCCCTGAGGGAGTCATCCCAAAGGGATCAATAAAGTGAAGTCTAAGTCTAAGTCTAAGTCTTTTCTCCTGTTGAAAATCAGGATATGAAGATGAAAAAAGCCGAACCAAACGAGGCTACAGCTGCTTTTTTTTGCAGTAAGTGAATGTGTGAAAGAAGTGCTTGTTTAAATTCATCATGTTATTTTATGACGTTGCAGTAGATGCATCCGAGTGTAGATTCCTCTTGACGTCTGATGGTTATGATTATGTGCTTGACTTCTTGTAAATACACTCTGCTCTGGTTTATTTACGTGGGGTGATAAAAAGGCCATAGACGGGATTAGGAGCGAGACATAAAGATATTCGAGGAGGATGAAAAACTGCTGGAATAAAAACAGCTTTTACTGCATTCTGCCTCTTTCCCTCCTCTTTTTAATGTTTCAGTCCCCATCTTTCTTTCTCTCTCCCTCTCTCTCTCTCTCTCTCGCCTCCACAAACCGCCTCCACAGTCAAATTGATTTAAGTCTACCTCCTGAGGGGGTTACAGCGTGGGCATGTGTGCATTTTGTGCATGTATATGTTTCCATCTGTCTGTGAATTCTGACGCTGGGGAAAACTCCTCGACCTCGATTGCAATTCAGCTCACAGAAAACAGTGCAGAGGTATTATCCATCCGAACTGAAGCCTCTGAGCGCAAAAAAAAAAAAAAAAATGTGTCAAAATTTTCTAATGAGAGGAGCCGAAAGTCTCGGGTCTGCTGGAGGACTGCAGAGGCTGGAGGACTGACACATGGAGGGGGTGAAGAAGAAGAAGAGGAAGAAAGAGAGAGAGATGGAGGCCGGAGATGAGAATCACTGGGTGTTTACCTGGCGTCTGCTTCACTGTAGTACTCTCTAGCAACAATATCCTCGAACAGCTCCCCTCCTGTCACCCTGAGAAATGTAAAAGACGAAGGTTAAAACAAAATTATATACGTGTATTCACTCAGGCATCTTACACACACACACACAGGCAGGAGGGGGATGTCCTCATTAGGGGGAAACCCCGGCTGCAGGATTCACTCCGACTGGGTTGCCATGGAGACTGGCTCCGGTGTGGGGGAGTGTGGCTGAATCTATGTGTGTGTGTGTGTGTGTGTGTGTGTGTGTGTGTGTGTGTGTATGCGCTAAAGTGGAAGCCGCAAAGATGGAGGTAGGGAGGAGGGGAGGACTGTTATGTAATGACTGAGGGGGGGAACTGCCTTGGAAGCGAGGAGGGGATGAAGAGAGGAGGAAAAGGAGGAGGAGAATGCGAATGTAAAGATGGAAGGAAAGAAAGAATAAAAAAGAAAAAGTAAGTAAGGGAGCCTTGAGGAGACAGATGCAGAGAGGATTATAGGGAGGGAGGGGTGAAAGATGGAGCACCAGGGGAGAGAGAAAGAGGGAGGAGGAAGAGGAGGAGGGAGAGACAGCACAATATGGCAGTGAAAGAGAAGAAGAAGGGGTGAGGAGGAGGAAGAAAGGAGGGAAGAGGAAGAGGAGGGAGGCAACGAAGCAACTCACAGGTCAAAGAGGAGATAGTGGAAACCCTCCTCTGAGATACTGTCATGGAGACGAACTGTGAGGAAGCAAAGAGGAAGAGAAAGAAAGTGATGCTGATTCTTCGTTTTTCATCTTCATCAGCTTACATTTGTTATAATAAGCACACTTTATTCATTTAGTGTTAAAGGCTGATGGTATCTTTTTCTCATTGTTAACAAAACACATGAAAATACCAAAACCCCCAATAAACTGATCGAACTAACAAGTTACAATTACTTGATTAACAATTTTATTTACTCTTGATAGATTATTTGATGAAATTGATTAATCGACTAATCACTGCAGCTCAAAAAAGGGTCACAATGATTATGTTTATTATAGAAAGAACCACAGGTTTAACCCATTTCTGATCTAAATGTGTGATTTTAAAGAGGCAACACATAAAAAAAGTCTCACCGATGTTGGAGTGTTTGAGCAATCTGCAGATCCGGGCCTCTCTCTCCAGTTTCTGATGGTCTACAAGACACATGAAGGTCAAACCGACTCTTTAAAACAACGTCTCAGATTTGGACAAACAGGTAAAAAAAGGATTTTGGATACAGGTTTTTCTTTACAAGCATGTCACTGAAATAAAATGAATCATGGTGAAAAACCTCGTTTTAGTTTACAAAGTCGTGACTTTTCTCAAGGTGTTCGACAAGGAGGCGAAAACACACGACTTTCATACATCTGTGTGAACGGCTGCAGGGCAACATCTGCCCCAGACATCCATTTAACCTCCTTGACTCAGATGGAGGAGAAGAGAGGAGGAAGGAGAGGAGGAAGAGGAGAAGAAGCATCAAGAGGAGGAGAGAGGAAATGAAAAGAGAGGAAAGGAAATGAGAGTTCAAGAAAGGGGAGAAGAGGAAAGGAAGGGAGGAAACATAAGGAGAAGTGAGGAGGAAGAGGAGAAACTACAAGAGGGCAGATTAGAGAAAACAAAAGGGTGAAGGAAATATGAGGACAATACAAGAGAGGAGGAAGGAGAGGAGGAAACATGAGAGGAAATGAAGATAGGAGGAAGAGGCATCAAGGGGAGGGGAGAGGAAATAATAAGAGAAGATACAAGAGAGGAGAGAAAAGGAAACGAGGAAAGGAAAGGAGGAAACAAGAGGAGGGGAAGTAAAGAGAGGAGGAAGAAGAGGAAACACTATAAGAAGAAAGGTTAGAGGAAATAAAAGAGAGAAGGAAATAAGAGGATGATAAAAAAGAGGCAGAAGAAGACGAGGACACAAGAGAGGAAATGAGGAGAGGAGGAAGAGGAGAAGAGGCATCACGAAGAGAAGAGAGGAAATAAGAGGAAAGGATACAAGAAAGGAGAGGAAATGAGAGGAGGAAGCAAGAGAGAAGGAAATGAGGAGAAGAAGCATCAAGAGGAGGAGTGAGGAAAGAAGAGAAGATACAAGAAAGGAGAGAAGAGGAGAGGAAACTAGAGGAGATACTGGAAGTGGAGAGGAGACCAGAAGAAATAAAAAAAGAGGAAACAGGGGGACAAACAAGGAAATGAGAAGAGATGGGAGGGAAGGAAACAAGACGAGAGGAGTGGAAAGAAAAAGGAGGAAACGAGCCGAGGGGAATGAACGTGGCTGACGTGGCCTCAAACAGCAGCAGAAGCAGCTGATCATTAAAGGTGGTGAGAGATCAGCACTACCCATGATCTCATTCCTCTGCTGTAATTACACCACGGCTGCTATTTTTAGACGATTTCTGAGGCGTTATCATAGCATTCGATGGATCTTATACGCCGAGAGACACACACCGAGATACCAAACAGTTCATTTATCAATCTAAATCATCTCTATAAGGCTCATTCATGAAACACATCTCGCAAATCGCAGCATATTAATGAGCTTTTGTCTGATAAATGTGGTTGAAAACATGAAATCTTGCCTCTTTATATTCTCTGTTTAAAGGCATTGCCACCAAAGTAATGTGATGTGATGAAAAAGATGAACTGTGCTGTCGTCACAAGTTAAATTAGTTTGATTTGGCAGCTTGCAAAGCTTAAAAAAGTAAGTAATATTTCATTTATACATAGTCTATATATTAGTAATGGGTTATATTGCAGTTCTTTATTATTTCTATAAGGGGTGTATGACAAATAGTCGATGTAGTGTCCAGAAACTTGTGATATTTTGTTCATGAAACGTTTCTTCCTGAAGCTTTCTGACTGAAACCATCGCCCGCCTGACTGCCTAAATGCATGTCTCTCTTTTCTCAGAGCAACAGACGCGAAGGCTTCACACGCTGGAAATCAAACACTCGTTAAAATATGCTAATGCGATGCCTTCAGATCTGGGACGCGGCGATGAAGAACCCCTCGCGATGCCTCTGCTCCTTCATATACTCTCAGGGTTTTAACGTCCTCGCATCGCAGCCTCTCTCTCACCTCTGGCCGACAGCTTTTTGGTGTTGATGATTTTGGCGGCGTACTCTTGGCCCGTGCAGAGTTTGACACAGCGGCGCACCACTGAAAAGGCCCCCCTGTGGGAGGAAAGACAGGAGACAGGAGGAGGGGGAGATGGGTCAGCCGCCATATCAGCTTCGTCAGCATCAAAAGGGGCATCTCAGCTATCAGACTGACCTCTTCGTTGTCCTGCACTCGTCTCTGCTTTCAAAGCGCCCTGAGCTGCATGCCTGATAAACAAACTAGTCCCAGTTGCGTCACACATACATAGCACTGTAATGTGAGTGAAGGATTTCACTTTTTAAGCACTTTTACTAAAGAATATAGCCCAAATATAGATAAGCAACATCATCTACACAATACATACTTTTCTATGATATTTAGGGGGAAATAACAGAAAATAAAAGCCACAACTATGACATTAATATTATTTTTATAAATCCACAGATTATTAAATCTTCGTATTTTGATTGTATTGATAGTAAAATGTTCAGGAATCACTTCAGGCTGAGTGATCTGTTGATACGTGTCCACTATGTATTTATGACTTTTAGCTCATTGTATGATTTGTTTTCTATGTTGAAATTACACTTTTACAGTATTGTGTGCTTCAGATTTTAATTAAATTATGTTTTCTAATTACCACATGAGAAACCCTGGAGGTTGATCATTTAAATAATAAGATAGAAAAGAAATTATGCTGGGGTTAACATTAGTGTAACATCAGTCACTAATGTTAACTGCTGTAGCTAACTACTGTGAATGTCTACTGTAGTTAACCACTGTAATGTGTCACTGTTGCTAACTACAGTAGTTAGCCACTGTAGTTAGCAACGACGTACTGTAATTAGCCACTAACTATTGTAATTAGACGCTGTAGTTAGCCACTTTAGTTAGCTGCTGTAGCTAACTACTGTCTACTGTAAATGTCTACTATAGTTAACTGCTATAATTTGTCACTGTTACTAACTACAATAGTTAGGCAATGTAGTTAGCTATGAACTACTGTAATTAGACACTGTATTTAGCCACTGTACTTAGCTGTACTTTTCTTTAACTTGTTTCAAAGACTGAATGATGTTTATACCAACAAACACTTACAGAAAGTGTGAGGAGTAGAAACAATCCAACAGACTGGCTATGCTAACAGTTAGCTGCGCAGGCTAGTTGTGCTAGCTGGCTAACTCAACCATTTAATGTTGCCATGACAGTGAAGATGTTTTGATCAGAAATAAGGTCAACTCCAAAATGTTATAATAAAAATCATATTGATTCTATCTGCAGGAGTGTAACTAACTAACTAACTAACTTCTGTAGCTAACTACTGTAGTTAACCTCTATAATTAGCCTAATAGCTACCTACCCAGTCTGTTGGATTGTTTCTACTCCTCACACTTTCTCAGGCACAGAAAGGTCAAACTTTCAGACGATTTGAGTTGGAAAATGTTCATTTTCATTTGATGTGCTTGTGTTGACCTGAACTAATAAATAAATAAATGTAATAACTGCTGCGTCCTGTAATTATCTCGTACTTGGCAATTCTACTTTATAGACCAAATACATTTATCAGGGGTCAGCGGAGGCAGAATGAAGGTAGCTGACATTTAAAAGCACTGTCGGTATTTGGCTTTTTATTTCACCTGTTTTAGAGACTAAATAATGTTAATATCAACAACCACTTATATAAAATAACATTCATGCAACATTGCCTCCTATAGATCAAATTAGTGTTCATAAACATTATGATGTTTGATGAGCTGAACATGTTCGTTCACACCAGCGAGCAAATTTTGTTGGCTTGTTTTTTAATAATAAGTACTATAAATAACAATTATTAAAGTGGTGTCTGTTGTAGGTATGAATAACATTATGTACGTAAATGTAGAGGAAACTGCTGAAGTATCGTTTCCATTTCTACAGTACACTTTATTTAACCTTATCTGAAATTAAGTGTGTGAACATGCGTCTTTTCACATTTAACCACAGTTGTCTTTGTTTTTTTTTTGTTTTTTTTAATGGCAGTGATAAAACATCGATTTTCAGCCATTACTCCTTAAATTCTTGCATCCAACCTTGCAGCAGGATGAAATTTTCAGCAGGTTATGTTACACAGGAGGTGATTCATGTTTTACCACCAGTGAACATCTTGACGTAATCATGATGTCGGCACAAAAACGGTCAACGGTCCTGATCCATTTAGGTTTCCACCAGGTTTATTTCCTCCATGATTGAATAATTTCAGTGATGTAAGCAGCTTTGAGCAGCGGTGATGAACGCTGTGGACTTTTTTAGGGGCCACATTTGCTCATCAAACCCAACAGAGACAAACAGAAATAACCACCTCTGTCATTTCGAGCTAATTTTATCTCACCTCGGTATTGTTATGCAATGAAAAACACTCATGCCCCCCCTCAGAGCCCCTGCCTCTCTCACCAGCACTCCAACATGAATTCATTATGAGGAGACGAGGTGAGTAAGCATGACATTCGCCGACACTCCTGCCGCGTGGTCGACAAGCCGGCCGAGCTTCGACGTGACAGGCAGGTGGGAGGCAGCAGCAGGATGTGCGTCCAAAAACTCAAAAAACTGCATCTGTTAAACTCTCATGTTATTTATGTCTTCTGTTGCATAAAGTTGTTAAAACCTTAATTGATTTATTTGTAGGGTACTTGGGGAAAACAAGCTGTAAACAAAACATATTATTTTAAGTTGACATGTTGGACTTGTGAGGAAAAAGCTGCTTATTTAAACATCCAACAGCAACAAGATCTTTAATTTTGAGTCGCTTTTGTGATTCCTGATGAATGTGAGTCCATACTATCTCTCTTTTATCTCTGTGTTTGGTCTCCACCTCCTGCAAAGAGACCAAAAAAACTGTTTGCGAACAAGTTCAAGTGGCCTAAAAAATCAGTTATTGCAGGTTTAAACAGTCCATCATGTACAGGAGT
The DNA here is from genome assembly GCA_023238725.1 of Scortum barcoo. Taxonomy (NCBI): domain Eukaryota; kingdom Metazoa; phylum Chordata; class Actinopteri; order Centrarchiformes; family Terapontidae; genus Scortum; species Scortum barcoo. Next base: position 21,323,678 of record CM041545.1, on the reverse strand, counting down.
GTAATGCCAAATCTGTGAAGTACTTTTAGTGAGAATTTGTTTAATTTAAAGTCAAAAGATCCTAAAATTCACTTTCCTTTCAACTATTTAATCCTAATAGCTATTAATTTATTAATCGACTCATCATGGTGAACACCAGATTCAACCAAAACCTCTGACTCCTCATATTTGCTGAGCATCCTCTATCACACACACACACACACAAAACATACTTAACCCACCAAAAAAGTGACAACAGCAGCAAAAACAGCAACGAGGCTCCGTTATCAGTGAGGGCAGCTGCTTTTTGCCTCTCCAGCATCCTCATTGTCTTTAACTTATCACATCCCACACACACACACACACACACACAGGAGGCCATCACAAACGATCTCAAAAGCAGAAACATCAACACGGGAACTGAGAGCATCCACAGCCGTGAACTGTGGGATAAATGTTCCTGCAGAAAAAGAGAGAGAGATCCTCTCTGCCCACGCACAACCTGACAGAGACACTGAGTCCACTTTGCATCTTCCCACTGTGGCACCCAGAGCCTCTCCATCCTCTCTCCATTCGTCTGCATCCTCTGAAGGGGGGCACACACCCCAACCTCCATTATTTATTTATATATATATATATATATATATATATATATATATATATATATATATATATATACACACACACCACAGGATACACCTCATTAGATTAGCAGCAGATCAAGGGCAGCAGCAGCATTATTAATCTCTGACTTCTCCTCTAAGCTGAGTGTCACTGCTGATGATGATGAGGGAGCTTAATTCCTCCACATCAGCTGGGTGTTTTTTCTCTCCTTCTGTTATTAGGCCTGTTTGTCCCTAATTAGCCTTTAGGCAGAAAGAGGTGGGGGGTGAGGAGGAGGAAAAGGAGGAGGGGGAGTGCCCAGAAGTGCTCCTGCAGCTCCATCTTCATGCAAAAAAAAAAAATCAAACTAATCTGCATTTAAAGAAGTCTGCTATTTAAAAAAAGTGATGCACATGCAGAGATATTAAAACCATTTAGTGTTTCTTTAAATTATGTGTAAAAGTGAAGCTAATTTTAGATGCAGGAAGATCCGGAAACCAGCGTGCGTTTTTTTGTTTTGGATGGATGGAGCTGCATCCATCACCAGCAGATGTGTAGCCCCCGTGTGTGTGAGGATGCTCAGCGCTCACTTACTTGCCCAGCTCCTCGTACAGCTGGTATTCATCCGTGAAACGCGTGCAAGTGGTCGTTGCCATGATGGGTCTCCTCCTCCTCCTCCTCCTACTCCTCCTCTCTGGACCGGGTGCAGGAGTCCGGGGTGCGCTGCAAAGGACGCTGGCCGGGTGGGTGGGTGGGTGGGTGTGAAGGTGGAGGGGAGGACCTCGGGCTCGGTCTCCGCCCACCTTCAGAGCTCCGGGGACGGGGGGCAGTGAGCTGCTGCAGGCCGGCGCACACGCTCTGGGTCCCGGCTCGGACAGCAGTGGGCTCTCCGCTCTGTGCCAGGAGGGGAGGACGGACTCTTTAAATACCACACGAAATGGAAATGTGAGCTCACTGCATGACGTGTTCCTCAGAGAGAGAGAGAGAGAGAGGGGTGGGATATAGAAAAAAGGAAAAAATATAAAGACAAAGTGAAATGAGAAGCTGATTAAAGAGTGGTTTGATTCTTATAAATCTCATGAAGAGAAGCCTGCAGCCCATAATGAAATCACTTCAGTTTCTGGAGAGCTTTTAATCTTTTTTCATGAGGTGGAAAAACTGCAAAGAACATTTAATGCATTTCTTTTGAGCATTTTTCAGTGATTGCACAGGCTGCCTGCAACATCTTTATTTAAAAACACCCTAAAAACTATAATAATGTTATTTAAGCATGGCTGGATCTACCTGTCAGGGGCCACAGGGCAAAAAAAGTCCTGTTGTGGGCCCCCGATGATCCACCTACCTACCGCCTCCTGTGTTTTTTGCGAATACCTTGTCATTCTGGTGATTTAACACACTTCAAATGAACCCGTCCAGGTTCTCAAATGGCATCAGTTCTTCCAGGACAGTATGTTAAAGTAAGAAAATAAAAAAAAGAAAAAAGATATGAGACAATAACATGATAAACATTTTTAAAGGCAAAATCAAAAGTATTCACAACACTCCTTCGGGTTAAAGCAGCTCAGTGGATCTTTCCATGTTGATTTTGGCGCCCCCTGTGGTCAAATGTGGTAGTGTTTCCTCTAACGTTAGCTCACATGTTCGCTGCAACGAGACGACTTCACCGGAAGGAGACGGACCTTCAGTCAGCGGCTGAAGAAAGTTGGAATTGAATTCCAGAACAAACCTCAGCACCGTTTAGTCTGATGTGACGGAAACGTGAGCCGGTGGCAGCGTGAAGAAGAACTATTAGAGAACTGATAGAAACAGACAACCTGCTGTCTGCTGGTCTGGCTTGTTTCTGTAGCTCATAGAAAGACATCAGGAAATCAGAGTCAGATTCCTTATATGTGAACACAAACTTCTGACTTTGTCTCTTCCAGTATTTAATATTTAGTTTGACATTTCAGGAAATTTTGCTACTTGACTTTCTTGGTAAACGTCAGATGAGAGGTCGATATCACTCTCATGTCTGTATGCTAAAATCGCTAAACAGCTAGCTTGGTCTCCACCGTAGACTCAGACTCAGACTCGACTTGCACTCAGACTGTGCATAAAGATGGACAACATGACAACAGTGAAGCCAAAATTATCTGTATCGCCGCCTGGTGGATGGTTGCAGTAGAGCTCATAAGCCCCGCCCCCTCCACGTTAGCAAATAGCACAAACAAACAAACAAACGAAAAATCAAACTTCAAATAAATGTTTCCCAAAGATGGTTTCTGTCATTTCACATAGTTCTTATCACGCTGATGTTTGTACAAGTGTTTGTTTTTCTGATCATATTGGTTTTAATTAGCTATTTAATGCTATAAAACGGGTACTTGTATAGTTGCCTGGTAACCTCAAAGTGATGACATCACTTCAGGAAGTCACTGCATCCGGCCAATAAATAGTCGATCACTTAAGTCTCCGTAACACCACAACAAGATGAGTTTATTGTTTTTTTATACAGCTTAAACAAATTAGATGTGAATTATAGTCGAGGTTCTTTTGGTTCCCCCTTTTTCAGTCATGCTAAGCTAAGCTAATATTCATTGTACAGCCATGAGCGTTGTATCAATCCTCTCATCTAACTCTCTGCAAGAAAGCAAAGGAGTGTACTTTCCAAAATGTCAAAATATTCCTTTAAGGTACCAACATCTGAGAGGAAATCGATTCATTTCAATGAAAAAGTTGCTCGTAGTGGATTTCTTTGCTGATTTTGTTCATATGTTTCTGTAATAACAGCAGAGATCACAGATTGGTTCGACCTCACTGGTAAATTTTCACTGAAGCTGTAGATTTTCTTGTGCTCACAAAGTTTGAGATTTGTTCAGAAGGTTTAAATTTCTGATAGCTGCTGTAGTGAAGCTGATTTTTCTTTTTCTTGTAAAGTGTAAAACAGGAACTTTAATTTCTGTCAGATTGATGGAAGAATCTGAAGATCTTTATATTATCTAACGCTCAGAAGAGGCCGTATTTAAATGTCAACTCTCGCCTCCAGCTGATGCTTTAATCTGCTCTCGTGTTCGGCTGTCTTTCCATCTTTCTTTTTCCTTCCATCATCAGCTCAGGATTTCCATTACAACAGCGGAAACATGGACGATGGAAGGAAGGTGGTGTAGCTCCATCAAGTAATTATTTACAACATTTAGAGCCTCTATAAGGTGTGTCTTATCAGAGAGGGGTATTTTAATTTTTAATAAATGTATATCTCAGCGTCTTGGTAGCCTCGTGGTTCAGATACAGTACTTAGCTCTCATCATGTTTCCCATTGATCTTAGCTGTCTGCTCAAAAACATTTAAAGTATTAATGAAATAAACTGAATTATTATTGCTGTCAGAAAAAAATCAATGCTGTAAAACACTCAGATATAAATAGAAAGTAGAAAAATATAAAAAGAGTTCACATTATTATCCAAAGGTAACCTGATAAAAAAAAAGAAATCTAAATCTGTCTTCAGAAAAGAAAAGCAAGAGGGCTTTCAGTGCAAGTCAAACATCTTCTGATTTAAAGAAGAGACCTTTATTTTTCATATTTAACAAGTCTTTTATTTTACAATTCTTTTATTTAACAAGTCTTTTATTTGTGTGGTTGTTTGGTGGCTGAACCAGTTAAACAACATCAGTAACATCGTCTTTCTTTTGAGTTTATTGCGAGATATGAGAAAAATAAGATGTGACCAGAGGAGAAGTCTGAACCGGGAAAATCAGCAAACACTTTGAAAGAGATGAAAAGGAAAAGATTTGTGTTTTTTTTCAGTCTACAGGTTGAAAGTGACCGATTCACCCAATAACAGGAAGTGTGTTTCCATCCACTTTTTTTTTTTTTAAACAGTTTCAATTTGTGCATAAAAAACCAGAGTGAAAAACTGACAGATGGAGAATAAATGATGAAGTGAAGAAAACATCAGATCTGTGTGGAGGATGAGGAGGCTGAAACTTTTCTCATTTTAACACATGAAGAAGAAGGACCAGCTGTTCACCTCAACAAAGCAACAATTAACATAAATAGTGGATGGAAACACGTTAATTTACTTTTTATTTTGCAGATTTTCTGATAAATTTGGTTCAAATTTGAGTGACATTTGATGGAAACCTGTCAGACGACTAAACGCTCATACCAACGAAAATGAAAATAACAAGAGTCAGTCAGCGGGTCAGACCAACAAAGAGGCACTGAGCTATTAAATAAAGAGCACACCAGTTAACAGATACACAAATTTATCAGATTTGATTCTGTCAAACATCAAATTAATGTCTGATAAAATGAAACGTCCTCCTCAGAATCTTTCCACACAAAAACTTGCTCTTACAGTTAAAGACAAACTCGCAGACCAGCAGGCAGCACGGCCGGCTCGGTCAGTGTCGTTTAAATAAACTCAGATTCAGTTTGTGTGTCGCTTCGTCTCAGAACTGCACCGCGCTGGGCGGGATGTCGAACATGGACGGGTCGAACTGCTGCCCTTTGAACGGCGAGCCCTCGGCGTCCCAGCCCTTCTTCAGCATTTCATGCACTTTCTGTGGAGACACGCAGGAGGGGAGGGAAACTGTTAAATATGCTGACAGAGACCACAGCGCCATCTAGAGGTGAGTCAGATCACTGTGGTTTAGATCTTTTTGAGGGAAGACGCTTCACTCTGCAACAACCGTGAGTGTTTTTCATTTCAACAGCTCAACAGAGTGAGACGTCACTGATGCTCCTCTTTTTAATCATTTCAGCTTTCATCTTTTATTACTGTTCTGTAAAGAACTTTGTAACTGCGAAATGTGCCATATTATTATTATTATTATTATTATTATTATTATTATTATTATTATTATTATTATTATTATTATTATTATTATTATTATTATTGTCATTATCATTATTATTATTTCAATGTGTTTAATCAACATGTAAGTAAATGCTGTGAAAGTGTAATCGAAGTTATATCAGCAGATTCACAACACCTTGCTTAGGACATCCCTATAAAATGAGCAGCAGAACAACACTGCTGATCTTTATTTATGTCACCGTCTTTTGTCAGTTAAAATAAGTCATCTTCTAAAGTAAGGTCAGAGGTCAGAGGAAACCTGATCCTGGAGCTGCTCACCATCTCATGACTCTGTGGTTTCCCCTGCAGCTTCTGGTGGTAGTCGAATGTGAGTCTGTCGAGGACGGCGTGCTCCTCGTCGTCCACCGTCGCAATGGAGCGCTCCCGGTTAATCTGGTTCACGTCGATCTCTTTCTCTCCCTTCAGCACAGCGTTCCACCAAACCTCCGATAACTTACTGAGCGACAGCTGGAAGTCAAAGCCGGTTAAGTTAAAATAAAGAAGTGAAGTTAAAAGTTATTCACAGATCAAATAAAGCAGCTGTGTACTCACAACGACACATTTTCCAGGCTCCAGACTCCACAGAGAGTTTTCAGTGTTGATCTTGTGAGTGAATTCGCCCTCCATCAGTGTTTTCTCTTCAGCTCCCTCCCTCACACACACTTTCATGCTGCTGGCCTGCAGATCAACTCTCACCTGAGGACACGACAGAGGATGAGACGGTGAGAGCGGTGTCCTCCCTCTGACCCCCCCGATGTGTCAGACTGAGTTTACCTGTCGGCCTTTAACGACCGTCTTTGGCACGAACACCCGGACCTCCACGTCGGTGTAATCCTGAGACCAGCTGTAGTTTTCTCTCACTGCTCCGTTATAACTGTCGGGGTCGGACTGAAACTTCTCCTGACCGCTGAAACAGACATAATAATAATGATAACGTAATAATTAGTGCTCTGAGTGTGTTAGATTACAGGGATTAAGAGTAAAATATCATTACATTCATTTCATACACTGTCATAAATAAAGTGCAAGATTTATTCCTTTGAGGGTAAACAGAAAAGTCAAATCAGAAGAAAAAAAAAACTCACTTCTTTGTCTGAAAAAATAAATATCATTTTATTAGCAGAACACTGCCCACAGGTCTGATATTTAATTCAGTGTGAGTCACTCATAAATCTGCACTCAGGATTCAGCAGCCTCAACTTGTTCTGTCTCTTTTACGTCAAGGCTGCTGTACTAATCTACCTAAAACAAATAAGGAAACAGTAAAAACCTTCAAATCTAAAAGTAAAATGAAGATTTTACCTATTTTTTATGGTATCTGGTTGAACACACACACTGATGCTGTACTTTAACATTTAAAAGAAACGGTACATATGTGAAGCTTTTACTGTTTGGGATCACATATTTATGCCCCCTTTTTGCCCTAAAAAAGGTTCACGTAGTTACCTTGAAGTCAAATAATCAGTCCTTGGGAAATGTTAGTGTAGATTGCACCTCAGGCACAGAAACTGTACCTGTTTCTGTTTACTCATCAGGTTTTCTCTAAGACGTCTCCACATGTTGGTGGAAACAGTCTTTATATTGTTTGTTCAGCGTGTGGAGGTTTTATTGAGGCTTTGCATTAAACTGTACTGTTTCTGACACACAAGCTAAAATAATCTTACAACGTAACATGACTGAAGTGGCGATCACAGTTTGTATCAACCAGCAAAATCTAAAATCTACAGATATTCAGATAACACAAAGAAAATCAGCAATTTCTCAAAAGCAAGGAGCTGAAACGGGAGAATTTTTGGCATTTTTGCTTCAACAGTGACTTAAACTATCAATCAATCCAATTTATTAATTGTTTCTGAAGTAAAAGTGATTTCAGGAGATATCTCCCAGCCCTCCTGTTCACCATATCCAACATACTATTAGTCCTCTTTTTCATCTTTACACTCACCTGGAATGAAGGCGTTTAATACGTGATGTCATTTACCAACAGACTGATTGGAAAGATGTGATTCTCCATAAAAACAGATAGAAACTCACTCTTCTGCCGAGGTCGTGCTGGCTGCAGCTGCCTGGTCTCCCTGAGCTGACGGACCCGAACCACCACCGCCGCCGCCGCTGCTGTCGGGCTGAGAGCCGCTCGCCTCCGCTGAAACTTCACTGACATCCGAGGAGGAGCTCTGCGTTGGTGTCGGCTCCGTGCTCTTCTCCTCCGTCCCCTCCGGAGCCTCGGTGGCGACCTCCAGCTCCTGAACTGCCGGAGGAACCCGCCGACTCTCCTCTCTCTTCTGCAGCTCGCTCAGCTGCCTCTCCCTGTCGTGCTCCGCCACCTTCTCAAACAGCTTAAATGTCTGAAGGGGGAGAGAAAGATTCATCACACACTAATAACTCAGATATCTTCAGTCAGAGAGAAGGAACCAAACCAGATCCTGCTGGGTGCTGTTACACCTAAACTAAAACTCATCATCGCATCATAGTTCCTTAGACTATTTATACACTGTAATATTATATACTGTGATATATATATATATAACTTTAACTTCAATAAAAGATCAGAGTACATCCTCCACCTCTGCAACACAAACATCCACTGGACCTGTAAATAATATATTCTCATTTTAAATACATTTATCATAATGTAAGTCTAATAATGTAAATGTAAAAGTAATAAAAAAATATAAATAATCTAAATTTCTGTCTATATGTTACTTTTTTGTTTGTTCATTTATGTTTGTTTTTTGTGTTGTGTGTATATAAATATTGACACGCTAAGTACACACACACACACACACACACACATACACATACATATATTTACACTTTTCCACACAGCTGATCAATAAAGCTGATCCTGATTTGAAAACTTTTGTTAGTTTACACATTCAGATAAATGAGACAAAATATAATCAACAAATAAATTATGACTTTTTATTACTGGTTAATAAAACTGATAAAAACATATATAAACAGATTTATACTTTATATTTATGACAAAGCTTCCTGCATTAACTGTGTGTTGGAAGTGTTAATATCACATTATTATTATTATTTAGATTCATAGATGTATTTATGCTGTGTATATTTATATCTATATCTCTTATAATTGTGAGGAACCCTCCTGTATTTTGTGTTATAATGTTCAGTGTGTGTTGGAGGTGTTTATTGAACTGTGTTTGATCAGTTGATCAGATATAAACAAACATGCTGTCAGAGGCTCAGCTGATGTAAACAGGTAAACAAAGCTGACAGTAAATAATCAGAGGTAAACAACACAGAGGCAGGTTTGTTCACGTTTAATCAGCCTGTGATTTAAACCACAGAAAGCCTTTAATGGATCCTCACCTTCAGCACCATGCTCTCGGCCACACCGGGGGGGAAACCCATCGAGTCTGCGGGGCCGGACAGCAGCCGGAAGAAGTCCGTTTTTCGGTACAGAAAGCCGAAGAAGACCCGCAGAAAGTCCTGGATGTTCCCGACGTGCTGCAGGATCCCCAGCAGAGCCGTGTCATACATCTCCGTCATCTCCATGGCGGCTCCCTTTACTTCTAAAAGAACAAATAAACTGATTTAACCAATAAATACTGATCGATAAACAAGTAAGCTGCTGAGGAAGGTTTTTAACGCCGCGTTCCTCCTTAAAAAACTACAAAAACACTTCCGCTCACATTTCTGCTTCAGAATAAGAGCACAAGATTTACAAATACATCTACAAATAATATATTTTGATTAAAATACGCATATAAAATACAAACCTGAAAATATAAAGTTTTAAAATTACATTATCTGTATTTTAAAAGCGCTTAAATTGTTATAGTTGATTCATTTTGAGGTTTACACTGTTTTATTTTTCTTTATCCGGTTGGTACGTCTCAACAGTCGTCCGGTAGAGATGTGCGATAAACAGTTCCAGATAAATAACAACGTTTCTGTCGATTTGACTCGATTTTTAATCATTTAAGTGTTTTATATCTGATTTAATTAGCGTTAAAACCGTTTTCACGTTCATATAAAAATAAATTAAATCGGATAAAGAGAGCTCTGTCCTCTCTTTGCCTCCCAACGGTTTCTTATTGAACCAAACATGGCGGCGTCCTTGAGAAACGTGAAGCTGCTGGTGAGAGAAATAATATTTTTATTTCTCTAATATTTATTCATATGATCCTTTAAATGAACTCATGTCTTTGTGTTGTTGTTGATGCAGGTGTGAAGTGTGAGATGTTGACAGTTTCAGCGTGTTTGTTAAATGCCTGAAACCGCTAAATTGTTCCTTTTTAACCGATCAATTAGTGAGTTATTCATCAATATATTGATTTCATAGCTGGTTAACTGATAAATCATAATATAAATTGCATTTTTAAAATTTCTGTCGGTTTTTTCTTTGAAAGACACGACTGCATTTTCTGTCATTAAATACAGGAAGGCTAAAGGTGACTATATTAAAATGGAAACCTCAAAATTAAAACAGAATTTATAAAAATGTAACATGTTATTATTTGTACTGGTGTTTTTATTTAAGTACAGATAAAAATGAAAATGAAATAATCCAGTTTTCATTTTTACAAACTTGACCATGTTAAAATTGAATTAGAAAAGCTTTTTGGCATTATTTTATTTATTTATTTTTTTATCATTACTTTAAGCATAATAACATCAATATTATGTGCAGTAATACCCTTTATCACTTTTTTTGCCGAAAACACTGATCAGAACAATGTGCATTTCTATTTTTTCTATCTTAGTTTATTTATAGTATTAATCTACCTCACTCTTTATTGTTATTTATTTTGTTTCAGCATTGACTTGTCACTCCTGTTTTTTATGATTAGTTTTGACTCTTTGGTGTTTTCTTGTTTTCTCCGCAGAGTGCCCTCACCAGGTCCGACTTATTGTGCAGCAGAGCTCTCCATGTGACCGCAGTCTGCTGCAAGGTAAACGCTGTTCACCATCACAGTTAACGTAACGTGTCTTTACTTGTCTATTTCCATCACAAGTTTGGTCTTAACTTTCATTTAAAGTGGTGTTAAGAATGTCCCTAAAAGTCTTGAGTTGACTCGTTCATACCTGTGGACATCACAAACTCCAATACAGGTTTTTCCCTCTGTAGTCATTCAGTGTTTCAGTGTAAAAGATGGGGGAGGGGGGTACACAGTAAAAATAAATACAGTAAAAATACGTCCTAAACTTTCACTGAATCTAATAAATAAAGCTTTATCACACTAAGTTTGAATATTCAGTGAATTGATTCAAAGATTCTCAGGCTTAGTAATCATTTTGCTAAATAAAAACTTTTTTACTGACATTTTCTTTCTTTCTCTTACTTCTGTTTTCCAGAATCGAGCAGCTCGTGCCCGAGTGGGGAAAGGAGACCGACCTTTGACCTACGAAGAGGCACTTCCACCTCATCAGATCGGCCACCGCAAAGGATGGCTGTCGCAGCATACCAGTGAGCATGACCAGGCTTGTTAAAGAGCAACTTAACAGCCTGAATACGCCCCCAACACAGATTTTACTGGGGATTTCTGACCTTTGTTTGTACAAGGAGTCTGTTTCTCCAACCTGAACTCTTCATAAAAACATGATAAGACGTGTGGGAGAGGAGAACATATTATAATTTAGATTAGGATCCACAATTAAGACAAGATACTTGAATTAATTAACTGTGTCAATCTGATCCAATGTAATAAAAGTTGATTGTGTGTTTCTGTTTCTTCCAGGTAACCTCAAAGGAGAGGAGGGAGCAGCTGAGCGCACCATGGAGGACGTGTTCATCAGGCGCTTCATGTTCGGGACCTTCCACGGCTGCCTGGCCAACGAGGTCGTCATCAAAAGACGCGGAAACACGCTCACCGTGTGCGCTTTAATGATCCAGAAACTACCACCGCAGAAGTTTTATTTTCTGATCGGATACTCGGAGGCGCTGCTGACTCACTTCTACAAATGTCCCGTCAAGTTGGAGATCCAGACGCTGGCAGATAAAACAGTGTACAAGTACGTCTGATGGGACTGTGATGTACTAAAACTTCATGTTTATAGTAGAGATAAAGTACCACCAGTTTGATTTAGCTTCTGTATAAAACGTGTCTTTTCCTTGTCTTGTTTTTGGCCTTTTTGCTTACGTGAAACAAACAGAATAAAAAAAATACAATCATATATGTTTGTCATTGAACAATAATATCTAAAATTGTTTAACAAATATAGGAAACACAGTTTAATTTACTTTTATGTACGAATATTCAGCAGTTCAGCCAACTCTTATTTACATTTCAAGATGTCTTCCATTTTAACTAAAAACTAAACTTGAGATCTTTTCTTTGATACCTCAGAAATATCCACAAGACAAAAGTGTTACAATGCTTCTTTAAATTTATTTTTTATTAATTTCATCACAGTGCAAATATATTCACATTTAAAAGGCACAGGAGCCTCGTCAGTGCAAAAACAAGGCACAGAGGATTAAAGCGTTCATTTTAACAACATTACCATGTGAAATTTCCCTTGATGATCCTCACAATCAGAAAACCGTTTTCAGACGTTTCACAGCACTTTTTCATTTTCCCTTTAAAAACACTCTTTACAAACGTTACCATTAATACTCAGTGAAAAAGGCTGTGATAAACAAACATCAGGATTAAAAATTATTTAAATCTGAGGCACAAAATTGGGACACATCAAATGGTGTCCGATAAAAGAAGACTTTAACTTCTCATCATTAGAAGTGCTGCAAAGATCAAACTGTGAACATGAAAACATTGAAGAGAGCAGCTGCACAGGTTTACCTCAAAGAAGTAGTTTGATATTTTTTAAACTGACTCCGCTCTCACATCTGTTTGATAAATATGAAGATACAGCAAAGAAACACTGTAAGCCTCCATACAGCTGTGAATTATTGTTTTTAGTCTTCTATACTTTGTGTGAATTAAACAAAGAACACATAAGAGTGGCATCAATCTGCTTAACTAACTCTCAGAAAGAAAAAAAAAAAAAAAAAAACATTTCACAGAATTGATCCCTTTAGAGATTACTGGATTCATGACAGTTACCGTTACCATAAAAACTTTGGTTTTGAACCCTTAAAGAACAAAAACTTCCAAACATGTTGTGTTTCTGTGGTTGGTAAAATGCTCAGACGAACTCTGAAAAAAGACCAAAAGAAAGTTTATGGTGCAGTTTATGTGCAGAAACTCATCACAGACAGGTGTCAGTCAGTCCAATCTGCACAAACAGGAATGAGTTTATCTCAAGAGAAAATATAATAACCTGTTGAGAGTATGAGATACACGAGCACAGCTCAGAAAAAAAACATCTTCACAGCAGAAATTTGAACTCATCACGACAGGAAAAGCAGGTGATTTAAACTTTAACAAACATTAAAAGGAACAGTTGAACATTTCGGGAAATATTTGCTTTCAGGTGGAGTAAAGATCATGTTAAGGTAAAAATAAACCAACAGTTATGTGCTGGATTATTTCTGGATCAGGATCTGTCTCCAGTAAATTATTGTTTGCAACCAAGAGATAATCCAGTAAATAAACAGTGAAGTTTTTACACTGCGGCTGTAGCTTCATATTTAGTGTACAGATTTATAAAGTTCCTCTTTCAGCAATAAATCAAATAACTATTCCTCAGTGACTGGACGGGAAATGTGCAGGTTTATATCAGCAGAAGAGCAAATTATTATTTCCAAATATGTTGAACTTTTCCTTTAATGAACGAAGTGTCCCAGTAAATCATGACGGAGTAACAACAAGTCACAACACCAGTCTTTTTATTCTTATTATTGACCTGCTTTTCCTCCTGAGACAGGTCTAAACATCACAGTAGGAGACTTTATAAAAAGGTGTATTTAACCACCATACCTGCGGTGAGAGCTGCTTTTATCAGACGGAAACAGTCCGACAAACCAACCCCACCGACCTCCAAGTTTCAACCAAACAGTTCGTGTTTAGCAGCTTCCTCGTGGCGTCATCTTTACTTGACGTCTCGGCAGCTGTCGCCCTCGCAGGACTGCAGCTTTATGAGCCGCTGGTTCATGGTCTGCAGGACGGTCGGGTCCACCTTCTTCACGATGTTCTCCAGCTGGTGCGGGTCGGACGCCAGGTTGTACATCTCCACAAACGACTGTGGACGCAGAAGAAAGAGCTGAGCTTCAAACCTGATTTATACCTGTGCGCCGTCACCGACACGTCAAACAGAGCGACGTACCTCGCTGTCCGCAAACTCGCAGTACTGAAGGTTGCTTTGGCCATCGAGGGTCCTCACGCAGGCGTACGTGTTGTTGTAGGCATCTTCGCACACGCAGTCTGGGAAACATTGCTGAAGAAACAGTCAAGTTAATGCTGCAACAACAAATTTTTTTTTTATGTTCATTATGTTTTCAGATTAAAGCTGGAAATGCTTTAACTGGAAATGAAAATGCAGGCTGTCAATCAGCAGGTGATGACACGTAGATTCAACGTGCTGGGTGAAATTTTCATTTTCGAACTGTTGGAAAACTGCACTTTAATTTTAACTGTGACTTAAATATGATCTTTTTTAATGTTGCAGTTTAGTTTTAAATTTGAATATTGTCCACTGTACAGCGGGGTTAAATGTCAAACAGCTCTTAATTTGATTATGTCAGAAAAAAAATCCGAGTATGTGAAAATGAAAAGTGCTAATCGGATTACTCCTTTTCATTTTTACTCAAGAACAAAATTATGCTTTTGTTTTGCTTTCAAGTTTACGTTATGATTTTAATATAGTCGCCTACAGGCTTCCATAATGTTGATGCTGCGTTTAATGTGTTTATATTCTCTTTAATTTAATCGCTCTGCTGCTGGAGTGTGTTAGTTTGTGTTTTACCGTTTTACTGTTTCAGCGGCACATGTTGTGATGTGTTTTTCCATTCGTCGGCTGCTGTGACTCATCTGTTTTTTTTTTATGGTGTGTAAGTCACCAAACCTGTCGAGTAAGCAGGGTTGTAATGTGTCTCATGTTCCAGAGTTTACTTTGAGCAAACGGTGGTTTTAAAATCGTATCATCGTTGTCATGTAAGACACAAATTTAAATTCCTCTGAGCGTTTTAAGATAACATGATGTGCACCAAAGCTCCACAACAGCCACTGAAAATACTTCATGGTGAGATTATTTTGGCATTTTTGCTTGATAAATGAACTAAACCAGAGTGAAAATGCTCACAGACAGTCCGGGGCCGAGTTTGGGACAAGCAGGATCTGTTGTTGGATGTCCCTCTCCGGTGTATTCAACCAGGAAAAATGGCCGTGCAGTGCCATTACGAAGTGATGGGGCCTAAAAGTCAGAATATTAAGTTAGTTTTTATTATTGATTATTATTTAGTTAGTGAAAAGTTATGGGAAAAGTACGGAAGCCTTTTCTCATGATAATTAACTGATCTTGAAGTAACAGCATTAAACAAATTGCATGCAGGTTTAGGTAATTTATGTCATTTTAAAGAAACATGAGACCATCTGAGAGAGGAACGACTGTCCGTCCATGTTCACAGACGACAGGTTGACTCCTGATATGTCCAACATGGTGGGAGCCAGGTCGATGTTCAACACTGGAGCCTGGAGGAGTAAAAAAAACAAAAAGAAATACTTAAAAAACAACTAAAAACAAGATTACAGAGAGATTTTTTGTGTGTGTGAGTGTGTGTTTCAGTGTGTGTGTGTTGTTTGTGACCTGCAGCGTCTGGTTGGGTTTGATGCCCGGGCCGCGGACCATGAGCGGGACTCTGATGTCGAATTCGTAGAGCTGCCTCTTATCGATGGGCAGCGAGAACTGACCTGAGACATTTTAGACGGACGGTGACTGTCGGTGAACACACACACGGTAAAAACACACCGTATTTAATCACCTTTACCTGTGTGGTAGCCGTTGTCCGACGTGTAGAAGATGTAGGTGTTGTCCAGTTCCTTCACGCTCTCCAGTTTCTTGACCAGCGTCTCCACCATGTCGTCCACAGATAACAACGTCTGCCAGCTGCAGGTCATAAACAACGTTTTTAAAAGACTCAGAGGGTTGTTTGGATGATGAAGGTAATATACTGTCAAAGATGTGCTTAAGAAAGGTTAGTGTCCAATAAAAAGTAAGAATTGAAATGAGAGTAAAAATGAGGATGGAAAGATGAAGATTCAAAACTATAAATGTACCTGATATTATGAAAATGCAGAAGGTAAAAAAACAACTGTGGTTGAAAAATGAGTAAAAGACTTTACAGCAAAAGAAAAATGTGAAGTTTTATTATTTTATTTTCACCTCTATCAAGTAATTTATTTAAGTACAAGTTTGAGGTACTTGTACTCAATTTCCATTTTACACTACTTTATACTTGTACTTCACTACACTTTATAGTACAATATTGTTTGTTTTACTCCAAAATAATACAACTTTAGCTGCTGATTACCTTTTACAGATTCAGATAAAAACAAAATATAATCAACAAATAGAAATGATGTATTATTATGATGGATAGAGATAAAACTTCCACATTTAATGAAATTCACAATGTCAGTATATGTAGTAAAGTAAAGCTCATACATATTAAACATCTAGTGATTTTACTTTTGGTACTTTAAATTAAAAATGTTTTTTAAATTTTTTTTACTGCTGCAAATGTGAAAATGATTCTTAAAGAAGCAATGTAAATAAAACCTCTAAAATATGACTTTATACTTCATAAATTCATTCAAATGTCATACTTAGGTTTTAATTAATTCTGAAAACGACATTAAATGAGATATTTCAGTCCGTCCATCCCTGCAGCATGAAAAATAAATGTTTTCCAGTCATACCGTTTCCTGTAGGCGTCATCCAGGAAGCTGAGGGAGCTGTTGGGCATCGGGTTGACGGGCTGACGCAGCAGCCAGTGTTTGTCCTGAAACACACACAGACACACAGATTATATTTAAAATAATCAGCAGCCGTTCGATTTCAGCACGACCGGCGTTCGCTCACCTTCCCCGGCTTGTTGAAGCTCCCGTCTCGCGGAGCTGTAACGTGCCCGAACTCTTTCTGGTACTGCGGAGCCGCCGTCCAGGGGGAGTGAGGAGCCGGAGGACACAGCATCAGGAAGAAAGGATGCTGAGGGCTCCTGTTGTCGAGGAAACTGAGGGACCGGTTCGTCTGGACGGAGGAAATAAAACAGAGACTGAACACAAGTTTGATTCAATAGAGGAGGTAAAGAAGGAGGAAACAGCGGCGTCTTTGTTTGTTTGACGCAGGATCAGATGTCAGGAAGCAAACGGTGAAAATAAAAACAAAGTCACACGCTGCTGAAGTCATGATGCTCGACGTGACGGACACTCACTCTGAGGTAAATAAAGGTAAAAGTCTTTTTAAATTACACATAATTACACTGCTTTTTTAAATTTAATTTTCAATTTGGATTTTGTTAATTTTTGTTTTTAATCATTCAGTTCTAGATTTATTTTAACATACTGCTTAATATTTTGTAAAGATATATACTTAGATCAATTAAGGGTTTTTTGTACTCGAGTCTAATTTTATTCTTACTTATCAAAAATAAAATGATTTGCGTTCACAAAATATGATGTTTTGTTATAAAATATGAGTAGAGCTCGATTTATTGAATGGTCAAATAACAGAAAATTTATCGGTAAATATTTTGGTAAATATTTAAGTACATTTTGGCATCGAGTACTTTTACTTTACTTTCTACATTTGGATACTTATACATTTGTTGAAGTAACATTTTGAGAGCAGACCGTTCCCTTTATTAATGTCAATATTTAGTACTACTTATATTTACTACAAATACTGCTACTAATATTTATTATCACAACTTATATTTTTATTTTTTCTACTTTTTATTTATATTCTGCAGATCTGCAATTATGCTTTTAATTAATTTTCCTCATTGTTCTGTTGATTTTGCTGATGCTGACGAATTTTCCTCACAGGATCAATAAAGTCTGTCTATATATCTATCTATCTACTCCACGCTTGTTTTTATTATTAATTTTAGCTGTTGGATGTTTGATGTTCATGATCCTCAGAGGAAGACTCTTGCGGACTTTGGTGATCACATGACTTTTCCTCTAGCGCCACCATGAGGTTGATTTTTTTGTTTTTTATTATGATTATTGGATGAAACGTATTCATGTTCCCCTCAGGATGAACTGATCACCTGACTTTTCCTCTTCTTCAGGAAGTGATTTTAAAGATAACAGCAGCTTTCTTTCAGTTCAGTTTATTTATTTGTACCTGTTCAATATTTTACTTCCTTCTTTTTAAATGTAATTTAGGAGATGTGTGGTCGTCGTGTTTCACTTACTTTTTGATGAGGAACTGTGAAAACAGGATCGAGCTGAACACACGTTTTAACTTTCCGATTGATCAGCGGAAAAAAACCTGATCATGTGTTACCACGGTTACCAGTGATCGTTCTTTATGACGAGCAGACTGACCAAACTACAAAACTTTAAAGAAGTCCTGCAACCAATAGTCTATTAAAAGACGATAAATCTGCTATTCCTTTGATTGATTAATGTTTTTAAAGCAAACTAACTGAGAGAAATGTTTGTTATTTTCCTATTTTGAGCCATCTAACTTTGAGGAACATAAGAAAGACATAAAACACTCCCTCAGGCGACGTAAACCCTTTAAAGTAAACGACACAGCATCAGCCTCTTTGTCGATGATTAACCGCTCTCCCTGCTGACGAAGAAGACTCCCTGTGCATTTTTATATTTCTATGGCAGCAGCTGATTCAGATATTTTGAAGCCGAGCGGTCGTTAATCTCGACGCGAACGTCCCCGCGGAGGTGAAACTCCTCGAGTTCGGTCGGCACTCACGATGAGGTCTGTGAGGTAATCCTTCTCGTAACTGTCTCCGTGCTTTTCCTCTTTGCCGTTGACCGACAGCGTGTAGTTGTAGTACTGCGAGTTCCCCACCTGCAACCAATCAGGGATCATCTGTGACATCAAAAATACTTTAAAAACTGCAGTATTTGTGTGTTTTTTACTGCACTGACTCACCAACGCGTGCCACTGATCCCAGCCGAGCGGGACATGACCGACGTCTCCTCCATCTTTCTTCCCGTACTGAAGGTAGAAAAACAGCTCTGTTATTATTAAAACACAAACCAAGCTGAAGTGATAATATTGGACACCTCTGACCTGAAGGGGGCGCTAGAGGAAGAATTAAAAGTTCGTCAAAGTTACTTCAATTCGTCGTGAAAACTTTCCGTCCGACACTTGTTGTGTTATTTCAGTTTGTGCAGCTTAAAAACTGGTTGATGAAATGACTCATGAAGAGTGTTACAGGAAGTGGAGGCAACACCTCTACCCCCCCACCACCACCACCAAGTGTCTGAGGTGAACTTTATTTCTTTATATTTTCCATTACTGCATCTCTCATATCACCCATCCTATCTTTTTATTTAATTATCCCAAGTTTTTCTGTTGTTTCCTTTAATATTCAGGCGTATGTTGTTTCAAATAATCTCTGAACAAATTTCAAAATAAAAGCACTGTTTTCATGAGCAACACTGTTTTATTTATGATGTTTGTGTGCTGCTTCATGCTGCTCTGTTGCCCTGGTGCATTTTAAATAAAGTTTGTTTGGTCATGCGTTTTTTTGTTGCTTATTTTTAGCTTCTTTTCTTCTCTTTCTTCTCTCGCAGTCCTTTTTGCAGAATAACAGAATGCAGAGTAAAGGTTAATCTGCATTGCTCAGTTAGCAAAACATCTCCAAGAAAAGAGCAAACTGATCACTGGACAAATATTTGAACCACGACAGAAAGCCCATTGTTTCAGGAAGAAGAAAGTGAGTAGCTGATAGGGTGAAAGTGTTCAAATATAAAGATCATGTATTGTTTTTATTAGTTCAGTGCTATTTTCTGCAGATTTTAATGCTCATTTCTTGTAATAGAGATTTTTTGCATCAAAGAAACTTATTTCCACTTCATAAGTTCCCAAAGTGATGCTGTTACACTTTCAAAATGTTTTATTTTTTAAGTGTGAGATTTTAAGTGTAAAAATAGGTATATCATGGGGTCTGTTTCTGCATTAAACTGCAGAGAATTGTTCTGTGGATTAATGAGATTAGCAGTCCACCACTTTAATCCAATAAATGAACAACAACATGGATGAACTCTTATAACTTTGATGACTTTTCATGCAGCGCCACAATAATTCAACATTTCTGGTTTTGAGCTCGACTTCACGCTCTTCCATTCAACTTTACGCTCTGCCGTACCCTCTGTGGACAAAGTGCAGTTTAACCTTTTTATTTTTTACCCTCAAATGGCCTAATTTTGCCTCTGCAGGTACTAAAACTACAGCTTAAACGACAGATAATAACTGTATTGTGAACATTTTGATGACCCTTTGTACATTGTTTTAGCCAGCGACTGCTCCACGTAATCGTTGGCTCGTGATAAAATCTTGAATCTTGAATCTATGTCTGTCTTTTGATCATTTAAACAACCGTGACTGTCTTCACTCCCGGTCAGTGTGAAGTTTGTTTGGATGAGCGATTCTCCAGAAAGCCTGTTAATTTGAGGTGTAAGGTCTTGAGTTAAAAAAGACTTTGATGACGTTTGTGTGCAGCTCAAAACACTTTTAAAGTTTTGGATTTGAATAAAATTGGGCGGCGATTAAAGGGGGGAAAAAGCTGCTTCAGGTTTTTAAAAATTTATTTGCAATGTTTAAAACTTTTCAGGTGAAATATTTGGTGCCTAATTTCTGACTTTTGAATCACGTCAAATAAATCCAGATCTTAAACTGCACAAACTCCAGCGTCTCGTCCTTGTAAAGTTTAAAAATGTGCGAACCTGGTTGAGATATTTCCCGGCGAAGAACGTCTGGTACTTCTGCTTGCTGAGGTGGACGGGGAAAGCTACGGCCTCGGGGCCTTTCTGCCACAGGGGGCTGGAGCAGTTCCCCGACAGCGAGTTGTTCCTCACCGCGTGGTTGTGGGGGTACCGACCCGACAAAACGCTGCTCCGGCTCGGGCAGCACAGCGGGGCGACGGTGAACTGTCGGCAGGAAGAGAGAGAGAGAGAGGAAGAGAGATGATGAAAGAGGAGCGTGACAGGAGACGAGGAACTGTTCGAGTTTCAACACCGAGAAATCTGACAACCACGTGAAAATACTCCTTTACAAGAGTACTCGAGTACTCTCAGCTTCATGTAGTATCAGGAGTAAAAGTCTATATAGAGTTAGTTTAGTCCAGTGGTGTCCAACCTAGGGGTCGGGGCCCTTCAAAGGGTCACCTGATAAATCTGACGGGTCATCAGACGGTTGATGGAAGGAAGAAAAAACTCAATTCTGATTCATAAATATGTTTTATTTTCTTTAATATTCAATCTTCAAACTTTTATTTAAATCTGTTGGTCGGTTTGCTGCTGTGACCGGAGTCAGAAAAGTTGGAAACTGATTTAATCTTTAACACTGAGTTGTCTTATATGAATCTATCTTGTGTTTTTAATAAAAAGTAAATGTAGGAGAGGAAGTATAACGTCATGTAAAATGAAAATACTCGAGTACAGATTCATGTTTTTGGGTAAATGTACTCACAGCGTTCACAAACGTCGCTCCTGCGCCTCCTATTAAAGCTTTTGTTTTCTTCATGGGCGTCTGCAGAACAGAGAGGAGAGCAGGCGAACATCAGCTGACTTCAAAAGGACAAAAACAAACTGAATGAATCTTTATCAATAATACACTGACGACTGATTTCACACGTCATGTTTGGATCGTTAATTGATCTATTGTATGGTTTTGATCTGATACGATTATCGCCCCCTCGTCTCCAGCTGGTTCACAGTTTTCATGTTGTTGTTTTGTTTCGCCGTCTTTGGAGTTTCCGTCCGTCTGTCAGTCTGTGAGTCTGTTTAAAATAAACCTGTGACGGTTTGCTGTGGTTCTTTCTTCTCTGACGGTAAACTGAATATTTTTAAGTGTTTTGATGGTTGGTCGGACTAAAAGAGCAACTCTGAAATATAACTTCGTATCATATTTGGATATATGTTACCTTATATTTATATCTATCTATATAGATATAAATATAGATATAGAGAGAGATGAAGATAGAGAGCTCTATAGATATAGATACACACACATCTTACATCCATAAAAAACCTGAATGCTTTAATAACATTTTGAATTCATTAAGTATTTGAATTGAATTGAATTAAGTATTTCTACTTTTAATGAGGCAAAAATTTGGAATATTTCAATAAATT
Source organism: Scortum barcoo (assembly GCA_023238725.1). Classification (NCBI taxonomy): domain Eukaryota; kingdom Metazoa; phylum Chordata; class Actinopteri; order Centrarchiformes; family Terapontidae; genus Scortum; species Scortum barcoo. The sequence continues at coordinate 21,302,056 of CM041545.1, read as the reverse complement.
TTGAATATTTTGAATATTTCTCCCATCGCTTTTTAATAAACCCTCATATTACATTTGTTTATGTTATGTGTTATTTAAGTTTTATATACTTACTTATACAGAAGTATATAAGTTATATAAAAGACACACACACACTCTCTCTCTCTCTCTCTCACACACACACACACACACACACACACACACACACACTGTACAGTACTTCCTCCATGTGCATTATGTGGTCAGCAGCTGTTTTCTGTCTTCATGTCGTTTGAATAAAAAGGTGTGTGTGTGTGTGTGTGTGTGTGTGTGTGTGTGTGTGTGTGTGTGTGTGTGGACCCTCTCAGGTGTGCTGAGGATCGATACAGGTGATCAGGACTCACCATCCCCCCCAGGTCCACGTCCTGGTCGTCGGTTAAGATGAGGATGATGTTGCTCGGTTTGCTCCGCGCACACCTGACGCAGCAGGTGAGCAGCAGCGGCAGCAGCAGCGCCGTCAGCCCGCCCCGGGCCGCCGTCCTCCGGCCTGCCATCAGCTCCGGGTCCCGGTGAGGTGCTGGAAGTGACCGACACACGCTGCAGCTGCTCGGACACAGTTTGAGGAAGTGAAGCGGCTGCTGGAGGTCATATGATCCACAGAGAGGGGGAGGAGTGAAGAGACAGGCTGTACTACTGCAGTACTGTCAGCAGTAATACTACTTTAACTGCAGTACTCTCTTCAAACTTCAAACTACTACTTTAAAAATGCAGTACTCTCTCAAAACACCTCTACACACAATGCTGCTTCTCTTTCCTGCAATATTGTCTGAATCTACTTCAAACTACAGTACTACTACTTTTTACTGTAGTACTCTTTGAAACTACCTCAAACTACACAACTACTTTGACTTTTAAATAACATTAAAGTAACAGATGCTGAGTTATTATGGAGACAATTTATTCATTATACATTAGATTATATTTCTAACACAGAGATCCATGTATAGAAAAGTATAATATTATATTATACTTTGTATAAAATTATAGATTATTAAATTAATTATATTATTATATTATATTCAATATAAAAATAATTAATTAAAAGAAAGTTTGTTTGGTTATTTACATCAACTGATATATTTTTATAATCTGTGTTGTAATTTTCTTTTCATGAAAACTAAAACCTAAATGTGAAATGAGGATGTGAAACCAGCTCAACACTAACACGTCATTTCCCTTAAATGTCCCTTTAAACAGCTTCAGACTTACTGAAGATCGAATCTGTTATTATTATTATTATGATTATTATTATTATTGTTCTCTGTATTCTTTGACACCAGTCTTCTGTCTTCTTTAAGAGCGTCCTTAAAGATATATTTAATGTGCACTAGTAAAAAAAGGGGGAAAGGGGGGAGTAAAACATTTAAGTCCAAATAATGGATCTCCTAATGAAAAGGTGAGAACGTACTAATGACTCTCGGTTCTCCAGAGAAAACAGTGTACTAAGCAAGTCATACAGCACTTCCTGTGTGCAGCATGTTTGGGAGTAATCTTCTCTCACAGCGAACAAACAGAGACCAAAGATATCGAATCAACCAGATCTATGAGCGCTTCGCCTGATCAGCGATGAGCTCTCACAGGAATGCTGCTGGCATGGTCCAATATCTAAAACTTAAACATCTCTGCACCTGAACTAAAGTCTCTTTTCATCGATGGTGAGAAACCAAACTCCACATTTAGGCCTTAATTATTGATCAGTTATCGATCTTCATCTTAAGCATAATGAGAAAGAATTATTTAAACCATCCATCTACATTGAAATTAAATTTGTTATTATAGTCTGATAAGATTTGTAAATGAGGTGCTTTTTGAAGAATGTTCTTCTTTATTTAAATAATATTTGTTGTATTTCAGCCATATTGTGTGCAAAATCTCTGATATTTCTATGTTCTCTTTGTGCTCCATAACACATACTGATGGTCTGAATCGTGTTAATTAAAGACTTAAATGATTTCAAAGGTTAAAGATGTGTTTGAGAGAAGCAACCAGACTGTGGTACAATAATCAAACAGAGCCAGCAGGGGGCAGTAACGAGCCTCAAAGGATGAGACCTGCTGTAAAAAACTCACAGAAGAAGATGATGTTTCCAGTCGGATCTATTTTGGTGACGCACAGGAGGAGCGGAACAGCTGTTTCCTGTTCATGTTTCCTTTTCATCTCTGCACAGCTGCAGGAGGGTTTCTGCTTTTCTCTCCACCAAACTAACCTCAGAAGAACTTTAACTTCACTGAGTGAAAACTTTTTGTGAATATAAAAGATCATTTTTAATGATAAAAGTGAGTTTAAAGCTGATTTAGCAGCTTTTATTGGAGCACAGAGAAGAGAAACATGGTGCCATTAAAGAGGAGAAAAGTCTCCTCACATACTCAGAGTAGTCAGAGTACTCAGATTACTGTGAACAGAGGAGATAAAGTACTAACTCTGTTCCCTGAGGTGGTTTTATTCCTGCTGGAGAGGAAAATGGGCTCCAGTCGAAGAGCTTTCCTGTCTGAGCTGGGCAGAAGAAAAGGCTTCCAGGTGGAGGACACATTCAGGTGAGATGAATTCACACAGGTAAGTCACTTTAAAAGGAGAAAACCAGGGATGGAGAGTATATTTACTCAAGTACTGTTACTTAAATACAAATGTGAGGTACTTTAATATTACTTTACATGCACAGTGCATTATGAAGGCTTTGAAAATAACACTTATAACAGTCATAAAACATCATTGTCTTATTATAAACTAGAGTATTATCAGCAAAATGTACTTAAAGTATCTAAAGTACTCATTCTGATGATCCTTTCAAAGTGTTGTAGTGTTATAAAATATTATATTGTTCTGTTTTTATCACTAAAAATATGTTTAGGAGTATTTAATGTAGTTATTCAATGTTTAAATACTTTGTGAACTACTTGGTAGATTAATAGACAAGTACTGCACCATGTTGTGTATTTTTTATGTAAGAAGTAACTATAAGTGTTAAGTCTTCATCTTCTTCATCCGCTTGGTCGGGGAGGGACCGGGTGCGGAGGCAGCAGTCTGAGTGCCCAGACTTCCCTCACCCCAGACACTTCCCAGCTGTAAAGTGTAGCGTGTCCTGGGTCTTCCCTCCATATTTGGAACACCTCCCTAGGGACCAGGGGGCATCCTCTGATTATTGGTGGAGTAGAAGTATAAATTAGCATTAAATGGAAGTACCTCATAAATGCACCAGGTCCGTACACCGCCAGCAGGCCTTGCAATCCGCCTGTCAAGCTGCACTTTAACTGCACTTAACTACAGTATTTGAATAAATGTACTCAGTTACACTCCACAAGTACTTCCTACTTCTACTCCAGAACAGATCAGGCCTCAGATTCTCGCAACGCACCAAGCTCCTGCTCCGGTCAAACTACATCTCAGAGGGAAATATTGTCATTATTGTGGACTGGTCCAGACGACTAGGACCCGCATTTATTACCTGGTCCGAGAGGGAATTGTACCCTGGCTGAAGTGTGATCCCCTTGGAGGCTTGATGTTGTTATTATTATTTCATCTGACAGCTGAAGTTACTTCATAAATTAAGATTTTTGCACAAAACAGCCTCCCCACCTGCACAAGTTTACAGAGTTCCTAAAATCTTTGAGGTCCTCAGAGGTGGTGACCCCAGACCTCAACTTCCCTCACCAGAGGACTGCAACTGATGTTTTATTTTTTAAAAAGTCACTGAAAGTAACTGTAGTAGAGTAAAAAGTACTAATTTCATTCACTTTGGGTCTGCCAGGTCACTCCTCCATCACCACGCCACTACAAAGAGAGTGTCCAAGAGATTGGCCAGAGACCTGTAGAACCGGACCAAAGTGCCGACTCAATGGCCTGGGTGTCACTAATGGTGCCACCTGGTGGAGTTGGGTTCCTTATGGGTGTTGGTTATGGACAAACTGCCGAAGTCCAAGTAAAAGTATGAAGAAAATAGTCCCCTGTCGGAAATACTCAAGTGAAGTACAAGAAGGCGCAGGGAAGCGATACCTGCTAACTATACTCAGTACAATGTTTGAGTGAAAGTATTTAGTTTCCACCAGTAAAATATTTTTAATCCAAAATGATGTAAAACAGAAAAAGCAGATTCTTCAAATATTTCTTAAACCTTGATGTTCTTCTGTTCATGTTCCTATCAAGGTTCTCCTCATTGTGAACTAGATTTTTCTTATAAAAATTAATCAATAAACTGATTGATTGTTTCAGCTGTAATAGTCAGTGTCATTATTTTTATTATTGATGTTGTTATTATTATTTCACTCTGACAGCTGAAGTTACTTCATAAATTAAGGCCTGATCGCTGCATGTTGATCATTATATTGATTATTTTGTTGAATTTCACCTTTTGGTAAAAGTATGAAGAAAATAGAAATACAGTGAAAGAGTCTCTCATACAATGTTTGAGGCGTGAAAGTATTTAGTTTCGTCATTTCTGATTTTTCTTATAAAAATTAATCAATAAACTGAACAACTCAGGCGAGGAGGTTCTGATGTGTTTGATGCTCCACTGCTGTTCTGATCGGCCGAGCGTCGGGAAATTTGAAGTCAATACTAAGTTTGAACAGTTTCCAGTGGGAACATCAAGTACCTCTCAGTAACTATGGCTGTACAGGCGAGTACTCAGCTCAGCCCAGTATGAACTCCAAATCTCAGCTCCTGGACGTCAGCTCGGCTGGGTTCCAGAGCCCAAGCTTGTTGAGTGACACTCTGGGTAGTCAGGTCCTTGAGATCAGCAAGTGATGTCTCAGCCTAGTGAAGTTTCGATGGACGTCAGCTCAACCAAGCTGGTGTAAAACAGCCGTTCTCACTCTCAGTCGATCCTTGGGACCTAATCATTGTCCCATTAGGCGTAATCTTCACTATCCTAGTCATGTGTAATGAGATACTCACCTCCTGGACATACTACACTCAGTTTCCACAGTCAACTCAGAACATCTCAGATATTGTTTATATTATTTGTTAAATTTCATCTGACAGTGATTACTTCATAAATTAAGATTTTTGCACAAAACATTTACAGAGTTCCTAAAATCTGATTTTTATTTTTTAAAAAGTCACTGAAAGTAACTGTAGTAGAGTAAAAAGTACTAATTTCATTCACTACAAAGTTGCAGGTAAAATACTCAAGTACACAACTATCTGATTTTACCAAAATGAGTTCGCAGCTGAGTATGTTGATGTTATCAATAGGCAGTTTTTGTCAAGAAAAGCGTCAGAGGAGATACGTCAGAACGTCCTGGTATCAGAGAGCGTCAGACTAATACTACTGCCGGAGTGATTTTACAGTCCTGTGACAGAGATACATTTTTGAGGCGATCCGACACAAACGAGAGGTACAGGTACGTCTGATCCGACGTTTACACGACCGACACAAACTGATTTTACTTCGCTCAGACACGAGGCGATCCAACGACGCATCCTCTGATTCAAGAGCAGAAAACTTTATTCACTTAGTGTGAGTAAAGACGAGCTGATGAGAAATGAAGAAAGTTTGAAGCTTCAAACGTCTGAAGCCGCTTCACAAAGAGTTCCATTCAGTTTAACAGTTTTACAGTTTTGCAATGAAACTGTTTGATCGGCACAAGAGCTGCAACGATAAGTCGATTGGTTGTCAAATGTTAAATTAATTGGTATAAACTATTTTGATCATCAAGTCATCGTTTTGGTCTTTTTTCTTTTTTTTAAGTGTCCAAATTCTCTGATTTCAGCTTCTCAAATGTGAATATTTTCTGTTTTCTTTCGTCCTCTATGACAATAAACTGAACATTTTTAGGTTGTGGACATATTAAGACATTTTAGGACGACACCTCAAGCTTTTGGAAAGCACAGATAAAAAATTTTGACATTTTATGAGATTTTATGGACTGAACAACTAATCGATTAGTCAAAAAAAATTCATTTATAATGAAAATGATCTTTGGTTGCAGCCTGAATTGGCACAGAATATCACAACATTCACTAGAAAACATAATCATAAATATGAGAACGTTTTCACCTGATATCAAGTAATAAAAGTAATTGACTAATTTCTGAATCATTATCCGATCACTTCAGATTGTGACTAATATAAGATGTAAATAAACATCAATCATGAGGTTGACAGTGGAAAAGAAAAGAAAAAGTGTTGTAACATCCTGTTTTATTCAGAATTAAACATGATGCTTCAGTAAAAATGAAGAATATTTACTTTTTATTTACAGGTTTTGGGTTTTTATGGGATTTTTGCCTGTTTATCGACTCTTCGTCTTTCAGGATCGGCAGATAAACGAAGCAGAAGTTGCTGAGTTCTCCGTCCCGACGTACGCCTGCCAGAGAAGAACGACTCTGGAGAACCACAACGCCGTCCTCACTGTAATCACACACAGATCTCACACTTCACACCTGAAATAACACGCAGGTGGTCTGAACCTCGGGAGGTTAACGTCGTGTCTTCCCGCCTCAGGATGCTCTGTCGCTGCTGGCCGAACACGCTGAGCTCAGCGACGAGGACGGACGAGGCGTCGCTTTCCGACGGGCCGCCGCTGTGCTGAAAGCGCTGCCAAAACCGGTGACCAGCGTGAAGCAGCTCAGAGGGCTTCCCTGTCTGGGAGATCATTCGCTCCGAATCATCAAGGTCAGTAGAAAACTTTATTCTATATTTAACTTTCTGCTTCTTCACACTTTAAATAAAATCCAGTCATCCATTTTATTTTTATATTTTAGGACATTTTGGAGAACAGAGAGTCGAGTGAAGTTCAATCTACAAAACAGTCTGAAAGATTTAAAGCACTGAAGGTATGTGAGATAATAACAAAGATAATATAGAGTTTATCTTCTAGTCTCTAAGGAGTCCAATCTGAAGGGATAAGACAGAAAAAAACTAAAATGCACTCAATATTTTTTAAATTTTCTTAACTTTCTGTGAAGTACGGCTCAGTTTATCTCTTCAAGTCTCCGAAAACACGTCAAATTAAACAATGTGAGAGAGTTTTTTTTTCTTTTCCACTTAAATCTTTATTGGGAAAATACAACACTATCCAAAAATTTGAATATTAAAAACGTTTTCTCTTATATTTCCTGTATAAAGTGCATTTTTCTTCTGCTTGCGTGTTTTTCCTTTAAAAAGAAGATTTCATCAACAGTTAGTGGTCTGTGTCGCAGTGCTATTTTCTCATAATATCTAAAATAATATCTTTTTTTACCTGCTATTAACACTATTTCAACCAAATATCTGTTTCTTCTAATTACACTTCCTTCAGAAAAATGACAGAAATAAAAGAAAACACCACTCAAAGTTACCTCATATCTTATTTTTTCTTGTAAAACTAAAAACAGTGTTTATAAACTATTTTGTGTCACAGCCCAATATTTCTTCTTCTGTTGAGCCATAAAAACTATTAAAGTTTATCAATGAGCCTCATTATTATGAATTTATTATTATGAACACACACATTGTAGTTTATTTGACTCAGTTACACACACACACCACAAAATACTCACTAGATTCATCTGCCGCTGAAAGTAGTCCCAAACAAATGCACAGTTTTGTTATGTTTGTTTGATAAAAAAAAAACTACCCGCTGATATTACAACAAAGGAAATGTGATATTATTTAAATATATAAAAGTAATGATCAATGTACGATGAGTGTTGTGATAAAAATGGACTCAATATCTTTTAAAGTTATCGTTTAAAGTTTTATGAACATCAAGTAAACTAACAAGACAACGAGGCTGAACTTCTGGTAAACACGTTTTATTTTGTGTTTGTGTGTATATTAGGCGGAAAATTAACCTAAAATTGTACAAAAACTGGAATAAATAAATAAAAATATCTGTGAGCAGCTTTTTAAAGATGTTTGTCTTCAGTAGAAAAAGGCGTGTTTGAGTGCCACAAACAGGCCGTGAGGAGGGAAAACAAAGACGGACGAACACATTTTGAGCTGCGTTTCATTAACTCATTCATTTCAACAACATCACACAGAGGTCATTAAAGGTCAGAGAGAAAGGGAAAGGACACAGGATTAAAATAGATCTTCGGTTATTTATCAGAAATATTGAGTTTCTGTCATCAGTAATGTTTTTAATGCTTTTCCTGTATCACTGTTTTTTTGTGTGTTTCAGGTTTTAACGGGTATTTTTGGCGTCGGAGCTAAAACAGCGGACCGGTGGATCAGAGACGGGATAAACAACCTGCAGCAGTTACAGGATTCAGGACAAACTCTGAACCGAGCCCAGCAGGCGGGTTTGTGCGTCTCGTTTCTTCATTCACGCCGCTTCAGGTCGAGTTTTCTCTGAGTGAATCGTCGGTTTGGTGTTTCAGGTCTGCAGCACTACGACCACCTCAGCCAGCCGGTCACCAAGCAGGAGGCCGACGCCATCGGGGAGATCGTGGAGGAGGCGGTCGCGTCGGTGCTGCCGGGGGCTCGGATAACTCTGATCGGAGGATTCAGGAGGTAAAAGAGCAAACACACGTTAAATCTACAGTCACAGACACTCTCATGACCCCTGAAGGATGAATAAAGGTTCAAAAGACTCAAAGACACCTTCATGTTACTTCACCAGAAAGCTAAAAATATACAGAATTAAAAGTGGAGTTGTCCCAGGTGTCTTTGAACGCAACACGACCAGTTCAAGGAAAGATAGATGACCTTAGATAAAGCCTCATATTTATCATCATGAGACACACAAAGCAGTAAAAAACAGCACTATGTGAGAGATTTTTTTCTCAATTAGTTATTCGATGAAAATAATCATAAAAAAGTAGTGAAGTGGCAAGCGTTGTTGTTTTTTTGCAGATGCACATTAAAGTGTCTCATAGTTCAGCATCTCTGCAGGTCTTGAAAAGCAGGAAAAGAGTTTACTCTCCTCCTAAAGATAATGTGTTAAAAGGTAAATTTTTCCTTTTACCTGCTGTAGGAAGCTGATTATAAAATGTTTTAGTGTCAAAATTTACATCTAACAACTTTGGTGTCGTTGTTACAGCAAAAGGATGCACCTGCAGAAAAAAACATAAATGTTGTCAGTTTTCTTATCCAGGTCCAGTTTGAATTGATTTAATTAATCATATCAATAGAAATAACTGTTCTATCCTGCAGGAGAAAACACAGTATCTCTAAAACAGATCTGAAAAAACTAAACTTGGCTGTTCGAACACAAACTTAAAGCAATGTTCCATTATTCAGGAGAGTTTCTTATCTCTTAAAACATCAGCATCTTTGTGTTTAATTTGGATGAAATGTGTGAAATTCACTTTGAAGTTTAATGGAAACACGCCTGCTGACATTTTGTTCAGAGGGAAGCTGACAGGCCACGACGTCGACTTCCTGATAACACACCCGGAGGAGGGCAGGGAGGTCGGACTGATGCCCAAAGTGGTGTCCTGGCTGGAGTCAAAGGTTATTCTTTTAATAATTCTTTTAATAATCTGGATTCATATTTGACAATTTAGTTATAATAATAAGTTTCCGTCTCCTCAGGGTTTCCTGTTGTACCAGAAAACTACGAGGAACTCTTACCTGGAGTCGAAGGACGGTCCCGCCCGGCCGGCCTCCAACATGGACCGATTCGAGAGGTGCTTCTCCATCTTTAAACTCCCCGAGGAGGAGAAACCAGCAGCGAAACATCCGGAGACGCTGACAGGAAACGTCGAACAGTCACTTCCTCTGACTTCGAGCCACGTGTCTGCTGAGGGTGAAGCTCTCAAACGATGGAGAGCGGTGAGGGTCGACCTGGTCGTGTCTCCCATCAGCCAGTTTGCTTTCGCTCTGCTCGGCTGGACTGGATCCAAGGTGAGTTTTTATTTTTTTATTTAAATCACCTCATCGTCTCACCGGTTTATTTATCGGTGAAAAACAATAATTCTGCCTCCGTCTCCTCCACAGCTGTTTGAGAGAGAGCTGCGACGTTGGGCGGGCCACGAGAAGGCGATGTCTCTGAGCAGCCACGCTCTGTACGACAACAAACAGGTGGAAACACACTTCGTACAAACTCCTGTAATGAAGCCCAGAGCGGCCGTGGTTGCAAGATCACTGTGATGACTGTCAGGGAGGATCCATAACTGATCAATAATTAAGGCCTAAATGTGGAGTTTGCTTTGCTGCAGTTTCTTCATTGGAGCAGACAATCTGGTTTTATAGTCTCCAAAGATGAGAGGTTGACCCATCTCTCTGCTTCAGCCAGCAGCTGCTCAAATAAAGCCGTTATATATATTATATAGAAATAATGAAGACATTATTAAGCTCATCCTGTTTGCCGTCCCACTGTACATAATGACCCCCACAGCATCTCCACAGAGCCTACAGACACCTGCTGATGGAAACTAACTGGAGATAAACACACAAACATCACAAGGAACAAGAGGAAACACACTCTGATTTCTACTGATAACAGCTTCATTATCTCGAGATGACGGCGTTTTTTTCTTCTCTCTTACAGAGCAGGTATCTGAGAGCGACGTCAGAAGAGGAGATATTCGCTCATCTCGGTCTGGACTTCATCCCTCCGTCAGAGAGAAACGCCTGATGAGATTCTGCAAGAAACGACCTGAAGATCTGTACCTGGAGGGAAACAGACTCACCTTTGTGGACGTGCTACTTCAGGTGCAGCTAAAACGATGAAATTCAGGAATACTGAGAAACAAACCCACGAAGGTTTGAAGGTTTATCAGAAGACAAACAAGACAAGATTTTAGAAGTTATTTTATTGTTTTGTAAACGGCAGAAAATCTACCAGGAATGAGCCTTTGCATGTTAATCTGACGACCAGCTGGATGATTACTGAGTTCAGCTTTTTACAGGATAAAATTACGTCTGTGAAGTTTCACCCAGCTACTGATTTCTCAGAGGAAAGTCAGCTGGACTCGTTTGAGGCGAAACGTCTCCAAAAGCTCGAAAAAGTCCAGCTGAGTTCCTTCTAACTCTCTGAAATCTGAAATCTTATTAAATCTTATTTTACTGTATTTGTAGTGAAGCTTTGCAGTTTGTAAATCGACTGTACGACTTTGAGGCAGACTCATGATGTTAACTGTGAAATTAACTGTGACTCTGCTTCTTACGAGCAGGTGGCTAAAAATACTCCTTCAGTTCAGTTCATCCTCCTGAATGAAGGTTTTATCAGTTCGTGTTTTGTTGATTCGAACTGCATCGTGTTGTACTGACAGGTGTTTCTATTGTTTTGTCCACCCCATAACAGAAACTCCTCTCAAACTTTTATTTTTATTTATTTTATTTTTTGAATATTTTTGCACATTCCAGCAAATCTTTGTTTAATGTGCGTTTCTGTCGTATGTTTATGATCGTTTTGTAGTTTTTTCTTCATATTTTGTGTATTTTGACAGCAAATCTCACCCCACGTGTGTGAAACCGACTTTATTCTGATACTGCTGATAAACCTGTTTCTGATGTGAACTGTAAAAACGAAAAGAAAAGAAAAAAGAAAAAAAAAGAGTTTTTACTGATTTACTGTTCGTTTAGTTTGAGCTGTTTTTAATAAACTGGAAAATTAAAGAATAAATGCTGCTGACACGAGAGTCACGTTTTTATCTGCTGAACTGATATTTTACAATAAAAGATGATTAAATTAAATCTTAAAGAAAACATTTGGTGATATTTTTGTTTTTCTTTTGTCGATAAATCCTCTGAACAAACTGTAGACGGGAACCTGAAGGTGGCGCTACAGAGAAAATTACAGAGCTCCTTAAAATAAAATAAAATAAAATAATTCTTGACATATTTCTCTCTGGACTGAAAACTTCATCTCTAGAGCCAAACATTGATAGAAAGTAACTAAGTACTTTTACTCAAGTACTCTACTTAACTCTACTCTAGTAAAATTTGAGTTACTTGAGTATTTCAAATTTCTGCTCCTTCATATGTCTCATTAGGAAATATTTCATATTTTTATTTCATTTATATGACACTTTAATTGTTTTGCATGTTCAGATTACCAATACAAAATATAATCAATGTATACATTATAATATATTATTATAGATAAAGATCAAACTTTATTGATCACTACAGTGTCTGTAGTAAAAAATGATGTCAGCACAGTAAAGCAAATATTAAAGTGTCAATAACTTTGATTCAATAATAAAGTGAAACGGGTCATTCTGTACATGAATATTTTTACTTTTGGTCCTCTGAGTACATTTAGATTTTAATATTTATGTACTTTTACTGTCAGGAGGAAAAATCAATAATCTGTTTAATCTGTTTATTTAATGTTTCTTCATTATTTCTGTTCTCTAAAGAGTGTGAAGAAGAAACGAGTCTCTAAAAAGACAAAAACCTGCAGCAGCATGATGACGTTTTACTGTTCTTGCACACACACACACACCTGTGTACCACTGACCTGTATTGTGTAACGTCTTCATCACCACACTCGTTCAAAGGAAAACCACACGAGACAAACACAGAAGTGTGTGTGTGTGTGTGTGTGTGTGAGTGTGTGTGTGTGTGTGTCTCTGTGTGTGTGTGTGTGTGTGTGTGTGAGTGTGTGTGTGTGTGTGTGTGTGTGTGTGTGTGTGTGTGTGAGTGTGTGTGTGTGTGTGTGTGTCTGTGTGTGTGTGTGCTGTATGTGTGTCATGTGTGTGTGTGTGTGTGTGTGTCAAGTGTGTGTGTGTGTGAGTGTGTGAGTGTGTGTGTGTGAGTGTGTGTGTGTGTGTGTGTGTGAGTGTGTGTGTGTGAGTGTGTGTGTGTGTGTGTGTGTGTGTGTCTCTGTGTGTGTGTGTCTCTGTATATGTGTGTATGTGTGAGTGTGTGTGTGAGTGTGTGTGTGAGTGTGTGTGTGTGTGTGTGTGTGTGTGTGTGTGTGTGTGTGTGTGTGTGTGTCTTGTGTGTGTGTCAGTGTGTGTGTGTGTGAGTGTGTGTGTGAGTGTGTGTGTGTGTGTCTGTGTGTGTGTGTGTGTCTGTGTGTGTGTGTCTGTATGTGTGTGTAGTGTAGGTGTGTGAGGGTGTGTGTGAGTGTGTGTGAGTGTGTGTGTGTCTCAGTGTGTGTGTGTGTGTGTGTGTAGTGTGTGTGTGTGTCTCTGTGTATGAGTGTGTGTGTGTGTGTGTGT